>CM057103.1:20693125-21293750 GCA_029959045.1 Taenioides sp. WSHXM2023 | reverse complement strand
CCTGCGTTGTCTGACAGAATTTGACAACTCCTCCACTGTACATGTTTCTCCCTAAAGGAGGTCTTGCTTTCTGGATTAATTCAATTCCCATTTGTGGGTAAGAATGTATGTCCTGTCTACAAATGTGCTTATTCAGCCATTTTGTAAACACATAAATAAATGCATTCAAAGTCCGCTCCGGCCGCCTGTCTCTTGGCGTTATCGTCGCGGTGATGTTTGAAATGCACTGGCTCAGTTTCTTTTGAATGTGGTGAAATGTGGAGATGTTATGGCCAGGAGGTGGTTTATGAGCTGACACGTTTCAGTATTACGCCAACTGACACTGAACAAGTGCTTTATCACCCTGGACTTCTCACCTCCCAAGCAGCGCTGCAGAGGATGTGATTTACTCTGAGGTAAAATTAGACTTTACTGCAAATGGGCAGTAGTTAAAGGTACTCTTTGTAACTACTGGGGATGGGTCTGACCACCTGCTCGTCTCCATGGAGATGGTATTGCTTTGCCTAGAATGCATAAAGAGAGGGAATATTACGCAAAATTGACTTTTTAGAGCTACCATGTTATTATGTTTGAATAATTTTGCAATCTCTCACAGGCCTATTGGAACCCACCTTACGGTTATAGTACGAGACTGAACGAGGCTCACCCTAAAAGCTTAACCCATGCTCCTGCACGGCACCTTTTCATATTTCATATCCATACATCCAGGTCGATGGTCTGCGGTGGTGTGGCTGTGCTCGGTGCCTCTCTGGGGCAGTGCCATCCAGGAGTGGAAGACAGTCAGCTGCTGCAGACATAAACTGTACACCAGAAACACTGCACCGACTTTGACTGTGTTTAAATCCAGCTGCATATGACTGAAAGGTTTTTATTTTTCACTCTTCTCTCTTTTCTTTTAATATATACTCACAGGAGAAGGATTACTATAAAAGTACTCCAAGCCCATCATTTAGTCTTTCAAACGTTTCATGGTTTAAATGTTGAACGTATTATTATTATTTTTTTTTTTTATTTTTTTTTTTATTTTATTTTTTTTATGCTGGTTATTTATGTTTTGATTTGTTTGTATTGTGATTTTAGTGTCTTTCTTATTCTGTAAAGCACTTTGAATGACTTTGTGTACGAATTTTGTACAATACTAATAAATTTGCTTTGCCTTGCACCATTTGTCACCTGTACAAGCACATTAACGTCACACACAGTTTTAATAGTATATAATAATAATATAAGCAATTCCCCCACTTGGACAATGTGTGGCGCTGCGTATCACAGGGCGAGTCCATAAATATGCTGGTGGAAAGTTAATGTGTGACCAAAAGTGTGAGTTTGACACTCTCTAGCTCATAGTGTTCAGGTGCTGCAGAGGGTTCAGCATCGACACAAGCCGGGACAGTGGAAATATGCCTTTTGACTTACACAAGGACACTGATCCATTCACCAGAAGGTTCATGGTTTGAATCTCAGCATCGTTTGATTGTGCAAGACACTTCACACACCTGACCTGCATTTGTGAATTCTTATTTTGACGAAGGTAGAAGGGGTTCAACTTTTAAACCACGAAACGTTTGAAAGACTAAATGATGGGCTTGGAGTACTTTTATAGTAATCCTTCTCCTGTGAGTATATTCTGCCCAATGGAGCATCACTTTTAGTTCACTCGACTTCCCAAAGCAGTCTGGATAATGTGTAAAGGGCCAGAGCGAGGCCTGCTGAAGCACTTACTGTCTCACCATTCAGTTTATAGTGGTCCGAAACTCCAGGCAATAAAAGCGACCTGCTGAGTAATCCATCACTAATGCCATATTTTACACATGATCAAAAGCGTACATTAGAACGTGATTATTATGTAGCCTTTGTATTCCAATGATCGGAATGAATAATAATGTTAATGTTAAAATCATTACCCACCAAAATGTCCGACTTATTTATTGGTATTGTGAAAATTCCCCAGTATATCCAAAGTTGTCCTAGTCTCTGTGTCAGATTTGTCTTTTTTAAACAGACTAGTGAGTTACCATGGAAACAGAAGAGCAAAAAAGCTGCATATGCTTGTTTCCATTGGTTTGCTTTGGAGCAGATTGTTATGAAAGTGTTTCCACTTTGTTACAGAGCGTGAAGAGATTATTGGATAAAAGAGACTTAAAATAAGATGGCAAACAAGATGGCAAAAAGCAGACATAAACAGAAAATAATAATCTCACTAAACACTCTAGTGATGAAAATTTAAATGTTGACCCGACAGGCTTCACAAAACAAAGCCAGAGTATGTTAACAACAGGTGCTTCCTTTTATCGATGCACTGCACCCGCAATAAAATATGAAAATACAAAATATGACATTTCCAGTGTACAGTCCCTGACAAAAGTCTTGTCGCTTATCCATTTTGTAGAAACAAAAGCTTATAACCTGACTTTAAATTAATCGATTGGTTTTAGAAATGTCTCATATGAAAGCTAAAACCCTCCCAAATTATGCTCAATATACTAAAATAAATTTGCTTCACTGAAGAAAGATTGATCATTTAATGAACACAGAAAGGTCAGATTTTGGCAAGACAAAAGTCTTGTCGCCTACAGAAAATTGAACAAATAATTTACTTCAAATACAAAAATATGTTGCATAACGTCAGTGAATTAAGTAGTGGTGCTGTGAGATCCATATTTAATATCTTGTATGACTTCCATGAGCTTGAAGGACTGCATTCATGCAGTTCGACAATGATTCATACAATTAGTTGATGAAGTCATCAGGAATAGCAAAGAAAGCAGTCTTACATGCCTCCCAGAGTTCATCAAGATTCTTTGGTTTTGCCTTCCATGCTTCCTCTTTCATTCTACCCCAGACATGCTCAATGATGTTCATGTCTGGTGACTGGGCTGGCCAGTCCTGGAGCACCTTGATCTTCTTTGCCTTGAGGAACTTTGATGTAGAGATAGAAGAATGCGATGGAGCACCATCCTGCTGCAAAATTTGACCCCTTTTATGGTTGGGAATGTAAGAGGTAGCTAATACTTCTTGATATTTTAGGCTATTGATATTGCCTTCCACCCTGCAAATGTCTCGCACACCCCCATACTGGATGTAACCATAGACCATGATTTTTCCGCCACCAAACTTAACTGTTTTCTGGGTGAATCTTGGATCCATACGGGCTCCAGTAGGTCTCCTGCAATATTTGCGGTGGCTGTGATGTAATTCAACCGAGGATTCATCTGAGAAATCCACCTTCTGCCACTTTTCCAGTGTCCATCCTTTTAGCAGGCTGTGGGCCTTGGCAAATGCCACACGGTTTTTTAATTGCCTTTTGTTTAGTGCTGGTTTCTGTGCACTGATTCGACCATGGAGGCCATTTCGAGACAGAATTCTACAAACTGTTCTGGTTGACACAGGGACTTGAGGTGACCAGGCCTGGTGGAGCTCTGCTGCAGTGGAAAAGGGGCTGGCCTTGGATTTTCGAATCAACAAATGGTCCTCCCGAGCAGTTGTCTTGCGGGGTCTGCCGGACCTGGGCTTGTCAAAAACATCTCCAGTCTTTTCAGATCTTTTTCTTATTCTTTGTACTTGACGCTGAGACACATTGAAGGTGTCAGCCACCTCAGCAGTGGATCTGGTCTTCAGCCTCTTGATAATTAACGCTTTGGTCTCAGGGTGGATCTTAGGCATGTTGTCAGAGGTCAAGTTGCAGTTGATGTGAAGGTCTGGTGTGCTGGGGTTCTTTTTATACACACCCACTAATTGATTGATCAGTAACTGATCACAGGTGAGGCTGTAATCTAGGATTGGGTGCATCATATGACAAGGCGACAAGACTTTTGTCTTGCCAAAATCTGACCTTTCTGTGTTCATTAAATGATCAATCTTTCTTCAGTGAAGCAAATTTATTTTAGTATATTGAGCATAATTTGGGAGGGTTTTAGCTTTCATATGAGACATTTCTAAAACCAATCGATTAATTTAAAGTCAGGTTATAAGCTTTTGTTTCTACAAAATGGATAAGCGACAAGACTTTTGTCAGGGACTGTATAATGCATCTAACATGAGCCAAACCCAGTGCATTAGATAAAGAGAGGTTAAGGCGTGGTGTAGAGGCTCTGAGAAGTGAAATAAATGCAGAAAAAACAGACTGTTGTGCTTACTCTAGCTTCAGCCCCATCTTAGCTACGCCAAAAACTTGGAATGAAACATTTTTATGAATTACATGAGTTTGGCGTTATAATTTAGATTTGATTCTTTAACAAATCATTAGTCATGTTTGGGTGAGGTCAGCTGCTCATGTTGCAGTGTCCTTGAACCAGATCCAGGCTGAGCACAGACTCAGACTGTCCCAGCCCCGGGGCTCTTTTGGTCATTTCAGACCACAGCGTCAGGGGCGTCGGGTTTACATGTGTTTCCGTCTTGAGCGTTCGTGCAGTGTGTTTGAGCACTGATACTGACTCCACAGCTGTCCAACGGCAGAGCTGTCTGAACTTTTGGTGAAATGCACCACGAGGCAACATGAATAAACTAAAGTGTCTGTTCTCAAATGCAAAGGCATCCACCTAGCAGCGTTTGGTGTGATTATGACGCCGCAATCTGATGTAGTATTACACAATCATCATAAAAATACAAATTAAAACACTTATTGTGCAATGTTCCTGTGCCTTTTAGCTTAGCTTACAGTGTTGTGTTTTTTAGTTGATTGTAAATACTTATTATTATTTATCTTGATTTTGATGCATGCTCTTATTTCCTACTGTTTCTGTAACTTGCGTTGTGACACTGCAATTTCCCCATTGTGGGACAAATAAAGGATTATCTTATCTTATCTTATCTTATCTTATATCCCAGATACACACATCGTGTTGTTTTTGTTGTACATGTGAAATGTATTACAATTTTTCTAAAATCTATGAACCTTGTCATATTTGCATTCATTTTTTTAACATCTTTTTAATATCAGCTCAGGCAAATCTCAGTTATCTCAAGGGTCAAGATTTCAGTTTTAGTATCAGGAGTCCAGCTGTAAGACAAAATCATATCGGCTGAAAAAAGAAAATCCATATTGGACCCGTCTGATCCAATGCTTTGCACAGGTTTTCAGATGGTTTCTCTGCACAGAATGATGGGTGGATGTCGTATTTTTCAAAGATTTGTGAGTTGGTTTTTGAGACAGTTCAGATGGAGATGTGTGGACCTCTGGGGAGGGCAGGGCTCTGAAAAGCCTGAATGAGATGTGATGAATGAGTGGAAGAGAAAGACAGCACAGGGAACAGTGTCAGATTTAAGATACAGAGAGATCAGGTGAGTCGTAATGTTAAATGTTCTATGCAGGTTTAACATCCTGTGGTATACGCATTATTTAAGTCTGCACCAGTGTCTTGTACATATGGATGCAAAGGTGGGGGGTGGTCTTACTAAAGGGCACAGCAGGAGAATGCACTGACTATAGCAGGAATTAAACCATCAGCTTCTATTTTCATAGGTTCATTTCTACTGATATATATTCCAACATACAAGTAAAACAATTGTGTAATACTGTGTAAGATCATTTATAGGATGACAAAAATGTATTCATCTTGAATGGGAGAAGAAAAGAAACTTTACATGTGATGGTAAACTGATGTGGCATTTCACATAAACATTTCAGATTTTTACAGATTGTTATGGTTTGCAGTGGTCCAAACCTATTCCTCACTTTTCTAGCATCATAATCATTCACTTTCAGATGTCACAATAATGCCATAATGTTCTTGGACAATAAAATGCTTAATAATTAGATGCAGATAGCAGAGCTGTTTTTACCATGTATCTGTACTGGGAAAAACTAATTTTGCTCAGCTACATTGATAACTAAACCCCAGCACCTGCAGCCCATCATGAGTCAGTGCTAGTGCAGCCTCTGCACCTCAGTGAGGGAATTCTGGAGGTTCTGAGCTTCACATGAGACATGGCCTGTCCATATACTGAGAATGAGGAAAAACTTGGATGCGTCCTCTGTATAGAGGTTAAGGTACTAGAAATGTTCAGTAGTGATTGTAATACCTAATTTTAGTGCAGGCTACATACAGTTCCATTGAAACAAATAAGTTTTTTGTATTGCTTTTTTTGTATTGCTGCCTCCTCCCCCTGGTGGTCAGTACCTGTCCTGCAGCGGTCTCCTCCATAAAGAGTCCTCTGTGATCTGTGGGTTTATTTCATCACTGATGAAGGTGAAAGAACCCTCTGCTTTCCCGCCTTATTAGCTCATACGTGTTCCTGTGTGTTTGCTGAGGAGGAGGGGGTGTGGTGGTGGGATGGTCTTGGCCTGCTCACCCCGGTCCCTGTCCCCCTCCTCTAAAGTCAGCCCTTATGCCTGTGGGACTGACCTGAGCTGTGCTCCTATTTTGGCTACCACTCCCTCTCAGCTAATACTGCGCTCTCTGACTGCCAATCCTTCATCAGCTCTGGCCCGCAGATGCCTGTACAAACAGGGACCTCCACAGACTAACATCTTGTCTACAGACCGGTACAAGAAAAGTAGTATGGCCTCTGCTGTCTGTTTAAACTTCTTTAACCCTTTTAACTTTTGCTATATTTCACTGCTTTCAACTATGTTAACTATAACACATTGCTTAAGTTCAGCTTGGAGCATATCTTGTTGACACATTTGACTGGGTGAGCAGAGAAACCAACTTGTAAACAGCTCCAACAGCCGAGGATCTGCTGTGTAAGTTGTAGTGTAGGGAATGCACCAAAAGCCTTGAAAACCTATGGGTTGCTGGTTCAAGTCCCAACTCTGTTCACATTTGAGCTGCAGATGAACGATTCACCAGTGACTCTTTATAGGACTGTTTTTATTGATTATTGGATTACTTATTGTTTATTTATTGCAGATCATGTTTCATTTACTTGCAAAATTGTGTTGAATTGTGAAAGATTATCCTGCTTTAGGGTTACTGCATTAGAAGCACATAAAAAGCAACACACAATTAATTTTCTTTTTATTTGACCTTTCTTTCTGTAAAGAGGGAGAATTTTACTTCTGTGGTTATTGACTGCACTTACACATAACATATTTAGATCACCATGTTACCTTTTATTGTTTTGAAAATGCTATATTCGCCAAAAACAACGTATTAACATGTTTTATAAGTTTCACTTTTGTTTTTGATGTTCTGAGCCTCCCATCCCTTTGCTCTCTGCATTAAGTCACTCCCCCTTCAGAGCACTATTACAACACAATTAGCGTGTATACCCGTTAATGGAACTACTGCACATCGCATCACATCATGTTTTTTATTTGTATTGTCGTATTGCACAGAATCTTACAGCTAACCGTAAGGAGGGTTTGAATAAGGCCCGGGAGAGATCGCTAGATTACTCAAACATGCATGGATGACATCTAAAACCTCTTCAGGCATGTTTTTGTGATGGAACAACGTTATAACATGGTAGAAAGCTCAAAATGCCGCCTCTTTAACTTCTTTTAAGCAGTCACTAGTGCACAGAGATGGTGAGGATGAGCAGTGGTGAGCGGAGCGTGCCTGGGTCTTGTTTACCCAAATCTCCTCTCTCGTTTAGGGGTGGTTCTGCTCTTCCCCGTGCTCCTACAGAATGGTCCCTTTGTGGCACCCATCCTCCACCTCTGCTCCTTCGCACCCCTGTACCTCCGCGTGCCTCGGGATCCTCTTTCACCCAAATCACTCTTCATACGCAGGCACGAAAGGAACGGACTCACCCCACCCCAGCCCAAAAACATCCACCACCCAAAACTGCACCACAGAGTCCAAGGAGAGCATTTAGTCTGGCCTTTTCAACAACTGCGCTTTGCTATTTCATGTATTTTTTTATTTATTAAAGGTGCTATATTACACAAAATTGACCGTTGTGAGCTTTAAGTCAAGTTGGAATATTGTTGCATCATCAAAAACACACCTGGAGTTGTGTTTTGTTGTCATGTTTGAGTAAAACCTTGCATTATTAGTCTGTCTACATCTCCAAAGCTCCAAATTCTCTGCTCCACCTTGTGATGTCATGTAGTGTTAGTTGTTAGTTTTCAAATTAACAGCTACCTTTACCTTTAGTTCAGTAGAGATGAGCAATTCCAGGGCTGAAATCGTCCAAATGATTTTAGTGAAGGTGAATGGAGTTTAAAAATACTGTGGAGCAGAGAAAAATAGTAATAATAAAGCAATTAAAATGCTTGGAAGAAGAGTTTGACACGTTTAGCTGGGAGGAGTGGGGAAATTAAAAGTGCACTCTGTAATTTTTCTGTTGTTGCTCACTACTTGTGGGAAATTTCTAGCACACGTGACTCAACCCTTTCTAATCCACAGAAATGTTGTGGTAGGGTACACCTGGACTGGCACGGCGTTTGCTTTGGCACAGAGGGACCTGGGTGGTACCGCTCACGTGCGTTACATAACACAAGGCTGGATGAAGGACACAGAGAAGTGGAAAAGGGACCTCACGTTCCAACACCACATCCGCCAAGTTCAACCTACGGACATTTCCACCGGAATATTTGGAGATCGGAGTTGTTTGTGTGTCTATGGGTTGTTTTCAGTTGAACATGGCAGGTGTCATCCAGTCACTTTATCCATGCGTCTCAGATGTGTTTTTCAGAGGTGCACTATGTAACTTTTCCACGAGGGGGTCTGTCAATGCTCGTCTCCATGGAGATGATATTGCTTTGCCCCGTATTTTCCATAATATGACATTAAACTTATATAACCTGCATTTATTCAATTGCATGTGTTTCTGTTGCTGAAAACATGCATTCTTGCACTGAGCAGGGTCACCTCTCCACAGATCTGACCAATAACTTAGCCTGGTCACACTACTTACTTGTCTTAATGGAAATCAGTTTTATGCTGTGCTGTTAACGAGGGGGTTTATGCAAAATAGTAGATCTATACCGTATCATAATGTTCCTTCATCAAAAACATGCCTGAAGAGGTTTTATATGTCATGCTCTGACGGGGGGAGTGACTTAGCACGGGGAGCAAAGGGAACTAAACTAATTAAAACTAATTAAACATATATTGTTTTCAGTGAGTACGGCATTTTGAAAACAATAAAAGGTAACACATATTTAGATCACCTTGTTAACTATTAATAATTGTTAATAAGTGTAAAACCTCCTCTTTAAAGTCTCCAGGCAAGTCACTATCTCCATGGAGACCAGTAATTGGCAGACCATCATCATAAAAGTTACATAGTGCAGTTTTAATGAGATTTTGACCATAATGATGTTACGTCAAGCTTACTCTGAGTTTATTTCATGCATTCACTGCCCTGTACATGTGTTTAAAAAAAAAAAAAACCTACTGTGAAATGTTTTTGTGAAGAGGAGGAAAGCTGAGTTTGGAATTTGATGAAATCCTCTATTTATTGAGGCTATTATAGTGTCCTTGGGCAAGACACTTGACAAACAATAGCCAAAGAATGAAAGCTAAATTTACACCTTATACATTCCTTGTATATTTTCCCGCCTTTGTTGACGATCTCACATTACCCTCGAGTTAGCCGTTAGCCATGTTAGCCCTGTTAGCTCTGTTAGCATTAGCCGGCCGCCATAAATCCTTTAACACCTCCTCAGACATTTTGCAAACCCTTGTGAGACTGTTTATTATTAGCTGTGAGCCCTGTACAGTACCCCGGGATTATCGCGCTGTAGGACAAAGCAGTATTTTGGAACAGAACAGTTTTCAGGCTTGTAGAACTTGCAGGGGTGAAACTTCTCAAAGCAGCGGCTACACATGCTCGAGATGTTTCAGAGAGCTTCACACTGAGTTGGAAAAGTTGAGGTGGGTTTGGACAATGGATGTGAACATTAGCTGTAAATTATCTCCACGTTGGCCCTAAAGGTCTAATCTAAGGTTGTCAAAATTTTTAAAACAACAGCATATTTAAAGGGCCCATTTTATGCTGTTTTCTGATCTATTTTATAATGTTTTCTCATCACAAACAAACCTGGAGTTGTGTTTTGTTTCATTCACACATGTTTAACACACACACACACACACACACACCTGCATATTTAGGATGAGTTCTTCTCTCAAACAGAAAACACTGTTCCAACTTGTGGTAATACAGGAAGTGCTCCACTGTGTTTTTAAGCTCCACACACCTTCACTAGAATCATTTGGATGATTTCAGCCCTGGAATTGCCAATCTCTACTGAACTCAAGGTAAAAGGACCTGTTAACTTGAAAACTTCGTGACAAAAAGTGGAACAGAGCTACACAGACATATATAATATAATAAATAGCTACTCAAACATGTGTGAATGAAACAAAACACAACTCCAGGTATGATTTGATGCGGTAACAACATTCTAACATGACTTAAAGCTCACAAGAGTCCGTTTTGCGTAATATAGGACTTTGGAAAACTGGAAACTGCTGGTGGTCAATACAGTGAGTTATTCAGTCGCATGTTGCATAGCTAGCAAATATTGTACATTCTGGTGTCTTAAATTATCTTTAAAACATGCTTTAGGTCACATTGGGATCAGCATTTTACATTTTCTAACTTATTGTCTACATTTGGAAAATATACTTTATAAACCATACTTCCATTTCCAATTACGACATGCATGGATGACAACTAAAACTCCCAGGGCATAATATGGTCAACTTTTTGAAAACAGTAGCCTATAAATGTGTTAAATTATGTAAAATAACTCAATAAATTACTGCTGCTACTGAGCATTTGGGAGCCTCTGGTCTAAATAGGAAAGAGTGACCAAAGTCCATCAATAGAACCACAATAGCCGTTTTTCCATCTTCTTAGAGCATCTTAATCTTGACCTATTGGATTCTGGTCAGCTACAGTCTAGGCCGACCACAACATCTTCAGTCTGGTTCTGGTTCTACTTTTAACTGACTCATTTTAGTAAGGGTCTATTATTCATAAATGCTTCTATTTTTGTTAAGGGATGGTCTTTTTGAACACCAGGATACATTACAGAATCCGAGAGGCTATAGGCAAAACATGCAATTACTTTGACGTAACATTTTCCATTTGGCAGCATGTGAAACAGTCGATGTGAACAGGGCAGATGCTGTGTTAGAACTGCAGGATTTCTATTGGATGGAAGAATATCGACTAGACATAAACTAGCATTTGTGGAGCCATTCTGAAGACGCAGAAGAGAACATAGAGACGTGCTTTTACCCAGGGCCAAACTCCAAAGATGAGTCTGAGCCTCTGCAGCTGAGATGTTCTGTTGGATGTGGATACATTCTTCGACAGCTTAAACTGAAACTAGTCCTGATTCTTTCTGTGTTTTTCCTTGTTTTTCTTGGTTCTAACTATGGTTGTTAAAAGTATTGAAAAATCAGATCACGAGAATAAGATATACAAGGTAATATTAAGGAAAGTACTATGATTAAATCTTGAAAATCACATTCTATTGTCTATAGAAAGAGTGTTTTATTATCATTGTCATATCGCTATTGAGTATCGAGTCTATTCCTTAGTATTGTGAAAATACTGTGCTGTTTATATCAAGCATTTTATCCTCCGCAAACCAGTAAGTAAAGGTAGTGCACTGTAGTTGTTAGCATTACAGTGATGGCAAAAGTTCATTCTGGGCCCTGAAAGTTGTGAAAAGCATTTATAAACTCATTCTGTGAATAATCAGAATGCTAAGAATGCGTTTGGAAAGTGAGGACTATCTTTGGACCAACTTTAATAGTTCTGTTTTAGTGAAAATCAGGTACAGTACTTTGTATCTTGGATTGTGTATTGCCTCTTCCTTCTCCACGCGTTAATCCAGTTGTTTCGTTATCAGGTTCATCCTTGAAATCATGTAAAATGTACTGCATTCACTCTCACTAAAAGTAATCAGGAAATGGCTGAACGTTGACTCATTTACTTCTGATTGGACGAAGCCTCACAATAAGAGTAAAGCATATCTTTTCCATCCATATCTCAAGAATTCAATATAAGTTAACAAGCTATTAGCTAAAACACACAGTAGTAGTTGGTAAAAATCAACAAATTACCAAAAAAATTGATGGATGTGCTCACTAGTGTATGAACATGTGTGTGAATGGTTGAATAGCTCCCGTTTTTTCCACATTAACACATGACATTTTAAGTACAGTGGCATGTGTGGTGTAGAGTGTTTATTATAGGAACAAGAACACTTCCCTGAGGAACTCACAGACACACTGAACTGTAGCTAATGAAGTAGCTTTATAAATGTTAGTGGACTGCGACGTTTCCCCTTCTGTTACAAATGACCCCACGTGCACAAGGGCCACAGGCAAAGTGCAAGTACAACCACTACAAGTACTTTTAAAGGTGATGTGTGTTTCCAGTACTGGGATTGGACAAATAAAGTCCACATAGTACGAACTCTTGTACTACATAAACAAATTCAATGAAAGTATGCACCCATTTTAATATAAAATAGCAGATGTTTAAAGTTTAAACTTACAGAAATCATATGCAGTGTTTCAGGTATAAAATAGTATATAAATAGTATTGAAATATAACATCCATAGACCAATATTTCAATATCAATTTTCCTGGTAATTCAGTGGTGGAATAAGTATTCAATTTTGCTTCTAAAGTAAAAGTACGGATTAAGGAGCAAAATAAATTACTTAAGTAAAAAGTATCACATAAAAAGTACGATTAAAAAGTATTTCACACAGATTTTGTGAACTAGTTAAGTATTAAATGTAGTAGTACTGATTGATTTTTGGTCAACAGTAGCAATTCAAATAAACGCCTTAATTTTTCTAGTACATTTTACGGAAAGTAAATTGAACTTCACATAATATGCCCCCTTAAACCTGCATAGCATATTTTTTTCTGAGTTTTGCATCTTCTTTTAGACATTTTGTATAGGGCTCCATAATGCTAGAAGTGGCCTTGAAGCGTACCGTTATTGACCACTTCTTCACCTCCTGGTTCATGCAGAAGTACACGCTAACGGTTTGAGCAGCAGTCCCCCTCCCCGCTCAGCTCCTGGAGGACTGGGGTGTTTACGAGCAGAAAACGGGACCCTGTATTTGACAAATGTGTGAGTTTAGTGCATGTGTTTCTCACGTCAACACAACTGCACACACAACATGCAACTGTACACTGTATACTGTATATACATGGACATAGCTAACCCACTAGCCGCTGCTGTCCAAATAGGAAGTGAGCATGGGCGCGGTTCTGACTCCATCAACTCCAATTCACTTTGTATTGAAAAAGTGCCACCAATATCTCTGTAACTGCAGCTGTGAGTCATTTTCACATTAACCCACTCTACATGATGCTGCTGTTTTTATTTTGCCATTTTGTCCGTAAATCCGAGTTTGGTACCTCGCCGCTAGCGTTAGAAACAGGTTTGATTGACACCGTTGCTAAGCTTCCTGCTAAACTGGTGGTGCAGATTGGCTCTTTGGTTGCTATGATACTCGAAATTCCAAATATGGACCTTGGCTACAAATTCGCCCCTGTAGCTGCTAGCCTCGGTGAGCTTCATTTGACTAGAGCTGAACACTATGGATGACATCACGCTCCCTTAGTCCGCTTTTTTACAGTCAATGCATGCACCATATACACTCCAAAATGTACTGACAGCCCTCGGCACAAATTGAAAGAGTGAATATTTGTCAGTCTTTGAAAATGTGAGGAAACCAAGGGAAGTCGGAGTTAGTTTATAATAGAATTTAAATACTTGTATCATGTTCCGAATGTACAATCCTACCCATGATTACTTGACATTTTAACAATAGAACGCCTTGCTCTGCGGTCAATATCTGTCAAAATGTAATTGTTTCGAAATGTGTTATTTTTGTAAAGTCGACTTGTGGCTTCTGCTTTGTAATCTGACTCTAACATGCCCCATATGGCTGTATAAGAAGCACTGTATTTGTGTTTCAATCAGTGGAATTAAAACAGCTTTTTTAGGCACAGTATGTTGCATATCCCTGTGGTATGGGATCGGGCCACTTTTTGCAGTTATGTTGTGAAAAGGTTCATGGCTTATTGGATTTTGACTGGTGATCAAACCAATGACATGGATGGCAGCACTGTGGTTTGTGTGGAAGCCATAATCAAAGGCCCCAAATTTCTGAAGATTAATCATGATGCCGATGAACATGCATAGCTTTTACTGACTCTATTTGAGCAGAAATACATACTTTTTTGTTATTAAGGACTGGTTTTAGAAGGAGATGAACCTATTCACCTCATACTGGAAGTTGCAGTGGGCGCTGCCGTCATCATTCGTGTTTAGGGGCGGCGTCAGAGAGGGGCTTGAGGGGGCACTAGACTCCCCTTCACACATTATTACTCTGTCTACATCTCCAAATATCAAAATGTTCCACCTTGTGACGTCATGAAGAGGTAGTTTTCAAGTTAACAGCTACCTTTGACGTTTAGTTCAGTAGAGATTGACAATTCCAGGACTGAGATCATCCAAATGATTCTAGTGAAGGTGTAACTGCTATCTTCAATAACTACTGAACAGCTTTGAATGAACAGAAGTTCAGACTCCTAGGCCAAAATCAGCCTGTAAACAGACTTATTAAAGGCCCAACCAGGATATCACCTGAACCGATACATGATCCAGCAAATTTGTCAGTATTGGCACCGATATCCGATACCAGTATTAGTACCAGAACAGAGTGTTTTCTGTTTGAGAGAAGAACTGAGCCTAAATATGCAGAGTTTGTGTGTTAAACATGTGTGAACGAAACAAAACACAACTCCAGGTATGTTTTTGGTGAGAAAACATTATAACATAGATCTGAAAATAGCGTAATAAAGGCCCTTTAATCATATTCTGCAGAAAACTCCAATTAAAAAATAAGATCTCTATTGCTTCTTTATAAAATATGATTAACCATTACTGTGTGCATTAACTTTTCACCTCTCCTGTACAGCTTGGAATTGACATAAATCCATTTTATAGCTTGTGAGGCCCTCTGTGTGATATCTGGGTCAGGAGCATATATGTTAGTGTAAGATCATTCATATTTACCCACTGGTCCCGTGCCAGCCAGGCTGCTCACCCCAGCACAGTGCCTCGTTCATGGGCAGAGGGGAGTGTGAAGAGCCCCTGTAGTCTGGAGGTCTGGGCGCAACACTTCCAGGCCACTGAGTTCAGATGGTTTCACTAGCCCCTCATGTATGCTGCTGTACTGTTAGTTTAATTATGTCAACGAAGCATTCACGGAATTTATCTATTTATATATGGTTCAATTAGGTTTAGTGGTTTGAATGTAATGAGTTCTGCAAAAAAATAAAGCTCAACGTGAGTGTATTGGGTAAATGTGACCACTAAAAACGTTTTTATGCTTTTTGTCACTCCAATATCCTTCATTTTAATTTTGCCCAGATTGTTTCGTCACAGGTACAAAGATCCTGTGCAGTTTTAAAGCCCATAAACCGCCACCGGACTCATTCTGTTGTCGAATTGTGTTCACAACTAATCCTTGGCTCTATTAGCAAAGCAGTCACATGGTCTAAGGGTTTCATTTGTTTATTTTATTTTATTTTATGGTTCATGTTACCGACAGCAGAGGGAGCTGTCTGAATTAAATGCCTGATTGGAAACTGAAGTGAAGTTTTTCAAATGAAGTGTGTTTTCCAAAAGTAGACATTATTTTAGTGTAGAAAATGTGAAATACTTTTCCCGAGGAGATCAATAATTTTGTAATCTCCTTGGCATCACTCCTCACTGTAAAAATCTATCTATCTTGGGTATTTGGGGTATTGTTGACAAGAATCTATTTTTATTATTTTGTGATCCTGGATTTGTTTCACTATTTCATTGGATTTCTGACTGGTTTTGAGATAAGTTGGCTTGACATAAAAAGAAGTACTATGCAACAAAGTAAATATTCCATTGGCTCATTAATGGAATCATGGATCACTTGTCATTTCTAGGTATTTGAGCAAAATTTGTCTTCCCCCAGTACAGATATATTGTATAAGCAGCTCTTGAGCTCTGTCTGCATTTCATTTTTAGTCAGTCTGATAAGCGTTAGCATGCTTTACCATCGCAGCAAAACTCCACACTGGTTCCTGAGAGCTCTGAAAAGCGCTTTTAAACTCATTACGGTGAATTATTAGGATGCTCTGAATGCATAAGGTATGTTTTTAAGACATCTTTTTTTCATATTGATGTCACCCTTGACACAAACATAAAGTAAGCTGTGAAAAGTTTGAAGCAGTTCAGACCGTTTCAGTATTTTTCAGTTTGCTAACTTCCTCTGGACTCCACACTTTGCACCAGTGTTGACCCAGCGGCTCTGCTCCAGGCCTCAGTGTTCACTCCTGTGCCCAGTCCAACTCTGAACATGTGTGGACTCAACCACTTCTACTGGACCGGAGGAGGAGAGGAGGACCAGAGGGACAGAGGCCAGAGACAGAGAGGGAGAGAGACAGAGAGAGAGAGACAGAGTGAGAGAGAGAGAAAGACTGAGGGAGAAAGACAAAGAGAGGCAAGAGGGGGAGAGACAGAGTGAGAAAGAGAGAGACAGAGTGAGAGAGAGAGACAGAGAGAGAGAAAGAGAGAGAGAGACAGAGTGAGAGAGAGAAAGAGAGGGAGAGAGAGACAGAACAGAAAAAGAGAGACAGAGAGAGAGACAGAGTGAGAGAGAGGGAGAGACAGAGTGAGAGAGAGAGAGAGAGAGAGAGAGACAGAGAGAGAAAGAGAGAGACAGAGAGAGAGAGAGAAAGACTGAGGGAGAAAGACAAAGAGAGGCAAGAGGGGGGAGACAGAGAGAGAGAAAAAGAGACAGACAGACAGAGAGAGAAAGAGAGAGAAACAAACACAGAGGGAGAAAGACAACGAGAGGCAAGAGGGGGAGAGACAGAGAGAGAGAGAGAGAGACAGACAGAGTGAGAAAGCCAAAGAGAGGCAAGAGAGCTACTTTATACATTTAAATATACATACAGTAAACATATTAAGCAAGATACATGGAATTATGCAGTAAAGAAAAAAGTTAAATAACTAAACTAATAATACTAAATATTTTTCGGCAAAGCAAAGGGTGGATACTTTGAGGTTTTAATATAAAAAAAATGCAGACTTATTTCACTTTTTTCTTTGCTTCATGAAACTTACTTTGTATATTTGATATTTTCTGTGTGTAAATCAAATGCAGAAAGTAGTAAAAAAAAAAATAATGGGAAAGAAAAACACTGAACGAGATGATATGTCCAAACTTTTGACTGTTCCTGTTTTTTGTGACGAGTTGAATGCCGGTCAATTTAAATGTACTTTTATAATTACTTTTAGCTTATCCCATTGACCACTATAATTCTGCCAGACATTAGTACGACACAGGGGACTCGTTCTCTTCACCAGTTTTAACATTATGGTTTCAGATACTTATAAATACATCCGTAAAACCAAACCTCCAGACAGACTCCGATTTCCATTCGATTTTTCCATTAGCAGTTCCATTTCTGGTCCCAAAAGCCTTCACACTGACCCTCCATTATAACTGTCAGTGTTTGGGTCTGTCCGCGTGTTTGACTTCCCTCCCAGACACTTCCCCCTGACCACCTCTAAGCCTGTTTTCATAGCCCAGGCACGTGAATGGAGGGTCCCGTTTATGTGGTGTTGTAATGTTCTAAAAGGGTCCACAGTTTAAACATGAGGTGAGAAGGAAGTTTGAATTTTATGGTACAATTTTATTAACGTGGTCAAATCTGAAAATGTAGACTAAGCGTTTAAGGCCCCGTGAACGTTCAAATACCTAAAGCGAGTATGACGGATTTTTATGATTCTCTAATTTTGACTTAATTTGTTGGGGTTACAACAATTGTAAATATAAATGTTAGTATTACACAAAACAAGAAGCAATTTCTGAAGAAAAGTTGAAAAAAATGTAGAAAATTACAGTTAGTGGAAAGTTCTAAACACACTGCAGAGAAACCGATAATAATTTCTGTTTTTTTCAGTTTTTCTAAGTAACAATTATGTGTGAGCTCAAGATTTCTAACCCGTAAAAAAAAGTAAAAAGGAAGTTTAAACATAAAAAATTGCCAAATTGGGAAAACGAATGTGAAAAAATCTTAAATAAAACGAGTAGTCAAACCTGCATAGGGACTTTAATACCTAATATTCAATCACACATGACATGATGAGAGTAGACAGAACTTTTTTAGATGCAAGAAAAGTCGCATGATGATTTGCCAAATAAAGCCAGATGCCCTTCCTTTCTCAACTAGTGACTGGAGTTGGCATTGTGGGTGAAATGATGGACAATATTGCTGCTGATACTGTGGATATCAGTCCAATATTGAAAGATTCCCTGATATTTCATTTATATATATACTGTATATTCTCCATGCTAGCCCCAGTCACCACCATTATTAAAAAAAAAAAAAAAAAAAAGTACAACAAATTATATTCCAGAAAACCAAATTAAAAAAATCTTTTGATCTTTACTAAAACTTGAATCCAATATGTGGGTGTTGCTCTATATTTTAAGTTATATATAAAAACAGAGTGAGCAGACCATCCCTGTTTTCAAGTGCCACTGTGTTCTTTTGGAGATTACACAGATTACACAGATTACATAAATTACATAGATGGGAGAGCGATGACACCAGCTCCCCTGTTGTAGATGGGAGAGTCATGGAGAGTGGTGCATGAGGTCAGCCGATCACTGACACTGCAGTGTAAAGTGTGATTTAAAAATGAGCCTGGACATTATACGGGGCATCTGACACACAAGTGAAGGCTGGGGCAATATCAGACAATGTGACCACTACTGTAGAGAGCCATTATGCAGTGTTTGTATTGTTACTGGCCTTTAAACATGTGCTGGAGTACCTTTGCTTTGGAACATCAGGCTTTAGAAAGTAAAATAATTCATAAGTTAAGAAAAGACACATCAGTTTGCATCAGTTGCGCTCCCCCCACTTGAATTTGGTGTTAACATGCGGTGGGAATGAACTATGGACAAAAACATCAC
Source organism: Taenioides sp. WSHXM2023 (assembly GCA_029959045.1). Taxonomy (NCBI): domain Eukaryota; kingdom Metazoa; phylum Chordata; class Actinopteri; order Gobiiformes; family Gobiidae; genus Taenioides; species Taenioides sp. WSHXM2023. The sequence goes on along the minus strand of CM057103.1, from coordinate 21,274,842 downwards.
TGTCATGCTAATACAAGCAGATGTAATCAATGCAATTTGATGTCAGAAATGCTCAGAATGAGTCTGGCCATGATTTACGGACCACTGGATTTCTACCTGTGACGTAACAATCTTGGGAAAATTTAAACATTGAGTGATTTCTGAGGTTCAGGCCAAGAGGACCTTAATAATAAATAATAATAAATCTTTATATATAAAGCACTTTTAAAAGTTCTTTACAAGCAACAAAGAACAATACAAAAAGCATAAAAATAGCATACAGAAGGAATACAAAAACAGACGATGATCAAACAACCAGCAAACAATTCAATTAATTATAATAAATACATTTTAAAAAATAGAATAAAAGTAAATAAGGTATAAAATCAAGTTAAAAGCAGCTAAAAGAAGACCAATTGATAAAAATGGGTTTTAAGAAGTGATTTAAAAGATGATTAATCTTGTAAATATGATTAATGAAGCAAATGTGAATGAAAAGACGATGTCACTATGTTATCAGATTTTTATAGTTTGTAACATGCTGTTGGTGATACTAAGACTACTAAAAACTATAACAGCTAAGTGTTATTTATTATTATTTATCAGCTAATTCCCCATGGAAAATGAATGGGATGGTAAGTGAAGATCTGCACTTTTGGGGCAATCAGAACTAGGCGGGTGGTACTGTGAAAATGGCCCATTGTGCTTTTGCTTTTACTCACTTACTCACGCTTTACTTTTACTTTCACTCCTGTTTTTTTATTCCTCACAACCCTATAATATGTTGGACCGCTAAGAAAAACGTGAGCGCGCAGGTGTGTCCCGTCGGGTCACATGACTGGACCATGTGATCATGTGACTGTCTGCGTTACGAGTTGTGTTATGTAAGTCTAAATGTGTGGATGTGCTTGAAAGGGTTTGGCTCCTGACTAAAGTGAAAGGGCCCCTGGCTTGTGTCACTCACTCTGACACACAGGCCACAATGGAAAAGAAAAGTAGATTGAAAGTATAGTGCCGTGGTATTTACTGAATCAAACGTGTCTTTGTACAGGCTGCGTTTGAGGGTCTGTGAAATACATTACACTTGGGGTAATGTTATTGCAGCGAACGGGGAATAAAAGTCTTGATTAATGAACTTGTCAGGATTTAGCTGGTCGAGGGGACAGCCAAAAACCTATAGGAGCCATAGTATGTGTATGTGCTGTACTGTAATAATGGGGAAAAAATAAAAATCACTTTCACATTCACAAAAAGGGATTAATTAGGGACACTTATTCATGAAAATAATCTGTAATGAGCCTGAAACCTCATTAAAGTTGCATTGTGTAACGTTTCTGGTGGGTCCGTCATATGCTTTTCTCCATGGAGATGTTATTGCTTTATTTTTAATGTTTCACAGTATGGCTTTAATTAAACCTTTCTATCTTCATGGAGACCGAACCAGACCAAGTTACAGGTCAGATCTGTGGAGAGATATTTTTGAGCTATAAACCCACATGTAATTGAAAAAATGTAAGAGCAACGACATATCCATAGAAACAACCAAGTGACGGACACCTAACCAAAAAGCTCCACAGTGCACCTTTAACCTAACCATAAATATTAGGTTAAAGGTGCTGATTTACGTCTTAAAACCGTGAAAAATGCTACTAGTTCAGTGGTTTGCAGTGGTCCAACTTGATCTAAAAACTTTCCTTATGCATTTCCAACAATCTATTAATTATTCACCATGGTGGATTTATGCAGACAGCACATCGCAGACTTATTTTGACCTCAAGAGCTGCTTATTATAACATTTTTAAACATTTCACTTAAGTTCATTATTACACAGTTGTTTTTATTACTTCAATGTTGAATATAGAAGTTTACACCTTGTTACGTTTTCGTTTGCAAAGGTTTAGTGTGAATACATTTACTTCTACTTCAGTAATATAATTTTGAAGTACCCAGCCTAATACTTATTCCTCCACCACAGAGGAATGAGGGGACTGATGTGTCCCCTCACGTGTCCCCCATGTGCAAGTCCAGGTGGCTTCCTTCTTCCCTGTGGAGAAGTTCCCTACAGGTTATTCTGGAGCAGGAGGTCAGCAGACCGGCTTCACAAATACAGTCCGGGCCCCCAAACTCCCCGCCCACGGCCCCTAGTGTGTGTGTATATGTGTGTGTGTGTACATATGTGTGTGTGCGTGAGAGAGAGAAAGTACGACGTATCCATAGACGAGAGAGGAACACAGAACTCCATTGTACCTCAGCCCTCAGAGTACCTGACACCTCCGCTGGGCCCGGACTGTACCTCCTGCTCAGCGCCCTCTACGTTTCACAAGATAACATTAATTTCACATAAAATAAACCAAGCATGGGGCCCTGTTTGATGTGTAGTCTACGGACTTTCTGTGTCTATACTGAGGATTCTGCTAAGGCCAGGTAGTCACGTGTAACTCTGTTCAACTATTTACACTTGTATGAAAAATAAAATACTGTTACTGAAGAATATATATAAAAAATATTTGGTTAAGTACTTTTTAGTTAATACATCATCACCATTACCAATACTGCCAACACATTACCTGGCCAGCCAAGACCTCACACTTTTATAATACTGAGCTAGAAGTAGATTTATATCCTTTCTACCCAATTTCTCATAACCGTGATTGACAGGCAGATTAACCAATCACAGAAAAGGTCCATTTGTGTCAAAATAAATATGGCACGAGAAACAGAGAAACAAAAAGACAAACAAACAACACAGAAGACCAGGACCAGTGTGCATTTCTACAAAATCAACGAGCGAAGCACTAAACTCTTATTTATCTCTCTGGGATATTAGAGAGGAGATGTTTTCCTCATCTGAGAGACTGATCCCCGATGGTCTCATGGTTTGGTTGTTGACCTTTCTGAATTTGACCGTCTTGCCCAGCAACCCATAACAGTCTATTACTTGTCTTAGCTAGATACTTTTGTGAATACTACAACTGCTTTGATACTACTAAAACTCCAAATTCTAGCTAGTGGAGTTGTACCACTGGTCCCTCACAGTAGTAGTTATTACTGCAACTGCTGCTACTAATACCACAATCATATTATCATCAAAGCTCTTTTCATACAAAAACCTAAAACAAAGTACTTTACACTTTAAAACAAAACTACAAAAACAGCTATATACTTTTACTAATCTTACTATTACCAGGCATGTGTCTAGCCCAAGAGCACAACCATAGTACACTAGTTTTTTGTCAAATACTCTCACATTATATTACCTTACCGTACCTATTTGTTCATATACTCTATACTGAAGGAATCATTTAAATGGAGGACGTTCATCTTTTTTTACTGGAGGTTTTCCACTATAGACCAGGCCTGCTCTCCCCTCTCCCCTGTCCTCCGGTCAGGGCTGCACCCGTCTGGCTCTCACCTCTCCCCCTGCTCTTAAACAAACTTCCCCTCAGCCTGGACCCTCTTTGCAGGACGCCTCCCAGATTAAACTGTAAGCGATCAGTCTAATTGGTTTTGGAAGGCTTTCTGTTCCCATACCTTCAAAGCAGCTCACCTTCAGAGGAGCCATTCACCACGGAGACAGGTTCAAGTGCAGGAGGAAAGCTGGGAGCAAAATCAGAGGCTTCAAATCTGGGCTGTCGTAAAGTGACACGAAGTTCAAACCTCGCCAGGGTGCAGATTGTTATGTCCCACAGCAAAAAATGTGTAAGAAATTTAAAGAATGAAAAATAACGTGAGCCGTACAGATTTTAGCCAGGAGGAACTAAAACAGACATATGAATGGTTGAACTTTGGCACGTTAACACCAGCAAGTAGAGAGAGTATGGAATAGAACAGAATGGATTTATTTACCAAGGATCGAAACACTGGTAATAAGAGGAAGGAGACTGAGAGGCTGAGGAGGCTGAGGGTTCTTCTGCTGTGGTGGAGATTAGATTAGATTAGTGGGGGTTGAAACATCACAGAGAAGCGCAATGATGTCAGTTTTGTAGTTTGAGGACGTAACACTATCCGAAATATCGTGATATTGTATCGCCAAAAGTCTCACAATAATAGCGTGGGCCATTATAATATATCAAATTATAAGTTTCTCTGTTTAAATTCATTACTAAAAATAAAAATATTATGAGTCTTTGCTCCATTTCAGTCCAGTTTACATGATTAAATAATGTTATTAAACATTTTTACATCTTAATTATTTGTATTCACACTTTTGTTAGCCTGCACAAAAGTATTGCAATAAATATAGTGTAGTACTGTAAGATGCATATTGTGAAAATATCGTATCAAGAGATTTCGATATCGTTACATCCCTAATCATTTACTGGCTGACATTATGAGATATGTGGTAAGGTGTATGCTCCCTTATCCTGGTTTATTGTGCTATAGGGCTTATATTTTTATATCACAGGTATTCAACAGGTGAAGAAAGCTAAACTAGGTTGAATGTGGAAGTACTTGGATGGAATACTGCAGGGAATACTAGATTACCACAGTGGGGCAGCAGTGGCTCTAGTGAATACTGTTGTTATTGAAAGTTTTGCAATCTTCAAAAGTATGGCATTAAAATTATACTGGATATATTCACTCACAAGCATTAAAAAACATACTTTGAAAAGCTTGCATTTGTACTGTGAGTGGGGTCACCTTTCCACAGATCTGATGCTGTATTCATGTGATCTTGGACACTCTCGAAGATAACTATGTCTTGTACTCTCAGATGATTTAATATTTTCCAAACCCTGGGAACTGGAGTCTGACTGAGGTGTGTTCAAGCCTGTTTTTTCTGAGTCAGAGGTCAAATCTTCAGAAATTACGAGATCACGTGAATGCAGCATCGCCTGTAAATTGGCCTGATGGTGTAACTTGCATGTCTCCATGGCAATTGATTAATGTAATGCCATACTGTAGAATATTTCATACAAAATAATAAAATCTCCATGAGACAAGCAGGTAAAGTTCCATAATGCATTTGTAAGCAGTCTGTAGTGTAATGTACCCAACCTTTACCATGCCAAAAATGATCAAAACGGTGATTAAAACCATCTAAAGAAATAAACCAAGCTGCACTTTTGGGTTATTTAAGTAGAAGGAATAATTACAACTTAATTCAACTGAGAAATTCCCAGAGGAGTCCAAAAACAACACAGCGCGTCCGGGAGTAGCCGTGAAGTTCTAGGCGACTACATTTCCATCTAATTACTCTTATATAATCCTCCATTAGTGGGTCGGCTATACATAGCAGAGGGACCTATACTCTTCATGTAGCCTGTCCAAACATGGCGGTCGGGGGTCGGACAGTCGACGCATAGACTCACCATCCATGAATTAACTGTGCTTCTTGTGTGAGAGTAAAGTGGAGCCATATCTGAAAATTTCCACTCGCGATGCGTCAAGATTTAGAAGCAAAAATGGAAAATAAGATGCGGTGGGTTTTGGTTGGTGTTTGAATTTGATTAAAGAGCAAACAGTAATGTGCAAAAGTAAAATATGAAAAGTGGATTACGTATATTTTTTGGGTTGGGGAATATGCTACCTGCCTGTCTTAATTTTTTATGTATTTTAGCAAAATCCCAGTACAGATAAATTGTGTAAGCAGCTCTTGAGGTCAAAATAATTCTGTTTGCAGCATCTAATTATAAAGCATTTATTGTCAGAGAATCAGGAATTGCACATTAGTGTGTTCGTCGTCGTTAGTTTTATCCATCCATTTTCTTCCGCTTTATCTATGTTCAATTAGACTTTTATCGTGACGGCAAAACTCCATTCTGGGCTCTGAAAGTTGTGAAAAAAACGCTTATAAACTCATTGCGGTGAACAAAAACGATGCTCTGAATTCAAAACGTAGGTGAGGAATAATTTTGGACCACTGAAAACATCTTAAAATTAACTAGTTCAGTTTTTTACATTTTTAAAACAGCAAAAATCAGGTATCCTACAGCGCCTTTAAGCTATACCCAACCTCTCAAAAACATATTTGCTCTCTATTTCCTTACACATTTAATGCACTCATAAATGCTACTCAAAAGAACTGACGGATGTTAAAAGAATAATAATTTATAGCTTGGCTTGAGGAGATGATTTTTACAGGTTAATGCTGACAGCTGGTTATGTAATATGAATAAAATAGCTGGAGGTGGGATAGCCTTAAATGTGACAAATACAACATTACTACTTCAGATACGGTGTTAAAAGAATATTATACGTATCGATTTCTGACAAGTCAAGGCTAAAATAACATTTAGAATTCAGTGAGCGTCATGGCTGATATTACAAATCGTCCACTGATTTGTTAGACGGGGATTTGAGTCTTTCTACGCTCAAGCTGGTGTGATTGACAGGTGGTGCGAAGGGAGAAACAAGTTAAGTTCATAGTTCGATCTTCTGATTAAATCTTCACAGATGTTGAAAATATGCTCCAGAATGTGTATTATAAATGCAAATTCAAATCACATAAGTCATTGATAGTGACACGCGTGCATAGATTAACATGACTAAAAATGTGTAGAGGTGGATATAATGTTTCTGCTGGAGGGTCTGCACCTGCTCGTCTCCGCTGAGATCTTGGTGCTTTGCCGAGAATGTTCCAGAGTACAGCATTAACTTGAAGGAGACTCCAGCAAGCCAAGTTACAGGTTAGATCAAAGCAGTAGCGTCTCCATGGTGGCAGAAGCTCTACCAGAAAAGTGACACTGTGTTCTTTTAGGGGAAAGTTCTGATTGCGTCCTAAGTGTTTACAGAACCTGTCGAGATGAAAATCATTTCAGAAAAAAGTATAATTCTGTTCAAATATACCAATCAAATAGAGGAAAAAAAACAACAAACTGAAAATATATATATATTTTTTTAAACACTAAAAATTATTTCCCCATTTATCTGACCAAAGTTGCCTTGCCCCAATATAAAAGTATTGTATAAGTATCTCTTGAGGTCAAGTGTGTATGTGTATGCATTTTAAATTAAACGCATTTCATTTTAAATTAAAGCATTTTATTGTCTGATAATCAGGAAGTACGGTTAGTATGCTAGTTATTAGCTTTACTGTCACAGCGAAATGACTTTGGTCTCTGAGAGTGTATAAACTCATCACAGTGAATAATTGGGATGTTCAGAATGCATGAGGTAAGTGAGGAATAACTGGACCACTGCAAATCATTTAAAATTAACTACTTCTGTTTTTCACATTTTTAATACAGTAAAAATCAGGTAGTGCCTTTTAAGATGTGTTTTTATGTTCCAAAAATTAAACTCATTACATGAAACCTGTCTTGTCAATAACCTGGGAATTCCCTTTTCTTAGACAGCGATTTTCCAAGTTACACGCCCAGTCGTCTAAATGAGTGGATTGAGTGAAGCACAGGCCACAGAATGTTCATATTTACTCAGAAAATCTCTTCAGAAGCAGCGCTCTGTGATCAGCCACACTCAGGTTTGTTTCTCGGGACAATTTTAGAAGATAGTATGTAGGAAATATAGTGGAGAAACAGGGAGGAGGAACAGGCAAAACTTACGAGATAACCAAAGGTGTGTATAGTTGGGATTATCTTAAAGAGGCCATAATAAAGGAGACATGGAAGATTTACCTGATGAGCAAATGAGCTTTTAAAAACAAATGTTGTACTGGAGCTACAGGTGTCATAGTTATAGACTATGACAACCGTGGATCATTACGTTATAATTTGGACATTTTAACTCACAATATTCATCTAAAACGACTTAATAAAAGAAACAAACCGGGTGACTTCCATGTTAGAAAACGTTGCCATAAACGTCATCACAACAAAAACACGGCAATTCCGATCACACTAGCGAGTAGTTTGTACCAAAATGACTATGCAACACTGCCGAATTCTGTGTATTAGTGTATAAGTAAGTACAGACTAGTGAGCGTGAACCGGTGGAGGTGAAAATGGGGGTTGATCAGCAATATGGCGCCTTGAAAATAAAGATTAAAGATTGCTCAAACATGCAGAAATCGCTAAAATACAACTTTGAGGGGTAAATGAAGAAGGAAACGTCTGAAAAGTAAATTTTGTAGAATGCTTTAACCATTTTATAGTAGTTTTCCTCCATCATTAGCTTATTCAAAGTTGTATTTTGATTGATGGATGCATGCTTGAGAAATCCTGTGTTGTGCTGAATTTGAGGCTTCACCTATCCCCTAGCCCCGCCCACAGCTCCACGATTACTTGTGACTTAGCCTCTTTAAGCTATTCCACAGCGTATTTGCCACAGCCTCCTGAAAGCAAACACATCACCCAGTCCCACAAATCCATTCATTCAAAGGCAATGTGAGGGAAGAGTCTTGCCCAAGGACACAACAACGCATACTGGTCTGAGCAGGGACTTAACTCAACCAACTTTCTAGAGTTTCTCCAGTTTATATACCAAATAGAAGCTGGACGTGCTTTGGGACCCAATAATTCAAAGTCATTAAAGGCGCTGTACTGTTTTTTGCACTCTTAAAAACGTGACATTTCTGATCCTGGTGTTTTTATTTTGCTATTTCGTCCATAAATCAATTCCTAATATGGAACTCGGCTCCAAATTCGCCCCAGTAATTGCTAGCCTCGGTAAGCTTCATTTGACTGGATGGATGGGTGACGTCACACTCCCTTAGTCCACTTCGCTATACAGTCTATGATGCTAACATGCACTTCCAGTTCCATATCCACTACCCTAGCTTCACGTGTTGACTGGCCCTCCCCTCCACTCTGCACCTGTCATCGGCTCTGCTCCTGTCGGATCGCACTGCTCCTGTCTGATAACGTAAAGTAACATCGCATTCTTCAGCACGGACCTGAGAAACCTGATCCCCCCGCTTCTGATCCTGTCCTGATAGCCTCCTGTATACTACTACCACTACTGCAGTATCGCCACCTAATGGACTGGAGGTAACGCGATACTCCCCTCCATCATCTGCTCTGAGATGGAAGTATGGAAAGAGGGAGAGACGGGGGGACCTAGAGGAGCAGGTGTAGCTGTGAGGACACTGGAGACATAGGACGGATTAGATAAGACTTGTTGTACAGGAAGTGAATGTAAGACGGCTGTTCACGCGACTGGACACACACAGAGTCTCTGCGGACAATATCAGCAAAAGTAGAACGGAATAATACTGCAACTATAGGTTTAAAAATAGTTAAAAAAATAATAAAAATATTCAAGGGGTTGTACCTGATTGTCTTTCATGTAGTTAAAGGTGAATTGTGTAACTTTGCTGGTGGAAGATCCGTCAAATGCTTTTCTCCATGGAGATGTTATTGCTTTGTCTGGAATGTTTCGCAGTATGGTATTTAACTTTTCTATCGTCATGGAGACCAAATCAGACCAAGTTACAGGTCAGATCTGTGGAGAGGAAACCCCGCTCACAGTCAAAATATATATTAAAAAAAAAAGTATTTCTGAGCTACAAAACCACCTGTAATTGAATAAATATACGGTAGAGCTGTTTAATGTCATACTGTGGAACATTCCAGGCAGCACAGTGACATCTCCATAGAAACAAGCAGGTGACGGACCCCCAAACCAAAAAGTTGCATAGTAAAACTTTAAGTAAAATGTATTTTTCTCCAAAGATATATTGTAAAAAACTGATATTAGCTGTTAACTGTTCTGTGCTGTCTGCAGTTAATTATAAATTGTTTTTATCCTCCGTGAACCAGGAAGTAAGGCTATTCACATGCTTGTGAAGACAGAAAGGTTTAATTCCAAGTAATTACATCTCCAAGAAATTAATTTAACAGACCGTCTACCAGAAAACATACGTAAAATACTTAAGTACAGCACTTTACTACTTTTACTTTGTTACGTTCCACGACTGGAAAAGAGTTTTGTTTTGTTTTTTAAATTTGCAATTTATTCAGTGCTTTTCTTTTTCTTTTCTCCACATAAGTCACAGTATATTTGCATGTTTTGTTTTTTTTTGTTTTGTTTTGTTTTCACACATAAAATTGATAATAATGTAAAGATGCATTTAAAAAATAATAATAAATAAAAATAGATGAATAAATAAATACAGAATACAAAAAAAAAGGATAGAGGCAGTCGGGTTACACATTCATACAGTACATCTAGTTCAAGAGTACAAGTTTTCAGGATTTCTGCTTGTTTAAATAGAAAACCACTGAAATCCTTTACATTTTATATAATATTAATTACTCCACACTTCATACAGTTCAGTTCAGGCTTTCCTTTTTTTTGTAATCTGACATATTAAACGACAAGATCCGCTCGTAAGAGGCTAGAAATTCTGGAAAAGAATTCATAAAATGCAAAAATGTTTAAAATGTCGGGTATTTGTGTAGCGGGTCAGTGTGGTGACCTGATTTAGTCCTGCAGTTGGCCTATAATAACAAAGCTTATCTGATCTGAGGAGGAGGAATGTGCACGAGGACGAAGGTGTGAGACGGGTCGCCATAACAACAACAACGTCAGCCATGTTTGTCTGGATAAGACCAAGTGCATGTCAGGTCATCCAGCAGAGAGCAGCTATACTACGGATCAATACATAATTTAAGTGGATATATGGATTAATATCATTTTTCATACAGTTTTCTCCTACAGTGGGTACGGAAAATATTCAGACACCTTAAATTTTTTCACTCTTCGTTATATTGCAGACATTTTCTGCAATATATCTTTTAATAAATCTGCAAAAATGTCAACAATTCTGTGTTTTTCTGTCAATATGGGAATGAGAAAAAAAATGAACTTAAATGATTTTAGCAAATGGCTGCAATATAACAAAGAGTGAAAAAATGTAAGGGGTCTGAATACTTTCCATACCCACTGTATAATGTTTAATTTATAAATAGGCTACGCGTTACCAGAACTGGAAAAATCCTAGTTATTTGTGTTAAAAATCATGCGGTTAAATGACAAAGTAAAACCTATTTAGTGTAAATTGGCTATAGCAAGTACACTATACTTGGAGTTTAGCTGATTTAGGCAAGTAAAATACTTACTGGATTTATTTGTGGTTGATGTGCATTTTGTTTCCTGACTTTTTAAAGTAAACTTTACTTGTCAGGGTGAGAAACTGTCCATTGCACCTCATAAGTGTCCAGGACTTTAGATATATTATTTTCTTTAATATTATCGTTAATCACTACGGCAACAGTCCTAATTATTCACCATTCACATTTAAATAGGGTCAGAATTGCATTACTTTTTTTTTTTATTAAGTGATTTTAGGTGAATATTGTGATTTTAAACATCTAAATTATAATATAAAGATCCATGAGTGTCGTAGATTATTTGGCTACAGCAGCCACAAGCACAATAGGTTTTCTGTAAGAATTTTGGTAAAACAAAAGCCTCTTTGGTAGTGGTTTTCAGAGTAGACACTGAACAGATGTCAACTGTACAAAATACTGTATATATCTCTGTAAGAGTAAGGTCAGTTTGAAATGCTCTAAAATCAATGTTAGCAAAAGCATATGACATTTTTATTTCCAAGGCCTAACTAAATTCAAAATGTTAGAATTATGTCGATGAAATTAGTCACACGTCAGATACATTTAAAGGGCCCGTGTTACGCTATTTTCTGATGTTATAATGTCGTTTCCTCATCACAAACACATGTTTCATTCGCACGTTTAACACATAAACTGACGAAAAACACTTCCACCTTGTGATGTCACGTGGTAGGATGCGCTCCACTGCTCCACTGTGTTTTTAAACTCCGTAACACCTTCACTAGAATCATTTGGATTATTTCAGCCCTGGAACTGTACATCTCTGCTGAACTAAAGGTTAAAGGAGCTGTTAACTTGAAAACTACCACTACATGACATCACAAGGTGGAACGGAGCATTTGGAGCTTTGGAGATGTAGACAGACTAATAATAAAGGATTACTCACAACTCCAGGTATGTTTTTGATGAGGTAACAGCATTTTAACACGGCTTAAAGCTCACAAGAGTTAAGTTTGTGTAATATGGGCCCTTTAAATACTACCATTGCTTATACATGAATATATTTTAAGCAGTTTCAGTACTAAATGTATATATACTAAATGGATATATATATATATATATATATATATATATTTGTTATCAGTAAATCCCACTTCAGACAGAGGAGGATGTAAGTCAGTGCTACACACAGCCCTCTCCCCAGACACTTCCCCCTGTGGACCACGGATCAGAGCAGAACATCGCCGCCGCCTGTGAGTTTTCCTGTATAACTCACTCTCCCTCCGCACAGACATGAGTGATCAGCTGCACACACAAAGTCCTCCTCCCTCCTCCTCCTCGCTCATAAATAACAAACAAAAACATGCAAAAGTCGTCAGAATAGATCTGATTTCAGTGTAGGTCTGACTGAAATGCATTCTACCTGATTTTTACTGTTTTAATGTGAAAAACAGCTATTTAGAGGCCCCGTATAACACAAAATTAACTCTTGTGAGCTTTAAGACATGTTATAATGTTGTTTCCTCATCAAAAACAGACCTGGAGTTGTGTTTTGTTTCATTCACACGTTTGAGTAACACTTTATTATTAGTCTGTTTACATCCCCAAAGCTCAAAATGCTCTGTTCCACTTTGTGATGTCATGTGGTAATACAGGAAGTGCTCCACTGTGTTTTTAAACTCTATACGGCTTAGCTAGAATTATTTGGATGATTTCACCTCTGGAATTGCCATTTCTATTGAACTAAAAGTAAAAGTAAAAACACAGTGGACAAGGTGGACCAGAGTGTTTTCAGTTTGAAAGAAGAAAGAATGTGTAAATTAAATAAAACACAATTCCAGTTATGTTTTTGATGAGATGAACATTCACAACCGTTCAAGCAGAATCAGTTTGTTTTCGCTCTGGTCATACACAAAAACAGAAGTCCTCCCCATTACGCGCCTGTCGTATGAACCACTTCTATATTACAGACCCATAAATACCCACTACCACTTTTACTACTTACGTCCTATTGTTACAACAGCAGTTATTATTTCAGCAGCAGTTTCCAGATGTAGGCTATTAAAAGTGTAAATTTGTGATAAATAAAGCATATGTTTTGTATTCAAAGCAGTCCTGGAGGTTGCTTGCTACTGTTCAGAGCTGCGGACACATCTGCCTTCCATTACTGCAGTACTGTCCATGTGGTTATGTAACTCTCAGACAGACCAAAAACACTGCACTCCTATACACAATGTTCTGTTCTATAGAAGACTGGGAATTATTTTATTTTTATTTATTTTAATATATATTTTTATGATTTTTTTTGTATCTTTGTTGGAGGAAAACCTGTAGTAGCCTGTAGTATAGAGCAAAACTAGATTATTTACTGACATCCTTCTTTAATACGGCTTTAAAAATCACTATCTGTTTGAGATGTCAATGCATTGCTTGGTTTTGTGCACAGTATGGCATTAAACATGAACATTTTTTTCTCAATAGCGTCACCAGGCCAAGTTAGAGATTAGATGTATGGAGAGGCGAGCCAACATACAGTATGAATGTATATCTTCCAAGGTATTTTCTTTAGCAATAAAAGCCCCATGAATGGTCCGTTTTACGTTCAGCCTCGGACGCATGACGCTACAAGAGAAACACTCCCCTCTAGTGGACAACTGTAAAAGTATTAATTTTTATCAATGATTTATTACTGTGACAAAACAGCAGTCTACTTAATTCACTTTGAAGAAACTCAGACAGTAACTTTTCTGATCGACGACGATAAATTATAATATTGAAACTAATCTTTGCCTTTGACATAATGACCCAAAAGTACTAGAATTATCCCCAAAAACTCTTCTAAAGGTTAAAATATGGTTACTGCAATAAATAAACATCTGTATTGAGTCATATTAGTTATGAATTCAACCTTAATTACAGCTTAAATCTTATCATATAACCCAAAACTAACCACAAATGTTCCAGTAGTGCAAAGAAAAGGTACCCAAAATAAATCGTGAATAAATATTGTTCCAGCTTTCATACTGAAATACAAATAGATCCAGGTGCAGACTATTGAACTTCACTTTTCTGTACAATCTGACAAAAGGACCCTACTTTCCAAAGGACTATTTTTACTCAGTGTAACAGAACAGACCTCCCAAACTCTGACCAAACTGACCACAGTGAACCAAAGCCTCGGCCCAATCATCACGGTTAAAAATAACCGTTAGCGGCAATTTGTAACTCAACAGTCGACGGGAGTTAACAGTAATTAGTCACGTCAAGATGGCACGGTATCAAGTAAAACCGCCGGAAAAGTTTCCATTCAAGGCAGAAGATTGGACCAAGAGGATAAAACGCTTTGAAAGATTCGATCGTGTCAGGTCTGGAGACACAAGTCGATGGAAATCAAGTAAACGCACTGGTTTACAGTATGAGAGAAGAAGCTGAGGATATTTTAGTCTCTCTACATCACAGTCCAACATGGAAGGATAGAACAGTCTGTACAGAATGGTGGTTAAACATTATACTTTTCTACTGTGAACCCTGACAGTTACAGATGAACAATAGTTAGTATAATAGTTCTTAGGGCTTGGGCATTGTCAGTAGCTCAGCACCTCTTGAGTATCATGCTTCTGCGGGGCATACTCAAAATGAATTACAAACGGAAACCTGCCAGAATGAGTTGTCTCCGCTTGTCCAGGTATGTACTGTTTGTTTGTCTTATCTGCTGTTCCATGTTGAAGTTCTATACTTGTTTGATGAATGGCAGGAGGCTGCACGTGGACAGCCCTCCTCAACAGCCAACCCTCCGCAGCAGTTATGTCCACGGCACGTCTTTAGTGTCCCTGCTGCCTCTCACTGTGAGCCAGGCCCTGGACTCGGCCACACAGCGCTGGCCTGAGCGAGAGGCGCTGGTCTGTGTGGAGGATGGGGTCAGGAAAACTTTTGCACAATTTCACCAAGATGTGAGTTTTAGAATACTACTACATGGACTTTACATGACGTCTTTCTGTCTACAAACATGACACCAACTCCTCTCTAGTTATATATTTTGACTGTATTTTTGCAAAGATCTAAAAGAGCAACAGCATTTACACATTGTTGATATCACCTCAGCTTCATAGGTAAATAAGAAAAATATGAAACAGACTGAGATATGGTTGGAGATGTGTGCATAAACGTTTTGATGATTAAAAACAAACGTAAAGAAGATTATACATCTTGTAAACTAGGTTCATGGGAGTAATAATATAATGCATTAATCTTTTTATCAAACATTGACTGTAGTTACTGCACTCAGTCAAGGTGGTATAACACAATGATACAACAGCTGTTGTGCAGCAGATGAACCGTGACCCTGATGGACATTCATTAACTCACTGCACCAGCGCTCCTCCAATACAGGTGTTATATTTTATTCTGGTGCAGGTGGACCGGCTGGCGGCAGGACTGCTGGCCCTGGGGCTAAAACCAGGAGACCGTGTGGGAGTGTGGGGCCCCAACTCATATGAATGGATCCTGTCTCAGTTTGCCACAGCCAAGGCTGGCATGATACTGGTCCGTCTTGAGTCTAAAGTAAATCCATGTACTGATCAATGAATCTGAAACATAAATTATCAAATTTATTGCTGCAGGTTTCACTGAACTCAGCCTTTCAAATGAAGGAGGTGGAATTTACTCTTAAAAAGGTACAAAGTATTGAGCAAATCCCAATGACCTAAACCAAGTATTAGTAATAAATGTACCACTTTTATTTGCAGGTTCAATGTAAAGCAGTCATTTGCCCCTCTAGTTTCAAAACCCAAAAGTTTAGCGAAATCCTCAGAAGCCTCTGTTCAGAGATCGGCACGTCACCAAAAACTCATATCCAAAGCTCCAGGTAAAACCGCCCTGATAAAGTACAGTAAAAGCATTTATTTACAGTGCGGTCTCTATTCTCGTCCTGCAGACTTCCAGACCTGCGTATGGTGATCCTGATGGACAGTGTGCAGCCGGGAATGTTACACTTCCAGGACGTGATGGAAGCGGGCGAGAGTCGGCACCACAGAGAGCTGATGGATCTGCAGAGCAAGTTCACGTGCGACGACCCCATTAACATCCAGTTTACTTCGGTAACCTCCACCAGTGTATCTCAAAATAAAAGGGCAACTTGTGGAATGGCCTAAAGATCATCTGTTAAAATGAAACTCCTTTTAAGTAATTATATGTTATTGGATAATTTATCATTTGTTATTTTGTTTTATAGGGAACAAGTGGTAATCCAAAAGGAGCCTGCCTGTCGCACCATAATATTGTTAATAACGCATATTTAGCAGGCCTCAGAATGGGCTTTGGGCGGAGGGTGAGTCGTTTGTATGAAAAACTTATATTCACATGTACACATTTATGAGCACTGGTTTGACAAAAAGAAGTTTAAAAGGTTTGCAATAAAGTAGGCAAAAATATAAGATAATTCTCCTTTTCAATGGCCCAGCCCAAAGTGCGTGTGTGCGCTCCTGTCCCCCTGTGCCACTGCTTTGGCTCTGTGGCTGGATCGATGTCCATGGCGGTTCACGGCATCACACTGATCTTTCCTTCCAAGGGCTACAGCTGCAGGGACAACCTCAAGGCCATTCAGAATGAAAGGTAAAGTAGAAAGTATTGATACTCGCTGAAATGTCTTACACCCAACTGTTTTCTTAAAAGGTGCAACATCGTCTATGGGACTCCCACGATGTTCATAGACATGCTGAACCAAACAGATCTCCACACATTTGACTTGTCTTCTGTTGAAGGAGGTAAGGAGCCTCTTGCAGCTAATAGTATTCTGCATTATGTGTGTAGCAACGACACTGTGGTCAGGATATTCTGACAGTATATTTGGCAAAATCTGTGTACAGGGTTTAAAATTACAATATGCTTTCCTTGGCATTTTATTTTAATATTTAATTTATGATAGGTCTTATTGGAGGAGCCCCATGTCCTCCTGAGGTTCTGAGAAGACTCAAAACAGAGATGAACATGAAAGAAATTATGGTAAGAGTCATGTGATCTGCCTGGTGCCCCGGTATTACACTAAACTCACTTTGTTCACAGACGGGTTATGGAACCACGGAGAACAGTCCTCTCACCTTCTTAGGATTCCCACTGGACAGCGACGACCTCAAGTGCAACACTAGTGGCTGCATAATGCCCCACACAGAAGTATGAATATGAATGAAATGGTATTTTATCTGAGCTTTTAAACAGTGACTTGTGGTGTTCTGTGGGGTTAGGCTAAAGTGGTGGACCCTGTCACTGGGGTCACAGTTCCTCTGGGAGCTTCAGGAGAGCTCCTGATCAGAGGCAGCTGTGTGATGCTCGAATACTGGGCAGATGAAGCCAAAACTAGAGAGGCCATTGGTAAAGACCGCTGGTACAGGACGGGGTAAGCACAACGTTATCTGTATCATTTTGGAGATACTTCGCTCTACAGTACTACACGTAATTAGTCTCATTACCAGATCCATGCATCTTTCTTCACACAGTCCAAACATTGCAACCATATCGGTCTGAATTTTCAGACTTTCATTATCTGAACATGAGCTCATATATTAATTCCCTTTTCTGTCCTATTTATAAGAGACATAGCCAGTTTGAACAGCAAGGGATACTGTGTCATCAAAGGACGCATAAAAGATTTGATCATCAGAGGAGGCGAAAACATCTACCCAGCTGAAATAGAGCAGTTTTTAATCACACATCCAAAGGTCAAAGAGGTGCAGGTAAGTACTCACACCTTTAGATGGCAGAAAGTACTATGTGTATACACGCAGTACTTTCAAAAATGAAATACTTGTTAGTAAAAAGTTTTGGTGATGCTTAGGTGGTTGGAGTGAGAGACGAGAGGCTGGGTGAGCAGGTGTGTGCCTGTATCACCCTGAAAGATGGACAGAGCTGCACTCCACAAGAGATACAATCTTTCTGCAAAGGACAGGTCAGAAAAACCTCAACAACTTTATGAAGGAGAGCAGCATCTACACTCAGTTTTGTTTTCTAGATCTCGTACTTTAAGATTCCACAGTATGTGATGTTTGTGGACGGGTTTCCGCTGACAGCTTCTGGAAAGGTTGGATTATGGACCTGCTCGAACACAGTCATGTTTTGATCATTGGTTGGTTTTACTCTTCTCTTTTACAGATTAAGAAGTTTGAACTGAAGGAAATTATTGAGAAAAACTTGGGAATTTAATGAGCAGGTCCGTCCCTAAGAGCGTGGTCCCCGGGGAGAGCCTGTGAAGACGCGCTGAAGCTTTTCATTACCAACCAAACATTAAACTTAATTCTCCATAACCTTTCCAGCGTGTTCTGCCGTGACTAAGTTCACACACTTAGAAGCGCCACTTTTGCCCATCCAAATCGCGCTAAAATCGATCATTTACTCACCCTCGCGCTGCCGCCTTCTTCCTCCTCCCGTGGTGCATTTTGGCAAACCCGGGCACGTGGCTTAAATCCGCCATTTGCGCGGGTTCCGGTGGTCACGTGAGCCACGAGTAGTTTGCATGGGCAATTATTTGTATTTTCTGTATATTTGAAGTGTTGTATATGATTTATTGATTTTGCTTTTGTCCGTGCTCAGCTTTTGGCACCTGATATTAAACATTTAATAGTGGAACGGTGTAAATAAAACTTTCCGATGAGTTTTACGTAATGTGGGAGGGACAAATGGGAGTGTGTAGGTGCAGCTCTGCAGCTCTGCAGCTCTGCCATCAGTGGAGGTAACGTGCGCTGAGAGAAAGAGAAAGAAAGAAAGAGAGAGACAGAGAGAAAGAGAGAGAGAAAGGGAGGGAGAGAAAGAAAGAGAGAGAAAAAGAAGGAAAGAGAAAGAAAGAGTGAAAGAAATAAAAAGACAAAATGACATTTCTAAATACAGCCTACTATCACAGATCTGATGTTGGACTTAAATTGTTGACATAATCAGTTGTCAAACTGCTAAAACCATAATGTTTACTTGCTGGGAGACAACTGTTTTTGTTTTTGTTTTTTTCCAATCCTTTGACACACTTTTCTATTGAAAACTGACATTTGAAAAACAGCTCATAGCCGTCAACCCTCACAGACTTTGGTCATGTGTTTTCTGTGCTCAGAAGCTTCAGTCCTGCCCTCAGGGATCATAGAGAATCACTGGTTTAGTGCAGTCTGACACTGGGTTCACACTTATACACAAAATATAATTGAAATAAAAGTACATATTACTCGTTTGCACGCTGGATTTTACAGTGTTTTATCCAAGTATGATGAAGAAGACTGAAAGATGTCAGATTAGCACTGAAAAAACAGCATTGATTTGTAATTACTAAAACATTGGACATGATGGTGAAGTTATTTATGTACAATTTAGCGTTTTAAGATGTTTCTCCAATCATAAAGCAGAAAGAGCCTCACATGAGTCTCATTTGGGTTGTCAGTTTCAGTGCTGAAATCCAGTTGGTTTAAAACCTAAAAGGACTCTCTGTGATCTGTGTCCTCACTACCTAAACCGCGTCATTAATCAGTGCCTCTCTTCTACTTGCAGGTTAAGGCACTGGCAATACAGAAAATGTTAAAAACCCAGGCTACATATAGCCCCTTAAAGTTCATTTTTAACCAGAAACTCTTTCTCACCAAAGATGAGAGACGATACTGACTAATGATTTCTCTAGATGGCAGAAGAATAACATGATAACATCGATTTCAACATTGAAACTGGCAACCCAAATGAGAGACTCTCGTGAGGCTCCTTCTGCTTTGTCTGGTGAACAAATAAATATAATCAAATATAATCAAATATAATCAAATAATTTCCCTTGTGGATCAATAAAGTTTGTCTAAGTCTAAGAACCAAAACACCAAAATTAGGCCTAAAACAAAGAAATGGGACATCATGAATCTGGGGACAAGGGTTAATGAAATTTAAAATCTAAATCTTACATACAGTTCTTTATATTTTATCCATAAAAACTGTTTTCCAATTTCGTCCACCAGATGGGACTACAGCACGTCTTCACATCTTCATGGCCCGATAATGAAAACGACATTAGAGAACCAGTTCATAGAAATCGAAGGAAACAATGAATGAATCCATTACAGACTCACGCCCCTGAGCTGTGGATAAGATATGCAGGCCTACATTAGCAAGATATGGTTTTAATTAAAGCCCTGCCACGTGTGCCTGGGCCTGTTTACTTCACAGTTTGTTGGTCTGTTTTTATTTATACATTTTTGTTTGCTATGAACATAACACAATACATACACAGAAAACTCAGCCTTTTCAGCAGGTCTCAAACTATCATAAAAAATACTTTTACTTTTACTTTAAACTCTTCTTAAGTATCAGATAGTGCAGTACTTTACTACTTTTACTTTGTTACTTTCCACCACTGTCACTATCCTCTATACTCTTGCTATTACTATAATTCAGTAACATACACTAAATTATTGTTTTGTGAGTAAAAATACAGAAACCTTTACTTTTTTAACTAATGACATATAATACAAATAGGGCCTATCGGTTGTTGGAGCCCTGGTTAACATGTCATTACACAAATGTGGTGAAGAATTATTATTTAGAATCTAATTTGACACGCTCTTTATCAGTTGTTTTGGTGAGACAACAGCGCCCTCTTGTGGGGACGCTTGGTACTGTTGACACTTGTACAGCAGACACACACTTCCATGAGCAGATACCACCAGTGGACACATTATTGTTTATTATTTTCAGATACACACTCAATTTGTACATATATTCTAAATTATCTCTTAAAATAATATAATGTTTAAATAAAAACTAAAAAATCCAACTGGCATTTTGTCAACAGAACTTACAAATATAAGTTTATTGAACTTTTTAATCTGTTAAAAGTTGAGTCAATGCATAATAGCCATTCAGTTTAGTTATACTGCTGTGGCTGAATGGTGATAAGTTGAGAGAACGTTTTATCTTAATTCTCTAGTTAAAGCTCAAACTTCATTTGTTCACATGCTCCGTTGGAAAATGTACAGGTTTCCCAGTCTCCTCACAGCAGCCATCTTCACAAGACATGTGGCACCTCAAGTTTTCTGTTGTTTTAGGTCAAAATTAGCTTGATATAAGTGAGGGTGTGTCTTTCTGATAATGTTTTCCACTCCTGATTAAGATATTTGCTCAAAGAATTATATTAAAAATGCTATAAATTTAAATTAACTAGAGGCATGAGTAACTGACTGTACAATCGTAATTCATGGGTGTTATAGTTTAACCGGAAAAATGTATTTGTGAATTGTTGTAGATAACGAGGCCCAGCAGCACAGATCCACACGCAGAGACAAGCAGACGTGGGCTAAACAACAATGGAGATGTGGGTTTTCAGTGCAGTCTTCAGCCCGTCATGGAAGAGTCTACTAAAAGGTATTTGCCACTGATTTTAACATTTTGTATGATTTACTACAAAGTGACATTCAATAGTGCTACTGATATAACAAAATAGTCAGAGTGGACGTTTGTTACAGGTGGAGATGGGGACGTGTGGGCCCTGTGCTGGAGGTGTGAGGTCAGTGTGACAGCAGCAGCAGGGGGCGCACCGCTGTTTGAGATTCACTCTGGTTTCATCACACAGCACCTGTTTGTTCAGACCATCCACACTAGAACACTCTATTCTGTTCTGGAGATGGGGAGAGGTGAGGGCAGAGCTGTCAGCTTAAAGTGCGTATGACAGATTCTCTCATTTTGACTTCATTTGGTGGGATTAAAACTGTTGTAAATATAAATTATAGTTTTACACAAATTAAAAAGCAAAGAAATGTTGAAAAATATGTTGAAAATTATAGGAAGTAAAGAGTTCGAAACGCACTGATGGCATCACACTGTCCAAAAGTTCGGCACAATTTACTCGTAAGAAACACGTTTATTCTGATACTTTAAACATGAATTCAACAAAATAAAGGCGTTTTCTTATATTTTTATTTGTCAGATGATAATTTCTGTGTAGATTAGAGGAGTTTTTGTAGCTAACAAGTATCAATTCCCTAGTGTGATGTCACGATTTACAACCTGAAAGTACAGTTTTAAACCTAAAAAATGTCTGAATTGGGAAAACAAGTGTGAATGTTTTTGCAAAAATCTTTAGTGTTTTAGTAAAATGAATAGTCAAACCTGTTATAGGAGCTTTAAAGGTGCTGTACCTGATTTTTACTGTCTTAAAAACATGAATTAGTTCATTTTAAACAGTTTGCAGTGGACCAAAGTTATTCCTCACTAACCTTATGCATTCTGACCATCCTAATTATTCACCACCATGAGTTTATAAGCGCATTTCACAACTCTCAGAGACAAGAGCAGAGTTTTGCCACGGTTGTTAATTTAACAACAACTTGCATGCTAAATGCACACTTGATGATTATCGTATGATAAAATACTTTCTAAACAGATGCAGACTTATTTTAACCTCAACAGCTGCTTGTCTCTGTACTGTGGCAAGACGCATTTCACTCAAATACATGGCAGAACATTTAAAGAAGTCTCTATAATATAATATAGTATAGTATATAATAGAAGTTTCACTTTGCTAGAATGTTCCAGTATACAACTTTAAACATATGCATTTAGTCAGTTACTGATGTTTCTAACATATCCATAGATCTGACCTGTTATTTCACTAGAAAAGTTACAAAAAGCATCTTTAACTTTCAGTCACACCTTTAGAAAAGTCGTGTTGTGAGAGCTTGTGCGTTTTTTGTACACATGAAAAAAAAATCTGAGGATTCATATAAAAATAAATGTATAAATATTTTATTTGCACAACCAACATCTCACCTTATGATCAAATTATTTAAAAAATTTAATGTTTGAGTTTCTTTCATTAAGTCAATGTATTTCATACTCTAAAAGTCACAAAAAGTTAAATCTCTTCCACATGTTTGATGCCAACTGGAATTATTTAGTTTCAAACATAGTTTCAAACATAAAACATATTTAAATAAATAAAACCTTACACTGACCAACCTTTTTTGCAGTTTTCACGGGATAAAGAAGTTGGTTCAATCCCCACAATTCACCCACCTTTCCTTGAACTATTTTGCATTACTTTTCTTAAAACAGCGTGAACATAAACAACTATAAACTATAAACAACATTATAAAACAGCCCTCGTGCTCCACTCTTATGCTGAACTGACCTCTTTTCTCTGATCCCTCACTCTCGTTCACACTTCTCCTGACTGTCCCCGTTCACTGCTTCTCAACCTGACATTTCTTTCAGCTCAGATTGTCAAGATGCCCCATATACGGAGGCGAGCTGAAGCAAAACAAGTCTGTACAGTATGTCTGCGATAGCATCAAGTGAAAAAAAACTGTACTAATTGGAATAAAATTTGTCTTGCCCCAGTACAGATATACTTATATATTTCTGACGTAACTTTAACAACATGACTTTATAAATAATACTTTTCTTCCTCCAAAATTCAACTTAATTGTGCACAAATATGTATTCTATAAATTACAGAAGTTGTGTTTCAATTTCTTGTATTTTACACTCAGACCAGAAGGACCTCTTTTGACTTTTACGCACCAGGAAGAACTCTGGGGTTAATGTTTCCGATCACTGTCTATTCTGTGTTTTAAAGTCAATACACTGGCGATTGCGTCAGGTTTGAGAAGTTGCAGTGTAGCGTTTTGTGTCATGCTTTTGTATATTTGTGGAAAATTGTCTCGTGGGAGCATGGGTGAAGTAGGCTTGTGGGCGGAGAATTGGACAGAATCTTATTTATAACCATAAGCAGGTTCCAACTAGGGCCTGGGAGAGATCACTAAAATAGTCAAACATGCATGGATGACTTCTTAAACCTCTCCATGCAACTCTGGGGTTAATGGTTTAGGCTACAGAAGAAGTTTAATCATTATAATTTTCTTATTTTTGTAGAACTGATTAGTTTTTGAAAATATTTGTTGTGTTTTGTAGCAAAGGACAAAAAAAACCGTATCAAAATAAGCCTGATGTGTACTGTCTGCATCTAATTATAACGCGTTTTATTGTCCGATAATCAGGGAGTGCACTGTTAGTATGTTAGTTTTTAGCATTTCAGTGACAGCAAAAAAAAAAAAAACAGCTTATAAACTCATCAAGGTGAATAATTAGAATGCTCGGATCACATATGGTAAGTAAGGAGTAACTTTGGACCACTGCGATGTCAATTTGTGTAACTTTTTGATAAAATTGTACGTCCCTGAGCAGTTTTCAGACTTTTACTTCTACTTCAGTGAATATTTGACAGTATTTCAGCAATCCTACTCCTAAGTGACAGAAGCTTTATGTATGAATATGAAATGATTTGAACATTTTTAAATCTTTGTTGTATATCCTTTGAAAATACCAAATTTCATGCAATATTTACTGTTTTGTCCTCTTACTTAGTAGTTTTCCCAAATACTTTTTACTCAAGTAATTTCTTGGACCACTACTTTGTACAGCTGCTTGGGTGGTATTTCTTTGAAGTAACAATACTCTTATTTAAGTACAATTTTTGGTTACTTTTCCCACTTTTACTTCATATTGTCTATATTAACCCATTCTGAAACGTAAG
Source organism: Taenioides sp. WSHXM2023 (assembly GCA_029959045.1). Taxonomy (NCBI): domain Eukaryota; kingdom Metazoa; phylum Chordata; class Actinopteri; order Gobiiformes; family Gobiidae; genus Taenioides; species Taenioides sp. WSHXM2023. Next base: position 21,250,413 of record CM057103.1, on the reverse strand, counting down.
TTATAGCTTACTCTTACTCACTTATCAGTAACAGCTATTCATTTAAAGGTACATTATGTAACTTTGTCTGGAATGTCCCACAGTATAGCATTAAACGTATCTTGCATTTTTTAAGTATAAGTATTTTTATTGCTCAAAATACCCTGGGGAAAAGACTTCTTAATGTGAGGCCTGGAGGTGTAATCTGCTTGGTTTTATGGAGATATACTGTACCGTATGTTTTAAAGCCATGCTGTGGAACATTCCAGGTAATGCAATACCATCTCCATGGAGACAAGCAGAAAAGTGACTTACCGGCTTCATCGTTAAGCCCTTTAGAAAGATTAAATGAAAATTACAACGTTAAAGGTCCTAAATTACGCAAAACTGACCCCTGTGAGCTTTAAGCCACATTATAATGTTGTAAATATACCTGGAATTGTGTTTTGTTTCATTCACACATGTTTGAGTAACTCTTTATTATTATTATTAGTCTGTCTACATCTCCGAAACTCAAAATTCTCTGTTCCACCTTGTGATGTCATGTAGTGGTAGTTTTCTTTTACCTTTTAGACCTTTTACCTTCAGTAGAGATCGGCCATTCCAGGTCTGAAATCATCCAAATGATTCTAGTGAAGGTGTACGGAGTTTAAAAACACAAAGGAGCACTTCCTGTGTCACCACTTGATGACATCACAAGGTGGAAGAGAGTGTTTCCCGTTTTAGATAAGAATTCAGCCTAAACACGCAGGGTTTGTGTGTTAAACATGTGTGAATGAAACAAAACACAACTCCAGGTGTGTTTAAGATGAGGAAACATTAGAACGTAGCTCAGAAAACTATTTAACACGGGCCCTTTAACCAATATAACCCCTGATGCCTTCACAATATCTTTCTAATATTATCTTTGGACAGAAATATCTCGCCGTTGATCTCTGCAGTCAGCTCCACTTCCTGTTTTCCTCAGTCTCCCCTCACAGCTCAGGTAAACATCAAAAACACACTCCAAATCTGGGCCAGTCATGTGACCCGTGTCCAGGCAACGGCGCTAATGAAGTCAGTACTCTTAATCGCCGTTAGTGCTTCTATATGTAAACCAAGAACGATGTTGGAGGATTAAGGGGTGGTTGAAAGTATCCACGGCAACAGACCAGCCATACAGCTTGTTAATTGGGCTGCTATTAACTGTTTAGTAGTTGACTAGGTAGCGAATATATATGTGATTGTTATGCTTTAAAGGGCCCATATTACGCTGATCTACGTTTCTGAGCTTTGTTTTAATGTTTCCTCGTCAAAAACACACCCAGAGTTGCGTTTTGTTTCACTCACACATGTTTAACGCACAAATCCTGCATATTTAGGCTGAGCTCTTCTCTCAAAAAGAAAACACTCCACCTTGTGATGTCGTGTGGTGATACAGGAAGTGCGCAATTGTGTTTTTAAACTCCACACACCTTCGCTAGAATCACGTGGATGATTTCAGGCCTGTTGCCAATCTCTACTGAACTAAAGGTAGCTGTTAACGTGAAAACTCCAGCTTCATGACATCACAAGGTGGAACAGAGCATTTTGAGCTTTTGGAGATGTAGACAGATGAATAAAAGATCACTTAAACAAAACATAAATCCAGGTATTCATTCTAACATGGCTTAAAGCTCACGATAAGTCAATTTTACATAAGACATACAGTATAATAGAATTACAAATACTGTAAATATTAGTAGGGAGGACGTCGTCCAAAGTCTGAGTGAACAACAACTGTGACGTAAAGAAAACTAGAAACATTTTGATTTAATAATGCCACTGTTGTCAAGTAGAAACAGATGGAGGACCCAAAGTTCTTTAATAACAAACAAAGAATGACCAAAATCCAAAAATCGAAACGGCCAAGACATGACGAGACACTGGACCAACAAAGTGGAGCGGAGAACACACACAGGGTACAAACGCACACAGACACAGGTGTAACACATTAGGGCGGGGAAAACAATCAACAGACACGAAGTAAAACCAAAAGCAACAAGCTGACAGGACAAATGTCAAAATAAAACACTAAGGGCACGCTACACTAAAGGAATAAGATACGCCAAAATATGCAACAACAATGAACCATGACAACTGTTTTGTTTTAAAAAAGAGAAGACCCATTGTGTTTGTGTTTGCTAAATACTGTAGTTATAATCTATGACACCCTTGGATCATTTTGTTGGATCATTTGCACATTTTAAATTGCAATATTCAATCTAACAAAACTAACTAAAGTAAAAGAAACAACTGTGAAAACTGTGGTGCCCAGTGGGAGCTGAAGTCACCGTAAACGTCGTCAACAAAGAGATCTTCAGATTTTATTTGTATCGGCACGTTTTGTATTGATCGGCAATACGGCGTCTTGAAAATAAAGATAAAAAAGAATAAGGAAAATTAAAGATTGCTCAAACATGCACGAATCACTCCTTCGGGTGAGTAAGTGGTGAGAGGAAACAACTATAACGTGATTAATTAAAAGCTCTAAAAAGTCGATTTTGCAGAATAGGTCCGCCTTAAAAGTTGTTTTGGCATGTGGTTTAGAGTTAGTTATATTTTACAGAGCCAGACACATCCCTCAGACCAGCTCCAGCTCGTCTAAGTATAAGTAGAAGTACATTAGTAGATACATTTTGGGTACTAGTGTATGAAAACTACAAATTCATCCCCTCCTTATGCATTTACCACTGCAACATCTTTGACTTATTGTAAAATAATGAGCTCCATGAAGCCGTGTCCTTGTCTTGCCTCATGCAGGATTATCTCACTGTAACATTTTTATTAATTTGGGAATAGGGGAGGAAAGGAGATTTGCGCTAACGAGTGTTATTGCCGTTAACAGAAGTCACTTGAGATTTGAAACAGGCCTATGTCACGAGTCACGTGACAATATCAGCGGACAAATTACAATATCGAGATTAACTGGTCTTTTATTGTTTGAATAGATTAGAGCTTTGTCTTCTGCATTGTTTATACAGGCAGACATAATCACCCACAATCCCCTGCTGCAGAAAAAACAATATAAAATGAGACGTTCAGGCAGAATAGTGCGACTTGGTACTATACACTGCAAAAAGCAATGTCTAGCTAAGTTAGAATGACTTAAATTAAGAACATTTTACTTTATTTGAGTAGATTCAGCTTGAAGTAAAATGTGTTTTTCTTAATTCAAGCAACATTCGATTTTGTTTCTTATTTTAAGAGGAAAAAGTTGTGTTTTTCTTATCTTATGTGTAGCCAGATGTATTTTCATAAGTGGTGGAAGAAGTACTCAGTTATGTTACTTAAAGGTGCACTGTGTAACTTTCTGCTGCCTGCTTGTCTCCATAGAAATGATTGTTTTCCCTTGGATGTTCCACAGTATGGCATTAAGCATCTATTCAGCATGTATTCAGTTACATTTGTTTTTATTGCTAAAAAATACCTTGAAAAATGCGTCGTGAATGGGCCTACCTCTCCGCAGATCTGACCTGTAATCTGCCACCTGTCTGTCTCCATGGAGTTAGATAAGTTTAATGCCACACACAATATTCCAGGCAAGTAAAAGTATCTTCATGGAGACCAAACCAGACCAAGTTACAGGTCAGATCTGTGGAGAGGCGACTCCGCTCACAGCCAGAATGTTGTTTTTCGAGGTATTTTTGAGCTCTAAAACCACCTGTAATTGAATAAATGTAAAGGTAGAGCTGTTTAATGTCATACTGTGGAACATTCCAAGCAGAGCAATGACATAATATCCACAGAAAAGTTACACATTGCACCTTTAAATCAAAGTAATGTGCGCTTGCCAAACAGAGAGTCATTATTTACAGTGGGTCCCATTTCAACTTGGAAACGCTGAAACAAAGAAGCACTGGAAAGCTTTATTACACTGCGGTGATGAGTGTAGAAGATTAGATGTTAGGAGATGTTCTTCCCCCGGGCTTCTGGACACCGATGGTGGAGGAGGAGGAGAGGAGAGAGAGATGATGAGAGGATGAGAGGATAAAGGAGAGATGATGACAAGCCATTTGCACTGGGGGTTTAAAGGTCCTATAGTATTACAGAAAATTGACTCTTGTGAGCTTGTGGCCATGTTAAAATGCTGTTATCTCCTCAAAAACAAACCCGGGGATGTGTTTTGTTTCATCCGCACATGTCTGAGTAGCGCAGAATTACTCGACTGTTTACATCACCCAAGCGTGAAATGCTCTGTTCCACCTTGTGATGTCATGTAGTGGTAGTTTTCAGGTTGCACACATGAAGTTCAGCTGAAGAAGATACTAACAGTCTGTATCACTTCAGCACATCAGAGTCCAATATAAACACCATATCAGAAGGACATGGCAGAGTTCATATTGTACTTGGCATTCACACTGGAGAGCTGCTCCTGCACAGATGGTCCTAGTCCAACACAGTTTGGCACAGCTAAAGCACAGATATAGTTTGAGTTGCAGAAATAAGAGTTTTAAAACACAGTGGAGCACTTCCTGTATTACCACATGACGTGACAAGGTGAAACAGAGCGTTTTCTGTTTGAGAGAAGAACTCTGTTACGCAAAATTGACTCTTGTGAGCTTTACGCTATGTTATAATGTTGTTACCTCCTCAAAAACATAGCTGGAGTTGTCCATCCATCCATTTTCTTCCGCTTATCCAGGGCTGGGTCGCAGGGTCAACGGTCCAAGCAGGGACTCCCAGACTTTTTTCACCCCTGACATCTGACATTTCCTCCAGCTCCTCCGGGGGGACCCCAAGGCGTTCCCAGGCCAGCTGAGTGACATAATCCCTCTAGTGTGTCCTGGGTCTTCCCCGGGGTCTCCTCCCGGTGGGACATGCCCGGAACACCTCCCGAGGGAGGCGTCCAGGAGGCATCGGAACAGATGCACGAGCCACCTCAGCTGCTCCTCTTCTCAAGGAGTTGTGCGTGGAGTGTAACGCTCAACCTCCCCCACGAGCTCGGGCTCCTTCCCCCCAGGGAGGTGACAGACCTGGAGTTGTGTTTTGTTTCATTCACACATGTTTGAGTAATCCTTTATTTTTAGTCTACATCTCCAAAGCTCAAAATGCTGTTCCGCCTTGTGATGTCATGAAACAGTTAACAGTTCCTTTTACCTTTAGTTCAGTAGAGATCGGAAACTCCAGGTCTGAAATGATCCAAATGATTCTAGTGAAGGTGAAATTTGAAAACACAGTGGAGCACTTCCTGTATTACCGCATGACATCACAAGGTGGAACAGAGTGTGTTCAGTTTGAGAGAAGAACTCAGCCTAAATATACAGGGTTTGTGTGTTAAACGTGTGTGAATGAAACAAAAAAAAAACCATAACTCCAGGTCTGTTTGTGATGAGGAAACAACATTATAACAAAGATCAGAAAATAGCGTAACATGGGCCCTTTAAGGTTTATTGTTTTTTTAAAGTGCACGTTAACCACTGTTCTTGTACTTCGCTGTTGCAACATTCACATTTCTACAAATAGAGCTGCCATTCCATCAGTTGTGGGTTTTACAATGATTCATATCCAGCTCCAACATAATAATCCTCTACACTTCGCTTACACCATACAGAGTACAGACTTATTATGAGCCCACACATCTTCACTGTGAAATGTCACGTATGCTCCACCGTGCGTTCACTCTGTCTCTGCTTTTCACTTAGAACAGACTGAAACGCCAGAGGTTAGAATTCTGAATAATTACTATGTGACGAGACACAGTTAGAGGAGTCCATTTTGAAAACCCACCGCATACATTTGCAAACATTAAAATATTATTATGCACGTTTCCTGTCAGAGTCAAGCAGAACTTTCATAATGACGAGGAATATAAATTATGATCACAAAGTAAGTACAAGTTTATTAAAGAGTTGTCTGCATCTAATTAAATAGTTTGTATGCGTAATTTCAGAGGGCACTTTTAGTAGTAGAAGTAGTACTCGTAGTTGCAGTAACAACAACAACAGCAATAGTAGTAGTAGTAGTAGTATTAGCAGTAGCAGCCTTTAGTAGTAGCAGTTGTAGTCTTAGTAGTACTAGTAGTAGCATTACCAATAGTAGTTTTTAGTAGTAATCTTAGAAGTCTTAGTTGTAGTAGAAGTTGTAGTTCTAGGAGTAGTAGTAGTAGTAAGAGTAGTAATAGCAGCAGTAGTAGTAGTAACAACAGCAGCATCGGTTGTAGTATAGTAGCAGTAGTAGTCTTTAGTAGTAGTAGTAGTCTTAGTAGTAAGAGCAGTTGTAGTATAGTAGTACTAGCTTTAGCAGTAGTAGTTTTAGTAGTTGTAGCAGTAGTAGTAGGAGGAGGAGTAGTAGTAGCAGTAGTGACAGCAATAGTAGTACTAGTAGTAGCAGTAGCAGTGGTAGAAGTAGTAAGTAGTAGTAAGAACAGCAGCATCAGTTGTAGTATAGTAGTAGTCGCAGGAACAGTAGTAGTAGAAGTTATAGTCGTAGCACTGCAGTAGTATTATATCCCACCATAAGTAGTAAAGTAGACGCAAATATATTAAAAGTAGTTTGCTGTGGTAGTTATAATAGTATCTGCAATAACAATTAACAATTTTACATTGACATTACAATCAAATATTGCATCATTTACACTTGAGTAGTTCCTTTTTGAAGTAACAGTACTTACATCCTAATCCTAATTATATCCTCCAGTGACGACAGATATAATGCTACTGACGCCATCCTTCACTCTGACCAACTCTCCGGACAATTGTATTCTTTGTGTGAGCGCCGCATGTGACCCACACACAAAGGAGATTACCGCCCTGTTTACTTGTGTTGGGTATTTTACAGTGTTGAATTGCTAATAGCTCATTTGGATGTGTGGGCTATTGTTATTAACACTGATTTAACTGTCTGAGGAGGAGGAAGTGCGTGAGCTGGGGCTGTCACTAATGCGTCTAGACATGTACTTTGGTTTTAACAGCTTGAAAATGAAATCTGTTCGTGAAGAGTTCATTTGCAAGAAAAAAAAGAAGCATTTTTGTACAGCAGTGTTAAAAAAATGTATTTACGTACAATAAAATCATCCATCTCCTTGATCAAATTCAACATTTTTTATTGTTATTATCTATAGAAGATGGTAACAAAAATAAGAATATTTTATAAATTTTTATTATTGATTTTAGCTTTATGTTAGGCCTGTGTTATATTTTAAGCCATTATATTATAAATGAATAACTGGATTTACTCACATTTACAAATATAGTTATTCTAAGATGTACTTATGCAAAATCATAATGTTTTTATCAGTTTAGAGTAAAAAGTAAAACAGAATTCACATTGGTTTTGAAAACTACTCAAGAGTCAACTATAGTAATCTTGATAAAGAATTGTGCTCATTCATCAGAAGTGATTGAATCCATTTTGTTTTTATTTTCCTGGTAATTTTATTTATATATTTTTGTTTGTTAAATGTCAGGATTTAAACTCATACCTTTAGGCAAGATGTCACCTTTAAAATTCTTAAATAATCACAACCCCACAGCCATTTCAGCGGATCTCAAACTACTGGAGTAGAAAGTACAAATACCTGCTCTCAAATATAATGAAATATAACTAAAAAGTGAAAACTGTACTACACTTTTGTACTCTGTCACTTCCCACCACTGATAAAATTAGACATTATACAGACTTATGTTGTATATCACTAAAAATATATTCAATACTTTCTTCTTCTGACTCAGCTGATTTCATGTCTGTGTTTTTTCCAGCTCACCATAGTTTGCACTAGTTTCAAAAGCACAAACACGGCATAGCTTTCAGAAAAATCACACAAAATGGCTATATTTTCAACTCTAGACAAAAAATGCTCTGGTTTTGGTGTTCATCGCCTGGTTACATCACCTGTTTGCTCAAAATAACTACACGATACTGATCATCTGTTTAGCTTCTCTGCACGATCTGACCAGGCTAAACCAAAGAAAGAGGAGGACACTACAAAGGATTATGGGTATGAGGCTGGCCGGGGGATATAGCTCGACAAATATTTGAAGAACAGAGTTTATTTACAACAAGCAGCAGTGACAGGCGCAGCGGGGAGCTACTTTTGTGTTATGCATGAGTCACTCCCTCAACAAAACAGAAATAACAATAAAACATCGTGCAGAGGAGAAAATATGGGAGATTTCACCATGTGTCTCAGTCCTGTGTTCGTAGTTTAATACTTCTGCTGTGTTTGGTTAATTGATCGTCACGGCAACAGGGAAATGTCAATAATAGAAATCGATGAAGACCTGCCATGAGTGTGTTTTATTCAATCCACTTAATGTTTTAAAATATCAACTCAGTTCTGGGTTTATGCTGTACCCGGCGGGTCTTTGAGTGACTTTTCCTGATTTGCAAAGTGTCTCCACTGTCTAAAGTGCAGAAGGGTCTAGGTCGCTTTGGCTCGGTTTGCTAAGGAGGAGCTTTAAAGGTGCATTGTGTAACTTTTTTGGTGGAGAGTCCGTCACCTGCTTGTTTCTATGGATTTGTCATTACTGGAATGTGCCACAGTGTGAAATTAAACAGTTCCACCTTACATTTATTCAATTACAGGTGGTTTTACTGCTCAAAAATAGCTAGAAAAACAGGTATTCTGGTTATGAGCGGGGCTGTCTCTCCGCAGATGTGACCTGTAACTTGGTTTGGTTTGGTCTCCATGAAAATGGAAAGGTTTAATTCCAGACAAAGCAGTAACATCTCCATGGTGAACAGCGTTTGACGGGCCCAGTTAGAGTGCACCTTTAAGTAAAGCGAGATGAACGCAGATTCAGGCGGACATGTTTAACTGAACAAAGCCGGCACGTTAGCAACGGCTGGTTCCTGTTTATCGATGCACAGGACCCACATATAAAGAGAGAAAATCTGATCTTTCCAGTGCATAAAGCATCGAGCATTAGCCAAACCCAGAGGAGCAGAGCACTGTTATGGATATAGGTGTATGAAGCCTATTTCTGGGTCTGTTTACTATTCGCCAGTGGTGGATGGAGTACTCAGTTTTGTTACTTAAGTAAAAGTACAGATACAAGGGCAAGAAGTTACTCAAGTAAAAGTGTCACATGAAAAAATCTACTTCAGTAAATTACCTGTTTAAAAATGTACTTAAAGAGTAAAAAGTAATAGTATTTTGCAGAGATTTTTAGAACAATTAAAGGATGAAATGTAGTGATTTTGTTAAAGAATTTTGCAGATTTTAAGTGATTTAAGTTTACTTCTTATTATTTCTAGCTGTTTTTGTGTATTGTGTTGCTCAAAGTTGGGATGGAAAGTCAAATTAAATGTACTAAAAAAATCTAAGTTTCAGCATTTCAGCAGGTCTCACACCATTTAAAAAAAAAAGCACTTTTACTTTTCAGTCCAGATTTAAAATGTAGTGGAGTAGAAAGTACAGATACCTACTCTCAAATGTAGTGAAGTAAAAATAAAAAGTATCCACTGTAAAAATGTAATTAAGTAAAGTATAGACACCTAAAATTTGTACTTAAGTATTGTATTTTTTTTACTTTTGTACTTCGTTACCTTCCACCACTGCTATTCACTTAATGTTTTGGATTGGCTAACGTATCCTTTATCTTTATTCAACAAAAATATACAGAAAACATTACAAACCATAATTTTTGTCATTTTTTATAACATGAAGTTGCATACTATACATGATCAGATTTTCATACATTAACCTTGAACGTACAAACAACAGCCACAGTAGAAGAAATCTTTTGGAAAATTGAAAATATTGGTCGAACAGTGTGAAAAGTCCTACAAAGATTAGGAGAAGAGACAAAAGTGTTATGAACAGTGCAATTACAGCAAAACTATAGTACAAAATGTCAAAGGAGGTTCACATCCTCAACATGATTATTTGCTTTGGAAAAAGACTCCAGTGTCAGTGCATCAGTCGGGGTGATTGGATTTGTACAGAGTCGCAGCCGGCTACCAAAAACTCCTTTATCAACAACAAACGTCCATCTCAAATTTAAATATTCAGCAAAGGATTGTGGGTCGAGCCTCGGTGGATGCAGCTACTTCAGTTAAACATTGAAAAATTCTTTAAGAGTATCCAAGAATTCTACGCAGGACAATAGTAACATCATTGTAAAATAATATTACTTAAGTAGAAATATAATATAACTACCCAAATAATTTGTCAAGAGTAAAATGTACAACTTTGAGTAACTATTTGGAGTAACATTTTTGTTTGGTTTGGTTTGTGATTACTAAGTTATATAGAATAGAATAGAAATTAAATCTGACTTTGTACAGCTACTCAGAGGGAACTGTAGTAAGAGTACTCTAACTTAAATAATATTTTTCAAATGGTAAAATCATGTCAGTCAAAAGTGGCTAAAGTAAATGTAACTGGTGCGCTGGAGTATTGTGTTATTGTGTTTTATAATAAGGATTATCCAAACAGAAAACCCACAAATGTTTAGATGTTTAAACAATCCGATATTGTGATTGGTCTACCCAGCTAACAGTACTAGTAATCCTGTCACGATGATTACTATATCAGCTTATTGTTCGATATATGAAAGCTAGAACAATATATTTTTAAGTTCGGTATTATTGGTATGTACAATTTCTTTGAAAAATGGCGAGATTTGGGGTATTTTTGTTGTAATAAAAAGTAGATTTGAGCTGTAGAAAGTTGAATAAGTGAATTCTATGGCTAATTACTGTTATGTTTGTTTTACAGCCCGTGCCTTTTAATGATACAGTCTATTTAAAAATGGTTTACTGGGATTATCCTGCTTTTTGTTATTGTGTCAGTGGCATAAAGTAGTTTCAATATTATCGTTTATCGCAGTATATCTCTAAAATCAGACGGCAGCTTTAAACCCAACAAATCTATGGCATGAAACCATTTTTGGCAATAAAATACTTGATCACTGTGAGCAGATGTGGATGACTTATTGAAGTTAAGAAGTAATAGCAGTATTTTTGTCAACCAATAAAAACCAATAGACCCAACATTCTTCCATAGGGCCAAAGAGATCAAAAGTTTTTAACAATCTCTGCAAACTTTACAATCTCCAAACGAAAATCACAGTGGGACCACTTTGAGAAGGCTGATAAGACATCTTGCTGGAACACGGAAAGTCTGTGTTAAGTCGTCTGCGACATTCAGGCACTTGTGAATATACAGAATACAAACAGAAAAAAGTGTATTTTTCATTTATAATAATACTTTTAGCAACAGCAGCAGTATAGTGGCACAACAGAACCCAGGAGAACTCATTCTGACTAGCATTGTGATTGTAATTGGATTTGTGATTTGTGCTTTAATAATAAGATTCTGTTCAAGTTCCCCTTTCAGATCCAGAATAACTGACAAAAAGACTGAAATATGAGCTGACAAACTAAAACATGAATCCCATTACACAATGTTTTTCCAGACCTAAACTACAGGGTAAGCCGTTTTTTGTGGCGAATAAGACGGGATATTTTGTTGTTTGTGAAGGAAATTTGCGATTTGCTAATTGCCTCCATTCAAATTCCAATTTCTATTTGATCACGATTAATTTTAGTATAAGATCTAAAAGGAACGCTACAAACTCCAGCCACAAGGGGTCAGTAAAGGAACAAACTATAATTACTTCGATAGCTAGCTGGAGCATTACTTCCTGTCTTGTACTTGAATTAAACAAATAAATATTTTTTTCATTTTCATATAAGACCAATGACAATAAAAATACTATGCCAATTTTAACTTTAAGGGTATTTCAGTTTCAAAATAACCAATAAATGTTTTAACTTAGCCTGGGATTTACAGGGACACCGTGGGTTGACTGTTACCATAGACTAGGTGATTCAAGCTGTTTCTAGCGCATGGCATTGTTGTGTTCTTGGGCAAGACACTTAATCCCATTCCAGTAACCTTATGTTTCTCGTTGCGACAGGAAGGGCATCAGGCTTAGAAACCTCTCAGTTGGCTTTATTTATACTGTGGTAACTTAAACCTTTCACATTTTTCTCCAAGGTCCATTTGTGCCGCTAACAACTGAACAATATCTTAACGTTGTTTTGTAAAAGTTGAAACCACACTTTACTTTTGAGGTGCTGGGGGCATTGTCAGTCAGTTAACATTCACTCATATATTGATTTTAAAAACAAAAACCACACAGACAGTTTTGCGTTCTAGTTCTCCACCGCTGGTATAGTGCTGACTTTGTTGTTGCGGCTAATCCTTCGCTCGGGCTTGGGGCGGGGCATCTTGGTCTGGATCAGCTCTTCTGGCGTGTTACCAAGAGGGGGCAGTAGTCTCTTCTTGCTGTTCCTGGTCTCTGGTAACCACTGGGGGGGCAGCTCAAACGGACCGAACCCGCACTGGGTGGCATCCTCGGTGTCGGTGGGTGTAGCTGGCGTAGCGGGTGCCACCTGAGAAGAAGAAGCGTAAGCACAACTGTGTCCGGGCGAGGAACGCGATGGTATCACGATCGGGCCAGGGTATTCCTTCGTTTTGACTAATCCTTGATCTGTTTTCGGAACCGCGTCCAAGCTCCTCAGACTTCCAACTTTCTCTTTGGGAACGGACGAACCTTCTAACCCGTTTTCCGCATCTTCTTCCTCCTCTTCCTCGGGTCTAAAGATCTGCTGTTGTCCGATATTGAACATTTCCAGGAGCTGACTACCTGATCTCCCTGCGGTTTCTAGTCCTACAGGCTCCCCGATCCCGCCCTCCCCGCCTAAAGACCCAAGCGCGCCGGTCATCACCGCATTTCGCCGGCTGTACCTTCTGTGAATCCTGGTTAGCAAGTCCAACCAGCTATGCCGCGCCGATCTGTTCACCATCAAAAACAAAAATGGATTCGTGAGAAGAGAAACTTTTGGAAGCCATAGCGCTGTAAGGTAAAGCAGCATCGGCGTGTCTTTAGAGTCTACTAATATTGTCCGATATATCACCAAGACTCCGTAGGGGGCGCTACAGGCAGAGAACACTAACACCACCGCTAGCAACGTTGCGTGTAGCTCCGCCTCCCTTTGCGACACGTACGGTATTGAAATGCTATTTTGCGGCGCCCTCAATGCGGCAATGATGACTTTCTTTTTTTGGCTAGCACTCAACGCTCGCCGAATTAGCAACATGAATAGAAGGACCAGCGCTAGCGGCAGGATTAGCGTCGTGAGATTGTAGATCAGAACGTAGATCATGTGACCGATGGAGTGGGCGTGGTCTTCAGAGCAGGAGGAAGTGGCGTAGACGTCGGTGACATTGGTGACGGCGAAAACGGGGAGGCTAGCGACCGCGGCGTGCACCCAGATGTAGATGATCAGGTCCCGGGAGCGTGCATCTGAGATCTTCCTCTCCAAAGGGTACAGCACTGAGTAGTACCTGCAAGGACAGATGGTAAAAAAGTCATGTTTGAACTGATAAATATATGCGTCAAATAAATCCTCAGCCCCATAACCACACCACAAAATGAACCGCAAAATCAAATACTGCTAGACGAAAAGACGACAAAGAAATAAATGGGCCTAATAGAAATGAACAGAAAGGATGAGTGGTGCTCCAAATGACTCAGTCCTAACCTGAACCAGGATTGTGATAAAAGTGCTCTATGTAACTTTTTTTTTATGTAGGGTCCACCACCAGCTTGTCTCCTAGAAGATGTTACTGCATTTCCTGGAATGTTGCACAGTATGGCATTAAACGTACCTGCATAGGCATGTATACAATTATATTTTTTTCAATATTTTGAAACATGCATTCGTACTGTGAGAGGTCTTGTTCTCCACTGTAATTTGGCTTGGAGATACAGTTAATGGAATACTATGGAACATTCTAGCCTTAGAAATAAGATATTTATGGAGACAATCCAATTCTGAAAAGATTTGTTGGAACAGTTATCAGCTGATACTAATTTTTATTTATAGTATGTCCAACCAGAATACATATAAATAGATGTAATAACACTATTTAATGGTCATAGTCGGCCCAGAAAGTCCCAGAATGTTTGAACTTGTATTTAAGCTGTTACATAACACATTTGGATCAGTTCTGTCTTATTTTGTTTTAGTTGTAGGGAATTAATTCCTGTTTTCAGTCTCTGCGCTGGTATCTAAAGATATCGGCGAAATCGGTGCATCCCAAACAATGAGCAGCACCTTTATCTCAGATTTAATTTAACATAGAAAGTACATCTTTGAATCATATTTTTTTTTCAAGTAGAGGCTAGTTAAAGTTTTTATTCCCATGGCTTCCTACACTGATGTTATTCTGTTGTATGCATATTTGAGTTAAGTGTATTTTATATTATTAATGGGCCAAGCTACCGTACATGTCTTATTATGCTAACTACTTTTGTTCATTTAAAAGTGGATTGCTAAGTTTAAAAATATTCAAAAAGCACAATACTTGATTTTTCTATAGCGCGTCAAGGACCATAGCTAAGCACCAAACAACCCACACAAAAACATTTTAATAAAAATAAATCGTCAACAACGCTCACTCTATTATTCCAGTCAAATCATTTTCTATCTTTGTAGCTAGTTTCATTCAGATGTGGGCGGTCACAAGAGCACACTTACATGACCAAACCTCTGTGATTTCAACCAAAAATAATAAACCTACATAGCCTTTTGTCTAAAACTATTCCCCTATTATGTAATATAACAATGTCCTCTCGTTTCTTTTCATTGCCTGTACGTCACAGTGCGTTCAAGTGCATATAAGCTGCCCCACAGAGCCTCCTTCAGACTAAATAATTGATAGTACTCTGGCTGTATTAGTTGCCATGGAGACATCATCTTTGTATTGCTGTACTGCATCAGGCAAGACTGCAGCGAAATGGGATGTGCAGTCACTATGAAGTAAAAATCAAATTCCCATGTATGCCTAGTAAAATTGTTCGAATATCTAATAAGGTTGTCAAAAGTATTGAAAATCAGATACTAATTGATATTTAAACCGGTATAGAAACTAGGTACTCATTTGAACAGGTATCAATACTAAAAAGTATCGATACCTGCATTCACCAGACAGAAATAAACCGTTCTTGAATAGCTTTAGAATAATCTTGAGCTGTATTAGAACAAGTATAAGAGCACATAGTCTAAAAAAAGTTGTAACCTGGGTTAAATCCAATCCGGTCAGATCCAAGATCCAACCCAGGTTTTCTTCAATGCCACCTGACACGTCACCACCCACTGCTCCACCCAGTCTACCAATTATCCAATCACAATCTGGAAGACTGACTATAAGAAGGCCCCTGACGTCTCACTCCTCAGTAATGATGGGTAGATGAGGCCTCAAGGTGTGTCTAACACATTTCCAACACTGTGTTGGTGTGTTCTATAGCGCCATCTGGTGGTTTAAAAAGATGAACTGCTTCCAATGCAGAAGCATTGACACAGTGCAGGGCTCGTTCATTCAGACACGCGAACACTTATCAAAGCTGCGCTCTGATATCCAACAAATGAAAGAACTGACCAAGAAGGTGATGAAGTCTCATTAAAGCAAATCACAGCCTATTGTACAATTAAGTGGGCGAATATGTGATACATGACAGGCCAGTCTTCTGTTTCTCTGTGGTTCTGTGGTGATGAACAGAGACACTGCGACAGATTTGAGCCCCGCGCACTTCGCTCTAAACGAGCCGCCTCAGCGCTCCCGACACGAGCGACACTAAACGATACAGTAGATGGTCACGTGACTTAAAGTGATACACACAGCGACACAGCTCGACAAAGGAGTCACTTGCTGAACTCGACACGTGTCGTCGCATTGACTCGTTTGGCCCATCACTACTCCTCAGTTATGTGAGAAAGAAGCCAGAGGACAGAACTTTTTGGTTAGTACATCCAAACCTTTCAAATGTATATACTCATGTCTTATCATTGTGGTATCAGAATCGGTATTGAGTATCGAATATATTCCTAGTATCAAAATTGAGTTTGAAATTTTAGCATAGCAACAACACTAATTTATAATACATTGAATCAGTCTCTTGCGTAAGAGTTTTTATTTTTCAGGAGAATTTGTCATTGTAGCAACATTTGCCTAATTCACACTGTCAATGTGCCCTTTGGCAAGACACTCCGTCGCCTGTAGTTTACTGAGTGTAACTGAAGAAGGAGTGAAAAATGATCAAAAATTTCAAGCTATTTTTACAATGCAGATGGATAGATAAATACTTCATTATGGATTAAAGGCTGTGTATTGTATAAGCAGCTCTTGAGATCAAAACAAGTCTGCTGCGTGCTGTCTGCATCCAACTTACTGATTATCTTATCTTACTGTCTGATAATCAGGAAGTGCGCGTTATGCATTATAAAACTCCCATAAAGGGAATTAGATTTAAACACGTGATTAGAATTGTAAAGCAGACGTAAACCAAAATGTTAACATTCAAGATCATGGGTTTCAGACAGAGAGTATTCCATCTTTTGAATCTTACAGCTATAACCATAAGAAGGGGTCAAATAAGGCCCAGGAGAGATCTCTAATTTACTCAAACTTGCATGAATTACGTCTAAAACCACTTCAGGCATGGTTTTGATGATGGAACAATGTTATAAGATGGTAGAAAGCTCCAAGAAAATCTGTTTTGCATAATACATACAAGTATAGATCACACTTTTGTAAAAAATAATAACAAAATGTATTATTAAAAAAAATTGTTACGCTATGTTTTAACACTTAAAGACCTATATTACGCAAAATTTACTTCTGTGAGCTTTAAGCCATGTTAGAATATTGTTACCTCACAGAAAATATACCTGAAGTTGTGTTTGGTTTCATTCACACGTTTGAGTAATCCTGTATCTGTCTTAACCCTTTATTGTCTACAACTCTACAGCTCAAAAGCTCTGTTCCACCTGGTGATGTCATGAAATGGTAGTTTTCAAATGAATACAATGGAGCACTTCCTGTATTACCACATGACATCACATCAAACAGAGTGAACTCAGCCTAAATCTGCAGGGTTTGTGTGTTAAACATGTGAATGAAACAAAACACAACTCCAGGTATATTTTTGATGAGGAAACAACCTTATAACAGATGAGAAAATGATATAATATAGGCCCTTTAAAGTTTACGCACAGATCACTTTTGCAAAAATAACAAAATGTATTTATCTATTAAAAAAATGTGACATGTTTTGGTAAATATTCAACCATTTAACACTTTACTAATATCATCTGGAGCCTTGAATTTTCACCAATAAACTAAAAAGGCTGCTCTGATAACAAAGCACTGTCACATATTTTGACATCCTCTCCACAGGGTGTAGAAGGAGACAAACAGACGTCCTCTGCTCCTCCAAAGCCAATCTGTCAAAGTGCAGTTATCTGTGTGAAGATTGCAGGTGCCGCCATCACCTCTAAGGGGCTCCAGTTGCTTTAGACAGGCCACCCTCAGATAAACCCAATCACTAAATCAATTTCAGACCAAACTTTGCTTTTAATTCTCCTAACAACATGACAGCCACATGTTCAGTCTACATTTAAAGGTCTTATATTACACAAAATTGACTCCTGTGAGGTTTAAGTCATGTTATAGTGTTGTTACCTCTCCAAAAACCCCTGACTACATCTCCAAAGCTCAAAATGCTCTCTTTCATCTTGTGATGTCATGAAGTGGTATAGTTTTTAAGTTAACAGCTAACTTTTATGTTTTGTTCTGTAGAAATGGGCAATTCCAGGTCTAAAATCATCCAAATATGGACTCTTTTAAATTAGATTCTTTGTACAGCGTCTTTGAGTGTTTAGAAAAGCAATATATAAATAAAATGTATTATTATAATTAAAAACACAGTGGAGCATTTCCTGTATTACCACATGACATCACAAGGTGGAAAAGAGTGTTTTCAGTTTAAGAGAAAAACTCTAAATATGCAGGGTTTGTGTCTTAATAATGTAATAAAGGCCCTTTCAACTGACATCTTGGCATTTTCATTTCTAACCTAAAGTTGACATTTGCCCTAAACTATCAGCAATGGGACTGAATGAACAATGAAAGAATAATTAAAGCCATTTGGCAGAGTGGCAATTGTTGAAAAGAGTGCAGAAGTGCTCAGAATAGCCCAGTGATGGTTTATGGATTTAAAAATTGTACAGGAGCCATTTTTGACCTACAGGTTTACTGAAATCTTAGTGAATGAAATAAAAACAAAATAAAAATGGTTAAAACCTCTAAAATTCTGCATATGCCCCTTTAATCAAATCAATTCATGTTGCGAAATACTTCTCAGCTATTCTATATAATTAATAGCTTCATTATACATGACTAGTAATTATGAAGAGCTAATAATATTGTGCAGTGGTGGAGCTCCTCATACCCTTCAAGTATCCAGGGTTTTCAGAATGATGAAGATCGTTGCCATAGTGGTTATAATATAGTATATTATATTTTGAATGAAAATACGTCCTCCTAATGTTGGATATAACAGGAAGCTGAAACCTGTGAATGTTGTGTTACGCAATTTACACCCAAACTGTCAACTGGAAAAGATTCACACTTCCACACCGCATCAAACCCTGCAACTAAACTGGGACTAATGCGGCGCTCCAGGAAACCGGTAACTGGGATTTAACAGTTCTAACCTCAGCGCATTCCAGCTGAATTAACTTGTGTACTCTAATGTAAACATTATACGATTGTTAATATTGTCGGATTTAACCTTTAGCAAATGTTTACATCATTTTTGTGGTAGTTGATCCCTCAGATCCACTTTTGTGTTGATTATAGTTGTTGTAATATGTCAAAGTTTAACTCCTACGTAAAGCGGGAGTTCACAAGTAGGAGTTACCGGTTCAAACTGCATTCCAGAGAATTTTTTCAAGTCAGAGGAGGAAAATATCCCAGTTACCAGTTGCCTTATGCACCATAAACCCAGAATTAAACCAAGACTAGACCAAGGCTAAACCAGAACTAGAAGCGGACCAAACAATTCTTCATCACAACTATACATGAGCCAAACCATAACCAAGTGTGAACACCTTCCACCTTCTTGACTGTCATCTTCAGAGACATTGTTCCTCACCTGTCCAGAGCGATGGCGCTGAAGCTGAGCACGGTGACGGAGCAGAAGAGCTTGTGGAGGAACTTGAAGG
The DNA here is from genome assembly GCA_029959045.1 of Taenioides sp. WSHXM2023. Classification (NCBI taxonomy): domain Eukaryota; kingdom Metazoa; phylum Chordata; class Actinopteri; order Gobiiformes; family Gobiidae; genus Taenioides; species Taenioides sp. WSHXM2023. Next base: position 21,231,393 of record CM057103.1, on the reverse strand, counting down.
ACTTGCAGATGATGATGGTGTGGATCCACCAGCAGCAGAGGGGACTGGAGCCCAGGGCCAGGTCAAAGGGCACGCACACCAGGCAGGCCCCTATCCCGGAGCACGCCAGGGTCTTGACGAAACGTTTAGTGACGGAGCGGAACACGGTGGTGGAGCAGGTGCACCACAGGACGGCTGCGTTACCTGCTCACAGCAACAAGAGACAGAGAAGCAACGAGATTAGATTAGGCCTGCCACAATAACAGAAAAATAACATTAGCTACTGTTCCTTTACTGCTCCTCGTTTTAGGCAACTTTAGTGCAAACTAGGTCAATTTGTGATTTCAAGTAGTTGGTGACATCACAAAAGACTGCCCTGATTACAGCCTGGTGATTACAAACAATCTGTTAGACCAATCACACTGTTCTTTATACCTCCAGACCCTCACTCTTTTCTTTAGTCCTCCAGGTGCCGCCCAGTTTAGCAGCTCTATTTGAAATGTGGTTTTGGGCAGAGTTTAGGTGTTTAGTCCCACTTTAAAGGAACTATATGTAAGATTTAGACTTTAAATTCCATAAAAATGACATATTAACCTAAAAACTGTAATGCCAATTCATTCTTAAAGGCCCTGCTAGTTGTTACTTTTAACTACATACTAAAAAAAGGCCCCTGAGAGTTGTGATTATTCAGAGCACTTATCGCTCTGAATAATTAGAATACTCGGGACTAAACAAACTTTAAATTAATTTGTTCTGTTTTTACATTTTTAAGACATTGTTTCTGTTCTAATTTGGTGTTTTCGGTTTTGGAAAATGAATCCACAGCCACTATACTATACACTTGGTCTTTGTGTTACTCGGCCAACTCTCCATTGTGTCTTTCACGTAATTATCACAGCTCTCGAAGTGCTAATAGTGCTACTTTATAAACAACACAAACACTCAAAAACAGCTGGTGTTTTTTGAAACCACAGTTAGCACATTATTTCACACAATCATTTAATCAACACTTAATTTCTCAAAAACAAATGTAGCAGAACTAATAGCTATAATTTTGCCAAAACTGTTAATAGAGCTAAAGGTCCAATATTACGCAAAAATGACTCTTGTGAGCACGTTATTTTGTCGTTACTTCATCAGAAACATACCTGGAGTTGTGTTTTGTTTCATTTACACGTTCGAGTCACATTTTATTATTAGTCTGTTTTCATCTCTAAAGCTAAAAACACTTGTGACCTTGTGATGTCGTGAAGCGGTAGTTTTCAAGTTAACTACTTTTTTCCTTTTGTGTAGCAGAGAACGGGTTTAAATTATCCAAATGATTCTGGTGGTTCAAAAACACAGTGGAGCATGTCCTGTATTACCATCACAAGGCGGAACAGAGTGTTTTCAGTTTGAGAGAAAAACTAAATATGCAGCGTTTGTGTGCGAATGACGTGTGAATGAAACAAAACACCACTCCGGGTATGTCTGTGATGAGGAAACATTATAACATAGTATGGGGCCTTTAATAGACAATTTTCCAACTATATTCATTCATTTATATTTCACTTTTGTTAATGGGCTGGATACTATTCGAGCATGAACATTAACTAGGCTCTACTTATGTACTTTGATTATAACACAATAGATAAAAGGTGTAATTCTACTTTAAATAGACACTTATGGCATCGAAAATGACCATCCTTGTACTATATATGACATCCATACATGCATTCATTTTCTATACACTGCTATACGTTTTTTCCTTACGTAACACGCATCTACATTGTACTGATAGTGTATCTATACCATTATCTTTGAAAGGATAAAGTGTTTCTCCTCCCCTCCCCCTACGGATGTAACAAAAACCGAAATATCGTGATATCGTATCGTCAGAAGTCGCACAATCATATCGTGGGCCATCACAATGCATCAAATTACAAGTTTCTTTGCTTAAATTCATTGTTTTGGTGCAGCAACAGTTAAAAACAGAGAGAACTACACAGACCCTGATCCTTTGCTGTTTCAGTCCAATTTACATGCTGAAATAACTGTTATTAACCACTTTTAAATCTTAATTATTTAGATTATATCGAGAGAAAAGTAGCATATTCATAACTTTGAAACCCCCTGCACAAAATATCACAATAAATATCGTACCATGAGATGCATATCGTGAAAATATTCTATCTAGAGATTTGGATATCGTTACATCCCTACCTCACCCTCCCCTTTAGTCCTTCAGACTAAAAGCCTAAAAGCCTGGTCTTGTTTCTAATAAATTTGTTTCTAAGAATTTTCCAAAGAATTCAACCAAAGATTATGTTCGCTTTTGGATTGCTGGGGAAGTAGCCTGTGTATTCAAGGGTTCTGCTTTCAAATAACAGTAAAGTCAAAATTAAACACACTCGTATTTTATCACAGATGTATGTTTTTGTTGAGTTGTCAGACATGTAAAAACATCCTCTTAGTCTCTGCTTATGGACAGTGTAAAGCAATCGCCATGACAGAATGGAACAAGGATTACAGACGACAACCGTAACACATGGTTTCTCTCACTTATGTTTTGTTTTTATTAGGACTTGGAGTCAACTGAGGACATTTTTGGTTGACCATAGATTGTATAAATTCAGCACAAATGTTTATCAAAAACACTATATTTGAAGCTTTATTAGATCTCAGAATCTGTGCGAAATACTTTTACTTTTTACTCTTGAAGTACATTTTTAAACGTGTCCTTTAATACTTTTGCTTGAGGTGATATTTTTACTTTTACTTGAGGATTTCTTTGCTCTGGTATCTGTACTTTACTTGGAGTACTTCATCCACCGCTGGTTTTATATGGCCCTTTTCTAGACGCTCAAAGCTGCTTTACAATTTCATGCTTTATTCATTTACTCCAAATTCAGTGGTGCAAAGTTCCTATTGTCCTCACATCTTCTCTGGGGTAGACTGAAAATACACAAATAATTACATTCTATTCATTTTTGTACCCTTTACCTTTGCCTTGACGACAACAAGCATCTTATCTTCTCCGCACAACAAGGTTAGGATCCAAGCGCCGCGGAAAGCCATAGGTCACCGTCCCTTTAATACGAGGTGAGGGGACAGTAATTGGAGCTAATGGGGTTGAGGAGCTGAACTTTATCTGTTACGGTAACGCTTTCAGGAAACAGGGTTGAATTCATAACACGGGGGCTTCCTGTGTGAACCTGACACGAGTGATCACAAACTCTTCAGAATCTATTATATTCCCCCAGCTCCAAAACAACCACCATTATCTCCAAGAGCACCATGTTCTACAAGAAGGCCGATCTGGTCCTCAAGATGTGCACAAGAACTATTTACATTAGATTGGCAATTTCATTTTATGTTTTTATTTTCTTATGTGTTTCCGTAATAATTAAATTTGCTCTATGTAACTTTTCTGAAGGAAGTTGAATTTTTCACTGTGAACATATTTGAATTGTTTTTATTCAGAATTTCTGTTGTAGATGTATAAGTATATATTATATTTGTTTAAAATTTAAAAATGAAAAATTCACATATATTTTAAAGCTGTCAAATTCAACACTCAAAATTCACAGTGAAATTTTTTGCAGCAAAGAGCCAAGATGCCAAGGCAAACGCATTCAATCCTAAGTGAGTTGATCTAATTTAGGAACAAACAGGAAATGCTGCAGGGAGCCAGTCTGAATGGTCAGAATTCGCCTTATCCAAATCTCAGAGTTTTTACAATCTCTGTGGGAATTGTTTCTCAATTCCCACAATCCTTCCTCCAAAGACCACTTTGTAGGACACACCTGGAGTCGGCTCCTCCGAAGCAGAGCCAAGAGTCCTGCTCAAAGCTCCTGGAGCACACGTGGAACCGGCTCCGAAGGGAACGACAGCACCGTGTCACATGACCAGATCAAACGCGATGAAACTCAGAGTTTTAATAAACATAAATGCTTCTACAAATGTAAAGTGTTCAGAAGTTTTTTTTATGTGTCTACATAAAAAAAAAAACGTGAATAATAAAGGCTGAGTGAATCGTCTGTTACTGAGTTATTTAGGCTGATCATAAGCCTAAAGAAATAAATGCACAGGCTGAAACATTTTCGGATGATAAGCTAATTTCATCAGAGGATTTGATGACGCGGATCTCTCTGAAGTCGTTCAGAAGCCGAGGATCCTGGCAATTTGGAAACACCCGTAGATTCCTTAAATATAAGCCCCGCCCACAGAAGAGAACGGCCAATAGGAAACAGCCTTCTTCTGCCCTCCTCAGTCACACATGATCGACTGCTTTTGCCACACTCTGAATCTTCACTGTTGAATTTGTGGGCCTGAAAACATTTGTGTTGAATATTTAAAAAGTTAATTTTTCATTTTATAACCCGTTGAAAATGTACACTTAACAATTCATCTGCTGAAATTCAAAATAAAAACAAATCAAACATGTTTTTTCACAGTAAAACAAATTCAAAGTGAGAAATTCAACTACATTCAGAATCTGATGAAACAGATAATCTTCCATGCCTACATTTTCCCTACACTGATGTAACTGCTTCGCTTGGAATGTTTCACAATATGGTATTAAAATAAGCAATCTCCATGGAAACAAGCAGGAGATGCCACCAGACCAAGATACTGGTCAGATCTGCGCAGAGGATGGCCTGCTGACTGTAGGTGAGCAATAAAAACACCCATAACTGAATGAATGTTAGATGGATTAATGGTTTAATGACACACTGTGAAACATTTCAAACAAAGTAATACCATCTCCATGGAGACAATCAGGTGATAGACCAAAAAGTTACACAATACACCTTTAAAAGGGCCAGTATTACACTGTTTTCTGATCTGTTATGCTGTTTCCTCATCACAAACACACCTGGAGTTGTGTTTTGTTTCATTCACATGTTTAACACACAAACCCTGTATATTTGGCGGAGTTCTTTTCTAAAATGAAAAACACTCTGTTCCACCTTGTGATGTCATGTGGTAATACAGGAAGTGCTCCATTGTGTTTTTAAACTCCATACACCTTCACTAGAATCATTTGGATCATTTCAGCCCTGGTAAAAGGTAACAGTTAAAAGATCCCTGCTACCACTACATGACATCACAAGGTGCAACAGAGCATTTTGAGCTTTGGAGATGTGGACAGACTAATAATAAAGGATTACTCAAACGTGTGAATGAAACAAAACAACTCCAGGTATGTTTTTGATGAAGTAACAACATTCTAACATGGCTTAAATCTCACAGCAATTTTGCGTAATAATAGGACCTTTAAAAATGGAAAGACAGGCCTGTTAGAAGCCTACAACTGTATTTCAACAAGCAAAATAAAAGACTGTGATTGAAGGTTTGGTGGGTGATTGGCGCGGCTGCATTTTACTTCAGTTCCATTCAGTTCCTATGAAGTGTTTATTGGCTGTTGTGTTGAAGATAGACTGTGTTTGTAGTAATAGCGTCGTACAAGCACCAGTGGTCCAGTGGCAGAGTCGTAGTACTCAAGTATTCGACTTTTTATTTTATTTTTTTTTTAAGATAATGACTCAACTTGGATTCAGATTCAAAACATCTGGAGGTTGGTAGTTCAATCCCAGCTCTTTGTGTACTGAAGCAAGACACTCAATTTCACTCCTGTGTCTTCAGGCTAACTGAGATGTTTTCACCAGAAATAGTCCAGCTGTTGAAAAAGTTGATCTATAGATTTTTTTTTTTTTTTATTACATTAGGTTATTATGCAAAATATTTTTTAAGCTTTCTACCATGTTCTAAATATATAAATACACAAAAACATGATGCAAAACTGTACGGAACAACCTGACAAAGCTGACGCGATGTGCAGTTTCATTAGCGAGATGGACACTGATTGTGTTGTGACAGTGCTCTGAAGGGGCAGTGACTTAGCCCGGAGAGCAATGAAAGGAGAGTGACATTTTCTTTTGCAAATTTAGCATTTTCAAAAGAATACAAGGTAACATGATGACCTAAATATGTTAACAGTTTGCAGGTAATACTCCACAGAAGTAAAAATACTCTATACTTGAATATTTTTTGTGCACAGCTGCTTACAAAGGTGGAACATCATTTGATTTATGACGTTAAATTGCAGTCTCTCTGTTGCTGAACTGTGAAAAAACCCACTTACTGTCACTATAAAATGAAAAGGTACACTCACTACAAACTGTCCTTCGAAATTACATTCAGTCAAAGCGTGACGTTTGGATGAAACTGAGCAAACTGACTTTCTCAGTATAAAAAAAAAAAAAATCCGCAAGTCATAGGTTGACAATTCTGTAATGAAAACCTGCATTCGCCCACACGTTCACTTCTACAGCAATTTTTTTCAGTCTTTTTTCAGTCCTTTACTTGGGTTTTGTGTTAGAACTGACAGAGCCATTTAGCTACAATAATAATATACAACATTTCCATTTCCATCTTGTTTCACATTAGATTAACCAAACTCTTTTAAAAGGCTCATGTTACGCCATTTTCTAATCTATGTTATAATGTTGCTTCCTCCTCACAAACCTGGAGTTGTGTTTTGTTTCATTCACACAGGTTTAACACACAAACGTTGCATATTTAGGCTGAATTCTTCTCTCAAACACTCTGTTCCACCTTGTGATGTCATGTGGTAATACAGGAAGTGCTCCACTGTGTTTTTAAACTCCACACACACTCACTAGAATCATTTGGATAACTTCAGCCCTGGAATTGCTAATCTCTATTGAACAAAAGGTAAAGGGTAGATGCTAACTTGAAAACTACCGCTTCATGACATCACAAGGTGGAACAGAACATTTTGAGCTTTGGAGATGTAGACAGACTAATAATTAAGGATTACTAAAACGTGTGAATGAAAAAAAACACAACTCCAGGTCTGTTTTTGAGGCGGTAACAACATCCTAACATGCCTTAAAGCTCACAAGAATCAATTTTGCTTAATATAAGACCTTTAAAAAGACTACAGCCCTAAATTCTAGTATTGTCTACTCTACTCAGTATTGTGTATTCGATACTAGTTTTAATATCGATTCATTTTATTTTATTTAAAACAAGGACAGTGCACCGAAAACGCTATGAGTACATCACACTCCCTTAGTCCACTTCTTTGTACTTTTCATGATTCCAAGCAAAGCAATAACATCTTCATGAAACAAGCAGAGGCCAGACCCTCCACTAGAAAAGTTACATAAAGCACATTTAATTGACTATAATGTACAATAAATTCAGTGCATTTCTGTGTTCTGTTCTTGGACTTATAATTGAATGAGTTTCCACAAAAAGAAGATTTGCCTGTCAGAGGAGATAACGTGTTCCTTTAGCAGAGGTCCAGGGTCAATATGAAGGCCACTGTCTCCCAGCACATTTTGAGAGCTATTGATTTGTGTGAACAAGCCCAGGCCAATCTACACAAGAGCACGCGGTGGACACTTGGAGGTCACCTGAGTGACACAAATGAGAGATGTGCTATTGTTTCAAAATAGAATGAGATAACACTGTCATTTTATTCTGCTTTATTCTTGGGGGTGAAGTCAATGATTTAAAGGGGGGAATTAAACATCATTTATGAGCTTCTGACCATGTTATTATGTTCCCTCATCATTAGTTGGCTCATAATTGTATTTTGATTCATTCATGCCTGTTGTATTGTAATGCTGTATTGAGGCATGTGGCTAAAAAAATCCCTACCCCCTACCCCCTATCCCCACCCACTGCTCTGTAAAATTCCAAATCATGCAAGTAGGGTTGAAAATGCAGCCTTTTTTCAACAATAAAAACTATGAAAATCTGCTGCTTGCTACAGTGAAATGCCAGTATAAAGGGGCAAGACTTCTCAGTTCTGCATTTTTGAACAGAAAATCAATGGAAATTGACTTATTAGATCAAAATATGGTTTACAACAAAATGGTAAATCATTATTTGTTGATGTTATAGTTTAATATATCATGCAAAATTGACTCTAGTGAGCTTTAAGCCATTGTTACTGTCTCAAAAACATGTGAGTAATCTTGCATTGTTAGTCTGTCTACATCTCCAAAGCTCAAAATGCTCTGTTACACTTTGTGATGTCATGAAGTGGTAGTTTAGGTAAGTTAATAGCTGCCTTTAGTTCTGTTGAGATTGTCAAATCAAGGGCTGAAATCATCCAAATGATTCTAGTGATGGAGTATGGAGTTTAAAAACACAGTGGAGCACTTCCTTGGTATGTTTGTGAAAAGGAAAACAGCGTAAAATGGGTCCTTTAATATTAAAGTTTTCCTTTTAAATATCTTTTAATTGCCGTTTTTCTCAACCTGCCCTTCACACAAAATGTAATTATCACTTTCATACCTTGGAGAAAAAAAACAATCGCACATCCAGAATCAGGTTTAACACGTGACAGGACAGCTTTAGCAGTAATATTATTCAGTGAGATGCCACCTTACTTTTACTATCAAATTGTATTTTGTGGATTTGTGGAGAGGCGACCCCACTCACAGTAAGAATGAATGTTTTAAGATATTTTTAAGCAATAAATAACACCTGTAGTTGGGTAAATGCAAGACAGATTAGTTTAATGCCATACTGTGGACAATTTAACCCAAACCATTAACATCTTCATGGAGACAAACTGGTTGTGGACTCCTCCAGAAAAATTACACAGTGCACTTTTAAAACCTGTTTGCTAATGCGTGCATTGTGTCACCATGGTAACTACATGCAGAACATCCCGTCAACATGCATTTTCTTCCACCACCCCATTCTCTGACATATGCTAATATAATATAAAACACAATTCATTTTTTACATCAAGGACCACCCTCCTCTCCGCTCGTCTCTGCTCCTTTCCTCTCCCTGGGTATTTCTCCAGATCTGCTTCTCTGAGCCCAAGTAAACAGTGTCAGAGCTGGATTACCAATGCTTTTAAAGTAACATCTTATGAAAACAAGGCCAGCACTGGCTTCTAAACATAGCCCGAGTGCCAAACAGCATCCCCTTAACTTTTTTAGCATTGTCTCCAGCAGTCGTCTCCAGCAGTGTTAATTACCGTGTTCCAAATGAGCATGTGCAGTTATACATGAGAACAAGCTGGGGTGTTAGCATGTCAGAGGAGGACACACGGTTTAAGGTTTTATATTACACAAAATGGATTCTTGTGAGGTCTTCTTTAGGTCATGTTATAATGTTAACTCATCAAAAATATACCAGAGTAGTGTTTTGTTTCATTCACACATGTTTGAGTAAATCCTTTATTATTAGTCTGTCTACATCTCAAAGCTCAAAATGCTCCATTTCAGCTTGTGATGTCATGAAGTGGTAGTTTTCCACAGCTGCATTATACCTTTCATTCAGTAGCGACAGGCAATTCTAGGGTTGAAGTCATCCAAATGATTCTAGTGACGGTGTAAGGAGTTTAAATCACTTCCTGTATTACCACATGACATCACAAGGTGGAACAGAACTCCATATATACAGAGTTTGTGTGTTAAACATGTGCGAATGAAACAAAACACGACTTTTGATGAGGAAACAACATTATAACATAGATCAGAAAATAGCGTAATAAAGGCCCTTTAAAGGTGCACTATGTAACTTTTTTCTGGTTGAGAATGTTCCACAGTAAAGCATTAAACTGATCTATCTCCATGGAGACAAGCAGGCGATAGCAGCAGGTTAACTGACAGATAAGTTGAGAGTTGACCCCACTCAACGTCATGCAATAAAAACACCTAAAACTGAATAAATGTAAGATAGTCAACTCAAATGCCATACTGTGGAACATTACAAGTAAAACAGTTACATCTCTATGGAGACGGGAAGCTAGCATACCCCATCAGAAAAGTTACACAGTGCATCTTTAAATGAGAAATCATTTTAAATTGCCATTTTTGTGCCTTTTTTGGATTGCATATTGTTAACTTAAAATCCGAACTCAAAGAATTATTTAAAAACCTTAAAACTCCAAGAAATAGTTTGGTGTCTAGAATTTCAATCAACAATGTATGTCTGGAAAGAAAAAGAAATACAGAAGAATACTTAAGCTGTGAAAATCTTCAAATATAAATACAATTCATCATCATTTGTATATCGGGCTTTTATGACTCACTTTTGCCACAGCTGCACTCACTTCAGCAGACAGTATTTTCTAGAGAATCAAAATGGTGACAGATTCAGTGTACAGAGATCTGCACATGGATACTGACTGCCTACTGTCAAAACTGGCACTTCAGCTAATCTTCGAGAAGATATTTTAAGTCAAATTGATTTTTTTAGCTGTAACATGTATTAGTATCTTGTTTACTCTTGCATGTGCAGTGTAAATTGGCTTAAACAAATACCCATTGTCATGTTCTTGTTTCACTGTTTCCCACTGGGAACAGAGAGTTAACACAGAGCTCCAGTGGACTGAAGACTGAAGAATTAAAAATGAAGCTAAAAATAGTAGCTTCAAATTTGGACCGTTATGTATTGAAGGCAAATTGAGCATTGAAACCATCAGAACACGTGTGATGGACTTTAAAAACACAGAGAAGCACTTCCTGGATCGCCACCTAATGACATCATGCAGTGAAATACACTATATTGCCAAAAGGATTCATTCACCCATCCAAATAATCAAACTCAGGTGTTCAAATCACTTCCATGTCCACAGGTGAATAAAATCAAGCTCCTAGGCCTGCAGACTGTTTCTACAAACATTTGTGAAAGAATGTGTCGCTCTCAGGAGCTCAGTGAATTCCAGCATGGCACTGTGACAGGATGAACCTGTGCAACAAGTCCAGTCGTGAAATTTCCTCGCTCCTAAATATTCCACAGTCAACTGTCAGTGGTATTATCACAAAGTGGAAGCGATTGGGAACGACAGCAACTCGGCTATGAAGTGGTAGGCCACGTAAACTGACATGGTGGGGTCAGCGGATGCTGAGGCGCATAGTGCGCAGAGGTCACCAACTTTCTGTAGAGTCAATTGCTACAGACCTTCAAACTTCATGTGGCCTTCAGATTAGCTCAAGAACAGTGTGTAGAGAGCTTCATGGAATGGGTTTCCATGGCCCAGCAGCTGCATCCAAGCCATACATCACCAAGTGCAATGCAAAGCGCCGGATGCAGTGGTGTAAAGCACGCCTCCACTGGACTCTAGAGCAGTGGAGATGCGTTCTCTGGAGTGATGAATCGTGCTTCTACATCTGGCAATCTGATGGACGAGTCTGGGTTTGGCGGTTGCCAGGAGAACGGTACTTGTCTGACTGGATTGTGCCAAGTGTAAAGTTTGGTGGAGGGGGGATTATGGTGTGGGGTTGTTTTTCAGGAGCTGGGCTTGGCCACTTAGTTCCAGTGAAAGGAACTCTGAATGCTTCAGCATACCAAGAGATTTTGGACAATCCCATGCTCCCAACTTTGTGGGAACAGTTTGGAGATGGCCCCTTCCTCTTCCAACATGACTGTGCACCAGTGCACAAAGCAAGGTCCATAAAGACATGGATGAGAGAGTTTGGTGTGGATGAACTTGACTGACCTGCACAGAGTCCTGACCTCAACCTGATAGAACACCTTTGGGATGGATTAGAGCAGAGACTGAGAGTCATTAGTTAAATAACTGCAGCCTTTGCATTTTAATAATAAGAGTTAGACAAACTTTATTGATCCACAAGGGAAATTATTTGGGCACAGTGGCTCACACATCACAATATATCATAATAACAAAGAGCAAAAGTATAAATGGTAATAATAAAGTCAAATTAGGAGCACAAATAACAAGAGACTGATGTTAAATAAGGCATAATTACATAAATGTATGCGTACAAGTAAAAATAAAATATAGAAATACAGAAATACGAAATATATACAAGAGGTGGGTAAGGAGAATTTTACCAAACTGTCAGAATGATCTAAGACAAAGGGTGTGGTTTGGCCAGTGTTTATGGAAGTGGGAATAGGCGATGCAAAATCCAACTAGAATTGTTATGTTTTTGATGAGAGACAATTTTATCTCATGGGAGTAAATTCTTTGGTATTGACTCAGCCAGTGATCAGGGACCAGAAATTGGCACATTTCAAGCTGTGTTTATTCAAATCCAAAGCCTTTGCAGTCGTACCAAGATAAAGAGTTTTCTCAGTGTTTTTGTATAAAAGCCAAAACTCAAAGATTAGCTGTTTTAAAATCATTTTACATAAACTCACCCAGTCCATTGCTCAACATAATTCTGTTTACTGAGATGTTTAAAGGGCTCATATTACGCTATTTTCTTATTTGTTATAATGTTATTTCTTCATCAAAAACAACACACAAACCCTGCATATTTAGGCAGAGCTCTTCTCTCAAACACTCTGTTCCACCTTGTGATGTCATGTGGTAAAACAGGAAGTGCTCCACTGTGTTTTTAAACTCCATACACCTTTGTTAGAATCATTTGGATGATTTCAGACCTGGAATTGCCAATTTCTACTGAACTAAAGGTAAAAAGGTAGATGCAAACTTGAAAACTACCGCCTCGTGACATCACAAAGTGGAACAGAGCATTTTGAGCTTTGGAGACGTACAGGCTAATAATAAAGGATTACTCAAACATGTGTGAATGAAACAAAACACAACTCCAGGTATGTTTTTGAGGAGGTAACAGCATTATAACAAGGCTTAAAATTCACAAGGCTCAACTTTGTGTAATATAGGAAATGTAAAGTTGATTATAAAGATTATTTGGAGAGTATCTTGCAACAGAGAAACTGTACAGGGCAGGCTACAAAGACAAAGACCGACCGAACATGTAATAAAGCATAATTACATCATTTTTACATGATTTCTGTATGTTTCCGAAACTAACGGGGGAAAAAAACATTGAAATTTCCAACTAAGGCAACTGTAAAAGGTATGGAAAGCAGTGAATCATAGTACATGTTCTTTTTATAAACATGTAACTCTGACATAATAAAGTCCATTATTGAAGAAATTTTTACATTTACATCATTTTGAAGTAGGAATTTTGGTTGTTTTCGTTTTTGTCTTTATAGTATGTGGAGCTGTAGAGGCTTTCTTTGTTTATTATGGAAAATTGACTCATGTGAGCTTTTAGCCACGTTATATTGTTGTTACTTCATCAGAAATACCTGGAGTTGTGTTTTGTTTCATTCACACGTTTGAGTAACCCTTTATTATTAGTCTGTCTACATCTCCAAAGCTCAAAATGCTCTGTTCCACCTTGTGATGTCATGAAGTGGTAGTTTTCAAGTTAACAGCTCCTTTTACCTTTAGTTCAGTAGAGATTGGCAATTCCAGGATTGAAATGATGTAAATGACTAGTGAAGGTGTATGGCGTTTAAAAATACACACGTTTGAGGGAAGAACTCAGCCTAAATGTGCAGGGTTTGTGCAGTAAACGTGTGAATGAAAAAAAAACACAACTCCAGGTATGTTTTTGATGAGCACACATAACATAGATCAGAAAATAGTGTAATACAAGCCCTTTAATTGAAAATGTTGAAGTGAATTGTAGACTTAATCTCTCAAATTAAATAAACACAAGTCAATATTCTTAATTCCAGTCAGTGTAACCAATGCAAACAGGCTATTAAATTTTGCAGGGCATCCTTAACCTATATCTGCCACTTATGCTGTTTGGAAGTGACTCACCCAATTCTCAATATGGATTTTTTTGTCAGTTTGGATGATCTAATTACACCCCGCTATCCTTCTGCTCTCACCACCCTCCATCAGAACTGGAAATGAAATCAATCCTCAATTCTCCTGGGGACTACATTTTACTACCACCTTTCCCCGTTACTTACCGAGCAGCGATCCGACCAGAATGAGCACCTGCACCGCCGTTGTGAAGTCCCTGTAGGCTTGCACGGATGCTGCGAGCCCCGGTCCCGTAATCACCCCCTCTCCTCCTCCTCCTCCTTCCACCGGTACCGGGCTCACGAAACTGTCCGCTTGGGTACTGGTTGCAGTCGGGTAGCTCGACGCATTCGCCAGCTCCAACCACAGGTGCTGCGGAGCGGATGTCCAGTTCGATTCACGGCTCACGCTGTCCATATTGCGCCGAATGAATCACGCGTAACGGGCAGAGAAACGCATTTTACCGCACCAGCGCCAACGACGTGTGGTTTTAACCGTTTACGACTTGCATGGTGATGGTTACTGCCAAAAGAAAAGGTGAACTCGGGTGACTAGGTAATGAGAGAGAGGCATCCATTGCAGAAAATGATGAGATCCACGCGTGTGCATTTCGCTTTTAGGAGAGGCGGGCAAAGGCGCAATCCGGTTCAGTCTCTTGTCAATCGCGCATCGTCCAACCGGGGTTTATGGACTGTGAGCGACGCTGCGCGGGCCGGTGCCGAGTGCTCAAATGGGTAACTCGTTCCGTGCACAGCGTGAGATGCAAGACTCGGGTGAGGGAGGGTGGAAAGGAGGAAGGGAAAGCCCCACCTCCCACTTGGATTCAGCGACACGACAACCAAGTGGCCAGTCCGTCTCATGAATGATGGAATTAACTCAGAGTCTCTTGGCCAGATAATTAAAGGTCCTGTATTACGCAAAATTGACTCTTGTGAGCTTGTAGTCATGTTATAATGTTACCTAATTAAAAAAAACATACCTGGAGTTGTGTTTTTTTTATTCACACATGTTTGAGTAAACCTTCTACATCTCCTGATCCACCTTGTTGTGTTTGCAAGTTAACTGCAACCTTATTATCTTTTGTTTAGCTGAGATTGGCAATTCCAGGTCTGAAATTATACAAATTATTCTATTATATGACATCACAAGGTGGAACAGTGTTTTCTGTTTGAGAGAAGAACACAGCCTAACTATACAGGGTTTGTGTGTTAAACGTATGAATCAAACAAAACATTATAACAGAGCAGAAAATAGTGTAACATGGGCCCTTTAATTTAATATGGTTAGAAGTGAATTGAGGAATAACTGAGTAGACTAAAGGTCAATACAAAATACTACATCTGAATCAATTCCGGTTGAGAAAGGTCAGCAGCTTTTTACAAAACCCGAACCAAACCATGGATCAAAAAGGGCAAATCCGAAAACGATGAACTCTTCACCCTCTTATGTGGCCATCGCAATGTAAAGCAATGTAAAGCACTCTTGAATGGAACTATATAAATCCAAGGCATTATTAAAATAAGAGGCAAACCGGGTTAAACCAGGATTATTCTTGGACTAAACTGGATCAAAACAACACTTGCAGTTCCTTCCTCTGTGGAGTTTGCAGGGACAAGTTTCCTCTGGTCACTTTGGTTTCCCCATTAACAGTGGGCTAATCCTCCAGTTAACAAATGACTGTCTCCATGGAGATATTAATGTTTTGACTGGAATATTCCACATTACGGCATAAAACGTATCCATCTCCATGTAGACAAGCATGTTGCCTCCCGGGTTAAGTTAAAGGTCAGATCTGTGGAGATGCAACCCCGCTCTGTGTAAGAATTCATGTCCTTCAAGGTACCATTTTAACAATGAAAACACCAGTAATTGAATAAATGATGTTTAATACTATCCAGTCAAAACAACATCTCCACCCTGCACCAAAAAATTACACAACCTTTAAATGGCTTCAAACCTTGATTAGACAGGACAAGTTCCAAAAAAACACCAAGACTAAATTAATTCTAACGCACAACATAAAGGTCCTATATTATGCAAAATTGACACTTGTGAGCTTTTAGTTATGTTGTTACCGCCTCAAAAACATACAGAGTTGTGTTCTGTTTTATTCGCACGTGTTTGAGTAATGCATTATTAGTCTAGCTACATCGCCAAAGCTCAAAATGCTCTGTTCCACCTTGTGATGTCATGTAGTGGTAGTTTTCAAGTTAACAGCTGCCTTTTACCTTTTGTTCAGTCGAGATGGGCAATTCCAGGTCTGAAATTATCCAAATGACTCTAATAAAGATGTATGGAGTTTAAAAACACAGTGGAGCACTTCTTGTATTACTACATGACATAAATATGCAGGGTTTGTGTTAAACAAGGGTGAATGAAACAAAACAACTCCAGGTCTGTCTGTGATAAGGAAGCAACATTATAACATAAAATAGCGTGATATGGGCCCATTAAAGTGGTCTATACTTCCATGTAGCCTAGCGAAGGAAGCCATGATAAATTTACACAGTTTAATAGGGTGATAATAACAAAATCCAAATACGCACTGACTGTTTTCCTTGGCACTGACATACAGCTCCACTCTCTCTCGCCTGTGCTGTTCTATGACACACTGCAGTGAAATTCCTCTTTAGACAGTCAGAAGCATCAGAGTACATGCCACGCTCAAACTACACATTTTACATCACTGTTGTCAAAACACCACACCGGCTGCACCAAGTGACAATGAGGAATCGGAGTCTTAAAGGTGCTCTGTTACACAAATTGACTCTTGTGCGGTTTAAGCCATGTTAAAATGTTGTTAACTCATCGAAAACACGTCTGGAGTTGTGTTTTGTTTCATTCACATATGTTTGAGTAATCGGTTGTTATTAGTCTGTCCAAATCTCCAAAGTTCAAAATGCTCTGTTCCACCATATGGTGTCATGAAACAGTATGTTTAAAGTTAAGAGCTACCTTTTACCTTTTTTTCAGTAGAGATTGGCCATTCCAGGGCTGAAATGAGTGTTTAAAAACACAGTGGAGCACGTCCTGTATTACCACATGACATCACAAGGTGGAACAGAGTGATTTCAGTTTGTGTGTTAAACATGTGGATGAAACAAAGCACAACTCCAGGTATGTTTTTGAGGAGGTATTATAACATGGCTAAGCTCACAAGAGTCAATATAAAACCTTTACAAATGTTGTGCTAATCATTACAATGCAATAACAACACATTCAACTTGGATTTGATTAAATTTAAGATAACCAAAAACAATCAAGTAAAGATTTAGGCACATTTTCAGCAGTTTTTGTTAATGAAAAATAATGTAGTGAAAATCAGTAGCCACCAGATGTCAGTATTACACTGATCCATGTACAGCTTGTAGTTCTTACAGGCATCCATGTTTTTACGAACTTTGTTGAGCAATAATAACAATAAGTGCAAATAAGTACATTTTATGCCACTGTGGAACATTCTAGGCAAAGCAATAACATCTTGTTGAAGAAAAGGAGGTAGAGGACCGTCCAGAAAAGTTACATATTGCACCTTTGACTGAATTTTAGAGTTGTCAAAAATATCGAAAATCAGATACCAATCTATATCAAAGCTACTTCTGAAACCTTTCCTGAATATCTTTAGAATGATCCTGAGCTGTGTCAGAACAAGTATAAGAGCACATAGACTAGTACACGAACATGGACCACTATGGAACCTACCTGGACAAAGGTTTATACAGATAGAAAAGAAAGTACTCTTATTTATTTAGTTATTACTTAATGCTGGTGACTATTCTATTGTCTAAGGAGTGTTTTTTGATTGTCAAATAGTGTGTGCGTGAGTGATGGTGGCGGTTTCATCATCCCGAGTTAAATTTTGCGTAATATAGCACATTTAAGGCATGGTAGAAGGTTGTTACCTCCTCCTCCTCATGAAGCAATAGTTTTCAAGCTGAAATCTAAATTATTCTAGTGAAAGATTAAAAACACAGTGGAGCACTTCCTGTATTACCACATGACATCACAAGTTGGAACAGGGTGTTTTCTCAACCCCCAAGTGCCTTTTGAAGAACCACTGGACCCGCTCCCAAAGATCCACCTGGGCCTCCGCATTGGCTTTGGCCTCCCCCCCGAAGAACACCGCCTTCCCCACCGCCGCATGCACCCCCGACGGGCAGAAGGGCATGTGGGGTATCTCCAGAAAATGCCCCGCTTTGGGATACAGCACCAGTGAACACGTGTCTCTGTTGTGCCTTTTCAAAATGGCCGCCGCTTGTTTGGCGAAAGAGGCGCTGGCCCAGTTGTGGTCGTCTTCGGAAGCCGCAAATAAGAATTGGCAGGTTGCTCGTTCAATGGGGATCAGAGACGGTTTGTGTTGTTGTGGATCGGGTAAGGCTTTGAGGATATCCAAAAGGCCGGACTTGCATATTCGGATGTTTTCCTTAATAACCGGGATAGGAGGGATGAGTAAGTCTTTGTAGCGCAGGGCGATGACCGTATTGGAGATGCTGCCATTGATACAGACGGTGGCGGAGATGTTGTCAAGGAAAGATGCCATGGACAAAGCGAGAAAGCCACTGTGCGAGATGGAAACGATGCCGACGCCTGGGCCTTTAACCTGTGTGGATGACAAGAAGAAAGGTTTAAAGGGGATGTAGTAGTTTTTTTGCATGCGAAAAAAAATAAATTTTGTTTAGCCTAGTGGTGGAAGGTAAAGTATTGTTGTGTAACTTTTCTGCTGGAAGGTCGTAAAATGCATTTCTCCATGGAGATGTTATTGCTTTGTCTTTAATGTTTCACAGTATGGTATTAAACCTTTCTACCTTCACAGAGACCAAACCAGACCAAGTTACAGGTCAGATCTGTGGCGAGCAACCCCTCTCTCCATCGGAATGCCCGTTTTTCTACGTATTTTTGAGCTGTAAAACCACCTGTAATTGAATAAATGTAAAGTAGAGCTGTTTAATGTCACACTGTGGAACATTCCAGGCAGAGTAATGACATATCCATAGAAACAAGCAGGTGACGCAAATCGATTAGTTGACTAAAAACGGGGCGTGGCGATTAGATGACTAACAACACTGACCGATTAATGGGGAACCAGGAATTATTGCTAGTGCACTTTTAGCATGCTAGTTGCTATTGTTAGCCATACTGGGACAGTGACATTTGTTATCAGGATACTAGGACTGCGTATGTAACTGATACTGCTATAACATTCTGAAAACTACCAATTATGTACACAGTATGTCTTACTAACCTCAGGCAGACTCAGCAGATACTCGACAGCTTCTCCAAAGTACTCCAGCTCGAAGTACTCAGGATTTTTGGGTAAATCCTGGTAGCTGTGATAGGCCAGAGCCAGTGCAACAAAGCCTTTACCGGCCAAAAGACTGGCTCTGGGTTCAGACAGGCGTCCTCCTAGTGTGTACAAGTCCACTATCGCTGGAAATGGACCTGGTCCTACAAAAAAAGGGGTAAATATTATGGACACTACAACTCAAGCCAATACAACTGAAGGTCTGAGAAGCTTAAATGAAAAACTCCAGGATCATGTAGAGCAGGTTCATATAAAAAAATATAAATGACGAGACTCACTGCAACGATTTTTCAATGAAAGTGAACTGGAGCTAGAGTCGATGGAGCCAGAAGCTATTTGGAACGCGAAGGTTAGCAGTTTAGCCATGTCCATTTATATATACAGTCTATGGCAGCAAGTAACTAACCGTAATGAATATCTTTGAATATTGTGTATGATATTATGTATGTTGTCCCTCCTTTACCTGGTAGTGACTGATTTATTGAGTTCATAAACTTGTCATAATAATATTAAATCTTTAAGTATGAATATATTGCCACGGTTTGCCTGGATAGTAAAATAAATCATTAACATTTCAATAACATTGTCCTGATGACAACCTTTGAATCTTTTTCTACTGGTTTTTTATTAGGGCTGGGAATCACAGTGTCTCTCATGATTCGATACACGGCTCACGCTACGATATCACGATTTGGCAATACTTGCGATAATCCATATAATACACATGATACTCTGTTCAAACTTTATACAAAGCTGTTCTGTAGTTAACAGATAAATAATAGTTACATCACACATTTGGGTCATTTTTTTGCGTTATTTTTGTTTAAAATAAATAAAGGGTGTTTTCAGTCTCTGCACTGGTATCGGTTGATATCGGGTATCGGCAGATACTTTAAAGCATAGTATCAGAATCAGTATCGGAACTAAAAAAGATGGAACGGTGCATCCCTATGAAATACATCTATTTTAATCATCAAACAATAAATATGTCAAATCTATTGCATAAACAAGTTTTCCTCCACTAAATATGCAACAAAATGTGGTCACAAATAAATTGCTAAAAAAAAAAAAAAAAAAACTCAATACGGCTACCCACAATAACGATACTGCTTAAGCAAATTTAGTATCACAATATATCAACATTTCAATATGTTTGCACACCAATTATGTCTATAGCTAGTAAATAGAAATAGAATACCTACCTGGTGGCACAAACAGCATTCCTCTCAGCCTGCCCTCCGTCACTGGGATCCTCTTCACCCCCTCCGCCATATACTCCCTGTAGTTGATCTCAGACGCCAGCACCTCTCCGCCATTTCCTCCATCCAGAGCGGAAATCTCCACCTGCATCGGACTCAACACCGTCTTCTTCACCAGTTTATTGTGAGGTGTCTCCGGTAACATGGACCAGAACAGTCCCATAGGCTCCACTCCGGTGTAACTACCACCCAGAGAGGCAGCCCGAGACACGTCCACGCGCCCCAGCTCGTCTGCTCTGTACTGGGCCGTGGCTTTGAAAACGATCCCTCTGTCATCCACCACTTTGGAGCGGAGTATGAGAGGTTTGTGCGGAGAAAGGCCCTCCACTATGATCTGCACGGTTTTGTCAAACAGACAGTGGACGGAGGGGAGAATTCTCAAGCGGACCTGGGAGGACGCCATTAGGACTGGAGTTTGGAGTCTAGAAAGTTATGATTATTGTGGTCTTGGTCTGCAATGACAAGAATATAATTGTGTAATAAGAATCCATCTCAGTTTAAATTGTATTATACAGTATAATTTGTACTAGGGTTGTGAAAAGCATCAAAAAGCAGATACTAATCGATACTAAAACTAGTACTGAAACTAGGTATTGATACTATAAAAGTCACATTCACAGGACAGAAATGAACCTTTCCTGAAGCTTTAGAATGATCTTGAGCTGAATCAGAACAAGTATAAGAGCACATAGACTAGTATACGCACATGGACCACTATGGAACCTACCTGGACAAAGGATTACACAGATAGAAGGCCATGTGGTATAATATAAACAAAAGTACTATTATTTTAATATTATTTAATGTTGAAAATTACTGTATATTTTATTGTCTAAATGTTTTAATTATCATTGTGTATTAGAATCAGTAATGAGTATCAAGTGTACTGAAATCGAAATTTTAGTATTGGGACAACCAATTACTTTTACAAAGTAATCTGGTTACTCCTTCCAGAAGTAATCTATTTACTACTCTGATTACTTTATTTCAAAAGTATGTAGAATCCCTCAGTCGTCTAGGTAGAATCCATGGCAAAAGGAGAAATTCAATTTGTCAACTGGACAAAAGTTTATTTGGTCAAATACATTTCGCAGCTCATCCAAGCTGCTTCTTCAGTTCTGGTCAGATGCTGGTGGACACTGCCTTATATCTGCCTGAAGGGAGGAGCTTAACTACAATGAAAATACTCTGAGACACACATATTTGTTTATAGTTTCTGTTAGTCAGGTGAGTCTATTCATTATGCAGTGGGACTGGGGTGTGGGGTCTTGTTAGCAGAACCATTCGGGGCCATAAAATTCAAATTCAAAAGTAATTTGATTGCTGATTTGATTACTAAAAGTTACTCTGAAAGAAAACATACGGCTCAGGAACCAACTTATATAAAGCATGAGTTCTTCACTCCAAGGACACTTTCTGTTATAGATCTTAATGTCAAGCAGAAGCGACACACAAAGTCCTCATGAACCAAACCACAGCCGATCTGTGTAAACACCTGCAGAGGACATAGGAGTAGCTCCTCACATGTGTCTGTTTACATCCACGCAGCGCACGAACCGGGGTAAAACTGCAGATTAGCAAAGTGACTCTACTTCCTGTGTACTTCATCACCAGTCTTCTGTGCATTAAAAATCATGTATCTGAAGTATTGCACCACATTTCACAAATAATAACAACACAGTTTTGTTTTGCATCCAAAGTAGAAGTGCAATGTTCTGATTTTTGAACACTTAAGTCTCAAAGCGAGTGGTTTTATTGGGATATACTACAACTCCATAAAATGAAGGAGAATTGTGACTTTTCCTGATATCCTTGTGACTGGCTCCTCCATATGAACAATCAGTGGGAAGATTAAGTTTGTTGCATTTTTTGTTTTGTTTTACTGTCATTTTACATAAAAAAGATTTTCCCATGCCAATTTCTCCCATAGACTTCCATTGTAAATACATAGCTTTATCTCGATTATAACTTATGGAGAAAAAGAAAGTTTTCTTTTAATGCACATTTTCTAACAGCAATACTCTCTATGAAAAATACACTAGGGATGTGCTGTCTATATTGACCCGCTGCAGGGTGCTCTCAAAAAGAATCAGCCAGATGTCTTAACTGATGTGGTTTATTAGGCATCCACAGGAATGGCAGAAGTGTGTGTGATGTTCTACAGGAAACAAAGGAATAAAAATGTATAATGAAAATGTAGATATGTAAATAATCAAACATGTTACAAATGCCACAAATAACTACTTGCTAACGAATAATAATAAAGACTGTACAAAGAAATCCAACAGGCATGTGGGTGCCCAATATGGGCGGAAGTACCTGATGTGGGCTCTGTGTGTACTGCACATGCGCACAATGACGTATAATGACGTATCAGGAAACATCAGGAAGAAGGCGGGTTTTCCTGCCCGATTCAGGCTTTTTTTATTATTATTTATTTTATTTACGACAGAGACCTATTTTGACAACGAATTTTCGGCATTTTGGATAGACAGATAGATGGATTGATGGACAGATAGATATAGATGATATAGATAGATAGATGGATAGAGATAGATAGACAGAGACAGACACGGATTATTCGTAGCCAGTTTAATAACGTTGACATCCCCAGACCATCTACCCAGAGACAGTGCACTGTCACTGGGATAGGTCTAGGGAAAAGCCCCGGTCTCTGGAGCTCCGGGACAACCGGGGGACATCCCCAGACCGTTTATCCAGCCACAGTGCACCGTCACTGGGATAGATCTGCGGAGAAGTCCCGGTCCCGGTCTGGAGCTCCTCAGCTCCGGGACAATCGGGGGACATCCCCAGACCACCTACCCAGAGACAGTGCATTGTCACTGGGCTAGGTCCGCGGAGAGACCCCGGTCTGGGTCTGAAGCTCCTCAGCTCCGGGACAAACAGGGGACATTCCCAGACCATCTACCCAGAGACAGTGCACTGTCACTGGGCTAGGTCGCGGTCCGTGTCTTAGCTTCTTTATTTTCACCACAGTGGACCTTTTTCCTGTGGACATGTAGTCCAGCAGTGCAGCATAAAATTGAAAATCCTCGCTCATCGCCATCGCGTACAGTAAAACCGACGACAGCCACCTACGCACAATGCAGACATAAACAAACTGCAAGAGCCGTAAACCAACTGCAAGGGACGAATCGGGCACTGTCGTGAAACCCGTATAACAATACTCAAACTAGGTACTTCCGCCCACATTGGGCACCCACAAGGCATCACTCATGTCACCACAATAACCAATGAGCCACACGAGCGCTGGCCCTTTAAGAGAGCCGCCTGACAGTGACGTCACTGGAGCCGCACTGTCTGCTCATGTAGCGCGCTGCCTTCAACCTGAAGCGCCGACATGTAGCAGCATAATATATACAATAATAACGTAATGAACATAAGAAGGCTAAACACACACGTACAAAGAACCATTGTCAACAAATATAGTTTCATCTGCTGACTCGCGCTGTCCAAAACTCAATAACATAGTAATGGCACGCATCAAACTTGTTACACATCATAAACAATTACTTACGTTATATTTTCACGCACACAACATAAAACAACCAAAATGAGTCCAGAACAGCCTCTAACTAAATACTGAACGCAACTTAATACATCCTCTCTACTCGGAGTCCATCTTCTGTCTGCTCCTTGTAACCTGGCCACAACCCTGTAAGACGGGGTCACGTGGGTGGAGCCAGAGTTCTGATTGGTTACTAGAAAGAAGTGTCAGTCTCTGGGCGGAAAAATGTGAGGATGCTGGTGGGCCTTTTCAACAGCCGCCCCCAGATTTCCTGTGGAAATCTGAATAACAGAAAAGGCCTCTGAAGTGTCTCCAGTCTAACCTCCACTGTCCTGGTACAATAGTCGTGGGACCATCAGGTGGGCCACAGCAGAAGATGTGTGCACTGGCCATGTGTGATGGCTGGAATGTGTGGGGTATTATGGCCGCTCCTCAACTTGGATCACACTGGACTGCAGATGAACCGTTGAGAGTAGACAGTCATCGTGGGAACATGGCGCACCAGCTCTCAGGTGGACCTGCTCGGAACAGAAGTAGACCTTTTGAGTCTCTGTCTCTCTGTAGATGCTGGCACATGAAGAGCGGTCAGCTGCTTGTAGGCACTGGTGGCAGGTGCCTTTGAGCCTAGTCTGATGCAGTGGTGCGGACTCACTATCCCAGCACCATCAAGGTGAGCTGCAGTTGGGGTGTCTGGGCAGTACTGTTCTGCCATGTGTGAGGGTTGGTCTAGCTTTCCCCCACCGCTTGTGGTTACTGGGGCTGACTCTGACCTCGGAAGGTCATCATGCAATGATGTGGTGAGTATGGTGCCAACTACCTGTGTTGAGAAGGTCTGCTTGTAGTCAGTGCTGGAGAGCTGCAGGAGTGCTGACTCACTGGGAAGTACAGACTGGTCGTGCTGAGGACTATCACTGGTCTTGAGGCTGCACCGTGGAAGTATTTCCTTCTGCTCTGCTGGGACAGAAAGGTTACCTGGTGCAGCTTGAATCATCGTGAAGTAACACTGAGGATCTGTGCTCCAGTTCCGTAACTTCTGAGCTGGACCCTGCAGTGTCCACCCTAGGCGGGTCCTGACAGCAGCTGGGCTGCCAGGTAGACCAAGACGCACAGGCTCAATGGGGGTGATGAGATGGGGGTAGTCAGACCCAATGAGCAGTACTGGATGAGCTCTGTCTAGTTTCTGTAGTGGCAGACCCCGAAGGTGACCGTATTTAGTCATGAGGGCGTTGATTGGGTGAGTGTGTTCTGCTAGTCCCAGCTCCTTGGCAGTGAAGGCACCTTTGATGTGGTAGATCTTGTGTGGCTGGGCAGCAGGAGACAGCATAAAGGACACTGCCGCCCCGTGCAGCAACTGAAAATCTTGCCTCACAGTCCTCAGACGCAGATCCTCTGCCGCCCCGTGAAGGCCAAGCTGCTGGGCTGCTGAGTGTAACAGAATTGTCCTTTCAGAGCCGTCATCCAGGACAGCGTAGGTCTCCATGATCTGGTCTCCATGGCGTAGAATAACCTTCATGACTTTCAGGAGGACATTCCTACTTTCAGGGGGTCTGTCCACATACAGGACCTCCTCAGCAGTGGTCAGAAGGCAGGATTCTGATTGCTGTGGCTCTGAATCAGACTTGTCTGCTCTTCCTTGGTTCTGCGTATTGATGCTGTGGAGTGCCAGCAGGTGGCGCCTGTTACATGCTGTGCAGGTCATCTTGAGGTCACACTCTGCTGCACAGTTATTGAGGGAGTGTTTCCCGTTGTCAACAGTACGGACAGTATTTCTTACCCTTAACCTGGCTGGCAGGGGGTTCGGACTCTTCTTCTGTTCCTAGCAGAATGTTGGTTGGTCTGGCTGCAGGTTTAGTGGGCTTGCTGGGCTCCCACCTAACAGTGTCTTTGCGGGAGCTGAATCTGGCTGTGTCCACCTGCACCTGCATCTCAAACTCCAACCAGTCTGACAGGTCATGTAGCGTGGGAATGGCCACATCTTGAGGGTGTATGAAGCGGCGGAAACCAGCCCGCAGGTCATGGGGCAGCTTCCCCAGGAGCCGCGAGACATGGGAGCCGCACTCGAGCTCCACTCTGCCTTTTCTCCCCAGCTGCTACAGCATGCTGACCAGGGAGCGCACTTTGAGGGCGAAGGTGCGGAAACCTTTAATATCCCCAGACACAATGGTGGGTCCCTCCATCAGCTTGGCGATGCGCTGGAGTGCAAGCTGGTGGGGTTGTTGAAATTGTTGTTTAAGAGCGTCCATTGTGTCTGAGTAGGGGTATGGCGAGTTCACATAGGAGTCCACCACCAATAGAGCCTCTTCCAGTTTGAGGTGGTCACAGAGGATCTGGTATTTAAACCTCTCTGTGGCGTCCCTGGGGAGGAGGTTCTCCAGTGCAGTGTTAATTTCGTTGACGAAAACTATGACGAAATTATTTCGTCAACGAAGGTTTTTTGCGGACGAAAACGAGACGAAAACTAAATAAAAATTACTTTTAAATGACTAAAACGATGACGAAATAGACGGACATTTTCGTCAACAAATAAAAGACGAAACGAAAATATAACCTGTGACGAATAATAGATCCATGGTGACGAATAACTGGTCAGGACTCCTCAGGAGAAGAGAGAGAGGAACGAGCGGCCGCTGCGCTAAAGAGCCAATCACAGCGCGCGTTGTTGCGCGGTGCCGAAAAGCTCACGCGCCCCGCTGAGAAACATGAGGAGGACAGAGGAGCAACAAGTGCTAAGAGAAGATGTTGGCGACTGGGATTGGGAGAAAAAGACGGTCTGACCTGTGGTCTCACTTCACGTTTGATAACAAAGAGAATAAGACGACGTGTAAACCATGTGGCGCGTCAATCAAGGGGAAAAAGAGTTAGAGTTAGAGTTTTAGAGTTCAAAGGTTGTTACAGTACTTGTTATGCATTAATAAGCTGCAGTAATAAACTGTATAGGGCAAAAGGGCCTTTGACACCTGCACTTTAATTTTTTTTAAATATATTTTGGATTTAGCTGTGAATTATCATTTTGACAGTTATTGCTGTGGTTTACACTGGTGTCATAAAGACAGACAGCAATAATTTATACTGTCTTTGTGCTTTGTTTGCTACTGCTTTACCATTTAAACATTGAAACACATTTTCAATAAAAAACAGTTGTGTTTAAATATAAAGTGTGAAATGTTTGCATATTAATATCCCAATTTCAAGAAAGTATAGTTTTATGTTCAGTGTAAAAGGTAAAAATTGATACGTGTGAAAAGCTTTTAGTCGACTAAATCTATTGTAATTTTAGTCGACTAAAACTAAAACAAATCTGATGACTAAAACTAGACTAAAATTAAAAGTAATTTTAGTCAAAAGACTAAGACTAAAACTAAATTAAAATTTATTGTCAAAATTAACACTGTCCCACACACCCCCAAACCAGGTCATTTTGGACTGAACATGCAGCAACCAAAAAGTTACTTAGTGCATCTTTAATTATTTCATTACACGGAAATCAAGTGCACATTTTAGTGCACTTTTAGTTCAGTTGTAATGTAGATGGTGTTAAGATTACTTACCTGTTTTAGTCTTAGTGCCTCTTCATCAGATCCAGCGCACCCGAGAACAGAGTGAAAGGGCAAATAAGGTGGAGCTATACGAAAGTTAACCAAAAAGACACTAAAATAAAATAAAAATAAAATAAATAAAACGGCCATGTTAGGGAGGGATGTTAACAGAACTATAACTTAACTTTTAAAGGTTAAATTAATTTCAATCAAACCTTTGGAGTCTTGACGCACTAAGAGACGAAACCAAAGACACGAGACAAGAGAGTGTTTACAGCTGTGCGCAGCGCACTGTGGAGCTACAATAAAATGTTATAGTTCAGGTCAGGAGGTCAGGTCAGGAGGTGTAACAGTGCTACATGAAACGTTAATTTAACTTTTTAAAGAAGGGGCTTGCGTTTTGTCACTTCTTCTCGTATCTTAAACTCATTGTGATGTCCTGTGCGCCCCCTACTGGAGAGGCTCCTGGAGCTTGAGTGGGCTTCACGTAGGCCTACTATATTTTAACAAACTTTCTAGAGTTATATAAATATACTGAAGACACAGACATACATTCACTAACCATGAAAATAATAAAAGGAAAAACTAGGGTGAAACTTGCCGATAGTCTATTGCAGTGGCGATGATGTACCACCAGGTGTCACTATTGACCAAGTATTTATACATCGCACGATTAAAACTGAGAACGATTAAAGTGAAAACGCTTTCATGACATTTTTCAAACAATGACTGTTTTACTACAGTTTACATGTACTGAAATTAAACTGCTAATTTGTCTGTAATACAAAAGTCTATTTAGACCTATTGCTGTGAGTATAACCTGAAATATTTATTCTATGAGTAAGAATCAGTTCTATGGGCCTTGAAGAAAGACTATCTGCCAGATTAGATGAGGCCACAGGGGACCAAATGTTCCCTCATTAGCAGTTAAAGAATCAAACAATAGTATTTAGACATATTTAAAATGTTACATTTTTGTCAACTATCCAGCTAATAATCAATTAAAATGAATCAACCAAGTCATTGATTTGATTGACTTTATGTGAGATAAACATGATGCAGAAATATCATTAAAGGGCCCATAGTACACTATTTTCTGATCTATATTATAATGTTTTTTCCCCTCATGACAAACATACCTGGAGTTGTGATTTGTTTCATTCTGAGAATTCCTCTCTCAAACAGAAAACACTCTGTGCCTTGTGATGTCATGTGGTAATATAGGAAGAGCTCCACTGTGTTTTTAAACTCCATACACCTTCACTAGAATCATTTGGATGATTTCAGACCTGGAATTTCTTATCTCTACTGACCTAAAGGTAAAAGGTACCTATTAACTTGAAAACTACCAAGCTTGGGAGACATAGACAGACTAATAATAAAGAATTGCACAAACATGTGTGAATGAAACAAAATACAATTCCAGATTTGCTTTTGATGATGTAGTAATGCTCTAACATGGCTTAAAGCTCACAGGAATCCATTTTGCTGAATATAGGACCTTTAAATACAATTGAGCAGTCTACAGCTCTATTATCATCTAATATAGGCCTACTGCTGTCATCATATTAGTTTGACAATCTATAGGCTCATGACAAAGCACTGTTTTAGGTCATGAATGTGTCCTTCGTAAGCCATCTAAGAGGATAAACTTTAAATTCTATGTGTTATAAAATTATGCAAACATTAATCCAGATTATATATTGGTAAGCAAACCTGCCTAATGAGTTTGATATTGTCTAGAGACTTCGAAACACTGCAGGGACATGCATGCATTTCATGACCTAATTAAATTGGTGCATATTTGCAATGGTGCCGTTTCCTCAGAGTTGTGGTTTAGTAGCTGTAAGAGCACAAACCTCAGTCTTTTCTAGTACGTCTGGTGAAAGTCCATATCTCACTCACTCAATAATATATCACACTGTGGTAGGCCTAACCAAAAAAGTGCAGTTCTATTTACATTTGTACATATGGCAACCTGGTTTTGTATGTTCTGAAAATAAGACAAATATATTTTATTGATGAGCATTTCAAAGAGGTTGGTCTATAAGATGCTGCAAAGCTTTGAATGGTCCAGGGTACAAACTGAAGCTATTTCTGTAGATGTTTTTCTTAGCATAAAGAAAGCTGTTGTTGACAAGTCCCAAGACAGTCACACTATTCTTGTTATGAATGAGGACATTAGACCTACAGACACATATTATTGTTGGATAAGCATTCACTAAACAGTCATGATAATGTATGGCATGGATTCTATTGTATATCTACTAGGGCAGTACTCATAATGTTCATATTGCAATATATTGTTACAGACAACAATATGAAGTCATTATAAATTACAGAGTTATACACTTACAATACATGTGACTACTGCATTAAGGCTGCTGAAGGCAATTTATTCTGATATTAAGAGCATTGTGGACGTGTAATTCCAATGTATTTTGTTACTGTACATAATCAAAACACTGATTTAGTGCACACTTGGCAATATATGTAACAAAGTAAAAGTAGTAAATTACTGTACCTAAGTATAAGTTTTATTTATCTGTACTTTACTTAAATGCATTTTGAAGTGGATTTTTTTTTAACTTTTACATTACTACATTTGAGAGCAGGTTTCTGTATTTTCTACTTCACTATATTTTTTAACTAGACTGAAAAGTAAAAGCATATTTTATTATTGTGTGAGACCTGCTGAAAAGTCTGAGGATTTATTTTTAACATGTTCATAAACTGAGCAAACAAAAATATACTAATAAAAACAGCTAGGAAAAAAGATCAGTTCATTTGTTTCTGTTGAACAAAATGAAACTTGTTTAGATCTCTAAATCTGTGGAAAGTACTTCTGCTTAAGTACATTTACATTTTTAAATGGGTGCTATAATACTTTTATTTAAGTAGACTATTTCATGTCATGCTTTAACTTTTACTTAGTATTTTCTGTTGCTCTTGTATCTGTAGTTTTACTTAAGTAACAAAATGTAGTACTTCTTCCTCCACTACAAAACACAGCCCTAATGTCTATTCCTGAAAACATATCTGGGAATAAATTTAAGAGGGTCTAATGCAAATATTTTGGTCATATTTTGTTGTTTGTCCTCATACTTTCGCTTTAAGTAGGCCTGGCAGTTTAGTATCCGCCCCCTTACGTGATCACCATGGTGACGACGCAGCGCAGGAGTTCACACTCGCACATGCGCAGAGGCACACAGAGGCAGCCGCTGGTGAGCGCTAGAGTGTCCGCTCTGCTCACAGCCAGAACACCGTCAAACTGAGAAGACGGCCGGGCACCACGGAGCTCCCACTTCGGACAAAAACACGACAAAACAACGCCGATAACCCCGATAACATTTCGCTCTTGTGGGACTTTTAAAACAACATTAATGCCTCGAAAGTGAACCGGGCAAGAGGAGGGCTCGTTGCTGTTAACCTTCCCGTCGGTGAGTGCTTTTTTTCCGCAAGCTAAGCACCACAACAGCAGCAAAGCCATGGCCACTACCGTAAACGTCTTTTCTACCCAACCAAACGCATTTATTCACATATTTAAGCACAAAAACTCGTGTCATTGGTGTGCAGTATTTGCTAACATGTTCCCATTAGCTGTAAGTTGTAAAGAATTTAGAATCAACCGTGGATTTGTTAGATATCGTATTGAGTATTGTCTTCCTTTGTAATAAACGTCGTATAATGTTTCGCACAGGTATTGCTCTCGTTATTACACGTATAGTTACAAGTCAAACCCCTTTATTTGAACTATATATTTGAAGTTTTTTACCTTACGTGGCAATATGTATAGCTGGATCACTTAACCAATGTGTAATGTTTGTGTTTTGGTCGTTATTTCAGCATTTTCACATAAGATCTGTTTGTTAATATGAACATTTTCGCATCGTAGACGTGGTACAAAGGTGTTATTTTGACTTTTTCATAAAGGTAAGTGGTTGGTTAGCCTTTGTTGGTCTGGTTTGGTCTTTGTTTGCATGTGTGTAGGCAAGAGACAGCCCACCACAGTCTTTGTTTAAATAGCTCTCGGTACAGTTGCACGTGTCCATGCGTGTGACTGTACCCTTTTAGATTCTGCTGTGATGGTATGTAAAGTTAAATCTCAAAACGATAGTCAGACCTTCCAACAACATGGAGTTTTATTTGCTTTGCTTGCCTGTCTACTTCCTTATTGTCTTTTCCAGTGAAGTTCCAGTAGAATCACATCACGTTGGCCAAGCTGGCATTTGGCAGTCTTCAGGCAATGCTGACTGGCTGGTAGAAGCGACACAAAAGGACATGGCAGAGTGCAAGTGAAGGAGCTTACTGCGAGTTTAAACAAATGTCGGGCATGAAATGGGGAAAATCGAAGGGTTAAGAAGACAGGTCTCGCAGGATCAAGTGTATTCTTGGTGGCAGATGTTGTCAAATCAAGTTATGTCCCCATGTTGTTTACATATTGCTTAGTACCATATGGTGATGTCAAAGGGCACTGTAGACTACACCAGCTAGGATTTTTTCATGAGATACACATAAAAAGTAGTCTTAACATATTGGTTCAGCCCGCCGAAATTGACATTTTAATACATTTGGCGCTAAAAGGTCAAGTTTAAAATATAAGTTGCAGTAACGATCTTGGTATTACAGCTGTCTAAATTACCCAGATTGCAAGCGTTTTGGATATGTGAGAGGTCAATGTTGTTCGGCTAGCATGATAAGAAGCAAATGAAGCCGTGAACTTTTGCGATTACATGCAGTTCACTATTACTAATGTGCTGCTATTACCAATGAAAACCTTTCTTTGTTCTTACTAGTAGGGATGCTAAGTTTTAATTTTGTGTGTGTGTGTACTAGTTGGGTTTATTGAGTTGAATACTGTATGTCATAAAATTGCAACATTTTCTTACATTCTGAATCGCAAAACAAACATTTTTGTGATACCCTTAGTAGCCTTAGTGTATGCTTTTTGCTGTTGCGTGTCACCATTGTACATTGCCATTTTTTATAATTCATATAGCAGCTTTTGGGGGCTTTTAGTTTGCTGTCAGACTTGTAGCAAACAGGAGTAGTCGTGTCTTCACTGTCCCCTCTCTTTTGGACAACAGTGCCTCTCTTGGTCTCTGTGTCACTTTGATTACTCACTCGTCTTATCTCCATCATGTGATCCTCGGCTTTCTTTTCTTGCCCATGTTTCACCTCCTGCCCGTGCCCTATTCCTCGCGGCGGCGGTACACGAGGATGCTCTGGTCTCTGCGCTGTAACTCGACATAATGCTGGCTAACAAAGGCTCCTTTCTGTGTCTCCTCCGGGTGCTCCCTCCTCCAGCGGGTCGCCGTATAGAGACTGGAGGGGTGGAAATATGCTGCTGGCTGTGGATGGCTCTGGCACACTGTGAGCTCTGTGTTCCCCTCTCCTTGGCTCCCTGTGCTTTCCAGGAGCAGGGCAGCTGAGACTCTGCAGTAGAAGCCTGCTGGCAGCCGCTTTGTCTGGCTGCTGCTGCTGCCTTCACTGAGAGGATGCAGAGGTTTTACCCCCGGCCAAGCTAAAAAACGAAACGGTGTGTCATGAGGCTTATCTTGACACATAGGCCACAAATAGTTGATAAATGGATAGCTTTCAGACACCATGTTTTCTGTACTAAAATAAGAACATCTATATCTAGTTTCATCTTTTTTTTTTCCTTCTTTTTTCCATTTATCGTCATCTTTTTGTGTGAATGGGCCAACAATATGAGAGTGCTGGAAGGCTGAAAGTGAGATTCATTCATATAGTGTTATCACGATACTGACATTTCAAACTTGAGTTCAGTACTAAGGAAATATAATATATAATACTGCAGTGATAATCAAAAAATATTCTATTCAGGAAAGCTTTTTCTTTTAATTAAAAATTCTACTTTATTTTGAATATGCTAAACATGACACCAATGCAAAAAGTACTCAAACCAAGCACCTTTTCCATATTTGTAAAATGAGTGAGTAATAGTGTAATACTTTTTTCTGCTCCCCCTTTTACTTGCATAGACATTAAAACATTAATTCATGTGATTTGGACTTGAGTATGGATACTTGCTCAAATTAATACTTCAGTACTAGTTTAAGGATTCTGGATTTAATGTAT
The DNA here is from genome assembly GCA_029959045.1 of Taenioides sp. WSHXM2023. Lineage (NCBI taxonomy): Eukaryota > Metazoa > Chordata > Actinopteri > Gobiiformes > Gobiidae > Taenioides > Taenioides sp. WSHXM2023. Next base: position 21,198,104 of record CM057103.1, on the reverse strand, counting down.
TTTTTGTATTATATTATTATTTTGTATATGTATTTGTTTTATGACTAGCATTCCTGTGTTTTCATACCAATGCCAAAATACTTACTGGAAGGCCAAAAAGGAAAGGGAAAAAAAGGAAAGAAAAATATTGCACTGGCAATCCATATTTATGCACTCTAAAAATATCTCTACCTTGTTTATAAACGGCACACATCCACATCCTTAATCTTAACATAATCCAAATTAAAGTGTACTTATAACAGTTTCTCGTGTTACAACACAAATCCAAGCTCAAATAACCTATTCTGAAATACAGATTTATTATAATAAAGATGTATTTTACAAATCTACAGTATGACACGACTTCTCACAATACAAGACTCTCTCTGCTTCTCTGCTCCCTCCAAACTTCAGAGCCACTTTGTTCCAGTGTATTTTCCCAGAGAGCCCAGAGAGGTGACACATCCAGGCCTGTTGGCAGCCGAGAACACCGCTCCTGCCTCTTCACGTTTTCTTTTATTGACTCAGATTAGGTGACATGGAGATAGACAGGCTGATTGTGAAAGCAGGTCTAAACCAAATTGAGTTTTCATTCGGTTAACTAACAGGGCATGTCTGAATAGGATACTAGCAGAAAGTCTGTTGCACCAGGAAGCTGTATGTTTACAGTAACATGCTAACCTTTGTTTTATTGCATTGCATTTCGTGTGTGTTCAGTGTGGGGAATAGGACTGCACAGTTTTGGTAACAATTGTGATAGGCATTTTGCACTATGGCTATTAAGTATTGCAATATTTTAAACTCACACAAACATGTCAATTAGGGAATCAAAAGTATCGAAAATCAGATACTAATCGATACTCAAACTAGTATCAAAACTACTTGAGCTGGTATCAATACTAAGGCCACATTCACAGGTCAGAAATGAACCTTTGCTGAATAGTTTTAGAATGATGAGCTGTATCAGAGCAAGTGTAACACACGTGGACCACTGAGGGATTACACAGCTATAAAACCACATTATTTTATGTTGAAAATGACATTCTTTTGTCTACTGTCATCGTGGTATCGGTATTGAGTCTGTTTCTTAGTATTGAAATTTTAGTATGTGTCTTATTTTCCTAGTCAAAAATAAAGACTTAATATAGACAAAAACTAAATTAAATCAAGGCTAACTGGTATCTGCCCTTTTCATTTATAAACACACATTTTTACAAGAAAATTTCTATCAGATGGAGAATCTTGGTGTTTTTGCGTTACATTTAGTTTGTTGCGATATCCATTATTGCATCAGCCAATATTGAGATAACGATATCTTTGTGATTTATTGTGCAGCCATAGTTGGAAGGGTGGGATATGTGTCGAATGAATTGTCTATTGTCTCATTAAAATGTTTCTCCTGCCGTTGAATTTTCAGTGCTAAATGCTAATTAAATTATGGTTTAGTTTAGTTCAATTTATTTTTGTAGAACCCAAAATCAACTCTGCAGTGGCGCAGCAGGGCTTCTCAAAACTGTTGATTTAACCAACAGAAAGTTAGAAAATCTAACCGGGAAACAGCCATTGGTCATTCACAGACAAGTAGATGAACCAACATTCACTGGAAGCAAGCTAACAGAGAACTGTCCCAGAGCGCCCCCTGCCCTTAGACCTTCCTTCTCGGCAAGTAAAAGCTACAAAAACCCTGGCGTCCATTGATATTATTATTTGTGCTGGAGGGTTTGAGCTTCATGTCAGTTTTTGTTTTGTGTCTAAAAGCAAAGTCAGGTGTAGTATTTCTCAGCACATTCCAAATGCCATAAAATCTTAGCCCGGCTTCTGTCTTGGTTTTAAACTTCAGATTATTTTGACTTTTAGGACAGAACTGAACCGGCCTCATGGTCCTTCAGATTGAAATTAGATTGTCTCAAAGTGTCACATTCAGATACTAATTGATATTAGTATCTAATATATATTAGCAAGAGCTTTATCAGAACTTGTATTAGACCTCATGTTCTCTAAAAGGTCATCTTTATATAGTGGTATCGTAATTGGAATCGTGTATTGAGATGAGTATTGAGTATTGGTATGGAGTACTGAGACAATTCCTTAGTATCAAAATAAAGTTTGAAATTTTACTGTCGTGACATCACTAATGTAAAAATGGAGCATTCTTTATTACATTGATTACGTTATACTGATTATTATACTTATACAGTCTCTTTTCTCTTAACTGCCATCCTTGTGTGTCATCTTGGGCCTTGTCCTTGGTTCTCCTCTTTTCTCCTTTACAGACAGTTGATGACAAAAACCCTTCACTCTGACGATTTCTTTTTTTGTGTGTGTGACAGCAATTAAGCTAATTTTGCTTGAGTTTTCACTTTGCCAGTCAATACAGTGCCCTCAGCTCTCCGGAGAGGTCAGAGCTGCATAAATGCTGCTATTCCCATGCGAGCAGTTACACCCACCCATAGACCTTCAATAAAACGCCATTTCTGTTCGTCCTACATTTGACATTTGCTCGTGGAATAACATGCCAACCACTTTTAACTGCATATGACAGCAGATTTTGTATTATATTTTTATATTTAAGATTTTCCTAAAATGTTATTAGTTTTCCCTAATTTGACAATTTTGGCGACATTTTCTTGCTGGTAGGACATGGCTGTGATACAAAAAGTCTTTGTTAAATCACTTCTTGTGCAAAGTAATATGAAACACACCCATTTTCATCATCAGAACAGTGAAAATGTCAAATGTGAGTTTCCTTCCTGTAAACATGCAACAAAACTGTAGAGCTGTAACAATAATTTAGTAAAATATACCAAAAAAATACGGTTGGCGGTATATCGATACAGCAGCCCCTGATATCGATACTGTCATCACATTAAGCGATACAGTAGTTCAATATTTTTGCACACCCCTAGTAAACAATGAACCTAACTCATCTCTTATAATTTGATGACTAAACCTTCATGACAACACATTTATTTTCATGAATGAATTATTAAATTGTCAGAAAAAAATTGTTCCTTGTGTGTAAATTGTCCCTGCATTTTGGATGGACAATTTTGTGTATTGGTGATGACATAGAAGGATTCTGTTTTAAAGCCCAGAGCTGCTTCCTGTAACTTTCAACAATTTTATTCAACAAGCTGCCAATTGACTACTATAAATCTATGATACTATCCCACCCAAAAAAAAGTCATAATTATAAAAAAGGTGTCACTTTAAAGCAAGGTGTTGGTGTTTGATATATGCCATGCTATAAGATTGGGCAATAGAAGAAGGTATGTTGTTTTAAACCATCTGTTCCTTGGCACAGTGCCGTAGCCAAAATGTCCTGCCAGATTCACTTCTGCGTCACTCTGATGCTGACTGGAACCAAGCAGGTATTCATTCGTCTTTGTCCAGCTCACAATGGGGACTCAGGTTTAATCAAAATATGCAAAACCACAAGCGTAAAGAAAATGGACACTTAAACAGATATTTCACCGCCTATAGGGCTGGTTAATGGGGTTGTCAAAAGTATTTAAAATCATGCTTATCGAAACTAGATCTTTATTTCAGCAGGTATCGATACTAAAAAAGTCATTCGCAGGTCAGAAATGAATCTTATCTGAATAGGTTTAGAATGATCTTGAGCTGTATCAGAACAAGTATAAGAGCACATAGACACCTGTGGAGCTCTATGGAACCTACCTGGATGACCGAGGGATTAAAAAGTAAAGGGTAATATGATAATAAAAATCGATTCAAATTGTATTCTTGTGAGGACAGAATATTTTGGTGAAATCACCCAGTCGTGATCTACTCAATTTTCTCTTGAATTCAGCTCAAACACACAAACCTCTCATTGGTCAGTCTCGTCAGTGCTCTGTGAGTGACAGGTAGGTTTGACCAATTGCAATAAAGCGTGAAATTCCAGAAGAAGCAGAAAACTGTTAAATGAATCGTTAAAATCGTGATCTGGTTCCAAGAAAATGGTGACTTTTTTGTTTTCTCATCAAAAACATACCTGGAATTGTGTTTTGTTTCATTCACACGTGTTTTTCATATAAACCCTGAATATTTATTCTTCTCTCAAACACAAAACACTCCACACCTTGTGATGTCATGTGGCAATACAGGAAGTCCTCCACTGCTTTTTTAAACTCCAGAAATTTTCACAAGAATCATTTGGATAATTTCTGCCCTGGAATTGCCCATCTCTGCTAAACCAAAGGTAAATGTATTTGTTTACATGAAAACGACCACTACATGACATCACAAGGTTGAGCAGAGCATTTTGAGCCTTGGACATGTAGACAGAGTAATAATAAAGGATTACTCAAATGTGTGTGAATGAAACAAAACATAACTCTAGTTATGTTTTTGAGGAGGCAACAACATTATAACATGGCGTAAAGCTCACAAAAGTCAATTTTGCCTAATCTAGGACCTTTAACTTTTGGATACACTTTGCTCGTATAGGCTTGATTACTTACAGTTCGCTTTACGACTATGCGTGGCATGACCGGTGGCAAACGCAGCACATCTGAAATCAAATTCTTGTCTGGATAAGTGCCGCCACTATGCCATTACTGTAGCCATTAGTTCAGCAGCCCTGCCTGTCCATAATGTGCCCAGCACGCGCTCGCTCTCTCCTGATGCTGTCCGTTCACTGCTTTCCAACTAAATTCACGGGGGAAAAAAGCTCCTCCGCCATTACTCTGCACCTGCATTTTCTCATCTAAGCAGAAATCACTCACTAACTCAAATCCCAAAACAGGCCCCATCGAAGATAATGGACTAAAGAATCAACATAAGCTAATGCTGTGAAGGTAAACAAATCGCTTTTCTCGGTGTTCGGAGAGATAGCTGAATCTTGATTGACAGCTCATTCTCCCGTCAATAAGCAATTCAATAAAACTCAACGCTTTCTTTTCAGTCAACAAATACTGATTATGTTGAAGTAAATAAACATGTAACTACAGCTTTACAATATATTCCGCTTTCCAAATTGCAAGAAACTTAAAAATTGTAAATTAAATGCCATAGTTTTTAATTGTACTCTTTCTCCTTCCACATATATTGAAAAGTATTTTCACTAGTCTAGTCTAGGTGACAGTAGCTCAGTCAGTAGAGCGTTTGTCCACTGATCCGAAGGTTGTCGGTGTGATTCTAGCTCCCATAGATAACCCACCTCACCCCCCAGTGTCTGTATGAATGTGTGTGTGAATGGGTGAGTGGCTCGTTGATGTAAAGCGCTTTGAGTGCCTTGAAGGTGAAAAAGTGCTTTATAAAAATGTGACTATTTACCATTTTTAAATATTCAAACTTCATTTTGACACTAATGAACAGACTCAGTACTCAATACCATCCGATGCTGTGATGATAATTAAAAACACTATTTAGACAACAGAATGTCATTTTCAACATTAAATAATAGTACTTTCTTTTATATTACCATGTGGTCTTATATCTGTGTAATCCCTCAGTGGTCCAGGTAGGTTCCATAGTGGTCCATGTGCGTATAATGGTCTATGTGCTCTTATACTTGTTCTGATACAGTTCAAGATCATTCTAAAGCTATTCAGGAAAGGTTAATTTCTGTCCTACTTTCTTGAGCATCCATCTCACATGAGTAACCTGCTCAAATGAGTATCTAGTTTCGATAATAGTTTAAGTATTGATTAGTATCTGATGTTTGATACTTTTGACAACCCTATAAGCTAATACTGTGATGGCAAACAATTGGCATTCCTTGATGTTCGGAGAGATCGGCGCATCTTGATCGACCGCTCATTCTCCTGTCAATGAGCAATCCAGTAATACTTTCAGCGCTTTCTTTTGAAGCTGTAATATTGATTTTATTGAAGGCATTGCTTATGTATGGCTCTGGGCTTATACATTGGCAACAAAGCATAACTCATTCTATTTGCTGAGAGACCGTCAGTAATCATTTGCCATCACAGTTGTAGTTTTTTTGGTAGTTGCCAAGAGTGACGACACTGCTGTATTTAGTTAGGCGCTGTTTGAATGGCAGTTGGAATCATTAACCACATAAAAGCGAAAGAAATACCGCCTCTTTTTGGCTAATTCAAAGAGTTTGGAGCATTGGAGATGATCAAAATGTGAATAATTGTTTTGAAGATATGCAGAATTAGAATATTGAGTAGGCCTGTCATGATAACTAATTTTGAAGTGCGATATTGCTGAAGATAAATAATAAGAGAAATTATATATTGAAACCAACCCATAAACTATTCTAAATGTACAATATTGTTAAAAAAACATGAGCTGCAATACATCAATAAGAGAATGCTACACATAAGTGGTTTGTTTGCATTTATAAAGTGTCATAGAAGTTCATAATTCAACCTTCCAAATCCAAGTCCAAATCTCATTGTAGTACAGAAAAATAACAAAAAAATCCCAGTACAAGGAAAAATACCCCCAAAAATTATTGTTCCATTTATCATTTATTGAACAACAAGGTGATACAGTATTTATCGTGACAGGCCTAATATTGAGTAGTGTTGTTCCAGTACCTTTTTCTTTTTTTTTTTTTTTTGGTACTTGGCCCTAGTGTACTCATCGATACCGATACCAGTCTGATACTGCATAGTGTGAAGAAGTAGACTAAGGCTACTCAATTTTGTTACAATCCAAGAGCAAAAAATACATCGACTAAAAGGCTATCTGTAAAGAAAATTTACAAGAATGGGCCTAAATTAGATTTTGAGTGTAAAGAGTCAAATATATAATGATTTTGTATTTGTAGATTTCTTTTTGTTGCTACATATAAGGCTAAGTAATTCCACATTTCTTTCTCTAGTTCCACTACCTTCTCACCTCGAGTTTGTATCTGCAGCAGTGGGGAGCGTAAACCTATTGAGGTCATTTAGCAACTGTGCCAAGAGTAAGAACTGAGGCAGGATCAGAGGAGTCCACCTGCCACTGCGCCCTGTGATCGACCCGGCGGCTACACTCTACAACAGTTTCCATCCAACAAAGTGTGCACACAAGAGCTCTGTATTAGCAGCCGACCTCTGTTCTTGTTGACATTGAAACGCAGCATTAGCCTATGTAATGGACTGACGCTAATGGTTAGTGCAGAGCGGAATTAAATAAAGCATTGAAGCGCTTGGTGGAGGCTATAACTACTAGGTTCGTCTTCTTCAGCTTTGAAACTTGACCTGTGAGATGTTTGCTAGCTACGCAGATTGTACGTGAGGCTATGTGTGTGCAGGCTTCCCTTTTTCCAGAATGGAGTCCACATATATAATTCAGCTATATCATTTATGTGTATTACTCTATGTACTTTCATCCACGATTGTCCCAGAGCAAACATGCAACGCTAATTCATGATATTTGCATTGTATTCACTGGGTAGTCCCAACACTTATATTTGGGATAGGAAATAAAAATACGGGAGCTAACTGATTAACTAAGAAAACATTAGCCATTAGCACTTGAATATTCACAGCAGCTGCTTAAAGGTGCAGTATGTAACTTCTTCTGGTGGAGACTCTGCTAGCTTTTTGCGTTTACTTTCTTGTTATTGCTTTGCCTTAATGTTCCACAGTACAATTTTAAACTTCCCTATCTCACATTTATTCAGTTACATCTGTTTTTATTGCTCAAAAAGAACTTGGAAAACCATGCATTCTCTTTTGTGAATGTGGTTACCTCTCCACAGATCTGATTCCAGCTCCCACAGATAAACTGGTGTATGAACGTGTGTGTGAATGTGTGAGTGGTTCCTTGAAGTAAAGTGCTTTGAGTGTCTTGGTGGAAGGTGTGGAAAAGCGCTATATAAAAATGGCCATTTACCATCTTAAACTTGGCCTACTCTTCCCCATGGATTAACAAGTTTAATGTAGAAAGCAATACCGTCCTAGAAGACCACCACCAGAAAAGTTACACAGTTCACCTTTAACATTTGCTTTTAATACAACAACGCATTTGACTTCACTGTGAACTTTGGTTTCAGAATATGCATTTTCTCATGCACAACTGAAGGACAGTTGGTTACACAAGATATTTTGAATATCATATTGAATTCCTGTACTCGAAGGCTTTTATCTGTTGCCCAGCTGTTTCCTCATCTGTCATTCTCCCTACAGCCTCCATACAGTATCTCTCCTTCTGTTTGTATTGCCTGGCCTGCGATTACGTAATGCTGGCTGACTGCTGGTAGTAATCCCCCTCTCACTCTCTCTCTCTATCCTCTCCTCCTCCCCCATCCCCCTCGCCCTCTCTCTTTTTATCAAACAGGTTAAAGGCGTAGAGGACTAGCCGCTGGTCTCTGGAGGTTAAAGATGTGCGATGGGACCATGGGAGCCCTGTCCTCCTGGCACCAGACCGCCCACCGCCTAGCTGCCTCGGCTCTGCTCCTGCTCTGCGCCCTGCTCCCCCACGGCCACGCTTCAGGTAAGGAATGAGCCATCGGTTCAGATAAAGAGGCGCCGTGATGTGATTTGGCGTGGAGCGATGGAAAGTTGTGTCACTTTTGGTAAATTGCGGTCTGGTTTTGCAGTTTGAAGAGATGATCAGGTTGGTGTGTGTGTACGGTAGGATAAAGGACACGTGAGCAAGAAGGTGGATACATAAAATAGTGATGTCACTGAAAAACTCAGCATGTTCTTTTAGAGTATATACACAGGTGGAAATAATGATGACAAAATATTTTGAGTTGCTAAAAAGGAACATTATCATCCAATTATTTTAAAAACTATATAAAGATATTTATTTTCCATTTATATATTAAAGAGGGGCTATTATGCAAACTTTGGGCGCTTTCTACCACGTTATAACATTAAATAAATGTGTCTGAAGAGGTTTTATGTCACACATGCATGTTTCAGTAATTTAGCTATCTCTCTCAGACCCTTTCAAACCTTCCTTGCGGTTAGTACTTACGATCCTATCCAAAGTTCATGCTATGTCGCCCATGTTTCCGCAATGGCAATTTTCCATAAATATGTAAAACCATGATGCAAAACGATACACTACAACTTCACAAACCTTATGCCAGTGGTCTCCAACCATTTTTGCTTTGGTGAGCTACTTTTACAAAACGAAAATGCTAGAGAGCTACTCATTTTAGCGGTCGCAAGAAATTGAGTATATAAAAGAGCCACGGCCTTAGATAGGAGCAGTTAGAGGCCTATAAAACATAGACCATTATCCATTTATTAGAGCAGAAAGTAAAGTTTGGCATGAACATGATACATTTACAATTTTAATAGTCATTCTATTCATCAAATTTTAGTTATTCAGCAAAAAACCTATAATTCAGAAATTCTTTGGCGAGCTACTTGGAATGAGGTGGAGAGCTACTGGTGGCTCCCGAGCTACATGTTGGAGACCCCTGCCTTATGCTATATGCAGTAGTTTCATTAGCAGGATGCACGCCAATTGTAATGTGATAGTGCTCTGAAGGGGGAGTGACTTAGCGTGGAGAGCAAAGGGGGGAAAACAACTAAACTGTAACTTATAAAATGTTTTCTGCAACTATAGCATTTTCAAAAACAATAAACCCTTGACTACAATCCATAGTCATGTTGAAAAGATTTATAAAATTGAATGGGGGTAGTAAAAAAGTAGTTTTTGAATATCCATGCGATTCATTCACATGACTTTCCTCTATTATGGACACCATTTGAAGACCTTTTGTACTGTTTTTATATTTATTGCCAGTCTTAAATGCACTTCACTTTAATCTTTTGATGATAGCCAAAACTGCCGACTGTTTTTGTAAATGACATTGCCTCATAAGTATCAAAACGGTCTCCTGTGAGCAGTTGGAATTTCTTCTCTGTCTCTCTTTCTCCCTCTTTCCTCCTTACTAGATCTCTTTGATTAAACGCTCTTGCTCTATCCTGGGGTCACTCGGGTACCTCTCTGTACCTCTGAGGACAGCTCACTCTCTGATCCCACTCCCATCACTCCATTGACCACCGCTCTAATGACTCACCTCACCCCTCCTCTATCTCCACCATCGAGAGAGAAGGGGAGGATGCTGTTTGCGGTCACGCTGCTGTCATAAGGTTTTAATCAGCGCTGACATTTGGAGTCCTGGGAGGCCCTTTAACGCGGCTTTCGGCTATTACCCCTCACCGGGACAGGATCAGGTCTAGTGTTTCAGCTAAGATCCCGGGCTTATTATCTGTGAAATGGCAAACTGATTCGATTGTGTGGATTAGTGCGGCCGCGTTTGGGAATTGAAGTCATTCTAGGTTAACGTGTTTCTTTTATGTAGTGACATGTAAGGCGGTGTTTTGGTCCTGTTCCCAATAAAGAACGCCCATGTTACTGTAGAGTATTGTAGTGTTGTTGCGATACTAACAACAGAATGGCATTTCCAACATTAAAGGTCCTATATTACACAAAATTGACTTGTGAGCTTTAAGCCATGTTAAAATGTTGTTACCTCATTAAAAACATACCTGGAGTTGTGTTTTGTTTCATTCACACATGTTTGAGTGACCCTTTATTATTAGTCTGTCTACATCTCCAAACTCAAAATGCTCTGTGCCACCTTGTGATGTCATGTAGTGGTAGTTTTCAAGTTAACAGCTACCTTTTACCTTTAGTTCAGCAGAGACTGGAAATGGAGTGTTTTCAGTTTGAGAGAAGAACTCCTAAATATGCACAATTTGTGTGTTTAAATGTGTGAATAAAACAAAACACAACTCCAGGTATGTTTTTGGTGAGGAAACATTATGATACACAGATCAGAGAACTGCATAATATGGGCCCTTTAAATAATAATACTAGTCTTATGTGGTCTATGTGCTCTTAGACTTGTCCTGGTACAGCTCAAGATCATTCTAAAGCTATGTCATCTTTTTTGTTTCAATACCTGCTCAAACGAATATCTAGTTTCGATACTAGTTTTAGAATCAATTTGCATCTGATTTTTGATACTTTTGACAGCCCCAGTGTATAGTTCTATTTTGGTGTTGTCGAGTTTTCAATAGTAGCACTCCGGTGTTAGTGATTTAGCATGTTGTCAGAGTGGAGATTCTTGACATCCACCTGTGAATTGGATCATTATGCAGCTGTGAAATGATGAATTGCTTTGTGTTGATAATGTGTCAATCTGAACTGGCCAATAGGAGCAGAGCGGTATGTTGAAGAGAAGGGGGAGAGGGGTCTAAGGTGCATAACAAAACATCTGAGAAAACAGGTTCTAATTTACCATCAATTAATCGCCGCAAATGACTCATGCTGGTTTACACAGTTAAAACCTTTTTGGCACACATCAGCTTCAGACATGCAGGTGTGCTTGGCTTTGTATGTTTTGCAACCTGATGCCTTCTTAAGATTTTTGTAAAGACCACGTAATTCAGGTTGGAGTTTCAACATTTGCAGTATTCAAACCCATATTACTCTATTTTCTGATCTGTTATAATGTTAAAAAAAACAAACCTGGAGTTGTGTATTTCATTCACACATGTTTAACACATGTTAAACCCTGCATATTTAAGATTCTCCTCTCAAACAGACAAACGCTCCACTGTGTTTTTAAACTCCATACACTTTCACTAGAATCATCTGAATAATTTCAGCCCTGGAATTGCTAATCTCTACTAAACTAAAGTTGAAAAGTAGCCATTAACTTGATAACTACCGCTTCAAGGCGGAACAGAGAATTTGAGCTTTGGGGATGTAGGCAGACTAATAATACAGAGTTCCTCAAACATGTTTGAATGAATGTGTAGAATCCCTCAGTCATCCAGGTAGAATCCATGGCAATCCATGACACTCAGTGTCCGCCAGCATCTGACCAGAACTGAAGAAGCAGCTTGGATGAGCTGTGAAACGTATTCGACCAAATAAACTCTGTCCAGTTGACAAATTAAATTTCTGCTTTTGCCATGTTTGAATGAAACAAAACACAACCCTGGGTATGTTTCCGATGAGGAAACCGCATTATGACATGTCTTAAAACTCATAAGTGTCAATTTTACGTAATATTGGACCTTTAATCCAGAAATTAGTGTATTAAGTCTTCTGTAATGATATGCACTTCTTTCTTATGCTAGCTCTCCTCCTCCTCCCCTCCCCCATCCCTCTCCAGCCCAACAGCAGCAGCAGCAGCTTGTGAAATGTGCCAGATGTCCTTGCCTCAGAGCCGACTGTGTTTGTGCCTCCCTTAATGCTTTAAATACATACCATGATGAGCACAACACCGGGAATATAGTGGTGAGGCTATATCTAAGCACTGTACATCTCCAGTGTATTGCTTCACTGCGCCTCTTATGTAACACGCGTGCTTCAGGCCCGGGGCCGGCATCGTGCTCACGTTCTATCGAAATGTGTGTCCTGAAATCCCCGGCCCACGTGCGCGCCTCTGCTATCTGGATGGGTTATATACAGTGTGGGCATGCTGTCTATCTCTGGCTATGCTATGCTATGCTACGTTACGCTACACCGCTGCTGTGGTTGTGATTTGTGAATGTTATGCTCAGATAGGAGGGCAATGGCACTATGGTGAGTCACTAAATCAAAAGCATAATAGTGTGGCGGGCGGGGAGTAGAGGACTACGCCTTTAAGAGTAACGCCTATGTGATGTAAAAGCATGGTTTGTTTTCTTACTGTTTACATCTGCTTTGTTTAACATAATATTAGTCACAACCCAGTGAATTCTTGTAAGCAAACATTTCATTAGTAAAAAGGCCATTTTATTTGTGGTGTAATATCCTCAAAGTGAAACCAGAATATGAAAACTTGGTGCTAGTGTTGTCAAACTAAAAAAAATTTCAAACTCAAAGGAATACACTTGATACTCACTACCAATTCAGATACCACGTGATAATTAAAAACACTTTCTTTAAGAATTTAGAATGTGATCTTCAACATTTAAATCGTAGTACTTTCTTTTTTATTACCATGTGGGTTTATATCTGTGTAATCCCTCAGTTGTCCAGCTAGGCTCCTTTGTGGTCCATGGGCGCTTTAGTATCGAGTATCTGATTTTTCATACTTTTGACAATCCTAACTGTGGTATAGCTTGCTCAAAGTAAAAGCAGAATATGCAAACTAGCTGCTGTACTTTTCACTTTCCAAAATGCTAATTTATAGATGTAGTTTAGACACACGCTGAAACAAGAATGGAAAAGAGTTACATTTTTAATTCAGGCTTTGGAGTGAGCTGCTGAATGATTTATGTTGACACCACATGCACAAACTGAACATGCGATTTCAAGGATCAAATTTCCTGGCTTTACATTTGAAAAAAGCAGGACAAAACTTATCTGCAAGCCAAATGAGACGAGACCCTGCCAGATATTGAAAAACACAAACGCAGTGAAACATAAAATACAATTACTTGGACTCAAAACTGGTCAAATTCCAATCGTCATGATTCATTAATAAATTACAATTCTGTACTTTTTGGAGTTTTCTTTTTGGTAACATTCGGATTGTCTATCTTGCCAGCATACATTATTCACAGGGTAATCCCACGATGTGTTGTGGAGATGGCTCTGGAAATTTCCATGAATAGGAAATGTCATTGGCGCTGACGGCCATATTCCAGTAGAAGCGAGAAAAGGTTCTGACAAAATACGCTAAAAACACATTTGGCCAAAATACATATTAATCAAAACTAAATTGAACTTGGAAAACATTATTCAGTTTGTAGCTAACTGCGAAAAAAACAAGACCACTTTTACATGATTTATTGAAGGTAGTCCAGTTTATAATGCTTGCTAACTTGTTTTGTTGACACAGCTCCTATTGCTAATGCTACATCTTATAAGAGATCAGATCCGAGCACACACTGTACTTGCTGCCTAGACTTGAGGTTCCTTATTAAACAATGAAAGGAAAAGGTTGAAACTTCCCTGGAATGAGCAGGTACTAAACAGCTCAGCCCTGTCTTTTATGCGCAGACACTTTACCATGTATTTATACTTCACTTTTTCATTTGATTGTCCATTATAAATAAGTAAGGTTAAAGTTAAAAGTATCGCAAATCTGATACTAATTGATATTAAAACTAGTATTGAAACTAGATACTCATTTGAGCAAGTATTGATACTAAAAAGTCACATTGACAGGACAGAAATGAACCTTTAGAATAGCTTTAGAATGATCTTGAAATGTATAAAATCCTATAGACAAATATGGACCACTATGGAACATACCTGGATTACACAGACATAAAACCACATAAAAGAAAGTATCATGATTTAATGCTGAAAATCATTCTTCTGTCCTTAGTATCGAAATCCAGCACTATAAAAGTATAAGAAGCAATAACCATTTAGCTGTGAAACAGCCGGAAAGCTACAATGTCAGTACTTTTATTTCAAGTGCATTGATTGAGTGCCACCAGTTCTCTCACTATAAAGCTGTAGCCTGTTCTTTGTCCTTTCCGAGCAGTTCTGACATCCAGTAATGCCTCCTTACACTTCCTATTATGGTGTCAATCGCTTACAGTAAGTCCTTGAGGATTGTTTTTAGGCTTTGGATGTGATTCAGAAGAAGGAAAAATATGGGTTTAAGACTTAAGGTTTCTATGTTCACTGCTTTTGCTTTATATCTTCTGTTTTCATTGTCTAAAATAGTGTTGTCACAATACTAAAATTTCAAACTCTGCATTTCGATACTAAGAAATAGACTTACACTATACCGATTCTGATACTTTATTATGATTTAATGTTGGAAATTACATTCTATTGTCTGAATAAAGAGTATTTTCTTTTATATTACCGTGTGGTGTTATATTTGTGTAATGCCTCAGTCGTCTAGGTATGTTCCATAGTCGTATACTAGTCTATGAGGTCTTATACTTGCTCTGATACACCTCAAGATCATAAAACTATTCAGGAAAGGTTCACTTCTGTTGCAATAGTGACTTTTTTAGCATTCATTCTCTCTCAAATAAGTATCTTGTTTAAATACTAGTTTTAATATGGATTTTGGCAACCCTAGTTCAAAAGTGGTCACTCATCAGCTGAATCAAACAGGAAAATACCATTGAATTTCCACTAACAGATCAGCAGTGACGTTTACAACAACATGTGTGAGAACAGGAAATAGCTAGAGTCAAAGGCTATGGCAGAGAGCAGGGGAATTGGCCCACTCGACATCCTCAAGAGATCCATATACATATGCTTCATCCACATACAATATCAGACTGTTTTTACTTTCATTTTTCTCCTCCCCACAAAACCTTTTGTGTTTGAACATTTGTGTCGGACCAACCCACAATTCTCTTTCAAATGCGGAGCTGCGAGAGGAAGAATGTACGCCAACTCCCCTAGTTTCTTTAATAACAGACTGTACAGCGCAGTGACCAGCATCGCGTCATGCCTGAGACCGCAGAGGAAAATATTCTGAATGAGACATGCCCAGCTTCTTTCAACACGACAGGACTTTGAAACTTGTTGCTCCTTGTCGACAAAGAAAGGGATTGTGGGCGGATTTGACCAACTGTGGACACAAGTTTACTGTTGTCTAGTCTTGGCTTTTTGATTATGACGTTAGATAATGATACACAACGACCATATGTTAGCGATGTCCACTATTAAAATACTGCAAGTCGAGCTGTGTCAAATTCAAAACATGTCAAAGATTAACCAGGATCCAGGAGCATTAAATTAGGTACAGCTGAGTTGGACTTTGGACAATATATAGACTCGTAGGGTTGTCAAAAGTATTTAAAATCCCAAATACCAATCGATACCAAAAATAGAATAGAGACTAGATCCTCATTTGAGCAGGTATCAATACTAAAGTCAAGTTCACAGGTCAGAAATGAATCTTTCCTGAATAGCTTTAGAATGATCTTGAGTTGTATCAGAACTTGTAATACAAAAAAGTACTATTATTTAATGTTGAAAATCACATTCTATTGTCTAAAGGAGTGTTTTTAATTATCATTGTGGTATTTGTCGGTATAGGTTATCAAGTCTATTCTTTAGTATCAAAATCGAGTTTGTGACAATACTAGTCTCAATACATTTTCAATATAAACACAAATAAAAAGAGTACAATGAAAAACCATGGTACCATAGCAATATATATATATAGCAATATTTTAAGTTTCATGCAATGTAGAAACTGGCATATATTATAAAGCTGTAGTTATGCGTTTGTCTACAAATTGTAAATCAGACAGTTGTTTGACTTGTTGCTATTGGTGTTATTTTGAGCCGAGCAAAGCAGTCGATCACTTCAAAACAAAGACCCGCCAGTTGAACCTTTTATCGCCCGTGGGCACAGTGCAAGCACGTTTGTTTACATGCTAATTGTTTGCTGATAATTTGCACTTGAACAAACATGGCTCCCATACAATTACTGGTACAGAACTATTCCCTGAAGCCCTGTTAGTCCTGGTGGTTTCCAAACTGCAGAGGAAGAAAATGCATTTTTTTTTCTGAAACGTGAGAACAAAGAAGGCTTTTAGGGGGGAGGAGGAGGAAACCATGGACCAAACCTCAGCTAACCATAGCAGCCATCGCTAACCCTCCATACTCCTGTGTGTATGCGAAAGTCAGAGGTGCCAAAAATTGTACTCAAGTAAGAGTAACCTTACTTCAAAATAATGCTCAAGTAGAAGTACTATGTTGTAGTTCTAAAACTCGGGTAAGAAAAAGTATTTGGGAAAATAACTTAAAGATGCACAGTATGGTATTAAACCTTTCTATCTTCATGGAGACCAAACCAGAACAAGTTACAGGTCGGATCTGTGAAGAGGCATCCCCTCTCACAGCCAGAATGCCTGTTTTTCTAGGTATTTTTGAGCTATAAAACAACCTGTAATTGAATAAATGTAAGGTGGAGGTGTTTAATGTCATACTGTGGAGCATTCCAGGCAGAGCAGGGACATATCCATAGAAACGGACCTTTAAGTAAGAGTACCTTAAAGAGTAACTGTTGGGACATACATCTGATTTATAATTTGAAGGACAGTACATTAAATAATGCACCAAATCTGGTAGTTTCAAAGGATATACACAAAAATGAGACAAACTAATCAGATCTGAAGGAGCGGTGCAAGAAACACAAATGTTTAAATCATTTAATATTGTCAAATTGACCTACTTTTATTCAAGTAAGGGTACTGTTACTTCAAGTAGGACTCAAAGTATGCTGCAAAAAAGTTACCTGAGTAAATGTAACTGAGCACTACCCACCTCTTGCCAGCGTACTTACTAATATATATAGCCCTTTCTCAGTCGTGTTTGTCTCTGTGTGTGGACTGGAGCCATTAGCCAGGTGAGAGAGCACAGAGCATTAGCGGCGGTCCGGTCGAATCCATCAGCTTTTCCCTTTCATTACCTGTGCGTTTATCACTCCAGCCATCACTCTTCGCACACCTCGCTCTGTCTGTAGCATGGCTGTTTCAATCAGGCCTAGAGGGAAAGCTCAATGCCATACCAAGCTCTGAATACTCCATCGAAACACTTTACACTTTTAGCAGACAGTTCAATTACTTGTTGAACATTCCAGATGGTAAGATTATTGTTAGCAGGTGGAGTGGTAGCTGAGTTTGGCTGTCCTGATTTCAATTTAGGGTTGTTGGATGCACCTTTTAATTAAACATTTTACAACGAATTGCGTTTTAAGTTAGTTAGTTTTGCTGACATATTTGTAATGCCAAGAAAAGTAACTCCTTTAAGTATAAAATGACATACGCTCAATTGATACTTTGCAATCACATAACGCTGGGGGTGTTCTATAATGCATTTCCATTAGTGGAATATTCAGGAGTTTTCAGAAAAACTCTGAAACTCAAGAAAAAATACTAAATGGATTTAAACAGCACATTTTCAGGAGCCTGTGATCAATACGAGTGCTCATGGTCCTGTTTAGGAGTTTGATTTTCAACAAAAGACTGTAGGTTAATGCTAACTAGCTTGTGACTGTAATTTGAGCACAAAGTATAAATAATCTCACCTGTTGTGGTTCCAACTAGGTCAGTTCTTTTTGATCAGATTGTGTTAAAATAAAGATCAGATTAAAGTGGAGTAACAAAGCTTCTAACAGTAGTGCTTTCAGTTAGCTTTGCACCCCCAGGGAATGTTGATGGTATCAGCTGGAAGTATCAATAGGCTAGCATGATTACAGCTTTTGGATGCATTTGAATTAAAACAATAAAATACTGTATGTGTCCAGATTTAAATTATACCTTTTACAGTTGGGGTGTTTTAACAAAAAATCTGTGCAAATATCTAGACCTATTACTAACAATACAATATAGCCTAACAGCCAAGGACACTCGTGAATACACTGCAGCCATGGCAACTTTGCGCTTTTCAATTCACTCAGCCATTACATAAACTATTGAACAGAGTCTTAAATGCGTCACAATTCAATGGCACGTATATTACTGACAACCACCCATTAACCGACCATTAGATCTCTATTATTGAGGTAGTTTGAGGGCTGCCTGTGTGACGGTCCACACAGAGCAGTTACAGACAGAAGAATTTGCTGCTACATTGCTGCATTCATCTCGCTTTCAATAATATGGATTCCTCGGTTTTGTTAGAAAAGAAACTGACCAATATTATAATGCCAACATGCAAATATCAATGCCCCTCTGGTATTTCTGAGACCAACCAAGAGAGATCAATGCAAAATACCATGTAAAAAGTAAAATGGTGTTTAACCTTTTTCATATTTTAATGAAGTGTTTGCTTTAAGGCACTGTAGCAGATTTTTACGGTCTTCAAAACACAATTAGTGTTTGCAGAGGTCCGTTGTTATTTCTCACTTACTTATGCATTACATTATTCACCAGGACGAGTTTATAAGTGCTTTTCACAACTTTCAGAGGCCACATCGGAGTTTTGGCATCACAGTAATGCCAACAACAACTAACATGTCAAAAACAATTAAAATGCTAACATGCTAACAACAGCTAAGATGCTAACGCCAATAACAATAATATGCTAATAGCTAATACCACACTTCCTGATTCTCTTGAGGATAAAAAGCAGACATCACTGCTGTCTCATTTCTACCATAAGAGCTAAATCAATATATCTGTCCTGGAGTAAAACTAATTTTGGGTACAGCCACTTTCCCGTTTTTAGCTAAAAAGAACAACAATTCCTAAACGCAAAAGTGGGACCGCCACCAAAATGAAAATGAAAATACTGCAAATGGTAATATTTCTTCATGTAAATGAAGAAAAATGCATGATACTTGACAAATCCTATTAAGTCATTTTTCAGTTTTTTGGTTGTGACATTTAATGGTTGAGTTAAGTCAGCTCTAAGTTGTTTGGCACTTGTCTGAAGCAGCAGGCAGCCTTAATGATTTCCAAAGGGCCTCATCGCAGGGACTAGCCCGCTGAGTGGAGGACAACTCTTGACTAATGAGCTGCTAAATATATCCAGCAGTCTCTCCTGTCTTCTCCTGCTTCTGTAAACTCGCTCAAACAATTTTAAATTTTCATTTTCATCCAAAACAGCAATTATTACTATTACATTACCTCCCCAGCACGCCTCGCCTTTGATGCATTTGTTTTTAGACCCGGCATAGGCAGGTTTTCGTCACGCTGTTAGTCAACATCAGCTCAGTATCCTGTTCAGACCTGTGCACACAGAAGGCATTGATCAGCCCACACAGCTCACATGCTAGCGTTAGCCAATAGCTGACACACACAGGCTATGCGTTGCCAAACTGTGAGCAACTGCTATCTAGGCTTATGATGTGGGGTTCAAGTGTTCAATTTAACATTCAGAGTAATATAGCAAATCAACCAGGAGGTATTGGAAGATAAGAGCCACCATGTGTATTAATCCAGTAGTTTAATATGACGATATCCAATTTGATGTGCACAGCTTCCTTTGGGTTATTTTTCATACATAATAGCATTTGACAACTTTATTTTTGCTCAAGGCTGACATGGACGAAACTAAAATTAGCAATAACATTTCCAAGCAACGGCAGCCTATTGGTGAACTAGCGCAGCCAAACGAATAAACCGAAATATCTTGAAGTAAAGTGAAGTGGCTCCAAGAAGTTTTATATACAGCAATAATGGGAAGTATGTTAGGACCACAAAGTTAGCAACATGTTCCTTTAGGCTAATTTTCATACGTAATAGCATTTGACAACTCATTTTTGCTCAAGGCTGTCACAGACGGAACTAAAATTTGCGATAACATTTCCAACCAACTTCAGACTATTGGTGAACTAGCGCAACCAAACGAATAAACCAAAATATGTTGAAGTAAAGTGAAGTGGCTCCAAGAAGTTTTGTATACAGCAGTAATGGTAAGAATGTTAAGACTACAAAATTAGCAACTAGTTCCTTTAGGTTATTTTTCATACATAATCGCATTTGACAACTTTTATTTCTGCTCAAGGCCGACACGAAATCAAACAAAAATTCGCAATAACATTTCCAAACAACATGAGATTATTGTTGAACTAGCGCAGCCAAACGAATAATCCAAAATATCTTCAAGTGAAGTGAAGTGGCTCCAAGAAGTTTTATACCACAATAATGGTAAGCATACTAGGACTACAAAGTTAGCAACATCAAAAACTCTGGCAACTGCAGAATAGCACACACTGTACTTGGATCAAGAAATTTCCAGTTTCTAGTTTCCAGTTAGCATTACAGACAGCTTGATCATCTCAAAACAACTGCATCTTTTAACGGGTTGTGTCCGCCCTTTTCTTGTCCAGTATTATATCATAGCTAAACTACAACATATGTTCTTGGGAGGATTGTTTTCACTCTCAAATTGCCATGATCTCTGCCTGAAATGTCACAAATCACACGTTACACACCTACTCCACGTCACCGCTATAAGTTCACTCTGTACCATCCAACGCAGCGAGCTAGCCGGCCCTAATGAATGTAGCAGTCTGTTCTAATTAGACCCGGGGTTGTACTTGTCCATCTCCTTTTTTCCCCCTTAGTGGACTTGTCTCTTTTGCACAAAGTCATTAAAAAGTGTGGAGCATAGAGCTGACAGCGGCTGATACAGAGACGAGCCAAAGGGCAGGGCTCCACATGTGCTATCGCGCTGGATTTGTGCGGTGAGGCTGAGGCGGGCGGGCGTGGGGGGCTGACAGGGGCGGAGGTGAGACACAGCTGTTTCCCTTTAAGTCCTTTCTGCACAAACACTGTCCTCGCTATCTCTGTAATAGGCGGTGTATGGATCTAGTTTTTAGAGTTCAACTGCAAGTTTTATTCAGTGTTTACAAAGTGCTAGGTTTTATTACATTATAGCATGGCTGCACAGTGTATTGAAAATTTACAAAGTTATGAAAAAGACACACATGACTAGACTGCAAAAAAAAACAAGAAAAAAACACTAAAGGTGCGCTGTGTAACTTTTCTAGAGGGAGTCCACAACCTGTCCACAGTATGGGACAAAAACTAATCTGTCTTTCATTTACCTAACTACAGGTGTTTAAGTGTTAATAATATCTTTAAAAATATTCTTGCTGTGAATGGGGGTCGCCTCTCCCCAAATCTAACCTGTAATTTGGCTTGTCTTGTGGAATATTCTAGACACATCTCCATGGAGACAAGCAAGTGACGGGCCACCAGACAAGTTACATAGTGCACCTTTAAATCATCTTGATCATGTCACACTTTATGCTATAATATCAACCATACGCAAAACCGATACCTCAAAGTAAATGCATATTGCAGTCATGTCTATAGTTTACAAAATGCGTAATGTATTCCCATTTTAACTTAGGTTAGGTTTGTATCGGCAGTTTGGCCATAATAGTAAAAAAAATGCATAGAACACATCACATCTTTCTTCACATATCTCTTATTATACAATTCTAGTTAGCATACCAGACACATTTGCCTTTTGTTTTTAACTGGATGCCCTTCCACAATCAGTGCACATGTTAGTTTGACTGGGAGTGATCGCTGCCAATCAGTATCCAACATAGTCAATCCATATCCATAAGCCATATTTTCTCACAACATGCCCTGCCCTGCTCTCCCATTCATTTCTGTCCATTGCCGGCTAATCTGGAGCATTATGCCTTAAGTACTGTTCAATATTTCCTGTGTACTTCCTGTTTGGCCTTGGCGCTGCTCTGTCCTACTGGTTATGATGTAAGCGGTTCATTAGAAGCACTGTGGACTTATTTAGCGTCCACTTGGCCTCGGTCCACTCTAATGCCCTCTGCCCACATGACATTATCTGTAAGCAGGTCAGCAAACACTGGCCTATGTGAAAAAAATGTTGTATAGCTTCATCTTAAAAGCCTGTTATTTTGAGCTTGTATGTTTTAAAGCAGCGGTACCCATTTTATTTCATGTAATAAAGTAAAATCAATTAGCCCCAGTAAAGATAAAAGCATCTCTTAGGGTCAAAATGAGACCGCTGTGTGCCGTTAGTTGTTGTTAGCATTACCATGTTAACAAAACTCCACTCTAAAATGGTGGAAAGTGCTTATAAACTGAATAATCAGAATGCTAGAAATGCAGAAAGTAAGGATTAATTTTGGACCGTAGTTGCGTTTTTCACTTTTTTAAGTTGGTAATTATCAGGAACATTTTTTATCTCATCAAAAACATGCTTGGAATTGTTTCGCTTTGTGCAACACATTTAGTTTGCTTCTTCACAGTTCAGTTCTATCACATTTGTAATCCTCTTTTTAAAGTTCATAATCTGTATGCCTTGAAATTTTTGACTAAAACTAGTAGGGATCCACTGATCCATCTTTTTCAGTTCCGATACCCATAATATAACTTTAAGGATCTCCTTTAAACAAAAATAAAATAAGACAAAACTGATTCAAATGTAGCTGTTATTTATCCCTCAAGTAACCAATGAACATAACGTATACATAAAAACGTATTTAAATAAAAAAAAATCAAACATTATAAGACTTTCTGGGCAGCTATCTGTAATATCTTATTACATCAATTTTGGAAGCCGATATCCGATCAAGCAAAATTTAGTATAGGCTGAAGTGCATACTGCATATTTGAACAAGTATTGACTGAAAGTAGTAGTCACTGCTTTTAAGCAGAGTTAGACTAAGCCAAATAGCAAGGACTGGGAAATGATTTAGGCGTTATCTTGAAGACACTAAATCAATAAATCTTCCTAGCTCTAAGCATAACTGTAATCTTTTTATGCACCAACATCTGTCTAAAATAAAGCCCTCTACAGCTCCATACACTTCACCGAGCATTATTCCCACACATATAAATGAATGAGATAGCAGCAGGCATATTGTCCTATATTTAAATGTCACTGTTATGGCAGCATAAAGTGAACAAACGGCGCTGTTACCAGGGAGTCTGGGTAATAATAATGTACGTTATGGGTGATGTTGGCTGCAGGCCTAGTTTTTACTGACCGCACAGTTTCATCTCTTTATTTGTATTTGCCAAGTAGGAGCTGTAGACTGGAAAATACACTGTACTTTGCACCTTCCTCTTTGCCACAATTAGCTTTCTAACTTCCCCATTTACTGACGGATCATTTACCGTTAACCACACAATAGTAATTTGATTGAGACTGTTGACATTTGGTCTGGAAGAGGAAGTTCCCCCTTTGAATCTAAATAACAATTTGAATGGTTGCAATTATAAAACCACTAAAGGAACTGCGCTCATGCTGTTTCACAAAAAAGGAACTACAATCACAGCTGAACTTGGGTTATCAGGACAGGCCACATATGAAAGCTCAGCGTCTCCAAAACTCAGAGGCTGCACTAGTGCCAACTGATTAACGTTTATTAAAGTCCTTTTAGATTTAAACTAAATGGATTTCGGCATTGAAACTTGCAACCCAAATGAGACTTGTAAGGCTCATTCTGCTTTCTGATTGGATAATAGTCTTGAGAACCAAAACACTAAATTATAACATAAATAAACGTTAAATAATTTCTAATGTTTTTGTAATTAAGAATAAATCAGCATTAGATTTGAACATGTCAACCTGGTATCTGGGGACACAGATCAAGTTTATGAAATTTAAAATCTAATTCTTACAGTTTACAGTACAGTTTTGTTAACCTTGTTCAGACCATTTAAAACTGTCGGCAATATGATGCTTTCTTTAGTTCAGTGGTTTATATTTCAGGCTCTTTGAGGTGTTTGAAATGTGAACTCAATCTTGATTTTAAAAATAAATTCCCTTTGTAAATCCAAAACTAAAACATCTCACTTAGATATGATTCCAAATGACAATAAATTAGCATGCATAACAGTCAATAACAAGCTGCCTTGTTGCCTTTGTCAGTAGTGGCAAAAGTTCATAAGGGTGTACACCCCATTAGCTGGCTGCCATTTGTGCGCACACTTGCCACAACAGTTGCTCTATAAAGTGCAGTTGGACTGTGCGTGCCCGGCGCTGACAGACTGCCCGCCGTCACACTGGTTGTATTGTTGAGTCACTGGACATAATGCCAAGCCATGAGGGACACCATCTTCATCCCTTCTCGTTTATGCTCCTTTGATTTTAATGAAATATCTGACAGTGTAGCAGCTTGCTCCAAGACTTAAAGCTGCACTGTGTTACTTTTTGGTTAGGAGTCCGTCACCTGCTTGTTTCTATGGATATGTCACTGCTCTACCTGGAATGTTCCACAGTATGACATTAAACAGCACTACCTTACATTTATTCAATTACAGGTGGTTTTATAGCTCAGAAATACCTAGAAAAATATCATGCCTCTCCATAAATCTTTAATGCCATACTGTGAAACATTCCTGACAAAGCAATAACATCTCCATGGAGAGAAGCATTTGACGGACCCTCCACTAGAAAAGTTGCGCAATGCACCTTTAATGTACTTGCCGTAACTTGTGACTGTTTCCTCCAACCTCCTCCTCAAATGCAATAAACTTGATCAAACAAGAGTTGAAGCAAAGTTCAATTCAACAGATGATTCACTGTTGGCGAGTGGTTGGTGCTTAGAGGTAATGCGACCCACTTCAGATTTTAATTCATTCAGCGTATTTTTAGAGCAGGACAGAGGTGTTTTTTTTTTGCTTTTATAAAAAAAAATGCATAATTTGATTTTTTTTTTTTTTGTCACGAAATACTCCAAAATTTGTGGTAAAGAAAGGTGAAGTCCTGGGGAACCTTTGACTAACACAAGTCTTCACGGTTTCCAAGCAAAAACATGACTAATATTTAATTCAAATGCCCAACAAATCATACTGTTACACAATTCTATTTTGACATTTCACTTTTTGCCCTTGTTGACCTTGGCTATCTTTGTTGCAGTCAGCCTGTCAACATTACACATTTTCAGTGCAATGTGTTTCGACAATTCAATTAGCCATATATTGTTAATTATTAAAACTTCCACTGTAGGGCTGAACGACTGAGATTAAGATTAGATTAGAGCACATTTTAAACATGTCCAGAGGCGTTAACATTTGAGAGAACACTGAAATCTGAACTGCTAATCGAATACAAAGATCACATGCATTTCAGAACATGGTTGTAGAGGTCTAAATTACAGGGTTAGCAAGTTTTTAGTTAATCAGACAGGATATGTTGTTATTTGCAAGGAAGGAGTAAAAAAAAGTCTTTGTAATTTGCTAATTTTCTTCGATTTCAATTGCAATTTCGATTTTGATTCATCTTGCAGCCCTACTGAACTGCTCATAAGTACAAATTAGAAACAAGAAATAAGAAAATGGTCCTATTCGCATGGAAACGCTACATAATATTGAACCCAAAAACTATTGGAATGTTTCACAGTATGGTATTAAACTTGACTATCTCCGTGGAAACAGGCAGGAGATGCCACCAGACCAAAATACTGGTTAGATCTGTGCAGAGGATAAGTTTAATGTCACACTGTGAAACATTTCTAACACAGTAAAATCATCGCCGTGGAGACAAGCAGGTGGTGGACGTCAACCCGAAAAGTTACACAATGTACCTTTAACTGTACAGTACACTATATAGTATTACTCTGTCTAGCTTCATAAAAACCACCACCAAAAAAAACTTGAGGACTCTGGTCGGGACTCCCCCTCACTCTCACCTTGAACAAACGGCACCCGCTGAAATATTAGCAGCTCACAGTTGCGCTGACAGCGTTTTGGGGGGGCACGTGTGTTTTTGGGAGGGGTCCCGCACGCACTTTTGTTCTCGCTCGGAAAGCTGAGAAGGAAGAATGTCTGCCTCCCAGCTGTCCTGCCACCCGAGGGAGAGAGAGAGATGGTGAGTGGGTGGGGAAGGGTGAAGGGTGTCCCGGTTCAGCTCACATGCACCCATCTGCTCTGTACTGGCTGTTAGCATCGCGGGCCTTTTACAATAGAGGTCCCGGCCCCCTGTCCTGCCCCACAATGGATCTGTATGCATATTTAACCCTTCCAATGCAAAGTCTGTTGTTCTTTTCAGAGGCACGCTGCTTAAATCTGCCACAGTGACCCTGCCCAGTGTAAGCCGGGACAATGGGGTTTAATAGTGCAGCACGTGGATGGCTCAAAGCAGCGGATAGTAAGCAGAGAGGACTGGGTCAAAGGAGAATGTTTGTGTTTGGAGTTGTTTGGAGACCTCCTTCACCCCTGGAGCTCTTTGATACAGCTGCAGGAAGAGAGACTCACTTTGGGCTCATTTCCTGTTTATAGTAGCTTGTAATTTGTTTGTCTGTTAATGCTTCGCTTACTGATTCTACAGAAATTCACAGTGTTTCACAGTTTTTCCCTTGTAATATTTTTCCACATATGCAGTCATATTTGTTTTGATAAGGGTGGACCATGCGCGTCTCTGATGGCTAATCCACCTGTCAGTCATGCTCATCTGAAAACGGGAGACTCAGAGTGTGTATTCTGGATCGCAGGCAACTCATGTGCAGTGAACTGGGCATTGTGGCGTTGGTTTTTTGCTTATATACCTATATCTTAATTCAGGGTTATGGACTAGTACCAAATAGTAGACTTAATGTAAATAGAGATGACTATATTAAAGAACTGTTCCCTTTTAGAAAAGTTTTTTATATTGGTAAATATTTGCAGCAATAACCAAAAACCACTGCATCTGATTTTCTATTCTGTGATTGTTTTTTTCACACTCTTTGTCACTTTAAATACAAAAAGTATAAGAGTTGTATAAAAGACAAAGTTAAGACTTGAGGAAAAACTTGCTGCTGACTCAACATAGACTTTCATGGTCAGACTGTAGGACTTAGCGATAAGGGAACTAATACTTTTTTTCCTTCATTTTATTTGGTCTTTTCAAAAACAAAATAAAACTTAAAACATAAAGAATGCAATACAATTTCTTCCTCTAAAGTCTGAACTCTGCTCCAAACTACATACTTTCACTGTTTTAAGATTGTTTGTAGACCTCTCGATTCAAAAACCCCAACCATTGATAATTAACAAAATACCAAGAACCTCCGAAACCTTCCTGTATATCTGTTGATTTGTTTGCTTATACAGGTCTAATCCTTTGTATTAATACTTTCCAGCCCCTTCTGCTCTTCCTTGTTCTTTTTCTCCCACCTCCTCCACACGCCGTCAGTTTTCTCATTTACCTCCCCCCACAGGGAACCCAAACAACCATCTCGATTAGCAAAAAAACACGCTTCACGCTTCCGAGGCAACGTTATTTGTTCTGCATTCTCGGTTTTACAGTGACACAAAGCCCATCTTTCTGTACACAGATTTCTCCTCTTTTCACCCCATAACCTTTTTACTTTAAAGTGCATATGACAAGTCGGACTACTCTTTTCTCTAAACCATAGTTAACATCATTAGAGTTAAGATTTTACTCAAAACTCTTTTCTATTTTATAATTTTGTGAAGTTTATAATGTTAATTCCTGGTTGGACACGGGCAGCAGATATGACATACGTATAGGTGTGTTACCTTGGAACCATAATGTGAACAAGGGCCAGAACTTTTCTAAATTACACAGTAGTTATGATTTAACAAAGTAAAAATAGATGACATCTTTATTTTGTTAAATCGATGTTTAAAAAAGAAAAATGCCTTCCTTGTGCATAAATTGTCTCTTCATTTTGAAATGACTTGTTGACAGTTTGTTTTTGAATTCAGCTCATGATTTGTTAATTTGAAAATCATGAAGGGATTTTTAAATTAACAGCCACCGGTAGAGATGGGTAATTCCAGGGTTTATATTATCCAAATGATTCTAGTGAAGGTGTATAAAGATTAAAAACACAGTGGAGCACTTCCTATATTACCACGACATCACAAGGTGGAACAGAGTGTTTTCAGTTTGAAAGAACTCAGCCTAAATATGCAGGACATATTGGACATGAATGAAACAAAACACAAGTCCTCGTATGTTTGTGAACGACATTATAACAGATCAGAAAATAGAGCAATATGGGCCCTTTTAAAATCGTATATGAAAGCAGAATAGAGCCTGTATGCGTGACTATCTCTCTCCTCTCACACAGGAGGCAAACTCTAAACCACTAGTATCACTTACCCACACTTCAAGCGTCCCAAGTTACGGAGCGCGTCACCCGCCCAGGTCATCTCGCACCAAATGTCTCACACTGAAAAGTCATCTGCCACGGTGTAAAGCCTGTGACGAAAGGGAAGGAGATATTCAGACAGGATACTATTTACAAAGCGTATCATATAAAGTTGTTTGAAATATTGGAGTTGGGGTTTAGTGCACACAAGGTTTTTAGTTACGAATATACAGCGGAATGTATAGGCTTTAAGATATAAGATCATGCGTCTTCGTCACAGTGTGTTTTGAATCGTTTATTTGCGAAGTATATGATATGGTTGTAAAGAAATGCGTTCTAAGAAATACTAACATTTACAAGCCTAGAATGCATTTGGGTATGAATAGAATCTAACATCACAATGGTAGGAAGTTGCACCACGTCTCGAATACACCAGACCAAAATGTCAACAGTGAAAAATAAGTAGTCAGTGGAAAATAAGGCACTTACCGTATATATTTATATTTCTCTATGTTGTATTCATAACACAATAGTGTTGTCAAAATATTAACATTTCAAACTCACAGCTCAAAAATACCTGTTTCAATTCTTCAGTGTAGATGCACCGAGCCGGCTTTTTTAGTTCCAATGCCAATTTTGTTACTATAGTTTCAAGTGTCTGTCAGTATCCGATATCAACAGATACTAGAACAGCCTTTATTTCCTTTAAACTAAAATAAGACGAAACTGATCCAAATGTGTTATGTAGGTGTTATTTATATCTCCATTAACTACAGAACAACTTTGTATAAATAAAAAATCAATGAGGCTTTGTGGGCCAACTACGACCAGTAAAGTCTTGCATCAATTTATATGTCCATCTAGGTCACGTGAACAGATATTTGGAAGCTGATATCTGATTCGGCAGATTTTTCAGTATTGGCACTGATATCTGATACCTGATACCAGAATTGAATTGGTGCATTCTGCTCAGATTGAAATAAACACCACAATAGGCATTTTCCCACCCCAACCATCTCCATTGTCTTAGAATTACAACAACAGATTGAAACGATCACAACACCTTTTCTGCTTTTCTGCCCCCAATCCCCGGGTCCACTGCCTTTAACAAACAGCTCAGTGAAAATCCCTCCAGATTAGTGCCGTAGTGTGACAAAATAACACAAAAACACACTCCGCTCATCCCACTACAACAACAACAACAACAGCAGCCACCCTGGATTGGTGCCTCCGTCCGGACCACAACATATTTACCACGACGAAGATGAAGAGAACATCATCATCCTCTTGGCCTTTCATTTTAATCCCTGCCCCCTTTTGGACACTGTACTGTACCACCCTGTTTTATCGCCTATTGTTCCGGCAGCTGGCTCCACAGCGCTCCCATCCTTTCACCGAGAGTCATTACATTCGTCACAGCTTAGATTGGAACCCTCCGTCGTGATGATATTTTTTATAGTGTGTGTGTGTGTGTGTGTGTGTGTGTGTGTGTGTGTGTGTGCGCGCGCACCCCTCCCCCGCTGTTCTTGGCTAGCGGAGGCACCGGTAGGTAACAGATGGAGAAAGGAGATATTCACAGCCTAGACGTGCTTTCGGTGAAGGGGCAGGAGGATTTTTAACACCACCCCGTGACCCCCCCAGTGTCTCCTCTGGACTGGGCTAAGGAGATTCAGGTTGGGATTAGACGGCATCCTGATTCCTGGATAACCAAGTATTTACATGTAAAGGGCCCATATTACGCCATTTTCTGATCTGTTATAATGTAATTTCCTCATCGCAAACAGACCTGGAGTTATGTTTTGTTTCATTCACACATGTTTAACACACCAATCCTGCATATTTAGGCTGAGTTCTTCTCTCAAACAGTGTTTTTTAACTCCATACACTGACACTTGAATCATTTGGATGATTTCAGTCCTAGAATTGCACATTTCTACTAAACAAAAGAAAAAAGGTAGCTGTTAAATTGACAACTACCGCTTTATGACATCACAGGCTGGAACAGAGGATTTTGAGCTTTGGAAATGTAGACGGACTAATAATAAAGGATTACTCAAACGTGTGAATGAAACAAAACACAACTCCGGGTATGTTTTGATGAGGTAACATGGCTTAAAGCTCACAAGAGTCATTTTTACGTAATATAGGACCTTTAAAGGCTCATTTTACTTTTTGATTTCATATTTTTATGGTAGTTTTGTGGTGGTATTCTATCCCTGGGTTTCACAATGATGAAGCATTTTGATTGTTGCCGTAGCGATTTGCATTTTACAACAAAATGTTTTCATCTTTTGTCATCTTTTTTGTTTTTTTGAATGGGAAAAAAGCTGAAAAGGTGAAATCCATGAATAGAATACAATGATGTTCCAATCTCGAACCTGTATTTCTATAATGATATAATGGGATTTTTTATGACCAATAAGGTCCATACAAATGAGCAATAAAGTCCATTATTCATGTATTTTTGGTGAAAACACACCGCAAAATGAACATACTAAAATGTGAAACCTAGACACAGAAACTAGCTTAAAAACTCGTCTTATTTTAGCAGCTATCAATAATTAAAAAAAAATATATATATAAAATAAAGTGGAACATTGTGACATTTTGTGAATAATTTTAGAAGGTCTACACAACAATCTACCCTCTACGAATCCATAATTAAGCGAAAAACCATGATAACTCCTTGTTTTGTCATTGCATTTGCCCCTGAACTACATTATTTTTTTTATTTTAGTATAATTTATTTTGTCTTTATTTATTTTTTATCTTCTGCGGTTGAACAAATGCCCAAACATTGACACACCATTTGTGATTATGACTCATCCCGTCTTCAAAAGCTGAAAACAACACACTGCTGTCTTTTTTGGCAACGCTCTCATCATATACTCTCTACTCTTACAGGCATAACAGATTCAGAACATTCTTCAGATTTGAGTACTTTATACAGAGAAAAGAAATCTTCTGGCTCTATACTACTACCACCACTATTATTTGAAGTCTTGTATCCATTATAGCGAGTTTCTGTGAGTACCTGCCCTGCCCACTGTATGGAATGTTCTGTATCGACTGCTCCTGGTTTCACAGTCTCACATCACTGGACTTGTCTCAACACGTCTCTCTTTGCCTGCGGCCCTTCGTCAAGCTTGCGTTTTCAACTTTTTTCGCTTGGACAATACCTTACCTTTACTCTAAAACACTGGATTGCAGTCTTATCTCAGTGTACATTCACAAAGCGATTCAGCTCATTTTCAGTATCGCCGTCAGTATTTGACACCAGACTATGGGTGTGTTTTTTGCACCCCTAGTCCAGATGGTACATCCTTAGTTTTTTGTCACATTACCGACAATTCTGTTACTGCATTCACTGTCTTCTAAAATAGTCTATACTAAAAAGGCTCTTTCTACAAAAACAGTTGTTGCTAATGCTAAGGTTTAAAAGCGTGTAGGCAAATTATGTTTAACTAGTAAGTATGAGGAAGAAAAGTACTTAAGAAGTCATCTGATGTGCAGTGCCGGTCAGTGACATAACATCAGACAATAGCCTGTAACCTGGGAATCCGGTACAACTAGCTACACTGGAATGGTAGATGTGTTTTATGTGGTTAAAAAGATTATAGATTAGTATTTTTCTCTACTTAACTACTTAACTTAATTGCTGTATTATGTTATGGCTGCCTGGGTGATTATTGGTACATCTCAGTTTTCTAAAGGCTGAGATTTCATGAGTACAGATTGTATATTTTATTGATTTTTACGATTCAATTGGCAGATTTTGTATCTTTTCTGATCAAGGGTCCACCACCTCCTTGAGTCCATTTTGCATTTATTCCATTACAGATGTTTTTATTGATTTAAAACACCATGGAAAAACAGGCATTCTTACTATACACTGAGACACTTCTCCATAGATCTGACTTATATCTTGGCCTAGTTTAGTTTTTTCTTATCTTCATGGAGATAGATGGGTTTAATGACCCTCCACGAGTAAAGTTACACAGTGCACCTTTAAAAAAAATCATTTTACAACTACTGCCAAATTAAAGGTGCTCTGTGTAACTTTGTGGGTGCAGGCTCCACCACCATGGAGATGTTGCTTTGCCTGGAATTTTTCACAGTATTATATTAAACTTACCCATTTTCATCATTTTACCAGAAACGTAACTTTTTAACTACTTTTATTTATTTTTTTACAATAATTTCTAGTGGTTTTTGTTCTTAAATACACTGCAAACATTAATGAAACTTGATATCTCTTTGTATTCTTGACCACTCCTGCCTACCTACCTCTCCAAACTCCACCGTAATCACTCATTAACCATTTTACAATTACTTCACAGCCTTACTAACTCCTATTTGAACCTCTCTTTAAGCTCAAGTCTGTGTTTATAACCAGTGGGCGGAGATCTCCCCATTGTCTTTGTCCCTCCACTCTACCCCTGGAGCCAGTTCAAAAGAGAACGCCACCAATGCCATAAACACTAATCTCCCTTTGCATAGACTCGACCACAAAAGCCCATAATAGCTGCCCACTATGGCCTGGAGCTTTTTTGTCCCAAACCGCCCCCCCGTAGTCCCGTCTGCCCCCCTGCAACCCCGCCACACTCGGGGGTCGTCAATTCGTCACCTCCACCAAACCCTATTAGCATGCGCGCCTATTTAGATGGTCTTTAGCCCCTCTCCGGAGCTCCAGTCAGGTCGCTAATTGCGTTTCAGGCTCCAGAGTGTTTACAGAAATGTGTGAAAGACAAAACAGCTGGTGGAGAGAGGAATCGGCGGGCCCATTCAGAAATGTATTAGAATCAGGAGGTCAAATCTGATGTAATGAACCACAAAGAAAGACTGAATATGCAGAGTTTTGGTGCACTGCTAGCATAATGTGTATGTATACCAGTTTATGTATTTTAATCAATATTGTGTTTTTGTTTGCTAATGCAGTTTTTCCTGACCTCTCCTGATCTTGGACCTCGTTCAGGCTGGGCAATATTGACTGAAATGAAAACCTCTGTTTGTTTTCATTGTCGATAACAGTAACTTAACTTGGCAATTCATCTGAAAGCTGTTAAAACATGTACAATTTGTGGCTATCATACAAAACATGAACATTATCTCTTATATCCTAGTTTAATTGTTTTAACATATATATATTCAAACTTTGCTTATCTTTGCTTATAACATGAACTGACAACTTAAAGCCACAGTATGTAACTTTTTAGTCAAAAAAAAAAAAAAAAAGTCACGATACTGGGAGAGAGAGGGAGAATTTATTACACATGTTTTATTAGTTCATAGTTCAGTAAATTGCACTCAATTATTACCTAGTTTATTGCAGTCATATAGCAGTGAGTCAAATTAAATACGCATTTGTCAGTGTTAGAAATGATCAGTATTCTGTTTGTTTGCTTGTTTTCATGGTAATGTTGTTTTCTGGCTATGGAGAATGTTACGAAGTATGGTTTTAACGTTCTTATAATATTATTTTTGGTGTCGGGGTCATTCATTTTACCAGTAAACAAGCTATTTGCCTCCCAAACGACTTTTCCATTTTAATTAGTCCGTGAGCTTCAAAGCCACACTCAAACACAGTGACAGACTCAGCAGTTTCTTTTCCACATTGTTTACAGTCCCAGGTTTGACTCAGACTCGTCACCCGGCCTTTGTTTATCTCACCAGCTGACAGATGTAATGCTAATGCTAACATGTTTGGCTTTGGTCCCAAAAAAGTGGCTGCTATTTTTAGCGCTGCTGTTTCTGACACGGCCATTGAAATTAAAGCAGTTTATCAACATCTTTTAAATTACTTTTCTTTTTCTTACTTACAAAACATAGAAGCATTAGTATTCCTGACTTCAACAATATATTTAAGTGTTGTACCTGTTTTTACCGTCTTTAAAAACATTAAAAAACAGAACTAGTTCATTTTAAATGGTTTGCAGTGGTCCAAAGTTATGCATTTGGACTATCTTGATTATTCACCACGATGAGTTTATAAGAGTTTTACACCACATCTCACAGACCAGTGTGGAGTTTTGCCATGACACTAACACTAACAACAACTAGCATGCTGACACACACTTCCTGATTGTCGGATAATAAAACACAGCAGGCTTATTTTGACCTCAAGAGCTGCTCATACTATATATGTATGTGTTCTGGGGTAAGACAAACAAATAGCTAAAATACATCAGGTACAGGTCCTTTAAATTGTAACAGAATCATTGATCTCACTCAAAACATGCTGAAATGCCCTTAATAATGACTACAAATGTATGTTTTTATGTAAATTCTAGTTTGTGGTTCCAGTTGTACTAAAATGTTTTCAGTTTTCTTAAAGTCGTATTTTAAAGTTGAAATATCGCAAGCTGACAACCTTATAATGTCCCAGTATTGTCACTACTACATCACACCTCAAAATACAACTCCAGAATCCACTTTATTTTGTAATGACTCTCTTTTGGTCATAGAGAGGAAGCTTATGTTTCCAGTGAATAAGTAAGCACACTCACACAGTGTCTCAACATCACATCCTGTTAGTTTAGGCGAAAGTCATGTTTTTTCTTTGAGGCTTGGGATTGCATTATAGACTCTGACACATTGCAGTTCTTCAGAAACCAACTCAAAACTGCATATTTTGTAACAGTGGACTTACTATTTGACTTTAAGACTAAGAGTTTGAAGCACTTGCACTTGAACCTCGTCAATGGAGAAGTGACTTACTCAGTGGACTTGTAGTTTTCCGTTAATGATGGTATCAATTAATTCAGAGACAAGATTCAGTTTCTATGACAAATTAGAGAAAATGTGTGACCTATTTTTCACCTACATTTGTGTATGAGTAAGTTGTTGAATAGTGTTTGGGAAAGTATTTAAAATCCTTGTTACTTAAAGGCGCATTGTGTAACTTTGCTGCTTTTGTCCATGGAGATGTTATTGCCTTGTCTGGAATTTTTACAGTTTTACAGTTTGGCATTAAACCTTCCATCATCATGGAGCCCAAACCAGAGTGGCAGTGAGGTATTTTTGTGCTATAAAACCATCTGTAATTGAACAAAATGTAAGGCAGATCAATTTAATGTCATACTGAGGAACATTCTAAGCAGAGCAATGACATTTCCATAGAAACAAGAAGGTGACGAACCCATTACCAAAAAGTTACACAGTGCACCTTTAATGTTTATGTAAAAAATGTAGGTCTGGGCAATTAATCACATTTTAGTAAGTTATTTCTAATTGTCAATGATCGGCTTGGGTCTTTTTAATTGAGCGATCTGCAGCCAATCCTCTGTCAGTAAAAGCGTGGAGCAAAGATCGGACACTGGTGGAAAAACTTTGGTTATTTTTTTGTATTAAACTGTACTGATTAATAGGGATGTAACAATAATCGAAATATCTTGATATCGTATCGTCAGAGGTCTCACAATAATATCGTGGGCTGTCACAATATGTAGAATCACAAGTTCCTTTGCTTAAATGCATTGTTTTATAGTAGCAACAGTTAATAAACATAGAGAACTACATATCCCGTGTTTCATTTTAGTGCTGACAACATGAAGAAATATGTTTTTTATTTGAATTCTTGGGATTATGACAGGAATGATTTGCACCAAAGTGTTGTCAAGGTATTTTAAAAGCAATAAGTATTCTATCTACAATTCTATTAGCTTCTCCAAAATATCGTAATACTGAGACGCATATCGTAATAAAATTGTACTGTGAGATTTGGATATCGTTACATCCCTACTGATTAAAAGTCTGTAGTGTACATGTTAAATCCATATTAAAATTATTTAAAAAATCAAAAT
The DNA here is from genome assembly GCA_029959045.1 of Taenioides sp. WSHXM2023. NCBI lineage: Eukaryota > Metazoa > Chordata > Actinopteri > Gobiiformes > Gobiidae > Taenioides > Taenioides sp. WSHXM2023. The sequence continues at coordinate 21,161,975 of CM057103.1, read as the reverse complement.
AGAAAATCCAATTGAAAATCACAATCTGTCAATATAAGGCACTACATTAAACATTACAATTTTATAGGCTCTTGCTGTATTATAAAACTATTAAAACTAGATTAAAACTATTAAACCCACATGCAAAATGATAAAAACTGCACTTCAAACCAAAATTATAAGAGACGAGACGGTCCCCTGTCTCACTCCTGCTGGGACGGCTCCGTTTACACAGGTGTCCAATGTTATGTCAGACTGCCTAAATCTGGCATCCCCCTTTAACTAGCCTGCCATTGTTTACCGCTAGTGCTAACACAAACGCTATTCTTAATTCATATTTGCCTAAAACGCATATTTCTGTCCTAGATTCATAACAAAACTCAATTAAGTCAAACACACATTGGGTTCATTAGCTAGCTGTAAATGCTACCCAACGCTGACAGCTTAATCAAGAGGAATTACATGTGCACGAAAGCTCCCGTGACATTTGAACGCACCACAGAGGCCTTCGCTGTCCCACTATTTTGTCATGTTGATACAGTGTGTGGCCCTCTGTGTGTACTGTAAGAAAAAAGAAAAAGAACGTAGCCTAGTTTTGAGTAAGAATACCTCCGAGCTTTAATTACAGGCTCAACTTGTGGTGTGAGCTGGTGGCAGGAGCAGGTATATGATGGATAATACAGCAAGGACCCATTTGTAGTGATAAAGAAGTCTTACAAACAAATAAAAATGGACTTCACGTCGACCTACTACTGTAAAATGCAACAGACGACATTATAATAGTTTCAACTGGCAAAAATGTTCAATCTCGTGTACTTTTTAATTTAATTTACCTTTTATTACTGTTAAAGATGAACTGTAGAACTTTTCTTGTAGTTAGTTGGCCAACTGCTTGTCTCCATGGAGAAATTATGAGTTTGTCTATTATAGAAATGCAAATAATGACATTAAATATTTATATCTCCCTGGAAACAAGCAAAACACGTGTTTTAATTGAATAAATACAAGATGGACATGTTTAATGCCATACTTTGGAACATTACAAGCAAAGCAATACTATTGCCATGGAGACAAGCAAATGATTGATCCTCCTCTAGAAAAGTTACATAGTGCACCTTTTAAAGTAATTGTAATAGTGCCTTAAATCTGTCTTAATTGTTTTGTGACCACTAGCCTTATATAGGTTTACAACCACCATTAGCATCACATGAACTCCACTCATGTGACGCTAATTCTCACTTAGCCATAAAATTCTTTCAGTAATAAAACCAAACTTCATTCACAATCCTTAACAATCCCCATTAAAGGTTATCAAATTAAAATCTCTTGAAAGAAATCTCGTTCTGAATATTGAAGACGCACTCAAGTCGCATTCATTGCCGATCTATTTTTGAGCGGCTTGGACGGAGGCGCTAATGATCTGAAGATGTAATTGGTTTGCAAATGGAGACGGTCATTCAGAATTGCTATAATAACACTCTGCATCACTGTGGGAGTGCAGGGATCTATCCATCAAACTGCTCCTCACTGAAGGCCCATGTACGCTCTGTAAGGGGGTGAGATGCTTGCTAAAATGTTCATATTTTTTTATCTATGTTCAAATGTTTCCTCATCGCAAACATTCCTGGAGTTGTGTTTTGTTCTTCTTTTTCTTTGTTCTTCCCTCACACCAAAAACACTCTGTTCCACCTTATGATGTCATGTGGTGATACAGGAAGTGCTCCACTGTGTTTTTAAACTCCATACACCTTCACTAGAATCATTTGGATAATTTCAGCCCTGGAAATGCCAGTCTCTACTGAACTAAAGGTAAAAGGAGCTGTTAACTTGAAAACTACCACTTCATGACATCACAAGATGGAACAGAACATTTTGAGCTTAAGATGTAGACAGACTAATAATAAAGGGTTACTCAAACACGTGTGTGAAACTAAACGCAACTCCAGGTATGTTTTTGAGGAGGTAACAACATTTTAACATGGTTTAAAGCGCACAAGGATCAATTTTGTGTAATATAGGACCTTTAATCTATCTTTGTTTTATCATTTCTATAAGTATACAGACGCAGTATTTTTTCAGCTGAGAAAAGTGTCTGTTATCGTTTTCGGGGGAAGTGCGCTATGGGCAGCTGAGCGAGTACTAATTTCTCATGCATTATAGACATGTTTGTATTGGACTAAACTATAGGGTTAGTGGGTTTTATACATAAGAAGATCATATAATATTTTGTTGTTTGCAGAGAATTTTATACAATTGTTAACCTAAATATATGTTTTTGAAAATGTGACTGCAATTAGTTTGAAGTCTCATAAGCGTTTTTGCGCTTGGATCCAAAACTAGAGAGAACTATAGAAAAAAACAAACAACTGAGCTGTTTTTGTTAACATTATTGTGACCCCCACAATTCTGCTCTGCTCTAAAAGTTGTGAAAATCGCATACAACCTCATCACGGTGAATAATTGGGATGCTAGAAATGCATAAACAACAGCTGTACTTCCTGATTATTGGAGAAATTGTAATAGCAGATCTTAGGGTCAAAATGAGATCGCTGTGGGTTGTCGGCATTTAATAATAAAACCTTTTTAGCTGTGAACCAGAAAGTGAGCTGTTAGCATGTTAATTGTCATTACCGTTACCTAAAAAACTCTGCTCTTGTCTCTGAAAGTTGCTTATATCATCATTGTGGTGAATAATTAAGCTGTTGGGAATGCGTTTTTAAGAAAGTGAGGAACAACTTTGTACCGCTGCAAACCATTTGAAATCAGCTTGTTCTGTTTTTCACGTTTTTAAGACCGTGTTTAATTAGTTTGTATATTTTCAAAACAGTAACTCTGGTAGAAGATCCATTTCATCCTCCCCCTCTAACCCCCTGTCCTCTCTGTGTTCAGGATGTGCGCGGCCGCCCGGAGTGCAGCATGGGGACCTGCTGAACCAGACGGAGGCCAACCGTGGCTCCTTCCCCCCAGGGACCCTGCTCTCCTACAGCTGTGAGCCCGGATACAGCGCCGAGGGCCCCGTGAGCATCATCTGCACCAGCCTGGGCACCTGGTCCCACCCACCGCCACGCTGCGTCCGCAACAACGGTATTGAATAGGCGCAAATACCTGTAATGATGTTGGTTAGACACTTAGATGGACAAAGCTAACCTGCTAGCCTCCACGTTCCAAATAGGAAGTGAGCTTGGGCACACTTCCAGCTCCATCGATTCTGGCTCCAATTCACTTTGTATTGAAAAAGCATCGCCCCTCTCTCTATAACTGCTGCTGTCAGGCTCCTCATTTTGGTCTTAAAATATTCGTATTAACGCACTCTACATCCTGGTGTTTTTATTTCACTCCAAATCCGCTCCTTTGACTTGGCCTCTGTAGCCTCCTTTTGTCTGGAGCCAAACACTCCCTTAGTCCACTTCTTTCTACAGTCTTTGGTTAGATACTGGCAAAATAGCCCAAAAACCCGATAACCTTGGAGCTTTCTACCATGTTATAACGCCCCCTCATCAAAACCACGCCTGAGGGGATTTTCGATGTCATCCATGCATGTTTAAGTAATTTTGCGGTTTCTCCTTATTTGAACCTTCCCTATGGTTAGCTGTATGATTCTGTGCAATCCTCAGCCCACAAGCCTAAATCACCAATGCTCCCACACGACAATTCTCCATAAATATACAAAAGCATGATACAAAACTGTACACAACAACTTGACAAACCTGTTTGTGTTTGTCAAGCTGGATGCATGTTGATTGCGTTGTGATAGCGCTCTGAAGGGGGAGTGATTTAAAATGTGATCTGTAAATAGGGGTTTTTATTGCAAATCAAGTCTCTTATCTCTAATCTGCCAGAACAATAGCAATCGAGCATTTCAAAATTATTCTAGTGTAGTTTTACAATTTATTTTCCTAGTCTTTATCCCTTAAAAAACAAGTATACTCAAGGTGCATTGTGTAACTTTTCTGATGGAGGCTCCGTCAACTTTTCTCCATGGAGATGTTATTGCTTTGAACGTTTCACAGTACGGTATTAAACCTTTCTATCTTCATGGAGACCAAATCAGACCAAGACCAAGGTCAGATCTGTGGAGAGACAACCCCATTCAGTCAGAATGTCTGTTGTGTAGGTATTTTTGAGCTGTAAAACCACCTGTAATTGAATAAATGTAAGGTGGATCTGTTTAATATCATACTGTGGAACATTCCAGGTAGAGCAATGACATATTCATAGAAACAAGCAGGTTACTAGAAAAGTTACGCAATGCACCTTTAAGCTAACAACTAATTGTCTGTTTTTCTTCCATTATCCTGTATCTAAATACATTTGCACCCCACGCATTTCGCATCTACTGCCATTAATTCAGAGTGGAGTGTATTTAAAATAATGAACTACAACTGTACACAATACTGTACACATTAATGCTAAAAATGATTTATGTAAGCATTAAGAGTGGGTGTGTTTTCTGGAGATTGTTATTAATAAAAGCGTGCATCTTAATGGTAGAGACAGAGCGTTTAGTTCCATTACTCAGAGCCACTGTCATATGTCTTTGTACAGAACTCATTACGCACCCCACAGAGCCAGTGTCAGTGTTTGTGTGGGACTAAAATAGATCTCACTGTATACCAGTGACAGCCATAAATGTGAAAAGGTTTGTCACAGCTTTACAGATATGCCATTTGAGTCAATACGTCAGATAGTCCTTGTTTTAACATGATGGATTGTGGGAAGTTGAGGGTTGAGGAGTTCTTGATTGTACACCATGTGTTTTGGAGTCTATGTTTCAGTGGTTCTCAAACTTCTCACACCAAGAAGTCAATATTCAGACAATATTTGGCTCTTTTTTGTGGTGGCTCTTCCAGTTGTGCAGGAATCCCTTTAATTTAAATGGAGGATTTGATCAAAGTTTTGCGGCTAAAATATGATATAAAGTAGGTTGATTTGTGTTCTCTGGGAGGCTTTAAAACAGCTCGGTAGTCCGTATACAAATAACACAACTCAAATGACGACGGTACCCCAACTTGGCAAGTGGAATAAGCTGAATAAAAGAGGACTAAACCAGGCCTAAAATCAATGAGGCTAAACCATGGATTAAATAGTTCTGAGTAATTATTTATCTAAAGGACAAAAACATGAATATTTCTCTCAGATTAAAAGAAATACTCAAACTGCTGAGGCAACACGTAACACTGAGAGAATGATTTCCCAATTACTAAATAAAAAATAAAAAAATTCAATTATCTCTTTCTTGCATTGAATCCCATTTGTTGCTTCAGCCCTTACACCACTAATATATATATTTTTTAAATCATTGTTGTGTTACGTGTTATCTGTATCTGTTTCTTTCTGTTTTCTTTCATGTGACTCACATTAGTCAGCCAAAGTTGTTTTAAATGTGAAATATAAGTCAACGTGGCTTGAATTGAATGTGTCAAAAAGCCGCACAAAGAAAAATGCCTCCTCCTCACAGTATCATTTCTACCTACGAGCTGCCATTTTGATTTCTTATCTCCTCCACAGTGTGTCTGCCTCCCACCGAGCCCGAGAATGGAGGGTACCGCTGCCACCCGTCACCCTGCCACCGGCTCACCCACAAAACCGTCATCGAGTACTTCTGCGACGAGGGATACGCGCTCAAGGGGGACTACAAGTTCCTCACCTGCCAGAACGGAGAGTGGGACTCGCCCATGCAGGTCAGCTGTAGGCTCACACAAGGTACGTACGCTCTGAGCTTTGATGAGAAAATTAAATGTGTTTAAAATGAAATTGTTGATAGAAATGGCTTGGAAGTTCTTGTTAAGTGCCACATTTTACATTCTAAAATTTGAAGTTGGAAAATTGCAGCAGGCAAAGGCCAATATTGAGATATGGCTCGTGCAGTGATTTTGTAAAGATATTAAACCACAGCTAAAAATCAACCAAATTAAAATGTCATATATTAGATTTAGGTGTGGCGTCTTTAAAGGCCTCATACCTGAATTTTACGGTCTTAAAAAAAACATTAAAAAAACAGAATTAGTTCATTTTAAACAGTTTGCAGTGGTCCAAAGTTATTCCTCCCTTACCTTATGCATTCTGGACATCCTGATTAGTCACCATGATGAGAACTTAAGCTGCTTTTACAATATGTCTATACTGGGACAAGACACATTTTGCTCAAATTCATTGTAAAAATTCAGGTACAAGGCCTTTACTGTTATGATGCCACCTGAACCTTGATGTTGGTTTGTCTCGTGTTATTGTGCAGTTGTTTTCAAAAGTCTCACCTCTCTTTCAGATAAGGAGCCTTCCTCTCCTCTGGGGATCCCGGCTCTGTCTATTGTGGCATCCACAGCCAGTTCTGTGGCACTCATTCTGCTTTTAGTAGTGCTCTTTGTTCTGGTTCAGCCAAAACTCAAGTCTTTTCACCACAGCAGGTAAATTACTTTATCTTTTCATATACCTCCCACATGTTTTTGTTTCATGTGGGAGTCAAACTATTCAAGTCTGTAAGTTTGTCCAACTTATGGACACAAGTAACACAAGATCAGTCCAGCTAAACTAACTTGAAGATGGATTGTGTTACAAAGCCTCATCACTTTTCAGCATTGAGGAGAATCCATGGAGAATCTAGAATGAATTGTGACCGCACCTTGAGACGACAATAAAACAGGCCACCCTCTGATAAATGTTTGACAGACTGTAATAGAATATTTGATCCACATATAGTTCTAACCTGTAATCATTCTCCAAAGTCAGCTGAGCCTCACCCCAGACTCTGCTCTGCTGAGGGCCGGAGGGCTTTAGAACAGACTGATGAAAGCCCTGATCACAGACACAGAGCTCTGAGTAGTGCAGTGTCACATACAGCCCCAGGTCTGACTGATGCTGTGTTCTGCAGGAGGGAGCAGGGCGTGTCCGGACAGTCGGGCTCCATCATGGTGGAGGGCGTACAGGTGGCTCTGCCCTCATATGAAGAGGCCGTTTATGGGAACTCCTCGGAAGCCGGCCCTCCCCCCTCTCCCCCGCCCTCTGCTCCAGAGACCCGAGTGCCCATCGTGCTGTCAGAGGGCCCTCCTCAGGGGGCTACCGGGGGCTCGGCCCCGCACACAGACTTTGACTACTGCCTCCCCTCCACCTCCTCCTCCTCCTCATACTCCTCCTCCTCCCGCCACAGTCGCAGCCACGCAGAGACTGTGCTGGTGCACCAGGCCCCCTGCTCCTCATCCTGGGCCAGAGAGCACCCACGGGGCGCCTGTGCCCCCATCCCACTGCGCAGAGACTCTGAGAGCAGTGACCAGCATAGTTTACTGTCTGTCACCTCCACAGACGACTACTCTGACGGTACGCCTCCCTCGCTCAGCCTACACTGGTGTCACTGTGCTATTGTGATCTAATGTGAGCTGTTCTGTTCCAGATATTCCTCTGCTGAAGGAAGCATGAGCATGAGTGACTGTGGCTCCTCCCCCTCAGCCTAAAGACTAAAGACTGTACACAGGCCCATTCCCCTGCAGCTCCTCTGCCATCGCTTTAATCAGAGCAACGCCAAACGCCAACACAGCACCGCTGGACCACCCATGGACTGCCCCTATAGCTCCTGTATGATACAGACATGAGACAAGATTGTACTTCTCCATACTTCACTAAAGCTCCTCTAAAGCTCTCCTGGAGCAGGCCATAGCCACTGTCAGGTATCGCTCCGGACTACAGAACGCGTGTGAAGTCCGCCCCCTCGTCATGTGGCGCTCAGTCCAAATGGTCTTCCCGGTGTACTTGAAACGCTTTGAGTGACAGCTGGGTCTCACGGCCCTCTATGTGAATGCTGCATGTTTTCTGTTCTGTTCTGTTCCTGTCACAAGGCGGCCCCATCTGAATGAAGCATGACGCCTCCTCTGTCTCTCTCTTTCTCCTCTATTTTTCTACCTGTGTACGTGTGTGTGTGAGTGTGTGTGTGTGAGTGTGTGTAACTGTGTGTACTGTGTGTATGGATTATAGAGAGCCTCCTAACAGGGCGTGACTCATCTCTAAAAACCTCTTCTTTTGGCTTCTGTCACCATCGCGTTGTTAAGTCGCAGTGGGGTCCATTGATTTTACCGCGCTCCCTCCTGGCCTCTCCAACCACACGCAGCACCTGTCATTAATAATCCAGCCACCCTTTTGTTGGTTTTCCTTCTGTATTTATTGCTTGTCTGAGATTTCCGAGTGTATGCTCTGTGTGTATATCTTTTGTGCGGCAGGAGAGGTGAAAGAACAGTATGCTAGGCCTTGCTACAGCCATTTCCCCATTTTACGCATTTTGTTCAGATCCAAGCGCACAATGTCCCATGTTTTTTTTCACCATAGGAAAAAAAACCAACCCTCCGAGGGTTAAATAAGTCATATGAACCGCATCTTTGTCTGGACAGGCAATGAATCCCACTACACCGCGTGTGTATTACTCATTCAGACACTCAGATAGTCTTATTAGCTGGAGAATACATGCCTCTACACTACTCTATATCTGTGTGTTACTTTTACCCAAACTGCAGCTGGTTGCAGTGAAGACAATTCCCTCCCCAACGGCAATTGAAAGCAAGAGAGAATCATTATTTTAAATTTTAAAGTGGAACTAAACACTATATCGACTTTTTTTTCCTACTAAACTGTGTATATGTTGTTTGAATAGTCCTTTTTTGGCAATTTTCGTGCCAAACTAGGTATATTTGCAGCTTAGTGGTCAATTTCAGGTAGTTGGTGACATCACGCAAGACTGCAGAGGTGGAGTTTAACTCTTTTCTTAAGCCCTTCAGGTAACTGCCCAGTTTAGCAGCTCTATTAAAAATGTGGTTGTGGGCGAAATTTAGGTGTTTAGTCCCACTTTAAAGTCGTCATAGAATTTATTTGTAATTTCCAGCTTTGTGTTTTAAGCTGAAAATGTTGATTTAGTACTTTCCCAGAACTCATCTGTTCATAATTGTCAACAAGCTATATATTTGATTAATGTAAAAAAAAAAAAAAAAAAAACGAGAATGTTGCCTTAGACTTGTACATTTTATTTTATTGTTTTGTGTATTCTCAAAAGCCTTCGCATCGGCTGTTTTCCCAAAGGCCTTACTTTATTATTATTTCTATTCTATGCATAAAACTGTCTTGTGTATTTATCAATTACTTAAGCTTTTTGTGGGCTGAAAACACGTCCAGACTTATTTCTCCACCAACTCGGACAATGATTAAAAATGGTGACAATTAACCCATTATCAAGCACCTATATCTTGTTTCTTTGCTTCTGTTAGGCTGCGAGGCGTTTAAAGATTATGGGAAAAAGAAGAAAGAAAAACTAGGATTGACTTTGCGTTTAAAGCACTGTTGTACGGTGTTCCTTCCCTGGCATTTACAGGTTAAAAAAAGTACACATTTGGTTCAATGCTTTCACCTTGTTTTTCTCCTCTGTACATGGCAGTGGGTGTGAAAATAGTAATTTAATATTTGTATAAAGTTTAATTTAATTTTACAGTGTGTATATAACTTTCTAATTAAAGCTTTCTTTTGGATGTGAAATGTGTCTCATTCTTACTTTTCTTATTTCATTATATGACTTTTTATACTTACAAAATACCAATTGTACAACCTGAACATAACACAAACCGTGGAATCTTGCATTTGATTTTAGCTAAATTATTGGGCATTTCAGACATTTAATTGCAGAGGTGGGTGGCCAAAATTGTATTCAACTAATAGTACAATTTAAGATTAAGTAATCCAAGTCAAAAGTACAAAGGGTTACTTAAAAATATTATTCAAGTAGACGTACAGAGCAGTGGTCTAGAAAATATCTCAAGAGTAAAAAGTATTTGGGAAAACTACTATTTAATTAACTGTCTGGAGGTAATATTCTAATTCAAATAAATAAACAAAATGAAAGTAACATCTGATTTATAATTTGACAGTAATTTAAAGGTATTCAAGGTCAGAGCACCACAATTAGTAAATGTAAACATAATCTGATGTTGTGGCATTGGTTACAGTCAGTCGCAGAAGTAACCAAAACTTTTACTCTAGTAAGTGTTGGCTACTGTTACACTGTCAAATATATTTCTCAAGTAGTAGTTCAAATATGGTGTTATGGTGAAATTATTCAGTCAAGTACCAATTTATGAAAAAAGTTACTTGAAGTGGAGGTCCTGGCCTGCCGTTTGAGCGCTTCCCACTTCATTTGAATTGCTCTACATAAAAAATGCATAAAAAAACCCAAAACATTACACTTATGTTATGAATGTGTGCGTGTGAAATGGGAACTAACAAATTTAGATGACCTTTTATTGTTTTGAAAACGCTATATTTGCCGAAATCAGTGTATTAATATTTTAATTTGCATGGATAGCATCTCTTCAGGCATGTTTTTGATTAGGAAACAGCGTTATAACATTTTTAATATTAAAATTGTATACATTTAGCTAATTATGATGTTTTACTGTATATAATTGTCTTCATCATTTTCTAATTGTAAAAAAAATATATATTATAATATTTGGGCGACATCTGGCGGCTGAATTATGCGTTGCACTAAAGCGTCGCTGTTACGTCATCTTCGGAGACTCGTCCCGAAGCCGCCGAACGCCACTCGGGTTTTTCCGCCGCTGCTTCGTGACCCCTCCCCGAGACCGAGCGGCTCCATTTTGTTTCCATTCCCTCCTTTGCAACCGCGACGCACAGACGCAGCCCGAGGACTTCGCAAAGCAACACAGCCCGACCTAAAGGTACTGTACGCTCCTCGGATGTAGATTTATTTATATTTTTGCAATTCGTTTAAAGTTTAATGGAGTTTGAGCTGCGTAGCGTTGGCGCCAGTTCTTGGAAAGCTCCTCGTGCGTTACTAGGCCTCACCGCACCGCCTTCTGTCCTAACCTACTTTTGATTTTCGACATGAAGCTGATTTCCGTGTTAAATATCCGTGTTAGAGTCAAATATATGTCTAATGCATTTGTCTGCTAATCCTCCACAGACATAAAATGAGTGGATGTCGTATTTTCATCGGCCGCCTGAGCCCCTCGGCCCGGGAGAAGGACGTGGAGAGGTTCTTCAAAGGATACGGCCGCATCCGGGACATAGACCTCAAGAGAGGCTTTGGCTTCGTGGTAAGGACAAAGAAAAGCGTCCCTCAGAACCGTCTTTAAATTGTCCAGCTCTTCATGGGAATAAAATAAATGCCGACAGTTTGTTTCATTGGAGAGATCCTCAGAAATATGCAAAGATTCATTTGTTTTTGTTCTGGTGTAGGAGTTTGATGACCCCAGGGACGCTGAAGACGCAGTGTATGAGCTCGATGGCAAAGAACTCTGTAATGAAAGGTAGGTTTACTTCATATTTGTGGATTTGTTTGTGTATATAATCCAATGTGGTATGTTGTTTAAACCGTATTTTTCTCCAGGGTGACCATTGAGCATGCCCGTGTGCGTCTGCGTGGAGGTCGGGGCAGGGGCGGCAGTGCTGGAGGTCGATTTTCATCAGACCGCTATGGCCGAGGGTCCCAGAGCAGCCGGAGGTAACCGCTACGTTAGCATTCGGCTGTAACTACAGTTCTATGAATCCTGGATGATCACCAGCGGCGGTGCTTTAGCATAAGATGGGCCTCCAGTGTTTGAAGCACTGCCTCTGGTCGTATGAAGGGATGACATGGAATTCCCAGCATTCTGTTCAGGGGAGTGGCAGGGGTACAAAGGGGCCCGGTTATATTAAAGGCAAACCCATCTGACCCCCCCAAACTGTTGTTGACGGGCGTGGTTATTTTTAGTAGGTTATGTGTATCATTTGCATTCGAATGTCTTTGGGAGTGTATGGGATCTTCTAAATTTGATGTTAATAGTGTTGAGTGCTGTACTTTGTCTTGTTATAGTTTTGTATTTTAATGCAAATGTTGTTGCAGTAGAAATCCTCCCCCCATGCGCACAGAGAACCGGCTGATCGTGGAGAACTTGTCCTCCCGCGTGAGCTGGCAGGTTAGTGTCACAACACGCTTTCAAACCCAATCCAAACTGCCCTACAGCGCATTTCACACACAAATACCTATGTCAATGCTGCAGGCTTCAGCTAATATACCTGTCACTATAACCCAAACATTCAATTCAAGCTTATTTTAAGAAAACTGCACTGAATCAGAGACAGTTAAGTAATTAACCAAAGACAATACCAGTAGCATCTATTTTCCAATTTGTCTTTTTGTATTAAATTTTAACCAATTCTTCACCCCTTTATTTGCCAGCCTGACTGTTGTCGCTTATGGTGGAGTTAACCCCTTCTGGGTCCTTCTGTCTGGGTTGAGCCCGTTGCTGTCAGCCAGTGTGTCCTACTACTACTACTACTACCGCAGCTACCTAGTTGACGGCCGCTGCTCATATGCAACGCCCCCCTGACCAAAGCAAGGGGGCGCCGGTGTGTGGCTCAGAGCGGTGCTGGTGATGAGAGAGGGAAGCAGAGAGTTGGCAGAGACAGAGAGAGAGTTCGAGGATGAGGATGGTGCTGATGATGATGGTGGTGATGAAGGTGGCGTTTTGGTTCGAAGGGTTCGTTAATTCGCGGGGGTACCCATATCCGACCCCCGACCACCACACTCCCTCCTCCCCCCCTCACACATCAGAGAGAGAGAGAGCGAGCGAGCGTGTGTGTTCCTCCGAAGGAAATATGTCTGCCGAGGTTAGCCCGCCGCGTGGCTCTCAAGGTAGTAGTTTCCTCTCTTCCACCCTGTTCACTCTCTTTAAACCGAGGCGGGGTGTCTAATCTAAAGGTACGGACGAGCCCTCTTCCCCCCCAAAAGGAACCCATGGGTGCTCTTTGGTGCTGTAAAACTGCTGCCCACGGTGGCCCCACTGCACTGCTATTCCAGAAAGATTGTTGTTGTTGATCTGTGTAGTTCCAACGTCTAAAAATCTCAAATAATCCAGCCAAATGCTTCAAAAAATCATAATCTGACCAGTTTAATCCTCTTGGCTGATGAGTGAATTTTGAGGTTTTTGGACTGTAGATTAATAGTCACAGATACCAACCCTTTTTTTGGTGAATGAAGACTCGATGTCCGTATTGTCGAAAGCTCACTGAATTCTGTATGTGTAGGACTTGAAAGATTACATGAGACAAGCCGGGGAGGTGACTTTTGCAGACGCACATCGGCCAAAGCTTAACGAAGGGTAAGGAGTTTGATTTTACATTTTAAAAATAGTAATGTGTGTAATAGTCCACTCATGTCCTGTCTTTGTGATTTCAGGGTGGTTGAGTTTGCCTCTTACAGCGATCTGAAAAATGCTCTGGAAAAGCTGTCCGGGAAGGAAATCAATGGCAGGAAAATCAAGCTCATCGAAGCCAACAAAGCAAAGAGGTGAGTCTTCTGCCAGCCCTGTTCACTCTACAGACCATAAGTTTTTAAAATGGCATAGCCTGTTCATTTACTCGTAATTGTCAATTTAAGTACCACAAATCAAAATTGTGTCTATGGACTACAACAGGACCAGACTAAATCCCAAGTCTACTTAAACTCAGTCCAGTACTGACATAGTTACAACAACTGGAGTCTATTCAAGGGATTTTGTCAATATTGGGAGATTGTTCTGCATCAGTAGAAGCAGCTCCAGTGTGTGCTGTCTACATCAAATTCATTCAAGCATTTTCTGAAACCAGAAAGTAACACTGGTGTAGGGCTGGGCGATTATGGGGGGGAAAAAAAAGAATCACGATTTATTTTTCCCATATTGATTGAGCTCGATTTTCAATTTTATCTTCCATCTTATTGGAAACAGACAAGCATAAAGAGCAGTGTGTCAGGATCACTACAGTATTTTGTGTTGATGGGACCAATAATTTGGTATGCGTTTGTACAATATATTAAACCTAATAATTAGCGGCAGAAAAAGGTGCAAAGTCCGTGCGCTAAATCAGGACTCAAGTTTCACTCATAAATAGTGGGAAAATAGTCGTTAACTTTCCATAATTTGGTATATAATGATCAGAAGCAAAAGAGGAGAGAAAAGGTGAGGAGTTGGATCAGAGAGGGAGGGCAGCGGGGCAGACGGCACCACAAACAAAGAGGAAGAGAGGAGACACTGGACTTGTAGTCACATTGTGTAGTATAAAGTGAAAACTTGTGAAACGTGAGGAAACGGACGTGCTGTGGCTGATTATTTTATTCCCCCTAAACAAGAGACGTATCCTCTTGAGCGTCATGCGCTCCTCCCGCCACGATTGCCTGTAAACCTGTTGATTAAAATGCACTTTCCTTATCGAGATCGACCAAAGTTGAGATCGCAATCTGTCGATCTTAGGATTTTTGGCACATCCCCGCTCTGGTGCACTGTTGGCATGCTAGTTGTTAAGATTAATACGACACCAAATCTCTTCTCAGGCCTCAGAAAGTAGTGAAAGGTGCTTATGAAAGCGGCGGCTTATAAATTGTACTTAAAAATTAAACCACTGTAACTAACCCATTGTCTGTCCCTTCCTGCCCAGGTCCAGGAGCCGCTCCCGGTCGGAGAGCTCGTCACGCTCCCGTTCTCGCTCACGGGGCCGGTCGGCATCCCGCTCTCCTCGACGCTCCCGCTCCCCCCGCAGCCCCGCCCCCAAAGCCCGCTCTCCACGCTCCCGCAGCGCCTCCCCCGCCCCCCGAGACTCCTCCCGCACGCCCCCTCCCTCCAAGTCCAAATCCTCATCCTCTTCGTCCTCCAGCAAACGGCAGGCCAAAACCTCCAAGTCCAGCCCGCCTCCGTCCCCTCCCCCGGCCCAGAAAGCCTCCCGGTCTCGCTCCCGGTCCAGATCCAGGTCAAGGTCCCGCTCCAGATCCCGCTCCCTGTCCACCGATAGTCAGCGCTAAGGCACATTTTTCACTTCACGTTTTGATGTGTAGAGTCGACAAAGTCCGTGAAGCCGAACGGACGTTTGAGCTTCTGGTGGGTTTTTCCTGTCTGGATTTTGCATGTTTTAGTACACAGACTCTTGATAGACGGAGATGAAATATCGCGTCGTTTTTATTGAACAGAAGGACTCAACTTTGCGTTCCCAATTCTTACCTTCATTCGGTTGTTTACTCGCAGCGAACTCTGAAGGGAATCTGCCTCCCTAGTTTGCAGTAATTTGAATATTTAGCCGGTTTAAAGCTAGATGCTCTTTTTTAAAATTCAGACTGATTTGGTATCATGTGTAAAACTGTTGTCATTTCATCCACTTTTTTAATCCAGTTTTCAGTATCTGTGCAAGTTACTGTAGCTTCAAACTCCGGCATGCGCTTCACAATATTAAATCTCCCATTGATAAAAAAGACCAACTTTCTTTAAACTGCCTTTTTTTTTTTTTTTTGTATTTTTAACTCTTATGCAGTTCCCGTTTTCATCTTAATTTTTTGGTAACTGATATTTTGTTGCAGATGTTTTGAGTGCTTAATGTGAACAATCTTCTCGGCATTTATCTGAGGTTAATTTTTGTTTAAAAGCAAAGACGGTTTTGTAAATAATGATTTTATTTTCAATGCAAAAAATAAACATTTGTATGGTGACAGTGATAATTATACAAATAAAAAATGGCAAAAAAGTACATGTCTTTGAGTGGTACTTGTTTAAAATAAAGTGTAGAAATTGTCCAATCTGCACCAAAAATATTTTTATTTTTAATCAACTTCCACAGAGTTAGTTACATGGGACATTGTAGGCCACGGGCTAGGATAGTCACGTGTGCACCCCCCCCACAACCCTATAAATTTGGTATCACTGGAAACCTTCGGATGTCTAGATTACAATTATAACTGGTAACAGTAAAAAAACTGGGACTTGCTATGACAAATCAATAGTTTTATTGACCTACCATAAAACTCATGAAATGGCTGAATGCGAAACGTGATTTCGCCACATGATACAAAGACTCAGTAAATCATCAATTTTTCACTTAAATAAACATATAAGGCATGAAATGAAAGCGAACTCTGTGCCAAATCATTCCCTTTTTAAATGATATGTCTGTCTTAATTGTGTCTGAAGATATGCTTTAGTGAAGTATGACACCATATAAACAATAAATGCTCGTATGACAATACATGATGAATATGACGATAGTTCTGTTTTCATCATAATTCTACATACATTTGCCTAAACTATATGCACAACAAGAAAGCCCAATCTCTCAGCTTTGATCTCATGCCAAAAGTAATCTGGTAGGACAAATACTAGCAAAGATATCATATGTTTTACCTAGTGATCGATAAAACACTTAAATGAATGCT
Organism: Taenioides sp. WSHXM2023; assembly: GCA_029959045.1. NCBI lineage: Eukaryota > Metazoa > Chordata > Actinopteri > Gobiiformes > Gobiidae > Taenioides > Taenioides sp. WSHXM2023. Next base: position 21,145,798 of record CM057103.1, on the reverse strand, counting down.
GAAGATCGCATAATGATCCCATATTCAGCTTAAAAATTGAAATGCCATATGTTTTGAGGTATCAACAAACCTACACTTGCAATATTACCACTTTCATTTCCATCATATACAATGTTTGATATGTCTCAGTGTGCCACAATAACTCAATAACCAGTAACACATAAATTGACACAAAAAGTCAATCTCGCCAAGCTTTCAAAACGTATGTCAAAAACAATAACTGATTCTGTTACTTATCTTTTCTGAAACATAAAAGAAAACTAATGAACATGTTTTTTTCGGTCGTTTTGTTTTAATGAGTTTTTTGTGCATTTATTTTGACCTGTAACATAGATCATCTCAGTCTGAATCACAGTCACTTTCATCTTCCACAAATGATTCAAAGTCAGCATCGATATCACAAACCAGATCTGAATCTAAGTCATCCAGGTCCTCACTGAAGTCCTCAGTTACCACAGTTTCCTGAGCAATATCTAGAAGTTCTTTTGGCAGGAAATCACCTGTGGACCAGATAGGTAGTAATTGCACCTGCTAAGACATATTAAACATTGTATGTGGGTGAAACTTGGGAATATTAGAAGTACAGGTTTGTTGATACCCTAAAACCTATGGCATTTCAATTTTATTTCAAGTTAAATACATTTTAATAATATATAATTCAAGTTGAAGTGATGATGCAATCTTCAGCATTCATTTAAGTGTTTTATCGATCACTAGGTAAAACATATGATATCTTTGCTAGTATTTGTCCTACCAGATTACTTTTGGCATGAGATCAAAGCTGAGAGATTGGGCTTTCTTGTTGTGCATATAGTTTAGGCAAATGTATGTAGAATTATGATGAAAACAGAACTATTGTCATATTCATCATGTATTGTCATACGAGCATTTATTGTTTATATGGTGTCATACTTCACTAAAGCATATCTTCAGACACAATTAAGACAGACATATCATTTAAAAAGGGAATGATTTGGCACAGAGTTCGCTTTCATTTCATGCCTTATATGTTTATTTAAGTGAAAAATTGATGATTTACTGAGTCTTTGTATCATGTGGCGAAATCACATGTTTCGCATTCAGCCATTTCATGAGTTTTATGGTAGGTCAATAAAACTATTGATATGTCATAGCAAGTCCCAGTTTTTTTACTGTTACCAGTTATAATTGTAATCTAGACATCCCAAGGTTTCCAGTGATACCAAATTTATAGGGTTGTGGGGGGGGTGCACACGTGACTATCCTAGCCCGTGGCCTATTGTAACGTCAAAGATCATTTACTCAAAATGCATTTTTCTCCAATACTGACATAAGGATCATCCTTTAAAATGGCACCTACACACACACCAAACTTTACAGTCTTGTACTTTATTTCATTGAAAAATTTGTAAAAAAATTAATTTTCTTACCATTATATAAGTAAACTAGAAAAGTACTCAGAGAGCGCAGACCTCCACCAAGCCCAATTTAACACAATGCTAACAAAATTTTCAAAGTGATCCAGAATCCAGGATTTCTTCTGGATCATCACCAAAATAATCATCTGTTGGATTTACCATTAGGAACATTTCCTGAACATTTCATCAAGATCCGTCCATAACTTTTTGAGTTATCTTGCTAACAAACAAACAAACAAACAAACAGACAAACTCAGGCGAAAACAACCTCTTTGGCGAAGGTAATTACAGAAGAATTTTCAAATTTATATATCTCTATATAATATAAGATTTTTTTTCCTTTTCACCTGCAGTCTCGCCTAAAAAGCTGCTATAATCAGCAATATTCTGAACGCTTTGATCTAACAGCTCTTCTCTGATATTTCCTGCATCTCTGGACTGGCAGCTTGGTACATTCCTGTAGAGCAAAAAGTTTAAAGTCAGTAATCCAGTACCCATACGCTTCTGGCCCGGGACTGCCAAATGGAAAGAATTTGGGAGTCATAGTTAAACACTCATGTAACTTTATAGCATGAAAATGTTTCTCTGTGGAAATAAGTAGGTTTGGTGATGCTACAAAGCCAAATTACAGGTCTATGGAGAGGTGACCCTGCTCAGTCAATGTTTTTAAATAAATCATTTTTTAAAAGTTTAACACAATCCTGAATAAAGCAATAACGTTAATGACATAGTTTAAATACAAACTAATTACATTTGTAGAAAGCTGTAATTTAGAATTATAAACTAAACTGAACAATATAATTGAATACCATTAAAGGGCATGTAGTAGAAGTAATGGTAGAAGTCTGCTCACCCTTCTTGTTCTTCCGTTGTTGCCAGCACCGGTGAGTCCTGAACAGCAGCACCAGGAGCAGAGTCTCACTGAACTGACTGAACACGTAGACCACTGGGAAGAGGAACAGAGGGCCCACTGCTTCTGGAGGAAATGCCACTTTTACCACGGCCATAGCCAAACCCCCATTTTGGCAGCCGGTCTCCATGGACACTGTCCTGCATTCCCTGAGGTATGAACAAACATGGGTTTAGATTTATATTACTTCAAGAATGATGAAAAATTAGGACAGCTGCTATAGCGATTAACAATTTAAAACATACATTTTGAATGTAAAAATGAATGGATGAATAGGACGCACTCCTATGTTGTAGACTTTGATAATTGATTAATGAAAATCATTATGTGCCAAGGCAGTTCCCTGGCTCACACACTGCACAGTTTTTGAAACTTTTGGGTTTTTTTAACTCAGTTTTTAACATCATGGGATTTTCACCAACTGAGGGGTGCAGCATGTGCTGTGTAAACACAACAAAGGGACTGGTGGATTGTGTGAAATGAACTGTTTGTTTTTACCGTATCCATGGAGCCCATGCAAGAGGGTAAGGAGCTAGCGAAGGAGCTAGCTATGGACACTGGAGATACAGCTACAGCCGTTTTACACCACATGTGACAGCAAATGTGGCCGAAGACCTTCTAGAGGAAATACTTTGAGAGAATGAACCATTTCATCACCAACTGAAACAACATAGAGTAAGAACAAAGCCTTTCCTGGTCACCTGGTTCCCCCTGGACACTGCTGTGATGCTGCAGGACACAGAGGAGGGACAGTTTTGGTTCTTCAGACAAAAAGGTTTCACTGAGCATCTGTCAGCTTCCTCAGATGCATCATCTGACTGTTGGCACAACAGCTCTAAACAGAGATGAAGGAGCATTTAGTCTTCCGCAAGCCTGGGATACGTTTGGCGTCACCTGTGGCAGACCTGGCACATATTGGCATCCTGAAGATCAGTGATCAGATCAGTGGCAGAGAGAGAGATGGACAGGGAGGGTCAGCAGATCCTGTGGAAGAGCCAAAAGTGTCCCTCCTCTGTGTCCTGCAGCATCACAGCAGTGTCCAGGGTGAATCAGGTGAAAACAATAGGAAAAGGCTCACTCTTACTTGTGATTAAGTATTTTCTCTGGTAGTTCTTCTGCCACTTTTGCTGCCACATATGGTGTAAAAAGCCTGTAGCATTTTAAATGTCCATAGCTAGCTCCTTGGTTAGCTCCTTAACTAGCCTCCTGCACAGTCTCCATGGACATAGGAAAATCAAACCATTCATTTCACACTTGTGCCCTTTAAATTGCACATGCTGTACTTGTTAGCTGGTTAAAATACCATGATATGATGTTGACTGATGTTGTTGAATCAACTGAGCTTAAAAAAAACAAAAAAACAAACTAAAAGTTTCAAAAACTACTCAGCGTGTGAGCCAGGGAGCCACAGTCAACCACTCCACTGCCATGGGATGGACGAGTCACAGCAGTCGGACGATGCTTCTGAGGAAGGTGGCAGATGCTCACTTAAACTGGTCAAGATAAAAACAAACCTTTTTGTCCCTTTTGTGGATACATGAAATTAGACTTTGATGATATCATCATTCCTATATAACTCACACATTTTCACATATTTTGAAGTATTTCTTACGGCTGTGTGAGTCTGAAGAGGAGGGAGAGGAGGTATCCGAGGGTGTATCCGATCATTGGCATCAGGAAAGCGATGGCCACCATGGGCGGAGCCAGGACGGACAGGGTCTGTTCTTCATTCTCCAGAATGGTCATCACAATCACCGCCAGGAAAACGATGATAGACATGATCAGACCTGCCTTGGGGAAAGATCACACAATTGTTTCATTACTCACAGGAGCTTGCTTTAGTATCATTTCCAAGTTAAGCTAAAGTGAACAACAAAACAACGATAAATTATAAAAGTCATTTTAATCACATTAGCTTCTAAGCAATTAAAGGTGCACTGATGAACTTTTCTGACAGTAGTAGTTCCACAGTATGGCCTCCACCAGGGTAGGGTATGTAAGGTGTGTGGCCTGCATTGGACTAAAAATGGAACTAAAATCACAACTGAACCTGGGTTGCCAAACGTTTTTCCTCATTCTCAGTATAGTTGAAACTCAGAAACTCCAGAATTCTCTCACTGAGCTGCAGAGGCTGCACTAGCACTGATTCATGATTGGCTACAAATGCTTTTAATTGTAGTAACTAGCAGCCCAATTGAGAGAATCATGTAAAGCTCATTCTGCTTTCTAATTGGATAATCGTCTTGAGAACTTAAATGCCAAATGATAATAACTTGGACAATGTTTTCCAAGTAAAAATTAAACAATATTACTAGTGTTTGCAGTAAAATAAATACTTGATTTGAACATCAAATATTTACCTCATATGTGGGGACACAGGGCATGTTTGTGAATACAAATCTTACATACCCAAACTTTAAGGTTTGGTGAACAAGACTTCAGCCTCTCTGACCTTGGTGATGATGTTGGAGTACTGTGGTCTGTAGTGGTTGAGGAGTATTCCAATTCCACATGGGATCAGGATGGTTAACAGGGATAAGGCTATATCTCTGTAGGGGACGGCCTCCTGGAGACCCTCAAAGCCCTGGCAGTACACGAGCAGGAGCAGAGGCATCATTCCCAAGGCAAGAAGGGTGGAGCAAGTGGTCATCACTATACTGCGAAGAGAGAGAGAAATCACTACTACTACTACTACCACTAAGTCAGTACTATTGCTACTTTTACTATTATCATTCCACTATTCAGCTAATTGTCATGGTCATTCATAGTATTTGTTATGATGCAGTGAAAGGGTACTGGGAGGTAGTTCATGTAGACTATTAAACATTTTATGATGTGTACGAAGTATAAGTTGTCCTTATCATTACCTTGTCCTTGCACTTTATGGTCATATCTGGTATTCTCTGACTCTACCTCTCTGTGAGCCTCTCTGCTTTATTTACCAAATCCATCCTGTTTAGCACCTACAATTCCAGAAATCACTGACCATCCAACAATTAAAAACAAAACAAACATTATTTAGAGGTATTGGTAGGGCACCCAAGATGATCTTTTAAAGTGGAACTAACACTAAATCAACCTTTTTTGCTACTAAACTGTGTATGTGGTGTTGTAATAGTATTGTGTACTCCTCCTAGTCCCTTTTGTGGAGTTAATATGATTAACTGAGATTCAGGAGCAGGACCACGCCTCGACCGCCCTCTCCTCCTCACCAGCGAACCACAGCTCACCGCAACCACACCTCTAATTTCCCAGAAGCATTTATTCCTGCCTATGGAAGCAGTTCCTGGATTCCTGGAACGGCATCTCCTTCTTTTACGACGAATTCTTGTCCGCTCCCGAAGACATTCAACTCTTCACCGACGCAGCTCCTTCAGTAGGTTTCGGAGGGTTTTATCAAGGAAGGTGGTTCGCTTCCACGTGGCCCCCCGAGCTCCTCGCTCTGAGGCCAGCAGACTGCTCGTCCGCCTTGTTCGAACTCTACCCCATTGTCGTCGCAGCCATTCTTTAGGGGCACGAGTGGTCTAGCAGGTGCATCCTTATTCATTCCGACAGCACCGCCGCAGTCCACATCATTAACAAGGGAAGATCCCGTTCCCCCGCTATCACTCAGTTCCTCCGAAAACTCACCTTAGTGTCCGCTCAGCACCAATTTGTCGTTCGCGCCGCCCACGTTCCGGGTCACGACAACTCCATTGCTGATTCACTCTCTCGTTTTGAATTTCAGAGATTCAGAAGCTTGGCTCCGCACTCGGATGACCAGCCCATTCCGGTTCCTCCATTTTCGGCCACGATCTTCAACTAAGCTACCCTGCTCTTGCCCCTCTCATCTCCGCTTCGCAACACGCCATCCTCGACAGCCTTGCCCCGAGCTCACTTTCCACCTACCTGACCGGGTGGAACAACTTCAAAGCTTTCCTCGATCTTCATCAACTCCCCCTCAGCTCATTCGACATCACCACCATCTGCAGTTTCATCACCTTCTCGCACCACTCCAGGAACATCCGTGTCTCCACCATACAGGCTTACCTTGCCGGAGTTAACCTCATTTACAAGCTGTCCGTTGGCGAGGACTGCCAATCTCTGTCTCACTGCCACGTTTCCATGCTGATTAAAGGACTGCAAAAGGCCGAACCACGTCTTCCCCCTAAACGCTTACCACTTACTTCAGACCTCCTCTATGTTTGCATTCGTACTCTGCGCTCCGGTTACCTCTCGTCACCCACAGACCTTACCTTCGAATGCATGTTCCTCTTAGCCTTCTTCGGCTTTCTCCGCTGTTCCGAATTCGCTCCAACATCCAGCACTTTCGACCCATCCGTCCACCCTAGGCTTTCCAATCTCGCCGTACATTCTCCCGACCTGCTCGTTTTTACTCTCCGCAGGAGTAAAACGGATCAGCTCGGAAACACTTTTGCTATCCACCTCTTTCGCCTTAACTCTCCTCTAAGTCCATACGAACCTTTCATCAAATATCTCGCTTTCCGACGCACCTCCAATTCCTCCCACAACGATCCACTCTTCCTTACAGAAACAGGTAAGATGGCTTCCCGATTCTGGTTTAGGAAACACTTCAGAGAAATCCTACGCTCTTCCGGCATAGCCCCCCTTCCATTCTCTATCCATTCCTTCCGCATCGGTGCCACTACGTCCGCAGCCAGGGCAGGCGTACCTGACCGAAAAATTCAGACCCTCAGTCGCTGGGCCTCCAGTGCCTACCTCACCTACGTTCGTCACAATCTCAACGATCTCCACCAGGCCCACTCAGTCTTATGCTCCTTTTAAATCTTTGGGGGTCCCGTTCCGGCTGGGCCAATTGAAGATTGAGACGGAGCCCCCACCCTGAATCTCAACCCAGCCATCTCTACCTCTTTCGTCCAGACACCCATCATTCGTCCTTTAATAAATATCTTGTTGCATTACGTTGTTGGCGTGGTCCTTGCTAGTGAATGGCAATTTTAGTGCAAACTACATAAATTGTGTGCTGCCTCCGGTGGCTACTGCAATTTCAAGTGGTACGTGACATCACACAGGACTGCCCTGATTATAGCTAGGTGCTTCTGATTACAAACACATGGTTGCAGGGGCAGAGATTTAAATGTGTAAACCTATTAAACCAGTTACATAAAACAAAGACATCCTACCCCCTCACTCTCCCCTTTAGTCTTCCAGGTACTGCACAAGTTAATGACTCAGTTTGAAATGTTGATGTTTAATCTCCTCATAAGAGATCATATTATGCAAAACTGACTTTTGTGAGCTTTCAACCAAGTTATTAAGGTTAAGGTTATGGTGTTTTTATTTGGGTAAATTTGGTTTGCAGTGGTTAAGAGGAATCAAACATACATCAGTACATGGCAAAAGGAGAAATTTAATTTGTCAACTGGACAGAGTTTATTTGGTCGAATACGTTCCGCAGCTCATCCAAACTGTTTCTTCAGTTCTGGTCAGATACTGGCGGACACTGCTTTATATCTGCTTGAAGGAAGGAGCTAATTACAATAAAATTACTCTGAGACAACACATATTTCTTTACAGTTTTTGTTAGTCAGGTGTGTCTATTCAATATGGAGTGGGAGTGGGGGTGTAGTTAGCATATCCATTCAGGGCCATGATGGTTTTTTTCACACCTCTGGACATGTCCTGGCTAGTCCCATTGTTTTCTCTGTTTGTTTTGATTTAGGTTTGAGGATAGAGTTATAGATGGGAGACAAATGATGTCTGAGACCCCCATTTCTGTTCAAGGAAGGATTCTCTTTCTTGACAAAAATAGCTTCTTTAACTCCCCTCTCAAACCAGTTCTTTTCTCTGGCCAAGATCTGGACCTCGCTGTCCTCAAAGGAGTGGCCTGTGGCTTTTAGGTGGAGATGTACGGCAGATTGAGGTCCTTTTAGGTGGAGATGTACGGCAGATTGCACAGTACATGTGCACTGTCAATTAATACTAACAAGTAGCTTAGTGATGCGGTGAAAGGGTACTGGGAGGAAGTTCATGCAGGCTGTTAAACATTTTATGATGTTTGTAGCAAGAGGTTATTGTTCTTAATCATTACCTTGTTCTTGCATTTTACAGTTATAATGTTATATCTGGTAATCCATCCTTATACTTTTGGTTCTTATGTCAAGACCTTTGTTTATTTCATACATCGACAGAAAAAAAGAACACAAGAACTGAATGTAAAAAAAATAACAAAAACATGCATCTGAGTTTTAAGTTCGCAATATCAGACCACTACAAGAAGGAAAACCATCTCATTGAGTGGGACAACACTAAGGTCATAGGCACAGGTACCATCAGGTCAGTAGTGTGTGGTGACTTTTATGGGTAGGCAAACACCACTTTTTATGCAAACTACATTGCAAATGAGTATATTTATTTTTACTCACATTAAACTCTAAAAATTCTAAAAGAAAATTCTTACACCTACCGGCCTGTCCGGTTGTAAAGGCGCATGTAGACAACCGTGCTTTCAACACGTGCCTCCAGGCCTTTATAGAAGGGCAGAACAACACAAGGTAATGAGACGTTCAGAACCGCGGTTGCTGCAGTCTGCTCAGTGGCCAGTAGAGGGCACTAAAGGACACTATGACTATAAACCTTTTAAATAAACTTTGGACATGTGACTTCAGATTTTATTGGGAAATCACTGCTTGCCTTAATTGCCTTCACTGCACGGCACTAATGCATTGAAAAGAAATTAGTCAAAGATGTCCACAATATTACAAAGTATTACCATCAGCGACTCTTTACAATAGAATTCCTCAGAATTAAAAATCTAGAACTCCATCAAGTTTCTTGCACTACTGTAATGTGAGTGGTGTAAGTGTACCTGAAGTCCTGATCATAGTTTGGTCATATCGCACTTAACCAGTCAACAAACGACACACAAACACAGAGCTCCAAGCAATACCTATTGTGGGTCAGCATTTTAAAGAGAATGGTTTTAAACAAACTATTCCCTTTGACAAAAGAAGAACAGTAACTGAAGAAGGTAACTGTAGTTGCTGAAATCAGTACTGCTCTACAGACAGTGAAACCAGAAGAAACTAACAAGCCTGAGATGTTAGAGCAGAGATGGCTGTTCAGCCACCAACATTACAAAAACATGTCAGAGGTGAGTCTCCTTGTGCTCCTGCAGAGAAGACGAAACCTCGTAAGAAGACACAAAGCCCTCTCACCCTAATCCTGCAGAGGGCACCAAACCAGCAAAAAAGACAAAAGTTAAAGCCAAAGCCAAAGAACCAGTGATGGGCAGATCCAAGAGGCAGGATAACTTTAAACTTCCCAAACATTTGAGAAATGTTGAGGAACCGGAGGAAAACCACATTTCAGAGACACACATTTTCAAAGGCTTCATCCCCTCTCGTCCTATCAAAGTACTGTATTCTGAATCCTTTTACATCACCTTGCATTAAAATTATTGTGTAGAAACGCAACAAAAAAAACAGCTTTGTATTTGTGTCACCATTTTTAAAGCTTTTCTTATCGCTAATTGGAAATGATGGAAAAAAGTTGTGTTTTTTATTATTCCCACTGATTCTGTGCAGGTGGAAGTTACATGATCAAATACGGTAATGTTCCTTTGATTTTAGAAAAGTAACTGTATTCTCAATGTCACCAAATGAAAAAGTAACTACTACTGCACATACAAGTACTACTACAGCAGCTGTACATATTTTTGGTACGTGTATTCAGCTACTTCCTAACAGTGCAAATGGCATACTGCATTATATAATAAAGTGCAACATAAGATTCTAATAGATCTAATTAGAAGTCTGCTGATTGAGGTTGGTGGGTATGTTGCATCTCTTGCCTGAGGTTCATGTCTCCTCTGAGGGCCAGGGTCACGATGTTGGACAGAAGACCTCCAGGACAACAGCCGCAGATCAGCACCACCACAGCGGGCATCTCTGACAACTGGAACGCCTGCAAACACACCAAAGAACTCTGGTAAAATCACTTTGACAATATTCAGTTACAGTACAGTAGTATTTATACTTTGCATTGACATCACGTTGGGGTGTTCTACATGTATCTGTATGGTGCAATGTTCAGGAGTTACCATGGTGACACAATGCACACATTAATAAACTCTGTCAAAAAGTTTTAAGATGAAAACTCAAGAAAGAAAACAAAATGGATTTAAATACACAATACAAGTGTTCATGGTTCTGTTTAGGTGTTTGATTTTCAACAAAAAGGTAAGAGTGGCCAACTAAAACACTGGTGGCTCATGCTTGTATGTGTGAGACGCTTGTTTAAGAGCACAAATCATCTCACCTGTCGTATTTCCAACTAAAGCAGCTTTCTGATCAGATTGCGTAAAGTTCAGACTACAGTCTAACGACCCTCAGATAGAGCAGTGTTTACAGTTTGCATCACACCCCTGGAGAATGTTGACGACATCAGCTGCAAAGTATCAACAGTATCAAAGCCCACCTTAGCCAGACTGAACGCCGTCAGAGGCATGATCCCGTACTGAGCCACAATCGCGATCCCCACTCCTTTGGGTTTCACAATATGAGCCTGTGATGACAGCAGGGAAATTGGATGGATTCATTAAGTGCATTTTAGTGTTCATCCTACCTCTGTCATTCTGGTACTTTGACATCTTTTACTTTTACTTTAGCATATACTAGAAAAGCCCTGTTCACACATAGTTCCCAGAGAATTGCTTGCCTGACCAGCCAGCTTCTTCTACATTCTGACTGAATCCAGAAGGATGTGCAGCCGGACCATAGAGCACGACCGACCCACTCATCTTCGTAAAGTTTTGTCAAAGCGTGTGGTTTTGTCTGGCTAGGTAAGAAAATTCCTGGGTACACCACTCTGCAGTGACCCCCATTCACACATGCACTCAGTCCCAGAACATTGTCAGGTCTTTTGGCTCTCCATGGAGACTGATAAGTGGAAACAAGCAGGTTTTAGTCTATTTTTTGGCTAAAAAGTTACATATTGTGGCGACTATATTTCTGTACAATTACTGGTTCAAATAAATCAAGTGTGACAAACATAAAGCTGTTTTAATCCTGTGCCACATTTTTTACACTACAATATAATGCATAGTAACTTTTTTTTTAAAGTATTTTATATATTCCAGTAATCTACTCATATTTCACAGGATTTACCTTGATCTTGTTGACCTCCATGGTACATCCCAGAGAAATCATAGTAATGAACATGACGCCGATGAGAAGGACTTTTCCTATTTGGTTTATCCCATTGACTGCGGTGAAGTCAAGCGTCCCATTTAGACTGTCGTTTCTGAACAAATTCACTTCAGACAGGTTTGCCATAGTAAAAGCGACAAATATGTGAATTAAAGTACATTTAAGTCTACACGCTCTTAGTTTGAGTCCTGCCTGCAAGTCCTTTAAACAAAACAAATGAGTGGTTCCACGATGACAGGCACCAAGCCTTATAAATCATTAGTATGTCTAAAGCACATTGTCTACAATAGCTAACTTTTGCCCCCCTGGCCTACTTATTACCAGTACATTCTTGTCTCTTTTTATAGCTGTGATTTTATAGTTTATTTTATAGTTTATTACCATCCATCCATCCATTTTCTTCCACTTATTCGGGGCCGGGTCGCGGGGGCAACAGTCTAAGCAGGGACTCCCAGACTTCCTTCACCCCAGACACTTCCTCCAGCTCCTCCGGTGGGACCCCAATGCGTTCCCAGGCCAGCCGAGAGACATAGTCCCTCCAGCGTGTCCTGGGTCTTCCCCGGGGCCTCCTCCCGGTGGGACATGCCCGGAACACCTCCCGAGGGAGGCGTCCAGGAGGCATCCAGAACAGATGCCCGAACCACCTCAGCTGGCTCCTCTCGACGTGGAGGAGCAGCGGCTCTACTCCGGGCCCCTCCCGTGTGACTGAGCTCCTCGCCCTATCTCTAAGGGTGCGCCCAGCCACTCTGCGGAGGAAACTCATTTCGGCCGCTTGTATTCGCGATCTTGTCCTTTCGGTCATTACCCAAAGCTCATGACCATAGGTGAGGGTAGGAATGTAGATTGACCGGTAAATTGAGAGCTTTGCTTTTTGGCTCAGCTCCCTCTTCACCACAACGGTCCGGTACAGCGACCGCATCACTGCCGACGCTGCACCAATCCGCCTGTCAATCTCACGCTCCATCCTCCTCTCACTCGTGAACAAGACCCCGAGATACTTGAACTCCTCCACTTGAGGCAAGGACTCTCCACCCACCCGGAGAGCGCAAGCCACCTTTTTCCGGTCGAGAACCATGGCCTCGGACTTGGAGGAGCTGATCTTCATCCCAGCCGCTTCGCACTCGGCTGCAAACCGCCCCAGTGCACACTGGAGGTCCCGGTTCAATGAAGCCATCAGGACAACATCATCTGCAAACAGCAGAGATGAGATCCTGTGGTCCCCAAACCGGATCCCCTCCGGCCCCTGACTGCGCCTAGAAATTCTGTCCATAAACACAATGAACAGAACCGGTGACAAAGGGCAGCCCTGGCGGAGTCCAACATGCACCGGAAACAGGTCCGACTTACTACCGGCAATGCGAACACAGCTCCTACTCCGGTCATACAGGGACCGAACAGCCCTTAACAAAGAGCCCCAGACACCATACTCCCAGAGCACTCCCCACAGGACCCCACGAGGGACACGGTCAAATGCTTTCTCCAGATCCACAAAGCACATGTGGACTAGTTAGGCAAACTCCCATGGACCCTCGAGCACCCGATGGAGAGTATAGAGCTGGTCCAGTGTTCCGCGGCCAGGATGAAAACCACACTGCTCCTCCTGGATCCGAGGTTCGACCATCGGCCGGATTCTCCTCTCCAGTACCCTGGAATAGACCTTACCGGGGAGGCTGAGGAGTGTGATTCCCCGATAGTTGGAACACACCCTCCGGTCCCCCTTCTTAAACAGAGGGACCACCACCCCGGTCTGCCAATCCAGAGGCACTGTCCCCGACCGCCACACGATGTTGCAGAGACGTGTCAGCCAAGACAGCCCCACAACATCCAGAGACTTGAGATACTCGGGACGGATCTCATCCACCCCTGGAGCCTTGCCACCGAGGAGCTTGCCAACCACCTCAGTGACTTCAGCCAGGGTGATGGACGAGTCCGCCTCCGAGTCCCCAGCCCCTGCTTCATCCTCAGAAGACGTGACGGTGGGGTTGAGGAGATCCTCAAAGTATTCCTTCCACCGTCCGACAACATCCCCAGTCGAGCTCAACAGCTCTCCACCCGCACTGTAAACAGTGTTGGTGAAGCACTGCTTCCCCCTCCTGAGGCGCCGGACAGTTTGCCAGAATTTCGTTGAGGCCGTCCGATAGTCCTCCTTCATGGCCTCTCCGAACTCCTCCCAGCCCCGAGTTTTTGCCTCTGCGACCGCCCGGGCTGCAGCACACTTGGCCCGCCGGTACCTGTCAGCTGCCTCCGGAGTCCCATGAGCCAGCAAGGCCCAATAAGACTCCTTCTTCAGCCTGACAGCATCCCTTACTTCCGGTGTCCACCACCGGGTTCGGGGATTGCCGCCGCGACAGGCACCACAGACCTTACGACCACAGCTACGAGCAGCCGCATCGACAATAGAGGCCGAGAACAAAGCCCACTCGGACTCCATGTCCCCAGCCTCCCCCGGAATCTGGGAGAAGCTCTCCCGGAGGTGTGAGTTGAAGGTCCCCCTGACAGAGGGATCTGCCAGACGTTCCCAACAGACCCTCACTATATGCTTGGGCCTGCCAGGTCTTTCCGGCTTCCTCCCCCGCCAGCGAACCCAACTCACAACCGGGTGGTGATCAGTTGACAGCTCTGCCCCTCTCTTCACCCGAGTGTCCAAGACACGCGGCCGGAGGTCAGATGACACGACAACAAAGTCGATCATCGTTGTCCGGCCTAGGGTGTCCTGGTGCCACGTGCACTGATGGACACCCTTGTGCTCGAACATGGTGTTCATTATGGACAAACCGTGGCTAGCACAGAAGTCCAGTAACAGAACACCGCTCAGGTTTAGATCAGGGAGGCCGTTCCTCCCAATCACCCATCTCCAGGTGTCACTGTTGTTGCCCACATGGGCGTTGAAGTCCCCCAGTAGAACAACGGAGTCCCCGGTCGGTGCACTATCCAGTACCCCTCCCAGAGACTCCAAGAAGGCCGGGTACTCTGCACTGCTGCTCGGCCCGTAAGCCGACACAACAGTGAGAGACCTGTCCCTGACCCGAAGGCGCAGGTACGCGACCCTCTCGTTCACCGGGGTGAACTCCAACACACAGCGGCTGAGCTGTGGGGCAATGAGCAGGCCCACACCAGCCCGCCGCCGCTCCCTGCGTGCAACACCAGAGAAATGGAGAGTCCAGCCCCCCTCAAGGAGTTGGGTTCCAGAGCCCAAGCTGTGCGTGGAGGTGAGGCCGACTATATCTAGTCGGTAACGCTCAACCTCCCGCACAAGCTCGGGCTCCTTCCCCCCCAGCGAGGTGACATTCCATGTCCCCCGAGCTAGTCTCCATGTCCGGAGATCCAGTCGTCGAGGCCCCTGCCTTCGACTGCCGCCCAGATCTCTCTGCACCGGCCCCTTATGGATCCTCCCGCGGGGAGGACGACCCCACGTCGCTCCTTCGAGCTGTGCCCGGCCGGGCCCCACATATTACATATTTTTCTATTTTATTTTGACTTGTACATATACATTTATTTGTATAATTATGTCTCATTTGACACCTTTCTCTTGCTATCTTTTTTTTTGCTATACCATCTATTTTTGTTACTCTCTGTTATTATATTATATTGTGATGTGTGAGCTACTGTATCCAAATAATTTCCCTTGTGGATCAATAAAGTTTGTCTGAGTCTAAGTTTAAGTACTCTGAGGAGCAGTCGTTTTTATTGAACAGAAGGACTCAACTTTGCGTTCCCAATTCTTACCTTCATTCGGTTGTTTACTCGCAGCGAACTCTGAAGGGAATCTGCCTCCCTAGTTTGCAGTAATTTGAATATTTAGCCGGTTTAAAGCTAGATGCTCTTTTTTAAAATTCAGACTGATTTGGTATCATGTGTAAAACTGTTGTCATTTCATCCACTTTTTTAATCCAGTTTTCAGTATCTGTGCAAGTTACTGTAGCTTCAAACTCCGGCATGCGCTTCACAATATTAAATCTCCCATTGATAAAAAAGACCAACTTTCTTTAAACTGCCTTTTTTTTTTTTTTTTGTATTTTTAACTCTTATGCAGTTCCCGTTTTCATCTTAATTTTTTGGTAACTGATATTTTGTTGCAGATGTTTTGAGTGCTTAATGTGAACAATCTTCTCGGCATTTATCTGAGGTTAATTTTTGTTTAAAAGCAAAGACGGTTTTGTAAATAATGATTTTATTTTCAATGCAAAAAATATAAACATTTGTATGGTGACAGTGATAATTATACAAATAAAAAATGGCAAAAAGGTACGTCTTTGAGTGGTACTTGTTTAAAATAAAGTGTAGAAATTGTCCAATCTGCACCAAAAATATTTTTATTTTTAATCAAATTCCACAGAGTTAGTTACATGGGACATTGTAACGTCAAAGATCATTTACTCAAAATGCATTTTTCTCCAATACTGACATAAGGATCATCCTTTAAAATGGCACCTACACACACACACCAAACTTTACAGTCTTGTACTTTATTTCATTGAAAAATTTGTAAAAAAAAAAAATAATAATAATAATTTTCTTACCATTATATAAGTAAATTACAGAAGAATTTTCAAATTTATATATCTAAATTTAAGATTTTTTTTTCCTTTTCACCTGCAGTCTCGCCTAAAAAGCTGCTACAATCAGCAATATTCTGAACACTTTGATCTAACAGCTCTTCTCTGATATTTCCTGCATCTCTGGACTGGCAGCTTGGTACATTCCTGTAGAGCAAAAAGTTTAAAGTCAGTAATCCAGTACCCATACGCTTCTGGCCCGGGACTGCCAAATGGAAAGAATTTGGGAGTCATAGTTAAACACTCATGTAACTTTATAGCATGAAAATGTTTCTCTGTGGAAATAAGTAGGTTTGGTGATGCTACAAAGTCAAATTACAGGTCTATGGAGAGGTGACCCTGCTCAGTCAATGTTTTTAAATAAATCATTTTTTAAAAGTTTAACACAATCCTGAATAAAGCAATAACGTTAATGACATAGTTTAAATACAAACTAATTACATTTGTAGAAAGCTGTAATTTAGAATTATAAACTAAACTGAACAATATAATTGAATACCATTAAAGGGCATGTAGTAGAAGTAATGGTAGAAGTCTGCTCACCCTTCTTGTTCTTCCGTTGTTGCCAGCACCGGTGAGTCCTGAACAGCAGCACCAGGAGCAGAGTCTCACTGAACTGACCGAACGCGTAGACCACTGGGAAGAGGAACAGAGGGCCCACTGCTTCTGGAGGAAATGCCACTTTTACCACGGCCATAGCCAAACCCCCATTTTGGCAGCCGGTCTCCATGGACACTGTCCTGCATTCCCTGAGGTATGAACAAACATGGGTTTAGATTTATATTACTTCAAGAATGATGAAAAATTAGGACAGCTGCTATAGCGATTAACAATTTAAAACATACATTTTGAATGTAAAAATGAATGGATGAATAGGACGCACTCCTATGTTGTAGACTTTGATAATTGATTAATGAAAATCATTATGTGCCAAGGCAGTTCCCTGGCTCACACACTGCACAGTTTTTGAAACTTTTGGTTTTTTTTAACTCAGTTTTTAACATCATGGGATTTTCACCAACTGAGGGGTGCAGCATGTGCTGTGTAAACACAACAAAGGGACTGGTGGATTGTGTGAAATGAACTGTTTGTTTTTACCGTATCCATGGAGCCCATGCAAGAGGGTAAGGAGCTAGTGAAGGAGCTAGCTATGGACACTGCAGATACAGCTACAGCCGTTTTACACCACATGTGACAGCAAATGTGGCCGAAGACCTTCTAGAGGAAATACTTTGAGAGAATGAACCATTTCATCACCAACTGAAACAACATAGAGTAAGAACAAAGCCTTTCCTGGTCACCTGGTTCCCCCTGGACACTGCTGTGATGCTGCAGGACACAGAGGAGGGACAGTTTTGGTTCTTCAGACAAAAAGGTTTCACTGAGCATCTGTCAGCTTCCTCAGATGCATCATCTGACTGTTGGCACAACAGCTCTAAACAGAGATGAAGGAGCATTTAGTCTTCCGCAAGCCTGGGATACGTTTGGCGTCA
Organism: Taenioides sp. WSHXM2023; assembly: GCA_029959045.1. Taxonomy (NCBI): domain Eukaryota; kingdom Metazoa; phylum Chordata; class Actinopteri; order Gobiiformes; family Gobiidae; genus Taenioides; species Taenioides sp. WSHXM2023. Next base: position 21,128,272 of record CM057103.1, on the reverse strand, counting down.
CCTGTGGCAGACCTGGCACATATTGGCATCCTGAAGATCAGTGATCAGATCAGTGGCAGAGAGAGAGATGGACAGGGAGGGTCAGCAGATCCTGTGGAAGAGCCAAAAGTGTCCCTCCTCTGTGTCCTGCAGCATCACAGCAGTGTCCAGGGTGAATCAGGTGAAAACAATAGGAAAAGGCTCACTCTTACTTGTGATTAAGTATTTTCTCTGGTAGTTCTTCTGCCACTTTTGCTGCCACATATGGTGTAAAAAGCCTGTAGCATTTTAAATGTCCATAGCTAGCTCCTTGGTTAGCTCCTTAACTAGCCTCCTGCACAGTCGCCATGGACAAACCATTCATTTCACACTTGTGCCCTTTAAATTGCACATGCTGTACTTGTTAGCTGGTTAAAATACCATGATATGATGTTGACTGATGTTGTTGAATCAACTGAGCTTAAAAAAAACTAAAAAACTAAAAGTTTCAAAAACTACTCAGCGTGTGAGCCAGGGAGCCACAGTCAACCACTCCACTGCCATGGGATGGACGAGTCACAGCAGTCGGACGATGCTTCTGAGGAAGGTGGCAGATGCTCACTTAAACTGGTCAAGATAAAAACAAACCTTTTTGTCCCTTTTGTGGATACATGAAATTAGACTTTGATGATATCATCATTCCTATATAACTCACACATTTTCACATATTTTGAAGTATTTCTTACGGCTGTGTGAGTCTGAAGAGGAGGGAGAGGAGGTATCCGAGGGTGTATCCGATCATTGGCATCAGGAAAGCGATGGCCACCATGGGCGGAGCCAGGACGGACAGTGTCTGTTCTTCATTCTCCAGAATGGTCATCACAATCACCGCCATGAAAAGGATCATAGACACGATCAGACCTGCCTTGGGGAAAGATCACACAATTGTTTCATTACTCACAGGAGCTTGCTTTAGTATCATTTCCAAGTTAAGCTAAAGTGAACAACAAAACAACGATAAATTATAAAAGTCATTTTAATCACATTTGCTTCTAAGCAATTAAAGGTGCACTGATGAACTTTTCTGACAGTAGTAGTTCCACAGTATGGCCTCCACCAGGGTAGGGTATGTAAGGTGTGTGGCCTGCATTGGACTAAAAATGGAACTAAAATCACAACTGAACCTGGGTTGCCAAACGTTTTTCCTCATTCTCAGTATAGTTGAAACTCAGAAACTCCAGAATTCTCTCACTGAGCTGCAGAGGCTGCACTAGCACTGATTCATGATTGGCTACAAATGCTTTTAATTGTAGTAACTAGCAGCCCAATTGAGAGAATCATGTAAAGCTCATTCTGCTTTCTAATTGGATAATCGTCTTGAGAACTTAAATGCCAAATGATAATAACTTGGACAATGTTTTCCAAGTAAAAATTAAACAATATTACTAGTGTTTGCAGTAAAATAAATACTTGATTTGAACATCAAATATTTACCTCATATGTGGGGACACAGGGCATGTTTGTGAATACAAATCTTACATACCCAAACTTTAAGGTTTGGTGAACAAGACTTCAGCCTCTCTGACCTTGGTGATGATGTTGGAGTACTGTGGTTTGTAGTGGTTGAGGAGTATTCCAATTCCACATGGGATCAGGATGGGTAACAGGGATAAGGCTATATCTCTGTAGGGGACGGCCTCCTGGAGACCCTCAAAGCCCTGGCAGTACACGAGCAGGAGCAGAGGCATCATTCCCAAGGCAAGAAGGGTGGAGCAAGTGGTCATCACTATACTGCGAAGAGAGAGAGAAATCACTACTACTACTACTACCACTAAGTCAGTACTATTGCTACTTTTACTATTATCATTCCACTATTCAGCTAATTGTCATGGTCATTCATAGTATTTGTTATGATGCAGTGAAAGGGTACTGGGAGGTATTTCATGTAGACTATTAAACATTTTATGATGTGTACGAAGTATAAGTTGTCCTTATCATTACCTTGTCCTTGCACTTTATGGTCATATCTGGTATTCTCTGACTCTACCTCTCTGTGAGCCTCTCTGCTTTATTTACCAAATCCATCCTGTTTAGCACCTACAATTCAAGAAATCACTGACCATCCAACAATTAAGAAAAACAAACAAACATTATTTAGAGGTATTGGTAGGGCACCCAAGATGATCTTTTAAAGTGGAACTAACACTAAATCAACCTTTTTTGCTACTAAACTGTGTATGTGGTGTTGTAATAGTATTGTGTACTCCTCCTAGTCCCTTTTTGGCAATTTTAGTGCAAACTACATAAATTGTGTGCTGCCTCCGGTGGCTACTGCAATTTCAAGTGGTACGTGACATCACACAGGACTGCCCTGATTACAGCTAAGTGCTTCTGATTACAAACACATGGTTGCAGGGGCAGAGATTTAAATGTGTAAACCTATTAAACCAGTTACATAAAACAAAGACATCCTACCCCCTCACTCTCCCCTTTAGTCTTCCAGGTACTGCACAAGTTAATGACTCAGTTTGAAATGTTGATGTTTAATCTCCTCATAAGAGATCATATTATGCAAAACTGACTTTTGTGAGCTTTCAACCAAGTTATTAAGGTTAAGGTTATGGCGTTTTTATTTGGGTAAATTTGGTTTGCAGTGGTTAAGAGGAATCAAACATACATCAGTACATGTGCACTGTCAATTAATACTAACAAGTAGCTTAGTGATGCGGTGAAAGGGTACTGGCAGGAAGTTCATGCAGGCTGTTAAACATTTTATGATGTTTGTAGCAAGAGGTTATTGTTCTTAATCATTACCTTGTTCTTGCACTTTACAGTTATAATGTTATATCTGGTAATCCATCCTTATACTTTTGGTTCTTATGTCAAGACCTCTGTTTATTTCATACGTCGACAGAAAAAAAACAACACAAAAACTGAATGTAAAAAAAATAACAAAAACATGTATCTTGCTGCAGTCTGCTAAAGGTCACTATGACTAAACTTTTTAAATAAACTTTGGACATGTGATGACTTCAGATTTTATTGGGAAATCACTGCTTGCCTTAATTGCCTTCACTGCACGGCACTAATGCATTGAAAAGAAATTAGTCAAAGATGTCCACAATATTACAAAGTATTACCATCAGCGACTCTTTACAATAGAATTCCTTAGAATTAAAAATCTAGAACTCCATCAAGTTTCTTGCACTACTGTAATGTGAGTGGTGTAAGTGTACCTGAAGTCCTGATCATAGTTTGGTCATATCGCACTTAACCAGTCAACAAACGACACACAAACACAGAGCTCCAAGCAATACCTATTGTGGGTCAGCATTTTACAGAAAATGGTTTTAAACAAACTATTCCCTTTGACAAAAGAAGAACAGTAACTGAAGAAGGTAACTGTAGTTGCTGAAATCAGTACTGCGCTACAGACAGTGAAACCAGAAGAAACTAACAAGCCTGAGATGTTAGAGCAGAGATGGCTGTTCAGCCACCAACATTACAAAAACATGTCAGAGGTGAGTCTCCTTGTGCTCCTGCAGAGAAGACGAAACCTCGTAAGAAAACACAAAGCCCTCTCACCCTAATCCTGCAGAGGGCACCAAACCAGCAAAAAAGACAAAAGTTAAAGCCAAAGCCAAAGAACCAGTGATGGGCAGATCCAAGAGGCAGGATAACTTTAAACTTCCCAAACATTTGAGAAATGTTGAGGAACCCGAGGAAAACCACATTTCAGAGACACACATTTTCAAAGGCTTCATCCCCTCTCGTCCTATCAAAGTACTGTATTCTGAATCCTTTTACATCACCTTGCATTAAAATTATTGTGTAGAAACGCAACAAAAAAACAGCTTTATATTTGTGTCACCATTTTTAAAGCTTTTCTTATCGCTAATTGGAAATGATGGAAAAAAGTTGTGTTTTTTATTATTCCCACTGATTCTGTGCAGGTGGAAGTTACATGATCAAATACGGTAATGTTCCTTTGATTTTAGAAAAGTAACTGTATTCTCAATGTCACCAAATGAAAAAGTAACTACTACTGCACATACAAGTACTACTACAGCAGCTGTACATATTTTTGGTACGTGTATTCAGCTACTTCCTAACAGTGCAAATGACATACTGCATTATATAATAAAGTGCAACATAAGATTCTAATAGATCTAATTAGAAGTCTGCTGATTGAGGTTGGTGGGTATGTTGCATCTCTTGCCTGAGGTTCATGTCTCCTCTGAGGGCCAGGGTCACGATGTTGGACAGAAGACCTCCAGGACAACAGCCGCAGATCAGCACCACCACAGCGGGCATCTCTGACAACTGGAACACCTGCAAACACACCAAAGAACTCTGGTAAAATCACTTTGACAATATTCAGTTACAGTACAGTAGTATTTATACTTTGCATTGACATCACGTTGGGGTGTTCTACATGTATCTGTATGGTGCAATGTTCAGGAGTTACCATGGTGACACAATGCACACATTAATAAACTCTGTCAAAAAGTTTTAAGATGAAAACTCAAGAAAGAAAACAAAATGGATTTAAATACACAATACATGTGTTCATGGTTCTGTTTAGGTGTTTGATTTTCTGTCGTATTTCCAACTAAAGCAGCTTTCTGATCAGATTGCGTAAAGTTCAGACTACAGTCTAACGACCCTCAGATAGAGCAGTGTTTACAGTTTGCATCACACCCCTGGAGAATGTTGACGACATCAGCTGCAAAGTATCAACAGTATCAAAGCCCACCTTAGCCAGACTGAACGCCGTCAGAGGCATGATCCCGTACTGAGCCACAATCGCGATCCCCACTCCTTTGGGTTTCACAATATGAGCCTGTGATGACAGCAGGGAAATTGGATGAATTCATTAAGTGCATTTTAGTGTTCATCCTACCTCTGTCATTCTGGTACTTTGACATCTTTTACTTTTACTTTAGCATATACTAGAAAAGCCCTGTTCACACATAGTTCCCAGAGAATTGCTTGGCTGACCAGCCAGCTTCTTCTACATTCTGACTGAATCCAGAAGGATGTGCAGCCGGACCATAGAGCACGACCGACCCACTCATTTTTGTAAAGTTTTGTCAAAGCGTGTGGTTTTGTCTGGCTAGGTAAGAAAATTCCTGGGTACACCACTCTGCAGTGACCCCCATTCACACATGCACTCAGTCCCAGAACATTGTCAGGTCTTTTGGCTCTCCATGGAGACTGATAAGTGGAAACGAGCAGGTTTTAGTCTATTTTTTGGCTTAAAAGTTACATACTGTGGCGACTATATTTCTGTACAGTTACTGGTTCAAATAAATCAAGTGTGACAAACATAAAGCTGTTTTAATCCTGTGCCACATTTTTTACACTACTTTTTTTTAAAGTATTTTATATATTCCAGTAATCTACTCATATTTCACAGGATTTACCTTGATCTTGTTGACCTCCATGGTACATCCCAGAGAAATCATAGTCAAGAACATGGCGCTGAACAGAAGGACGTTTCCTATTTGGTTTATCCCATTGACTGCGGTGAAGTCAAGCGTCCCATTTAGACTGTCGTTTCTGAACAAATCCACTTCAGACAGGTTTGCCATAGTAAAAGCGACAAATATGTGAATTAAAGTACATTTAAGTCTACACGCTCTTAGTTTGAGTTCTGCCTGCAAGTCCTTTAAACAAAACAAATGAGTGGTTCCACGATGACAGGCACCAAGCCTTATAAATCTAAAGTATGTCTAAAGTACATTGTCTACAATAGCTAACCTTTGCCCCCCTGGCCTACTTATTACCAGTACATTTCCCCACTGTGGGACAAATAAAGGATTATCTTATCTTATTCTTGTCTCTTTTTATAGCTGTGAGTTTAGTGTGTGTTTATAGTGTGAGTATAGTTTATTTTATAGTTTATTACCATCCATCCATCCATTTTCTTCCACTTATCCGGGGCCGGGTCGCGGGGGCAACAGTCTAAGCAGGGACTCCCAGACTTCCTTCACACCAGACACTTCCTCCAGCTCCTCCGGTGGGACCCCAATGCGTTCCCAGGCCAGCCGAGAGACATAGTCCCTCCAGCGTGTCCTGGGTCTTCCCTGGGGCCTCCTCCCAGTGGGACATGCCCGGAACACCTCCCAAGGGAGGCGTCCAGGAGGCATCCAGAACAGATGCCCGAACCACCTCAGCTGGCTCCTCTCGACGTGGAGGAGCAGCGGCTCTACTCCGAGCCCCTCCCGTGTGACTGAGCTCCTCGCCCTATCTCTAAGGGTGCGCCCAGCCACTCTGCGGAGGAAACTCATTTCGGCCGCTTGTATTCGCGATCTTGTCCTTTCGGTCATTACCCAAAGCTCATGACCATAGGTGAGGGTAGGAACGTAGATTGACCGGTAAATTGAGAGCTTTGCTTTTTGGCTCAGCTCCCTCTTCACCACAACAGTCCGGTACAGCGACCGCATCACTGCCGACGCTGCACCAATCCGCCTGTCAATCTCACGCTCCATCCTCCCCTCACTTGTGAACAAGACCCCAAGATACTTGAACTCCTCCACTTGAGGCAAGGACTCTCCACCCACCCGGAGAGGGCAAGCCACCTTTTTCCGGTCGAGAACCATGGCCTCGGACTTGGAGGAGCTGATCTTCATCCCAGTCGCTTCGCACTCGGCTTCAAACCGCCCCAGTGAACACTGGAGGTCCCGGTTCAATGAAGCCATCAGGACAACATCATCTGCAAACAGCAGAGATGAGATCCTGTGGTCCCCAAACCGGATCCCCTCCGGCCCCTGACTGCGCCTAGAAATTCTGTTTATAAATACAATGAACAGAACCGGTGACAAAGGGCAGCCCTGGCGGAGTCCAACATGCACCGGAAACAGGTCCGACTTACTACTGGCAATGCAAACACAGCTCCTGCTCTGGTCATACAGGGACCGAACAGCCCTTAACAAAGAGCCCCGGACACCATACTCCCAGAGCACTCCCCACAGGACCACACGAGGGACACGGTCAAATGGTTTCTCCAGATCCACAAAGCACATGTGGACTGGTTAGGCAAACTCCCATTAACCCTCGAGCACCCGATGGAGAGTATAGAGCTGGTCCAGTGTTCCGCGGGCAGGACGAAAACCACACTGCTCCTCCTGGATCCGAGGTTCGACCATCGGCCGGATTCTCCTCTCCAGTACCCTGGAATAGACCTTACCGGGGAGGCTGAGGAGTGTGATTCCCCGATAGTTGGAACACACCCTCCGGTCCCCCTTCTTAAACAGAGGGACCACCACCCCGGTCTGCCAATCCAGAGGCACTGTCCCCGACCGCCACGCGATGTTGCAGAGACGTGTCAGCCAAGACAGCCCCACAACATCCAGAGACTTGAGATACTCGGGACGGATCTCATCCACCCCCGGAGCCTTGCCACCGAGGAGCTTGCCAACCACCTCAGTGACTTCAGCCAGGGTGATGGACAAGTCCGCCTCCGAGTCCCCAGCCCCTGCTTCATCCTCAGAAGATGTGACGGTGGGGTTGAGGAGATCCTCAAAGTATTCCTTCCACCGTCCGACAACATCCCCAGTCGAGCTCAACAGCTCTCCACCCACACTGTAAACAGTGTTGGTGAAGCACTGCTTCCCCCTCCTGAGGCGCCGGACAGTTTGCCAGAATTTTCTTGAGGCCGTCCGATAGTCCTCCCAGCCCCGAGTTTTTGCCTCTGCGACCGCCCGGGCTGCAGCACACTTGGCCCGCCGGTACCTGTCAGCTGCCTCCGGAGTCCCATGAGCCAGCAAGGCCCAATAAGACTCCTTCTTCAGCCTGACAGCATCCCTTACTTCCGGTGTCCACCACCGGGTTCGGGGATTGCCGCCGCGACAGGCACCACAGACCTTACGACCACAGCTACGAGCAGCCGCATCGACAATAGAGGCCGAGAACAAAGCCCACTCGGACTCCATGTCCCCAGCCTCCCCCGGAATCTGGGAGAAGCTCTCCCGGAGGTGTGAGTTGAAGGTCCCCCTGACAGAGGGATCTGCCAGACGTTCCCAACAGACCCTCACTATACGCTTAGGCCTGCCAGGTCTTTCCGGCTTCTTCCCCCGCCAGCGAACCCAACTCACAACCAGGTGGTGATCAGTTGACAGCTCTGCCCCTCTCTTCACCCGAGTGTCTAAGACACGCGGCCGGAGGTCAGATGACACGACAACAAAGTCGATCATCGATGTCCGGCCTAGGGTGTCCTGGTGCCACGTGCACTGATGGACACCCTTGTGCTCGAACATGGTGTTCATTATGGACAAACCGTGGCTAGCACAGAAGTCCAGTAACAGAACACCGCTCAGGTTTAGATCAGGGAGGCCGTTCCTCCCAATCACCCATCTCCAGGTGTCACTGTTGTTGCCCACATGGGCGTTGAAGTCCCCCAGTAGAACAACGGAGTCCCCGGTCGGTGCACTATCCAGTACCCCTCCCAGAGACTCCAAGAAGGCCGGGTACTCTGCACTGCTGCTCGGCCCGTAGGCTGACACAACAGTGAGAGACCTGTCCCTGACCCGAAGGCGCAGGTACGCGACCCTCTCGTTCACCGGGGTGAACTCCAACACACAGCGGCTGAGCTGTGGGGCAATGAGCAGGCCCACACCAGCCCGCCGCCGCTCCCTGCGTGCAACACCAGAGAAATGGAGAGTCCAGCCCCCCTCAAGGAGTTGGGTTCCAGAGCCCAAGCTGTGCGTGGAGGTGAGGCCGACTATATCTAGTCGGTAACGCTCAACCTCCCGCACAAGCTCGGGCTCCTTCCCCCCCAGCGAGGTGACATTCCATGTCCCCCGAGCTAGTCTCCATGTCCGGAGATCCAGTCGTCGAGGCCCCTGCCTTTGACTGCCACCCAGATCTCTCTGCACCGGCCCCTTATGGATCCTCCCGCGGGGAGGACGACCCCACGTCGCTCCTTCGAGCTGTGCCCGGCCGGGCCCCACATATTACATATTTTTCTATTTTATTTTGACTTGTACATATACATTTATTTGTATAATTATGTCTCATTTGACACCTTTCTCTTGCTATCTTTTTTTTTGCTATACCATCTATTTTTGTTACTCTCTGTTATTATATTATATTGTGATGTGTGAGCTACTGTATCCAAATAATTTCCCTTGTGGATCAATAAAGTTTGTCTGAGTCTAAGTTTAAGTACTCTGAGGAGCAGTCGTTTTTATTGAACAGAAGGACTCAACTTTGCGTTCCCAATTCTTACCTTCATTCGGTTGTTTACTCGCAGCGAACTCTGAAGGGAATCTGCCTCCCTAGTTTGCAGTAATTTGAATATTTAGCCGGTTTAAAGCTAGATGCTCTTTTTTAAAATTCAGACTGATTTGGTATCATGTGTAAAACTGTTGTCATTTCATCCACTTTTTTAATCCAGTTTTCAGTATCTGTGCAAGTTACTGTAGCTTCAAACTCCGGCATGCGCTTCACAATATTAAATCTCCCATTGATAAAAAAGACCAACTTTCTTTAAACTGCCTTTTTTTTTTTTTTTTGTATTTTTAACTCTCGTTTTCATCTTAATTTTTTGGTAACTGATATTTTGTTGCAGATGTTTTGAGTGCTTAATGTGAACAATCTTCTCGGCATTTATCTGAGGTTAATTTTTGTTTAAAAGCAAAGACGGTTTTGTAAATAATGATTTTATTTTCAATGCAAAAAATATAAACATTTGTATGGTGACAGTGATAATTATACAAATAAAAAATGGCAAAAAAGTACATGTCTTTGAGTGGTACTTGTTTAAAATAAAGTGTAGAAATTGTCCAATCTGCACCAAAAATATTTTTATTTCTAATCAACTTCCACAGAGTTAGTTACATGGGACATTGTAACGTCAAAGATCATTTACTCAAAATGCATTTTTCTCCAATACTGACATAAGGATCATCCTTTAAAATGGCACCTACACACACACCAAACTTTACAGTCTTGTACTTTATTTCATTGAAAAATTTGTAAAAAAATTAATTTTCTTACCATTATATAAGTAAACTAGAAAAGTACTCAGAGAGCGCAGACCTCCACCAAGCCCAATTTAACACAATGCTAACAAAATTTTCAAAGTGATCCAGAATCCAGGATTTCTTCTGGATCATCACCAAAATAATCATCTGTTGGATTTACCATTAGGAACATTTCCTGAACATTTCATCAAGATCCGTCCATAACTTTTTGAGTTATCTTGCTAACTAACAAACAAACAAACAAACAAACAGACAAACTCAGGCGAAAACAACCTCTTTGGCGAAGGTAATTACAGAAGAATTTTCAAATTTATATATCTTTATATAATATAAGATTTTTTTTTCCTTTTCACCTGCAGTCTCGCCTAAAAAGCTGCTACAATCAGCAATATTCTGAACACTTTGATCTAACAGCTCTTCTCTGATATTTCCTGCATCTCTGGACTGGCAGCTTGGTACATTCCTGTAGAGCAAAAAGTTTAAAGTCAGTAATCCAGTACCCATACGCTTCTGGCCCGGGACTGCCAAATGGAAAGAATTTGGGAGTCATAGTTAAACACTCATGTAACTTTATAGCATGAAAATGTTTCTCTGTGGAAATAAGTAGGTTTGGTGATGCTACAAAGCCAAATTACAGGTCTATGGAGAGGTGACCCTGCTCAGTCAATGTTTTTAAATAAATCATTTTTTAAAAGTTTAACACAATCCTGAATAAAGCAATAACGTTAATGACATAGTTTAAATACAAACTAATTACATTTGTAGAAAGCTGTAATTTAGAATTATAAACTAAACTGAACAATATAATTGAATACCATTAAAGGGCATGTAGTAGAAGTAATGGTAGAAGTCTGCTCACCCTTCTTGTTCTTCCGTTGTTGCCAGCACCGGTGAGTCCTGAACAGCAGCACCAGGAGCAGAGTCTCACTGAACTGACTGAACACGTAGACCATTGGGAAGAGGAACAGAGGGCCCACTGCTTCTGGAGGAAATACCACTTTAACCACGGCCATAGCCAAACCCCCATTTTGGCAGCCGGTCTCCATGGACACTGTCCTGCATTCCCTGAGGTATGAACAAACATGGGTTTAGATTTATATTACTTCAAGAATGATGAAAAATTAGGACAGCTGCTATAGCGATTAACAATTTAAAACATACATTTTGAATGTAAAAATGAATGGATGAATAGGACGCACTCCTATGTTGTAGACTTTGATAATTGTTTAATGAAAATCATTATGTGCCAAGGCAGTTCCCTGGCTCACACACTGCACAGTTTTTGAAACTTTTTGGTTTTTTTAACCCAATTTTTAACATCATGGGATTTTCACCAACTGAGGGGTGCAGCATGTGCTGTGTAAACACAACAAAGGGACTGGTGGATTGTGTGAAATGAACTGTTTGTTTTTACCATATCCATGGAGCCCATGCAAGAGGGTAAGGAGCTAGCGAAGGAGCTAGCTATGGACACTGGAGATACAGCTACAGCCGTTTTACACCACATGTGACAGCAAATGTGGCCGAAGACCTTCCAGAGGAAATACTTTGAGAGAATGAACCATTTCAACACCAACTGAAACAACATAGAGTAAGAACAAAGCCTTTCCTGGTCACCTGGTTCCCCCTGGACACTGCTGTGATGCTGCAGGACACAGAGGAGGGACAGTTTTGGTTCTTCAGACAAAAAGGTTTCACTGAGCATCTGTCAGCTTCCTCAGATGCATCATCTGACTGTTGGCACAACAGCTCTAAACAGAGATGAAGGAGCATTTAGTCTTCCGCAAGCCTGGGATACGTTTGGCGTCACCTGTGGCAGACCTGGCACATATTGGCATCCTGAAGATCAGTGATCAGATCAGTGGCAGAGAGAGAGATGGACAGGGAGGGTCAGCAAATCCTGTGGAAGAGCCAAAAGTGTCCCTCCTCTGTGTCCTGCAGCATCACAGCAGTGTCCAGGGTGAATCAGGTGAAAACAATAGGAAAAGGCTCACTCTTACTTGTGATTAAGTATTTTCTCTGGTAGTTCTTCTGCCACTTTTGCTGCCACATATGGTGTAAAAAGCCTGTAGCATTTTAAATGTCCATAGCTAGCTCCTTGGTTAGCTCCTTAACTAGCCTCCTGCACAGTCTCCATGGACATAGGAAAATCAAACCATTCATTTCACACTTGTGCCCTTTAAATTGCACATGCTGTACTTGTTAGCTGGTTAAAATACCATAATATGATGTTGACTGATGTTGTTGAATCAACTGAGCTTAAAAAAAACAAAAAAACAAACTAAAAGTTTCAAAAACTACTCAGCGTGTGAGCCAGGGAGCCACAGTCAACCACTCCACTGCCATGGGATGGACGAGTCACAGCAGTCGGACGATGCTTCTGAGGAAGGTGGCAGATGCTCACTTAAACTGGTCAAGATAAAAACAAACCTTTTTGTCCCTTTTGTGGATACATGAAATTAGACTTTGATGATATCATCATTCCTATATAACTCACACATTTTCACATATTTTGAAGTATTTCTTACGGCTGTGTGAGTCTGAAGAGGAGGGAGAGGAGGTATCCGAAGGTGTATCCGATCATTGGCATCAGGAAAGCGATGGCCACCATGGGCGGAGCCAGGACGGACAGGGTCTGTTCTTCATTCTCCAGAGTGGTCATCACAGTCACCGCCATGAAAAGGATCATAGACATGATCAGACCTGCCTTGGGGAAAGATCACACAATTGTTTCATTACTCACAGGAGCTTGCTTTAGTATCATTTCCAAGTTAAGCTAAAGTGAACAACAAAACAACGATAAATTATAAAAGTCATTTTAATCACATTTGCTTCTAAGCAATTAAAGGTGCACTGATGAACTTTTCTGACAGTAGTAGTTCCACAGTATGGCCTCCACCAGGGTAGGGTATGTAAGGTGTGTGGCCTGCATTGGACTAAAAATGGAACTAAAATCACAACTGAACCTGGGTTGCCAAACGTTTTTCCTCATTCTCAGTATAGTTGAAACTCAGAAACTCCAGAATTCTCTCACTGAGCTGCAGAGGCTGCACTAGCACTGATTCATGATTGGCTACAAATGCTTTTAATTGTAGTAACTAGCAGCCCAATTGAGAGAATCGTGTAAAGCTCATTTTGCTTTCTAATTGGATAATCGTCTTGAGAACTTAAATGCCAAATGATAATAACTTGGACAATGTTTTCCAAGTAAAAATTAAACAATATTACTAGTGTTTGCAGTAAAATAAATACTTGATTTGAACATCAAATATTTACCTCATATGTGGGGACACAGGGCATGTTTGTGAATACAAATCTTACATACCCAAACTTTAAGGTTTGGTGAACAAGACTTCAGCCTCTCTGACCTTGGTGATGATGTTGGAGTACTGTGGTCTGTAGTAGTTGAGGAGTATTCCAATTCCACATGGGATCAGGATGGTTAACAGGGATAAGGCTATATCGCTGTAGGGGACGAACTCCTGGAGACCCTCAAAGCCCTGGCAGTACACGAGCAGGAGCAGAGGCATCATTCCCAAGGCAAGAAGGGTGGAGCAAGTGGTCATCACTATACTGCGAAGAGAGAGAGAAATCACTACTACTACTACTACCACTAAGTCAGTACTATTGCTACTTTTACTATTATCATTCCACTATTCAGCTAATTGTCATGGTCATTCATAGTATTTGTTATGATGCAGTGAAAGGGTACTGGGAGGTAGTTCATGTAGACTATTAAACATTTTATGATGTGTACGAAGTATAAGTTGTCCTTATCATTACCTTGTCCTTGCACTTTATGGTCATATCTGGTATTCTCTGACTCTACCTCTCTGTGAGCCTCTCTGCTTTATTTACCAAATCCATCCTGTTTAGCACCTACAATTCAAGAAATCACTGACCATCCAACAATTAAGAAAAACAAACAAACATTATTTAGAGGTATTGGTAGGGCACCCAAGATGATCTTTTAAAGTGGAACTAACACTAAATCAACCTTTTTTGCTACTAAACTGTGTATGTGGTGTTGTAATAGTATTGTGTACTCCTCCTAGTCCCTTTTTGGCAATTTTAGTGCAAACTACATAAATTGTGTGCTGCCTCCGGTGGCTACTGCAATTTCAAGTGGTACGTGACATCACACAGGACTGCCCTGATTACAGCTAAGTGCTTCTGATTACAAACACATGGTTGCAGGGGCAGAGATTTAAATGTGTAAACCTATTAAACCAGTTACATAAAACAAAGACATCCTACCCCCTCACTCTCCCCTTTAGTCTTCCAGGTACTGCACAAGTTAATGACTCAGTTTGAAATGTTGATGTTTAATCTCCTCATAAGAGATCATATTATGCAAAACTGACTTTTGTGAGCTTTCAACCAAGTTATTAAGGTTAAGGTTATGGCGTTTTTATTTGGGTAAATTTGGTTTGCAGTGGTTAAGAGGAATCAAACATACATCAGTACATGTGCACTGTCAATTAATACTAACAAGTAGCTTAGTGATGCGGTGAAAGGGTACTGGCAGGAAGTTCATGCAGGCTGTTAAACATTTTATGATGTTTGTAGCAAGAGGTTATTGTTCTTAATCATTACCTTGTTCTTGCATTTTACAGTTATAATGTTATATCTGGTAATCCATCCTTATACTTTTGGTTCTTATGTCAAGACCTCTGTTTATTTCATATGTCAACAGAAAAACTGAAGAAGGTAACTGTAGTTGCTGAAATCAGTACTGCGCTACAGACAGTGAAACCAGAAGAAACTAACAAGCCTGAGATGTTAGAGCAGAGATGGCTGTTCAGCCACCAACATTACAAAAACATGTCAGAGGTGAGTCTCCTTGTGCTCCTGCAGAGAAGACGAAACCTCGTAAGAAAACACAAAGCCCTCTCACCCTAATCCTGCAGAGGGCACCAAACCAGCAAAAAAGACAAAAGTTAAAGCCAAAGCCAAAGAACCAGTGATGGGCAGATCCAAGAGGCAGGATAACTTTAAACTTCCCAAACATTTGAGAAATATTGAGGAACCGGAGGAAAACCACATTTCAGAGACACACATTTTCAAAGGCTTCATCCCCTCTCGTCCTATCAAAGTACTGTATTCTGAATCCTTTTACATCACCTTGCATTAAAATTATTGTGTAGAAACGCAACAAAAAAACAGCTTTATATTTGTGTCACCATTTTTTAAAGCTTTTCTTATCGCTAATTGGAAATGATGGAAAAAAGTTGTGTTTTTTATTATTCCCACTGATTCTGTGCAGGTGGAAGTTACATGATCAAATACGGTAATGTTCCTTTGATTTTAGAAAAGTAACTGTATTCTCAATGTCACCAAATGAAAAAGTAACTACTACTGCACATACAAGTACTACTACAGCAGATGTACATATTTTTGGTACGTGTATTCAGCTACTTCCTAACAGTGCAAATGGCATACTGCATTATATAATAAAGTGCAACATAAGATTCTAATAGATCTAATTAGAAGTCTGCTGATTGAGGTTGGTGGGTATGTTGCATCTCTTGCCTGAGGTTCATGTCTCCTCTGAGGGCCAGGGTCACGATGTTGGACAGAAGACCTCCAGGACAACAGCCGCAGATCAGCACCACCACAGCGGGCATCTCTGACAACTGGAACGCCTGCAAACACACCAAAGAACTCTGGTAAAATCACTTTGACAATATTCAGTTACAGTACAGTAGTATTTATACTTTGCATTGACATCACGTTGGGGTGTTCTACATGTATCTGTATGGTGCAATGTTCAGGAGTTACCATGGTGACACAATGCACACATTAATAAACTCTGTCAAAAAGTTTTAAGATGAAAACTCAAGAAAGAAAACAAAATGGATTTAAATACACAATACAAGTGTTCATGGTTCTGTTTAGGTGTTTGATTTTCTGTCGTATTTCCAACTAAAGCAGCTTTCTGATCAGATTGCGTAAAGTTCAGACTACAGTCTAACGACCCTCAGATAGAGCAGTGTTTACAGTTTGCATCACACCCCTGGAGAATGTTGACGACATCAGCTGCAAAGTATCAACAGTATCAAAGCCCACCTTAGCCAGACTGAACGCCGTCAGAGGCATGATCCCGTACTGAGCCACAATCGCGATCCCCACTCCTTTGGGTTTCACAATATGAGCCTGTGATGACAGCAGGGAAATTGGATGGATTCATTAAGTGCATTTTAGTGTTCATCCTACCTCTGTCATTCTGGTACTTTGACATCTTTTACTTTTACTTTAGCATATACTAGAAAAGCCCTGTTCACACATAGTTCCCAGAGAATTGCTTGGCTGACCAGCCAGCTTCTTCTACATTCTGACTGAATCCAGAAGGATGTGCAGCCGGACCATAGAGCACGACCGACCCACTCATCTTCGTAAAGTTTTGTCAAAGCGTGTGGTTTTGTCTGGCTAGGTAAGAAAATTCCTGGGTACACCACTCTGCAGTGACCCCCATTCACACATGCACTCAGTCCCAGAACATTGTCAGGTCTTTTGGCTCTCCATGGAGACTGATAAGTGGAAACGAGCAGGTTTTAGTCTATTTTTTGGCTAAAAAGTTACATACTGTGGCGACTATATTTCTGTACAATTACTGGTTCAAATAAATCAAGTGTGACAAACATAAAGCTGTTTTAATCCTGTGCCACATTTTTTACACTACAATATAATGCATAGTAACTTTTTTTTTTTAAAGTATTTAATATATTCCAGTAATCTACTCATATTTCACAGGATTTACCTTGATCTTGTTGACCTCCATGGTACATCCCAGAGAAATCATAGTAAAGAACATGGCGCTGATCAGAAGGACTTTTCCTATTTGGTTTATCCCATTGACTGCGGTGAAGTCAAGCGTCCCATTTAGACTGTCGTTTCTGAACAAATCCACTTCAGACAGGTTTGCCATAGTAAAAGCGACAAATATGTGAATTAAAGTACATTTAAGTCTACACGCTCTTAGTTTGAGTCCTGCCTGCAAGTCCTTTAAACAAAACAAATGAGTGGTTCCACGATGACAGGCACCAAGCCTTATAAATCATTAGTATGTCTAAAGCACATTGTCTACAATAGCTAACTTTTGCCCCCCTGGTCTACTTATTACCAGTACATTCTTGTCTCTTTTTATAGCTGTGATTTTATAGTTTATTTTATAGTTTATTACCATCCATCCATCCATTTTCTTCCGCTTATTCAGGGCCGGGTCGCGGGGGCAACAGTCTAAGCAGGGACTCCCAGACTTCCTTCACCTCAGACACTTCCTCCAGCTCCTCCGGTGGGACCCCAATGCGTTCCCAGGCCAGCCGAGAGACATAGTCCCTCCAGCGTGTCCTGGGTCTTCCCCGGGGCCTCCTCCCGGTGGAACATGCCCGGAACACCTCCCGAGGGAGGCGTCCAGGAGGCATCCAGAACAGATGCCCGAACCACCTCAGCTGGCTCCTCTCGACGTGGAGGAGCAGCGGCTCTACTCCGAGCCCCTCCCGTGTGACTGAGCTCCTCGCCCTATCTCTAAGGGTGCGCCCAGCCACTCTGCGGAGGAAACTCATTTCGGCCGCTTGTATTCGCGATCTTGTCCTTTCGGTCATTACCTAAAGCTCATGACCATAGGTGAGGGTAGGAACGTAGATTGACCGGTAAATTGAGAGCTTTGCTTTTTGGCTCAGCTCCCTCTTCATCACAACAGTCCGGTACAGCGACCGCATTACTGCCGACGCTGCACCAATCCGCCTGTCAATCTCACGCTCCATCCTCCCCTCACTCGTGAACAAGACCCCGGGATACTTGAACTGCTCCACTTGAGGCAAGGACTCTCCACCCACCCGGAGAGCGCAAGCCACCTTTTTCCGGTCGAGAACCATGGCCTCGGACTTGGAGGAGCTGATCTTCATCCCAGTCGCTTCGCACTCGGCTGCAAACTGCCCCAGTGCACACTGGAGGTCCCGGTTCAATGAAGCCATCAGGACAACATCATCTGCAAACAGCAGAGATGAGATCCTGTGGTCCCCAAACCGGATCCCTTCCGGCCCCTGATTGCGTCTAGAAATTCTGTCCATAAATACAATGAACAGAACCGGTGACAAAGGGCAGCCCTGGCGGAGTCCAACATGCACCGGAAACAGGTCCGACTTACTACCGGCAATGCGAACATAGCTCCTACTCCGGTCATACAGGGACCGAACAGCCCTTAACAAAGAGCCCCGGACACCATACTCCCAGAGCACTCCCCACAGGACCCCACGAGGGACACGGTCAAATGGTTTCTCCAGATCCACAAAGCACATGTGGACTGGTTAGGCAAACTCCCATGAACCCTCGAGCACCCGATGGAGAGTATAGAGCTGGTCCAGTGTTCCGCGGGTGGGACGAAAACCACACTGCTCCTCCTGGATCCGAGGTTCGACCATGGGCCGGATTCTCCTCTCCAGTACCCTGGAATAGACCTTACCGGGGAGGCTGAGGAGTGTGATTCCCCGATAGTTGGAACACACCCTCCAGTCCCCCTTCTTAAACAGAGGGACCACCACCCCGGTCTGCCAGTCCAGAGGCACTGTCCCCGACTGCCACGATGTTGCAGAGACGTGTCAGCTAAGACAGCCCCACAACATCCAGAGACTCAGAGAGATACTCGGGACGGATCTCATCCACCCCCGGAGCCTTGCCACCGAGGAGCTTGCCAACCACTTCAGTGACTTCAGCCAGGGTGATGGACGAGTCCGCCTCCGAGTCCCCAGCCCCTACTTCATCCTCAGAAGACGTGACGGTGGGGTTGAGGAGATCCTCAAAGTATTCCTTCCACCGTCCGACAACATCCCCAGTCGAGCTCAACAGCTCTCCACCCACACTGTAAACAGTGTTGGTGAAGCACTGCTTCCCCCTCCTGAGGCGCCGGACAGTTTGCCAGAATTTCCTTGAGGCCGTCCGATAGTCCTCCTCCATGGCCTCTCCGAACTCCTCCCAGCCCCGAGTTTTTGCCTATGTGACCACCCGGGCTGCAGCACACTTGGCCCGCCGGTACCTGTCAGCTGCCTCCGGAGTCCCATGAGCCAGCAAGGCCCAATAAGACTCCTTCTTCAGCCTGACAGCATCCCTTACTTCCGGTGTCCACCACCGGGTTCGGGGATTGCCGCCGCGACAGGCACCACAGACCTTACGACCACAGCTACGAGCAGCCGCATCGACAATAGAGGCCGAGAACAAAGCCCACTCGGACTCCATGTCCCCAGCCTCCCCCAGAATCTGGGAGAAGCTCTCCCAGAGGTGTGAGTTGAAGGTCCCCCTGACAGAGGGATCTGCCAGATGTTCCCAACAGACCCTCACTATACGCTTGGGCCTGCCAGGTCTTTCCGGCTTCTTCCCCCGCCAGCGAACCCAACTCACAACCAGGTGGTGATCAGTTGACAGCTCTGCCCCTCTCTTCACCCGAGTGTCTAAGACACGCGGCCGGAGGTCAGATGACACGACAACAAAGTCGATCATCGATGTCCGGCCTAGGGTGTCCTGGTGCCACGTGCACTGATGGACACCCTTGTGCTCGAACATGGTGTTCATTATGGACAAACCGTGGCTAGCACAGAAGTCCAGTAACAGAACACCGCTCAGGTTTAGATCAGGGAGGCCGTTCCTCCCAATCACCCATCTCCAGGTGTCACTGTTGTTGCCCACATGGGCGTTGAAGTCCCCCAGTAGAACAACGGAGTCCCCGGTCGGTGCACTATCCAGTACCCCTCCCAGAGACTCCAACAAGGCCGGGTACTCTGCACTGCTGCTCGGCCCGTAGGCTGACACAACAGTGAGAGACCTGTCCCTGACCCGAAGGCGCAGGTACGCGACCCTCTCGTTCACCGGGGTGAACTCCAACACACAGCGGCTGAGCTGTGGGGCAATGAGCAGGCCCACACCAGCCCGCCGCCGCTCCCTGCGTGCAACACCAGAGAAATGGAGAGTCCAGCCCCCCTCAAGGAGTTGGGTTCCAGAGCCCAAGCTGTGCGTGGAGGTGAGGCCGACTATATCTAGTCGGTAACGCTCAACCTCCCGCACAAGCTCGGGCTCCTTCCCCCCCAGCGAGGTGACATTCCATGTCCCCCGAGCTAGTCTCCATGTCCGGAGATCCAGTCGTCGAGGCCCCTGCCTTTGACTGCCACCCAGATCTCTCTGCACCGGCCCCTTATGGATCCTCCCGCGGGGAGGACGACCCCACGTCGCTCCTTCGAGCTGTGCCCGGCCGGGCCCCACATATTACATATTTTTCTATTTTATTTTGACTTGTACATATACATTTATTTGTATAATTATGTCTCATTTGACACCTTTCTCTTGCTATCTTTTTTTTTGCTATACCATCTATTTTTGTTACTCTCTGTTATTATATTATATTGTGATGTGTGAGCTACTGTATCCAAATAATTTCCCTTGTGGATCAATAAAGTTTGTCTGAGTCTAAGTTTAAGTACTCTGAGGAGCAGTCGTTTTTATTGAACAGAAGGACTCAACTTTGCGTTCCCAATTCTTACCTTCATTCGGTTGTTTACTCGCAGCGAACTCTGAAGGGAATCTGCCTCCCTAGTT
The DNA here is from genome assembly GCA_029959045.1 of Taenioides sp. WSHXM2023. Classification (NCBI taxonomy): domain Eukaryota; kingdom Metazoa; phylum Chordata; class Actinopteri; order Gobiiformes; family Gobiidae; genus Taenioides; species Taenioides sp. WSHXM2023. The sequence continues at coordinate 21,107,741 of CM057103.1, read as the reverse complement.
TGCAGTAATTTGAATATTTAGCCGGTTTAAAGCTAGATGCTCTTTTTTAAAATTCAGACTGATTTGGTATCATGTGTAAAACTGTTGTCATTTCATCCACTTTTTTAATCCAGTTTTCAGTATCTGTGCAAGTTACTGTAGCTTCAAACTCCGGCATGCGCTTCACAATATTAAATCTCCCATTGATAAAAAAGACCAACTTTCTTTAAACTGCCTTTTTTTTTTTTTTTTGTATTTTTAACTCTCGTTTTCATCTTAATTTTTTGGTAACTGATATTTTGTTGCAGATGTTTTGAGTGCTTAATGTGAACAATCTTCTCGGCATTTATCTGAGGTTAATTTTTGTTTAAAAGCAAAGACGGTTTTGTAAATAATGATTTTATTTTCAATGCAAAAAATATAAACATTTGTATGGTGACAGTGATAATTATACAAATAAAAAATGGCAAAAAAGTACATGTCTTTGAGTGGTACTTGTTTAAAATAAAGTGTAGAAATTGTCCAATCTGCACCAAAAATATTTTTATTTCTAATCAACTTCCACAGAGTTAGTTACATGGGACATTGTAACGTCAAAGATCATTTACTCAAAATGCATTTTTCTCCAATACTGACATAAGGATCATCCTTTAAAATGGCACCTACACACACACACCAAACTTTACAGTCTTGTACTTTATTTCATTGAAAAATTTGTAAAAAAAAAAAATAAAAATTATAATAATTTTCTTACCATTATATAAGTAAATTACAGAAGAATTTTCAAATTTATATATCTAAATTTAAGATTTTTTTTTCCTTTTCACCTGCAGTCTCGCCTAAAAAGCTGCTACAATCAGCAATATTCTGAACACTTTGATCTAACAGCTCCTCTCTGATATTTCCTGCATCTCTGGACTGGCAGCTTGGCACATTCCTGTAGAGCAAAAAGTTTAAAGTCAGTAATCCAGTACCCATACGCTTCTGGCCCGGGACTGCCAAATGGAAAGAATTTGGGAGTCATAGTTAAACACTCATGTAACTTTATAGCATGAAAATGTTTCTCTGTGGAAATAAGTAGGTTTGGTGATGCTACAAAGCCAAATTACAGGTCTATGGAGAGGTGACCCTGCTCAGTCAATGTTTTTAAATAAATCATTTTTTAAAAGTTTAACACAATCCTGAATAAAGCAATAACGTTAATGACATAGTTTAAATACAAACTAATTACATTTGTAGAAAGCTGTAATTTAGAATTATAAACTAAACTGAACAATATAATTGAATACCATTAAAGGGCATGTAGTAGAAGTAATGGTAGAAGTCTGCTCACCCTTCTTGTTCTTCCATTGTTGCCAGCACCGGTGAGTCCTGAACAGCAGCACCAGGAGCAGAGTCTCACTGAACTGACCGAACACGTAGACCATTGGGAAGATGAACAGAGGGCCCACTGCTTCTGGAGGAAATGCCACTTTTACCACGGCCATAGCCAAACCCCCATTTTGGCAGCCGGTCTCCATGGACACTGTCCTGCATTCCCTGAGGTATGAACAAACATGGGTTTAGATTTATATTACTTCAAGAATGATGAAAAATTAGGACAGCTGCTATAGCGATTAACAATTTAAAACATACATTTTGAATGTAAAAATGAATGGATGAATAGGACGCACTCCTATTTTGTAGACTTTGATAATTGATTAATGAAAATCATTATGTGCCAAGGCAGTTCCCTGGCTCACACACTGCACAGTTTTTGGTTTTTTTTAACTCAGTTTTTAACATCATGGGATTTTCACCAACTGAGGGGTGCAGCATGTGCTGTGTAAACACAACAAAGGGACTGGTGGATTGTGTGAAATGAACTGTTTGTTTTTACCGTATCCATGGAGCCCATGCAAGAGGATAAGGAGCTAGCGAAGGAGCTAGCTATGGACACTGGAGATACAGCTACAGCCGTTTTACACCACATGTGACAGCAAATGTGGCCGAAGACCTTCTAGAGGAAATACTTTGAGAGAATGAACCATTTCATCACCAACTGAAACAACATAGAGTAAGAACAAAGCCTTTCCTGGTCACCTGGTTCCCCCTGGACACTGCTGTGATGCTGCAGGACACAGAGGAGGGACAGTTTTGGTTCTTCAGACAAAAAGGTTTCACTGAGCATCTGTCAGCTTCCTCAGATGCATCATCTGACTGTTGGCACAACAGCTCTAAACAGAGATGAAGGAGCATTTAGTCTTCCGCAAGCCTGGGATACGTTTGGCGTCACCTGTGGCAGACCTGGCACATATTGGCATCCTGAAGATCAGTGATCAGATCAGTGGCAGAGAGAGAGATGGACAGGGAGGGTCAGCAGATCCTGTGGAAGAGCCAAAAGTGTCCCTCCTCTGTGTCCTGCAGCATCACAGCAGTGTCCAGGGTGAATCAGGTGAAAACAATAGGAAAAGGCTCACTCTTACTTGTGATTAAGTATTTTCTCTGGTAGTTCTTCTGCCACTTTTGCTGCCACATATGGTGTAAAAAGCCTGTAGCATTTTAAATGTCCATAGCTAGCTCCTTGGTTAGCTCCTTAACTAGCCTCCTGCACAGTCTCCATGGACATAGGAAAATCAAACCATTCATTTCACACTTGTGCCCTTTAAATTGCACATGCTGTACTTGTTAGCTGGTTAAAATACCATGATATGATGTTGACTGATGTTGTTGAATCAACTGAGCTTAAAAAAAACAAAAAAACAAACTAAAAGTTTCAAAAACTACTCAGCGTGTGAGCCAGGGAGCCACAGTCAACCACTCCACTGCCATGGGATGGACGAGTCACAGCAGTCGGACGATGCTTCTGAGGAAGGTGGCAGATGCTCACTTAAACTGGTCAAGATAAAAACAAACCTTTTTGTCCCTTTTGTGGATACATGAAATTAGACTTTGATGATATCATCATTCCTATATAACTCACACATTTTCACATATTTTGAAGTATTTCTTACGGCTGTGTGAGTCTGAAGAGGAGGGAGAGGAGGTATCCGAAGGTGTATCCGATCATTGGCATCAGGAAAGCGATGGCCACCATGGGCGGAGCCACGACGGACAGGGTCTGTTCTTCATTCTCCAGAATGGTCATCACAGTCACCGCCATGAAAAGGATCATAGACACGATCAGACCTGCCTTGGGGAAAGATCACACAATTGTTTCATTACTCACAGGAGCTTGCTTTAGTATCATTTCCAAGTTAAGCTAAAGTGAACAACAAAACAACGATAAATTATAAAAGTCATTTTAATCACATTTGCTTCTAAGCAATTAAAGGTGCACTGATGAACTTTTCTGACAGTAGTAGTTCCACAGTATGGCCTCCACCAGGGTAGGGTATGTAAGGTGTGTGGCCTGCATTGGACTAAAAATGGAACTAAAATCACAACTGAACCTGGGTTGCCAAACGTTTTTCCTCATTCTCAGTATAGTTGAAACTCAGAAACTCCAGAATTCTCTCACTGAGCTGCAGAGGCTGCACTAGCACTGATTCATGATTGGCTACAAATGCTTTTAATTGTAGTAACTAGCAGCCCAATTGAGAGAATCATGTAAAGCTCATTCTGCTTTCTAATTGGATAATCGTCTTGAGAACTTAAATGCCAAATGATAATAACTTGGACAATGTTTTCCAAGTAAAAATTAAACAATATTACTAGTGTTTGCAGTAAAATAAATATTTGATTTGAACATCAAATATTTACCTCATATGTGGGGACACAGGGCATGTTTGTGAATACAAATCTTACATACCCAAACTTTAAGGTTTGGTGAACAAGACTTCAGCCTCTCTGACCTTGGTGATGATGTTGGAGTACTGTGGTATGTAGTAGTTGAGGAGTATTCCAATTCCACATGGGATCAGGATGGGTAACAGGGATAAGGCTATATCGCTGTAGGGGACGAACTCCTGGAGACCCTCAAAGCCCTGGCAGTACACGAGCAGGAGCAGAGGCATCATTCCGAAGGCAAGAAGGGTGGAGCAAGCGGTCATCACTATACTGCGAAGAGAGAGAGAAATCACTACTACTACTACTACCACTAAGTCAGTACTATTGCTACTTTTACTATTATCATTCCACTATTCAGCTAATTGTCATGGTCATTCATAGTATTTGTTATGATGCAGTGAAAGGGTACTGGGAGGTAGTTCATGTAGACTATTAAACATTTTATGATGTGTACGAAGTATAAGTTGTCCTTATCATTACCTTGTCCTTGCACTTTATGGTCATATCTGGTATTCTCTGACTCTACCTCTCTGTGAGCCTCTCTGCTTTATTTACCAAATCCATCCTGTTTAGCACCTACAATTCAAGAAATCACTGACCATCCAACAATTAAGAAAAACAAACAAACATTATTTAGAGGTATTGGTAGGGCACCCAAGATGATCTTTTAAAGTGGAACTAACACTAAATCAACCTTTTTTGCTACTAAACTGTGTATGTGGTGTTGTAATAGTATTGTGTACTCCTCCTAGTCCCTTTTTGGCAATTTTAGTGCAAACTACATAAATTGTGTGCTGCCTCCGGTGGCTACTGCAATTTCAAGTGGTACGTGACATCACACAGGACTGCCCTGATTATAGCTAGGTGCTTCTGATTACAAACACATGGTTGCAGGGGCAGAGATTTAAATAAACCTATTAAACCAGTTACATAAAACAAAGACATCCTACCCCCTCACTCTCCCCTTTAGTCTTCCAGGTACTGCACAAGTTAATGACTCAGTTTGAAATGTTGATGTTTAATCTCCTCATAAGAGATCATATTATGCAAAACTGACTTTTGTGAGCTTTCAACCAAGTTATTAAGGTTAAGGTTATGGCGTTTTTATTTGGGTAAATTTGGTTTGCAGTGGTTAAGAGGAATCAAACATACATCAGTACATGTGCACTGTCAATTAATACTAACAAGTAGCTTAGTGATGCGGTGAAAGGGTACTGGCAGGAAGTTCATGCAGGCTGTTAAACATTTTATGATGTTTGTAGCAAGAGGTTATTGTTCTTAATCATTACCTTGTTCTTGCACTTTACAGTTATAATGTTATATCTGGTAATCCATCCTTATACTTTTGGTTCTTATGTCAAGACCTCTGTTTATTTCATATGTCAACAGAAAAACTGAAGAAGGTAACTGTAGTTGCTGAAATCAGTACTGCGCTACAGACAGTGAAACCAGAAGAAACTAACAAGCCTGAGATGTTAGAGCAGAGATGGCTGTTCAGCCACCAACATTACAAAAACATGTCAGAGGTGAGTCTCCTTGTGCTCCTGCAGAGAAGACGAAACCTCGTAAGAAAACACAAAGCCCTCTCACCCTAATCCTGCAGAGGGCACCAAACCAGCAAAAAAGACAAAAGTTAAACCCAAAGCCAAAGAACCAGTGATGGGCAGATCCAAGAGGCAGGATAACTTTAAACTTCCCAAACATTTGAGAAATATTGAGGAACCGGAGGAAAACCACATTTCAGAGACACACATTTTCAAAGGCTTCATCCCCTCTCGTCCTATCAAAGTACTGTATTCTGAATCCTTTTACATCACCTTGCATTAAAATTATTGTGTAGAAACGCAACAAAAAAACAGCTTTATATTTGTGTCACCATTTTTTAAAGCTTTTCTTATCGCTAATTGGAAATGATGGAAAAAAGTTGTGTTTTTTATTATTCCCACTGATTCTGTGCAGGTGGAAGTTACATGATCAAATACTGTAATGTTCTTTTGATTTTAGAAAAGTAACTGTATTCTCAATGTCACCAAATGAAAAAGTAACTACTACTGCACATACAAGTACTACTACAGCAGATGTACATATTTTTGGTACGTGTATTCAGCTACTTCCTAACAGTGCAAATGACATACTGCATTATATAATAAAGTGCAACATAAGATTCTAATAGATCTAATTAGAAGTCTGCTGATTGAGGTTGGTGGGTATGTTGCATCTCTTGCCTGAGGTTCATGTCTCCTCTGAGGGCCAGGGTCACGATGTTGGACAGAAGACCTCCAGGACAACAGCCGCAGATCAGCACCACCACAGCGGGCATCTCTGACAACTGGAACGCCTGCAAACACACCAAAGAACTCTGGTAAAATCACTTTGACAATATTCAGTTACAGTACAGTAGTATTTATACTTTGCATTGACATCATGTTGGGGTGTTCTACATGTATCTGTATGGTGCAATGTTCAGGAGTTACCATGGTGACACAATGCACACATTAATAAACTCTGTCAAAAAGTTTTAAGATGAAAACTCAAGAAAGAAAACAAAATGGATTTAAATACACAATACAAGTGTTCATGGTTCTGTTTAGGTGTTTGATTTTCTGTCGTATTTCCAACTAAAGCAGCTTTCTGATCAGATTGCGTAAAGTTCAGACCACAGTCTAACGACCCTCAGATAGAGCAGTGTTTACAGTTTGCATCACACCCCTGGAGAATGTTGACGACATCAGCTGCAAAGTATCAACAGTATCAAAGCCCACCTTAGCCAGACTGAACGCCGTCAGAGGCATGATCCCGTACTGAGCCACAATCGCGATCCCCACTCCTTTGGGTTTCACAATATGAGCCTGTGATGACAGCAGGGAAATTGGATGGATTCATTAAGTGCATTTTAGTGTTCATCCTACCTCTGTCATTCTGGTACTTTGACATCTTTTACTTTTACTTTAGCATATACTAGAAAAGCCCTGTTCACACATAGTTCCCAGAGAATTGCTTGCCTGACCAGCCAGCTTCTTCTACATTCTGACTGAATCCAGAAGGATGTGCAGCCGGACCATAGAGCACGACCGACCCACTCATTTTTGTAAAGTTTTGTCAAAGCGTGTGGTTTTGTCTGGCTAGGTAAGAAAATTCCTGGGTACACCACTCTGCAGTGACCCCCATTCACACATGCACTCAGTCCCAGAACATTGTCAGGTCTTTTGGCTCTCCATGGAGACTGATAAGTGGAAACAAGCAGGTTTTAGTCTATTTTTTGGCTTAAAAGTTACATACTGTGGCGACTATATTTCTGTACAGTTACTGGTTCAAATAAATCAAGTGTGACAAACATAAAGCTGTTTTAATCCTGTGCCACATTTTTTACACTACTTTTTTTTTAAAGTATTTTATATATTCCAGTAATCTACTCATATTTCACAGGATTTACCTTGATCTTGTTGACCTCCATGGTACATCCCAGAGAAATCATAATAAAGAACATGGCGATGATCAGAAGGACGTTTCCTATCCCATTGACTGTGGTGAAGTCAAGCGTCCCATTTAGACTGTTGTTTCTGAACAAATCCACTTCAGACAGGTTTGCCATAGTAAAAGCGACAAATATGTGAATTAAAGTACATTTAAGTCTACACGCTCTTAGTTTGAGTCCTGCCTGCAAGTCCTTTAAACAAAACAAATGAGTGGTTCCACGATGACAGGCACCAAGCCTTATAAATCATTAGTATGTCTAAAGCACATTGTCTACAATAGCTAACCTTTGCCCCCCTGGCCTACTTATTACCAGTACATTTCCCCACTGTGGGACAAATAAAGGATTATCTTATCTTATCTTGTCTCTTTTTATAGCTGTGATTTTATAGTTTATTTTAAAGTTTATTACTTATTTTTCTATTTTATTTTGACTTTTATATACATTTATTTTTATAATTATATCTCATTTGACTCCTGTCTCTTGGTCTTTTTGCTATACCATCTATTTTTGTTACTCTCTGTTATTATATTATATTGTGATTGTAAATAACCCAGAGTATCATTTGCCTTTGTTAAAACCTCTTTTGACATTTTTTCTTTATATATATATATATATATATATATATATATATATATATATATATATATATATATATATATATATATATATATATATATATATATATATATATATATATCTTGCACTCCTTTTCTGTAGTTGACCATTAACTTCCGCCTTTATGTGTAGCGCTCTTATTTTGAAGGGTCTATTTCCTGTTAGCTCAAACCGGTTAATTAGCTTAACATCGAAAACGGCAAAACACGGCATACGGAGCAAAGATATTTTGGTTCTTATATTCTAATTGTTGTTCAGCTACCCCTCTGAAGAGGCATAAGGTACGTTGTTGATTTAAATATGTGTTTTGGATAATTTAGTGTACCTTGGTTGATGTGTTTTTGTTTCAATGAATGTAAATTATAAGATAAACTTGCAATTGAGTTTTGTGTATTTGTATTTATACACTGTATTTTGCTTACGGCAGATTGGAGGATTTATTGACATTAAATCTTAAAATCGCCAGTTTAAGTGTCAATCTTCATTCAGAGGGATATGCTACAGTGATGTCTGAGCTACTGTATCCAAATAATTTCCCTTGTGGATCAATAACGTTTGTCTGAGTCTAAGTTTAAGTACTCTGAGGAGCAGTGCAAGAAACTCAAATGTTCAAATCATTTTTTCATAAAGCTTTTGTCACTTATTTGAGTAAAAGTTGAGCAGCCACAACTTTTCCTCAAGTAAGTGTTACTTCAATTAAAATATTACACAAGTAGGACTGAAAGTATGTTTTTTTCTTTTATTTGAGTAGTGAAGTAACGGTACTTTTACTTTTCTGAGTTTTTAATACAATTTTGATGTCAAATAAATGAATGAAATTGATAGCAAATTTTGTATACTTTCAAGTAATATTGCCTTATGTCTGGAGTGAATGTAGGACGTAAATATAATCTAAGAAGTAATCACCTTGACAACACAGTATTTTTGCAAAACTAAAAGTAGTGTCAGGGCTTGAAATGCACTGAATAGATGTGAAGTCTCAGATGATTAATTTAGTGCCTTATCACACTGGACAAAGTGACAAATTGACTGTTGTTGTGCTGCTTATATCTGCAGAGCTGTCAACACTGCATTCCCCAGGCTGACCTCCTGTCTCCAAACCAACTTGTGACAGCCATAAAGAAATGTGATTAAAGGTAAGATAGACTCGGAACACAAGTGACATCTAGCGTTTACTTCTGGTGAAAAACAAACAAAATGTGAACTGTTCAAAAGGTACATTTTCCTACACTGAAGAACAAGGAGGCACAGTCCATCAAGTGTTAAAGGGCCTTTATTACACCATTTCCTGATCTCTGTTGTAATGTTGTTTCCTCATCAAAAATACACCTGGAGTTGTGTTTTGAGTTAACAGAAAACACTCTGTTCCACCTTGTGATGTCATGTGGTAATACAGGAAATGCTGCACTGTGTTCATTTTGAAGTTGATGCTCACTCAAACCCCCATTAATCTCTGTGTATATGGCTTCTTTTTTTTACCCAAAACGAGGCCTTTTGGCGGCACAGGAAGTGGCCCGTGGGTCGAATCACCTGTCGTTAATATATTTAGCATGAAACATATAAAAATAACTAGTAATAATCATCATGACGGCCAAACGGTTAGGACTCACACTAACAAGGTCCTGGGTTTGATTCTGGCGTGGTGTGGAGTTTGCAAACATACAAACTGACTTTTTACTTCTCACTTATCTGGTGTTATGTTTCTATCTGCAGAGCTGCTGACACTGTTCATTCCCAAGACTGAGCTCCTTTCTCCAAACCAACACATGTACCTGCCATAAAGGAATGTGATTAAACTGATCCGTAAATCTGGTCACGTGATCGGCTCTGAGCTGGAGACATTTGTCACAGTGAGGGACAGGAGGACACTGGACAAACTGCTCTCCATCATGGACACTCCTGCTCACCCACTGCACCAGACTATAGAGGGACAGAGGAGATAATACTCCCTACAACTGTACAACAACTCACCCACTGCACCAGACTATAGAGGGACAGAGGAGATAATACTCCCTACAACTGTACAACAACTCACCCACTGCACCAGACTATAGAGGGACAGAGGAGATAATACTCCCTACAACTGTACAACTCACCCACTGCACCAGACTATAGAGGGACAGAGGAGATAATACTCCCTACAACTGTACAACTCACCCACTGCACCAGACTATAGAGGGACAGAGGAGATAATACTCCCTACAACTGTACAACAACTCACCCACTGCACCAGACTATAGAGGGACAGAGGAGATAATACTCCCTACAACTGTACAACAACTCACCCACTGCACCAGACTATAGAGGGACAGAGGAGATAATACTCCCTACAACTGTACAACAACTCACCCACTGCACCAGACTATAGAGGGATAGAGGAGATAATACTCCCTACAACTGTACAACAACTCACCCACTGCACCAGACTATAGAGGGACAGAGGAGATAATACTCCCTACAACTGTACAACTCACCCACTGCACCAGACTATAGAGGGACAGAGGAGATAATACTCCCTACAACTGTACAACAACTCACCCACTGCACCAGACTATAGAGGGACAGAGGAGATAATACTCCCTACAACTGTACAACAACTCACCCACTGCACCAGACTATAGAGGGACAGAGGAGATAATACTCCCTACAACTGTACAACAACTCACCCACTGCACCAGACTATAGAGGGACAGAGGAGATAATACTCCCTACAACTGTACAACAACTCACCCACTGCACCAGACTATAGAGGGACAGAGGAGATAATACTCCCTACAACTGTACAACTCACCCACTGCACCAGACTATAGAGGGACAGAGGAGATAATACTCCCTACAACTGTACAACTCACCCACTGCACCAGACTATAGAGGGACAGAGGAGATAATACTCCCTACAACTGTACAACAACTCACCCACTGCACCAGACTATAGAGGGACAGAGGAGATAATACTCCCTACAACTGTACAACTCACCCACTGCACCAGACTATAGAGGGACAGAGGAGATAATACTCCCTACAACTGTACAACAACTCACCCACTGCACCAGACTATAGAGGGACAGAGGAGATAATACTCCCTACAACTGTACAACAACTCACCCACAACACCAGACTATAGAGGGACAGAGGAGATAATACTCCCTACAACTGTACAACAACTCACCCACTGCACCAGACTATAGAGGGACAGAGGAGATAATACTCCCTACAACTGTACAACAACTCACCCACAACACCAGACTATAGAGGGACAGAGGAGATAATACTCCCTACAACTGTACAACAACTCACCCACTGCACCAGACTATAGAGGGACAGAGGAGCTCATTCTCCAACAGGCTCCTACAGCTCCACTCAAACAGTGAGAGATACAGAACTACATTCATACTATAATACTCCCTACAACTGTACAACAACTCACCCTTATGTAACAGATAATACTCCCTACAACTGTACAACAACTTAATCTCAAGTAACAGATAACCTTATGCCCTGTCAATCAGCATATTATTTGCACTGTCGTTCTTGTCTCTTGTTTATAGCTGTGATTTTATAGTTTATTTTATAGTTTATTACTTATTTTTCTATTTTATTTTGACTTGTACATATACATTTATTTTTATAATTATGTCTCATTTGGTATAGCTCTTTTTGCTATACCATCTATTTTTGTTACTCTCTGTTATTATATTATATTGTGATGTTTGAGCTACTGTATCCAAATAATTTCCCTTGTGGATCAATAAAGTTTGTCTAAGTCTAAAGGTATGACTCTGAGCACAAGTGACATCTAGTGTTGACTTCTGATAAAAAATAAATAAATAAAAACAACAGTTCAGGAGCCACAATGAACCGCAGGTACATTTTCCTACGTTGAACAAGGAGGCAAAGTCAAATCTATAACGACATTCTAATGAAAGAGGGAAAGAGACAGATACTTTATTAATCCAGAGGGAATTTCAAGTTTTGCTGCAGATCCAGGGCTGTTTGAGGAGAGTAAGAGCCAAAAGTGTCCCTCCTCTCTGTCCTGAAAGAATCAAATATTATAGTTCTCGTCTGACACTTTAAAGGGAGTGTAAGTGCAGAGTCTTTTTAAAATTGTAATACATAATTTTGTTGTCATTTACCTTTTAAATTCTGCTCATTTTCATTTTTCTTTTAAACAGCTGGACAATATGAGAAAATTGTACAGGATTTTTTGTCCCTCATATTGATTGGTCACAATTATATATATTTTTTTCTTTTAAGATTAGGGTTTATGAAAATAGATAATACAGACTTTTATTCACTGACCCTGGCTCTTTCTGAATTGAAGAATTAATCTTACATTATTTTTATTAACCTGTGAAAAAGGGCAAGTACCATTGTGAATTATGCAGGGCTCATCAGTGGTGCTTAATGCAGACAGTGCACGTCTGGAAGAAAAAATGGGGAATTCATGGTGCTGTTTAGTTCCCATTTAGCGCCTGTTTCGTTTTCATTTCAGTGTTTGATTTTCAGCAAAAACAGTGAGTGACAAACTGAATAACAACAAACAAACAAAATCAGCTCACCTTTTGCAATTCCAACAGTTCTTTCTGGTCATCTTGAGTTAAAATAATGCTCAGATTAAAGTCTAACTTGAGTAACAGAGCTTCAGACAGAGCAGTGCCTCTAGTTAGCTTTACCCTCCAGGGAATGTTGCTGACGGCAGCTGCAGAGTATCAATATGAAGGTGACTTGATATGGACTTCAGCCATTGCACCGCATAGTAATTAAAACTTTACAGATGGTGCAGTCCGCCAGCTGCTGGTCTCCATGGAGATGTTGCATTGCTTAGAATGCTCCACAGTATGGCATTAAACTATCTTAGATTCAATAACAGGTGTTTGTATTGGTAAAAAAAACCCAAAGTATTCTTACTGTGAGTCGTGTCACTTTGTCATAAATCTGTAACTTGGCCTTGAGGAATGGCGAGTGAAAAGTGAGTGCGAGAGCCCCTTGTCTCCATGGAGATATACAAGTTTAATGCCATACTGTTGAACTTTCCACAATAATGATAAAAGCACTGCTCCTTCTGTATTCCTATCACGTGCAGTTCTTAAAGACAGCCAACAGATGTCACTATTCTCTACTGTATATGTGTGTCAGCCATGGATCTGTTAAAATAACACGCAAAATTAAAACGAATCACTGCTTCATGGACCTCAAACCCTCCCTCACGATCTTGGTTCTAGATTTTCTTACTTTTCTTGCTTTTCTTACCTATGCTGACTAATGTTGTGATCCAGAGGCAAATGGAGGCGGTTTTCCTCTTTGAACAGTTGGGAGAAACCATGTGATAATTAGAGAGGTGTTTATGTTTGTGTTTATTTAGAGGGGTGTTTGGTTTCTCGTCTCATCTACTTTTCTGGTACTATTTTTGTAATTCATTTGTTTGTTATCTAGGTATGTTTATGTGAAAATTCCTAACTTTCTTTCTAGTTAAAATAAGTGTATATATCCTATACAGTGCTTTCACTTTTGTTGGTTTAATCCGTATATTGTTTTCTTTTGATTTAAACTATTTGCATGATGTACTTTATGTCAATACTGCGCAAAGGTGGAAGATCTGAAGCTGATATATTTGCAGTTCATTCCAAAATTTGCTTGTAACGTCCTGGTAGATGTAAGAGAGAGAATAATTACAAATGACAGAATGATCAGTGTTTTGTTTTTGAAAATTACACTGGCAATTTCCGAACTTTTTAATTATGATCAGCTCAATCAATCCACCTTTTTAATAGAGATATCATACTCAATGTTCTGGTTTTGTCATTTAAGAGGTAACAATATAGCCCTGGACAAAACAAATAGAAACATTTAGAAAGTACAAATAATTCTGGGTTTTGCGCCTCTTTTGATTGACTCCTGTGAGCTTTGAGCCATGTTCTAATACTGTTACCTCCTCAAAAACATACCTGGAGTTGTTTTGTTTCATTCACACGTTTGAGTAATCCTGCATTATTAGTCTGTCTACATCTCCAAAGCTCAGAATGCTCTGGTCCACCTTGTGATGTCATGAAGCGGTAGTTTTCAAGTTAACAGCTACATTTTTCTTTTTTGTTTAGTAGAGATTGGCTATACCAGAGTCGTAATCATCCAGATGATTCTAGTGAAAGTGAAGTAGGACTATGGAGAGGAGCATCTCATTACCCCATGACATCACAAGGTGGAAGGTGGAGTGTTTTCTGTTGCAGGGTTTGTGTATTAAACGTGTGAATGAAACAAAACACAACTCCAAACATGTTTCTGATGAGGAAACAACATTATAACAGAGATCAGAAAACAATGTAATATAGGTTCTTTAATCATAATGTATAAATACATGCTACTCTTTTATTTCCTACTGATCCAATACAAAAATCTATTTAAACATCTAAACATCTAAACATGACAGCATCCTACCAGTGGTGGATGCGCGTCCGTGCTCACTTCCTATTTGGAACGCGACGGCTAGCAGGTTAGCTATGTCCATTTATATATACAGTCTATGATCAGCACATGCACAACATGGAAACAAAGTGGAACTAAACCCTAAATCCACCTTTTTTTTGCGACTACACCGTAAACCTTTGGTGCAAACTAGGTAAACTTGCAGCTCTGAGGTCAGAAAGTACTTGGTGACATCACACAAGACTGTCCTGATTACAGACAGGTGTTTCTGAAGGTTAAGGTACACTTTATTGTCCCTATAGGGAAATTTGTCCTCAGCATTTGACCCATCCTTCAGTGTTAGACCAAACACACTGTTCCTTATACCTCCAGAGCCCAGCCTCTCTCCCTTCACTCTCTTCTGTCTGTATGAGCTGTATTTGAAATGAGGTTGTGGTTTAGATGTTTTGTCCCACTTTAAAACGGTGCTATGGTATTGGACATTGTAGTAGAATAGCCCTTAAGACATTGTGATAGTATTGTCCATTCCAGTCCAGTCAAGTCTCGCTTTGCTTCTGTTGTAGGGAGTATTATACCACTAATGACTTAGGCCAAGATAACAAGGACTGAGTTGGCAGTGCTATCTTTCTATCAAAGCCCAATAAGTCGTTTACTTTTCAATTTCTTCATAAGTCACATTCTTAAATCAGTCACTGAATTTATATTTTCTAATATCCAAAATGTGGTTTACAGCCATTTTAATTGTCAAATCACCCCAAAGTTGATTTCCAATTTGGCGGATTACAAAATGATAATGACAAAGTTCCTGATATTATAATAAACTAGTTTGGCTAGTTGAAAACTGAAATCGTGACAACACTAAACACGCAGCATTGGCTATTTTATATTAAGTCCAAATCATGGCTCTAATTCTATTTATCGTCTCTGGCCTTGATCACAACCATCACTTCTCTGCAATGTCCAATGCCCCAGTCCTTTTGTAAGTGCACAGATAACAACAATGGGAGTAACAAAAACAAATCTTGTACGCTGACTGCATATGGGGGCCTTCTTACGGGTACAGTGTGTGTGTGTGCTGCAAGGAACAAAAACGAGGATCTTTGAAAGGTTTAACGTCCCAGGACATATGGGGGGAGGGGAGACCCGACCTGCCCCAACTCATCTCTATTTACAAGCCTGTGTACTACTTTTACCCCACAGTTAATTGTTGGTCCTGTAGTAGCATAAGTAGTTGAAATACCTCAGAGTACTACACCTCCAGGGAAATTGCTGTTTGGGTGTGGCAGGAAGTCTGGATTCATTAACATGCAGTTTCATCTGTGAATGCAGAAATAAGCTTTCAGTCATTTAGGCTTATTTCAGATACATAATTACAAGTCCTATATTACACAAAATAAACTCTTGTGAGCTTTAAGCCATGTTAGAAAGTTGTTACTTCATCAAAACATACGTGGAGTTGTGTTTTGTTTCATTAACACATTTAACACACAAACCTTACAAAGGAAAACTCTCTGTTCCACATGTTTGAGTAATCCTCAAAATACTCAGTTCTGCTTTGTCGTGTAGTGGTAGTTTTCAAATTAACAGCTAAATTTTACCTTTAGTTCAGTAGAGATTTTCAATTTCAGACGAAATTTACCAACAATTTATTTCGCATCAACAGTGTAGGTTAGGTATGTATTAGTAACCTAATGAGATGACCTGAAGTGGAAAAGCAATAGCCTGAGGCTGAATAAATAAATGAGATAAAGATAATTCTTTACATTGTAGTAAACTAATCATAGCCTATTTTCTTTTTCCCATATTCATTCTTTTTTCCATCCATATCTGCAGTTGTAGTACTGAGTTCGTGTTTTGAGAGATGCCGTTAGTGTTTTTAGCTACGAGGATCCCGTGATGGCTGTGGGCTGTTTCATGTTTGACTTCGTGTATTTGTGTCTATTCTTGTAATCCACGTGTCTCAGCCCTGCCAAGATTTGGCTCTTGTGACACATAAGAGTTGTATGAACTGCAATGCCCACAATGCACCGGGAAAAATGTAGCTCATGACGTACAGTCGAGTAAAATGCGAAACAGGAAGTTGTAGTCCAATAATTACAACCCTCCCTGTAAAATATGTTATTGACGCTTCTTTTATTTCATTTTCGTGAAACAACATTAAATTCCGCTGCGTACACAACAATATGTTTTAACATATTGTGCATTCACAATGAACTGTGTAAGATATTTAACGATTTTTAATTCCTTATTGAGTCAGACTCCATTTCCCAGAGTGCAGCTGTGACCCGCGCATGCGTGCTGCGGCGCGGGGCTGTGTGTGTGTGGAGTGTAGTCACGTGGAGCCCGTAGAGTCCACCTTGGTTCTGTCCAAACAGTGAGCTGTTGGAGCCGCTCGGTGCTAAACTGATTCATGTTGTTTTTTAGCGGCCCGTCCCTTTAAACTAGACTACTTCATCGAAGAATGAGCGATAACGATGATATCGAAGTCGACAGTGACGTGAGTAATTTCACTTTTATTTTTTCGATGCTTTATTTTGTCAACAAGCGCTCTAGCTGAGTTAGCCCCTCGACTAGCGTTAGCCCATAAGCTGGCTAGCTTTACACTTCCAATTTAAGCAGGTTTTCTCTTAATGCCTTTAAAATTATCCGAGCCTCTCGGCCTTTTAATCTAGCTGATCGTGACTTTAATTTTAAAAATATTTTTTCAAGTTGGTGCAAAGAAAAAGGAAGGTTTGGTCAAGAATTCCGCCTACAATTGTACTTTTTGTTCTGTTTTTTTGCAGGAAGAATCACCGAGATATCACTCTGTGGTGCGTAATGCTGCGGTTTGTCCCATGTCTGAAATGTCCTAAATGTTGCTTCAGAGTCATTTGACCCTGTTAATATTTAATATTCGTCAGTTTATTTAACGGGTAAGAGTACGTGTAAGGTAAAGATGGTGAACATGGTCATTGGTCATTCTTGGTGCAGTGTTGACCTGCTGTCCAGATGCACACGGTGCTGTGTTGATGATGTTGTTTTAAGTGTGAGCCGTGAGCCGTGAGCCGTATGTGGCTGCAGCTCCTCACGGTTTTACCCAGTGTGTGCAGGATCCAGCCCGTGTCCGCGGCCATAGCAGCCGCCGACACCACAGCTATATTTAGACAGAAGCTTTATCCGGCTTCAAGCACTTTTCTTCTATCGTTCCTCATTATTTCCTGTTTACAGCCAGTGCGTGTGCGTGTGTCCCGTGGAACCCGTGGGCCGTAGGTTGTGTCCTGCGCGCGGGACCCCTTCTCTGATCCGCGCCGTGGATGTAGGTCATGCCGCTAAAGACTCCTCCTTCTGCTGCATGAGAGATGAGAGTGCAGGCGAGGGAAAGTCGAGATGCTGGTGCCTGCCGTGCGTCGTGTTATGGAACAATCTGCCTCCATAGGGCACGAAATATCAGTGACGTACAGCCGCAGCGCTCAGGATGCATAGCGCGAAAAACATTGCGGGTTAGTGCAAAGGCTGCACAATATGCGCAATGTGCCCGCCTGTTTTCAGAGAAGGCAGAAGAGGAAGCGCCAGCATGAGATTAGGCACACTGGTATATAGGCTATATGCATATTGTTTCAGCAAGCCTGGTACAGACCTTTTACTATAATGTACCACACAATATGGAAATAAATAATGAAGTCATATCATTTTAGTGTGCGTTAACAGCGTCAGGGTTAAATTATGGAATGGTGTATTCTTTATTTGCCGGCATATAGGAACCAATAATTTTCATCTATAGTATCTTAATGCTATATTATAATACCATAATATAGATATGTATATGTATATGTATGTGTGTGTGTTACTAAAAAAAGAAAAACGAGTGACATTCAACCCCAAAGGGTAAATTGAAGTTAGATTTTATGAGAGTAGAGAAATGCAATAATTATATCCAGAATGCAATCAGTGCACATTAGCTGTACAAGCTGTTTGCTAATGTTTGTACTGGTGCATAATCACTATACCTAAAAATCAAATTAAAGATCAGCCGATGTTTATGGCTTATACACGTACAAAAGACATTAGATAACAGCTTGTACAGCTAATGTGCTGTACAAGCACATAAAGCTGTGTGAAGTATAAAGACAAAAATGATTATGAAAAGTGAAACAATCTCCCAATCAAATATCCCGTGAGTGAAAAATAGTGCACACAACTGTGGACTGTTTAACATCCTCAAATGAAAAGGACACATTTGTTGAAGTCTGCACCAAACTGCCTAATTGGTTGGTTTAGACCGCACTATAATTTTACAATGGCTCCTTCTGGTCCAAAAATAAAACTGAGAAGTAGTCGGAAAACACACAGTACTTTAAATATGAATATGCTGTTACTGTTATATTTAAGTAGTGGCAAAAGATGTAGGTGGCGTTGTAATCATGAAGGTTAAAGGACTTAAAATACGCACAAGCAGCACAACTGAAATCATTTTTTTATATTTAATTCAAAGTTGGCCTTCTGGAAACTGTGGTTTATTGGCGTTTCCACTGTTATTAGGACAGGAAGCTAGTCCACGTCTAGCTCTAAGTGAAGTATAGGTTTTCAAATGGAGAATGCGAGGAGCTTAAAAGGCTTGCTCCTCCACTCTGCACCTGGCTGCTTATGTAATATGTCATGGTTCGGTTTTATAGTGTCAATAGTATAGTCAAAATAGAAATCTGAAACTACCCGAAGTACCTGCTACTGCAAAAATGAAAGTACTTATGTTTTTTTTCCCAGGGTCTGGCTTGGGTTTATTTCCGGGGTTGTCACAGCACACCATCTGTCAGAGAGTATGTGAGATTATCATATTTGGCCCAGGTTGTCCTAATGCTCCTCCTGTCTTCATGCTCCTCATTTACCCAGGCTTGTTACTGGCACAATCAGACGCCTTATGTTAGTGATGTATGGCAACACCCAAAACAAAAGAAGCATTGAATGATTTTAACAAGTGAAAAGAACCAGTTTCTACATCGTGTCTTGCCTTAAGTACAATACTATTACCACTACTACTACTAGACTTGCATGTCTTTCAGGCACATGTAATCGGGTGGAAATTTGTAGAACCTTTTTCATAGCAATAATTGGATAAATGTGTGTGTTTTTGTACTTGGTGAGTTATGCAACGCACGAAGGCCAGGTTTGAATAGACAGTGGACGGGTTTGTCCTCCACAGAAGGATCGTGTCTATGATGAACTGATAATAGCTGCTGTTCAGTAACTAGACACCAGCTTTTAGCCACTCGGTACGAAGCACTGAATGTACAGTCTGGCAGGAGTAGACTTACTGCACCGGCATACATTCAGTTAACGTTGCATGTTTAGGTGGTTGTACTCATTGGCCAGCTATTCACCTGTAAAGAATGACTGGTGAGCGACTCTAAACATGCATAATGTAACTTTTCTGGTAGATCAACACCTGCATAGAGATGTTATTTCTTTGCCTTGATTGTTCCACAGTAAGGCATTAAATAGTGTGACAAGTGGGTGACTCCATCAAGCAAAGTTACAGGTCACATTGGTTGAAAGGTGACCCTGCTCACAGAAAAAAATACCTGTGATTAATTGAAAAACTTTAATGCCAAACAGTGGAACATTCCTGGCAAAGCAATAACATCTTAATGGAGACATGCACGTTGCAGATCCCCCACCAGAAAAGTCCCATAGTGCACCTTAAACTGTACCTCTATTACATATGAATTAAGTGTTGCTGCTAAAATTAATTATACGTGTCTTGGGCATATTTTCTCAGTGTCTCTTTTGGCTTTAACTGCTTATATTTAGAAAAAATAATTGAATAATAACAATCTAGCCATTAATTAAGGACATATGATTATAGTGAGGTGGAAAAATAACACAAGATATTCCAATTTGAGATTACGCTCGTGGCTGTGACCTTAACATGATGCAGCGCGTGAGCTACAGGTTTGGTGGTTGATGAGTACGCCGTCATTGCCATCAGACCAGTTCCTAAACATTCCTGGCCTTTTCCTGCCCACGTCTTTGACAAACGGCTGCTGGACTTGTCTTTGCACATGCCAGAACTGCCAGTCATGGATTTGTGTGTGTGTTTGTGCCCACGCAGGGTTGGCAACAACACCGTCACACCCCAAGCCCTGTCGTTCTACTGGTCAAGGACGCATCCATATGAACAGGAATGATTACAGCGCCCAAACCACAAACATGGGCGAATGGGCGAGGGGAAGAAGGGCAGCAAGTATAAACATTTGTAGCAGTTGTACCGGAAGTTTTCAGTTTTTCTCAGAAGTATTGTCTGATCTGGTCTGATAATTGTAATAGTTGCAGTTTTTGGTATCATCAGTTTCAACCCTGCCTCATGGTCAAAGTAGGAATCAAAATACTTTAACACACACTATGTATAAACTGCAGGTAATTAAATTCACCCATTGCGAAACTAGTTTATTTTCCTTAATTTAGTGATTTTCGCATTACGTGTCAATAAGTTTAATTGTGAGCTTAAATACATCTAGACCTACTTCTTCCTTCCATGTTTCGAAACCCCATTTTTTAAGCCCTTCAGCCATGTGTTGTGCTCTGCTTGTTTTGACCTGCCATTGGAGGTCACATGATCACGTGACCTATAGCGTGTGCTAGCTGCATGCTAACCCAGAGATCAGATCAGACCAGGCTGACATCTCCATGGCTCTGAATACATGGATTAGTGTAGATGGGATCTCACTGACTGAAGGCTTCAAGAACCTGTAGATTTGTGTTTGACTCATGTGACCTGCTGCCGACGGACATCTCGTAGTCTGATGTTGTGGTTCCAGATTGAAGCTAATATGTGACTAAAGATGGGCTGGGGAGCATTTCTTTGCAGGCACGTCATGATTAATGAGTGAATTACTTTTTTACATGTCACGATGATATATTTCAATCAATTCTATTTTATTCAACAACATATTTTTTATTTTCACAGCACACTTCCTGGTTCTCTGGCAATAAAAAAATTGTGCCATCACTTTAAACGAGACGATCCCAATATCCACATACTAGAGTCGTCGTAACCTTGTTCTTAAAGCAATGGGAATTCACTATCAAACAAGACACGAGATTAGACTCGACACCTGTGCCAAACCTGCCAAGAAAATTTGTAACCCAAGATAAGAATGACAGAAATCACAATTTGACTCGGAGGCTAGAGAATTAGCTCCCCTCATTAGCTACTAAAGCGTTCAATTGGTCACAGCCACACGCTCGCTAGGCTCCTCTGTAGCCAACCTCCAAACCTCACATCAAACTCTACGCTCCCGACTTATCGTTCAATACATGATTGATGGGATAATAACGTTTGGTAGTAAATATTTATCATGGGTTCTTTTTCTTTATACTACTGGGAAATGTTATGACGTGAGATATCGTGACAGGCCTGTGTATTGACAGTTTAAACTCAAAAATTGACTACAGTAAAACATTATACATCTCCACTGGCTTTGGAAGTCCATCCAAAACGTAAACTAAAGCTACAGTGACAAATGTAGTTGACTGATTTCAGTAATGTTAATTTTGGACATGGCATTTTAATTAGGCTCCAAGATTAATCACAACCAAATCGAAATTGGTATTTGAATGGACATGATCTTATTCTGCATTAAAAACTGCTAAACCCTTTAATTTAGGTTGTGCAAACATGTTCTGAAATGTTATTCTTGGATTTGTCTAGTTTCAGTCAATTCTTCTGAACATGTTTAAAATGTGAACTTTGAACAGAATCCTGTGATTAAAACCTAAATTGCAAATGTAATCGTGATGTTTGTGAGAAAAATCAGAATTTGATATTTTACACAAATCTTTCAGCGCTACATTTCAGTGATTGTAGACGCGTTTAAATGAATGGCCAATTGACTTTCACCGGATGCACTGTTTCCCGGGTGTTGGCATTGGCGTGTGTGGCTCTCCCTGTCTGAAGCTGTGACTGTGTGTGTTACAGGCAGACAAACGGGCACACCACAATGCACTGGAGCGCAAACGCAGGGACCACATCAAGGACAGCTTCCACAGCCTGCGCGACTCTGTGCCCGCGCTGCAGGGCGAGAAGGTGGGTACCCGACCACACTGTACCCTCTGTGTGTGTGTACCTAGCTGTCTGATCTCACTGGACGTCAAAATGCCCATTAATTACAATAGTACTTTTTATATACACTACCATTTGAAAGTTTGGACACACTTTCTTATTCAGTGTTTATTTTTTCTTTACTGCTTTTTACATTTTTAGATAAATAGGCAGCAGTCTCCTGAAATGTCACTTTACAGTCGGGGAAAAGTTTTTCTAAGTTAATTTGAGTTTATCTTTTGTTTACTACATTCCACGTGTGTTCATTTATAGTTTTAATGCCTGCAGTTAGAATCTATAATGTAAATAATTTAAGTGTGTTCAAAGTTTTGACTAGTAGTGTATATGTTTTTATTGATGGCATGTGACAGAAAATAGCGACAAGTCTCTGGATCCATTAGCTGACTTGGTTTGTGGACTTGGACCAGACTGAAGGCTGCTGTTTTGCTCAATGATGCAGTAAGAACAAAGTGCCTTTTAGAAAAGCCATGGTGGTTTGTTACCTAGAGTAGTGGTTGTCAAACTTTTCACACAAAGTACCACCTAAGAACATTTTGAGTACCACCAAATACAAACCAGGTTTAAATCAGGGTTTAACCAGGTTTATAAAAAGGACTACAGTATGATTTAAGTACTAAACAAGGACTAACCCAGAGGAAGACAAAAACAGGATCATAATCATAACTGAATAAAAATGAACCAAATACTAGACCTGCAGAGGACCTCGTATACCACCAATAGTACACGTACACTGAGTTAAAGTACCGAGCCCAACTGAACCCACCCTTTAAAACAGGGTGGAGGCAATTTGTTTTCCCCGAGGGCCATATTTCAATCCAAGCATGGGGGCAGGAGGCTGAACCAACATCATCATTGGTGTAACTAATGCTCATGAGCAAATTTCTTTCAGATATGCTGCTGTAAGCTATTACTGCGCTTTAATAATTCTCCAAAACTGGTGACAGGCCAGGTTAAAACAGGCCAAGGGTCACAAAATACCCACAAAATAAAGCACAATCTGAAATTAAAGTAGAAGTGATCACACCTTGTGTTTAGAGAAAACCTTCTGAAGTGTCCTGCCCAATGGCTGTGTGATTTGTTCTGTACAGTGAGTGTGAGACACAGCAGCGCTCGTAGCTCCGCCTCCTTCACCTGTGTGCTGTGTGTTCACCACTGTTTGAACCAAAAAACTCCAGGAACCAGAAACATGTACTTAGGAAGAAGTTTAATTCAAACAACCTCTCTCTACATGATCCTTGGCTTCTTTAGCTATTTTGTCTGTAAATCATCAACATTAATAACAGACCAGTCAGTCACTTTCTCTTTTTCTCTTTATTTTGAGGTCACTCCAAATGTACAAATGTAGTTCCTGGTTGCAGTTTAGCTGCTATAACTGCTAACCCTTGGCTTAATTTGATTTCAGCTGAACAGTATGGGTGAAGTCACACTCCCTCAATGTCTGTGGTTCAAATATGTGGATAATTGACAGACATAATTTGTCATTGTGAGCAGTATGTGTGCGATTGCCTAAACTTTGCCAACATGTAGTGTATATAGTGCCTTGCGAAAGTATTCGCCCCCCTTGAATTTTTTGACGTCTTGCCACATTTTAGGCTTCAAACATAAAGATATAAAATTTGATTTTTTTTGTGAAGAATCGTGAAATTTGTGAAGAGCGAAATTTAAATGATAAACTTTTTTTATGAATAAAAAACGTATAGCGTGCGAAAGGTGGGGGAATCTGTCCATAGAACAACTTTTAGTTGCACACTGTACAAATCTGACCTTTATGGAAGAGTGGCAAGAAAAAAGCCATTTCATAAAGAAAACCATAAAAAGTCCTATTTGAAGTTTGCCACAAGCCACGTGGGAGACACAACAAACGTGGAAGAAGCTGCTCTGGTCAGATGAGACCAAAATTGAACTTTTTGGGCTAAATGCAAAACGTTATGTTTGACGTAAAAGTAACACTGCACATCACCCTGAACACACCATCCCCACTGTCAAACATGGTGGTGGCAGCATTGTGGTCTGGGGCTGCTTTTCTTCAGCAGGGACGGGGAACATGGTTAGAGTTGATGGGAAGTTGGATGGAGCCAAATACAGGGCAATTTTGGAGGGAAACCTGTTGGAGTCTGCAAAAGACCTGAGACTGGGACAGAGGTTTACCTTCCAACAAGACAATGATCCTAAACATAAAGCAAAATCTACAATGGAATGGTTCAGAACTAAACATATCCAGGTGTTAGTCAAAGTCCAGACCTGAATTCAATTGAGAATCTGTGGAAAGATCTGAAAACTGCTGTTCACAAACGCTCTCCATCTAAATTCCAATTTTATATCTTTATGTTTGAAGCCTGAAATGTGGCAAAAGGTCAAAAAGTTCAAGGTGGGCTAATACTTTAGAATGGCACTGTATCAATCCCCCAGGCGTCTCGAGCTCAGATCTTAGACAAAGCCACAGAGTACATCCAGTACATGAGGCGGAAAAACCACACACACCAGCAGGACATCGATGACCTCAAACGCCAGAACGCCCTGCTGGAACAACAAGGTACTGCACCCAATGCCTCCTTTTCACAACACCACCATTATCCACTTCTCCACCAACACAATAGATGTTAAGAATCAATCAAATCTCATTGTCATTACACCATATCTGCACAGCTCACTTTGAGGAAGTAATAACATGGAGTATGTGGAGTATTCTGTGTAAATAAGCTCCATTATTCAGTAATGTTTGACAGGGACATTGCATGATTGTGCTGTGCCAGTCCTTTGCACTGTTTTAACCAAAAAGCTCCTCAGGCCTGTCGACAGAAATTTGGCGGCCCGGGGCATATCCTCACAAAGTTGGCAAACGTGCACTCTTGTGCTGTACAGCAAATACACATGAATGGGATTCTGAGTGGAGCTTTCCGCTCACCATGTTCAGTGTACAAAAGAACGTTCCAGTCAAAACTTCACACATTTTGTTTGTCCCTCTTTGTTCTCCTCAGTGCGCGCTCTGGAGAAGGTGAAGGGCTCCACACAGCTCCAGTCCAACTACTCTTCTTCGGACAGCAGCCTGTACACAAACCCCAAAGGCAGCGCTGTATCCGCCTTCGACGGGGGCTCCGACTCCAGCTCTGAGTCTGAGCATGAAGAACCACCCACCAGGAAGAAGCTGCGTGCCGAGGCCAGCTAAGGGCGGCTACACACATCCCCAGAACCTCCATAGGGGGCGCTGCCGGCTGGAGAAGTTCCTACGACAAAAAAACCAACCCTTTCGTCTCTCCTCTCCGAGCTGTTTCAAACTGGAGACCACACAATCACAAGGAGAGGAGGGTTGGTCCACAGAAACATCTAGAAAGTTTCAGGTTACCCCTCTCTTTGTATACCCCAGCCCGTTTTCGGTTTTCTGAGCAACGTTAACGATTCAAAACCCCAAAAAGAGGCAGCTTGGCTCACACTTCAAGGACTCCAGCCCCCCTCCCGGGCTGTTTTTAGGGGAGGACAAGGCTCGCCAGGCGGACTCCTCCAAGCACTGTTATGTTATTATTATTATTATTATTATTATTTTGTTTGTGTTTAATTTTGTTATTCTTGATATGAAAAAAAATCTTTAGAATTTACACACATACACACCGAGATCGATCGTCCTGAAGTTTACCTTTTTAAATTTGAAAAAAAGATCTTTGTAGCTTGCTTTTTTCCACTAAAAGAATGTGAAACTAATGTATAAGTGATGACCCCACCTCAGGCCCGCTGGTTTATTGAACACAGAAATCTGATTTGTTAAATTTGATGTTTTGATGGAGCTTATTCCGAAACTTGTATTGTATTTCGTCCATTAGCTTAAAGTAGTGAATGACTTTAGGTGGCTGAAAAAAAGGCATCTCATTTTATATATTCTAAATGCATTGATTGGATGTTTTCGAGTTCCAAAGTATGTTATGCATTTTGTAGTACCTCACAAGTCCTGGGAAAATGCAGATTGTCACTTGTAGTTCTTGTATGGTATAAAATAGGTATATGAATGTCTGAGGAAGCCCAGACTCCCTGTCCGTGTTGTGCTTTACACCGTGACCCCCCCAAGGAAACAGGAAGCCTTTGAGTGTCTAGGAAATGTGTGTATGTATATTTTGATTTGATTTGCATTTAGGAGGATACCAGTAGAGTCAAAGGTCTTTGTTTGTCCATTCCATGGAAATTACAAGTATGTTGTACATACTGCCAGCAAATGTCTTGCAAGTTGAGGCCTACCTTTACTATGAGACTATAAAATAAACTATTTTATCCTGTACTGTGTGTTCACAACCAGTCATTTTATCAACAGAATGTACATTTTATGAGGTAATGTATTTTTTAAAAAGTGTAAAATATCAAAATGCTGAAGTTTCTGGTGTTATTTTCAAGCACATTTGTTCTAAATGCCTAAAAAGATCTGTATTCTGTAGTCTGCGCTCTTAAAGTCACATCTGAACCTGTGTTGCTTGTGTCTTAACCTGCAGTAAAGGACACATCCAAGTTTTCCTCATTCTCAGTGTATGGAGAGCATATACTGCAGAAGCACTGATTCATGATGGCTGCAGGTGCTGGGGTTTAATGATTCAGATCAGAGAGATGCATTTTAGGTTTAGACCAACTGGATTTCAGCATCGAAACTGGCAACCCTAATGAGAGACTCACTTGAGGTTCATTCTGCTTTCTGATTGGAACTAAAACACCAAATTATAACTTGGCCATCATGCCCAATGTTTTTGTAATTAAGAATAAAGCAGCATTACTGTTGTTAGCTATATCTGATTTGAATATGTCTTCCTCATATCTGGGGACACAGATAGGCCATGTTTATTCATTTAAAATAAAAATATTACACAGAGTTCCTTTAAATAATGGCTCTGTTAGCAATCTGTTATTTAAATTCTGATGCAAAATACTGATGCAAGAATGCAAACACTTGTAAGATTTCATGTTTCATTGCGTACAGTGCCAAGTTCCTCTCCACTCCTAATATTCTATACAAAACCAACTCCACGCCATAATAAAAAGTACTAAAGCGCTTTATTTGCTAGGTTCATTATCAAACCCTTGAACACACTTTGACATGACTGCAGCAAAAACATGAGACATTTCGATCCGAGCTGCCCACACTACAGCGCGCAGAAGCTCCAGCCGTGGGATTTCCTGATTTCCGTGCCTCCAACCCTGCTTGCGGTCGCTATAGGGAGTCCATTCAGAACATAGGCACTAGGACTCCGGTTGGTCTGGCTGAGGAGGGGAGGGAGGGCAGGGCGAAGAGGTGGAGGGGGTGCCTGATGGTCCGTTATCCGGTGGGACGGGTAGTTTAAGAAAGTAGTGGAGTGCTTGGGCAACCTTGTCTGGGCACATGTTGTAGACTGGATGGGTCGGTGCCTACGGGGAGAAAAGAGGGGGAAAAAATAGGTTTAGTGAAGTTTTTTTTTCAGTGTTTTTCTGATTATATAAGGAGATGTGGGTGTGACCGCGGTTTTGGTATTACTGGCCTCTAGTGTAACGATTACATAAGATGACGCATTCCTCATTCTAAGCTAAATATACAGTGTTGGGTGGAAACGCAGGGAAAAAGATGACATAGGAATAGACAATAACGTTGAAAAATTTCACTTAATCATTCCTGTAAAATGTAGTGAAGTGTATTAAAGGTTCTATATTATGTAAATTGACTCGTATGAGCTTTAAGCCATTTTATAATGTTACCTCCTCAAAAACAGATCTGGAGTTGTGTTTTGTATCTTTCACACATGTTTGAGTAACTCTGCATTATTGGGCCGTCTCATCTCCAAAGCTCAAAATGCTCTGTACCACTTTGTGATGTCATGAAGTGCCAGTTTACAATTTAACATCTACCTTTTACCTTTGGTTCAGTAGAGATTAGAAATTCCAGGGCTGAAATGATCCAAATGATTCTAGTGAAGGTGTGTGGAGTTTAAAAACACAGTGGAGCACTTCCTGTATTTCATATTACATAAGGTGGAACAGTGTGATTTCTGTTTGTGAGAAGAACTCAACCTTTGTGTGAATAAAACAAAATACAACTGCAGGTGTGTTTGTGATGCGGAAACGTAACGTTGATCAGAAAATAGTGTAATATGGGGCCTTCAAATTATGCAAACTACTAAAATGAAAGTATGAATCTAAAAAAAAAACACACAAACACACAAATGACATCAAGCAAAATTAGTCAAAACTGCAAATGGACATTCAAAACTAAAACTTAAACTTTGACCATGATGACAGTTATAAATATCTAATTAAAACAAAACTGGGAAATGGTTTCTAGTCTTTATCCCACAGACACAATAAAAGAGTAACCCAGAATTCAGGAAACAGTACACTATAATAATCAACATCCAGATCTCCACCTGATTTACTGTAAGTGCATTTTGTCATTTTAACAGGAAGAACTCACCACAGCAACTGTAAAAACCACAACTACCCTCTGTCTGAATGATTAAAACTCAGCTCTTTTTACTATAGTTCTATCAAGATACTAGAAGTTTAATACACACAAAATAGTAAATATAGGTATTATTATTATTATTATTATTATTATTATTATTATTATTATTATTATTATTATTATTATTATTAATACATCAGACTAATATAACACTTTTTTGGACACTCAAACAATAAGAAACAATACTATAGGAGTACAATAGGAAACAATAGAAGCAGTGGCTCTAGATTATGATGAAACTATGATGGATGCCACTAAGAATTCTGCACATTTTAAACAGTTTCTTTAGACTGATACAGTTCAATTTGTTGGTCATATAAAATTACTAAAGTATATTAAAGGCTGTGTAAAATAGAATTCCTCTTGTTTACTGGTTTAGTCCTGGTTTAGCCTTGTTTAATTCGGCTTTAGACCTGGTTTAATCCTGAATTGCTACTTAAATCTTGATTTAGACCTGGTTCAGCTGGTACAAGTCTACTCCTAGTTTGATGCTGGTTCAGAACTGGAAATTTTACAGAGTAATGTTGGTAAAGCCTTTTGTATTTAAATAGCCCATATTGCGCTATTTTCTGATCTATTTTATCAAGTTGGTGAGTTCTTCTCATCCACGTTGTGATGTCGTGTGGTAATACAGGAAGTGCTCCAAGGTGTTTTAAACTCCACACACCTTCACTAGAATCATTTGGATGATTTCAGACCTGGAATTGGCAAGCTCTATTAAACAAAAGGTAAAAGGCAGATGCTAACATGTGAATGAAACAAAACAACATTCTAACATGGCTTAAAGATCACAAGAGTCAATTTGCATAATCAAATATAACAGTTGTTGTTATATTATTATTATTATTGAAACAGATTTAGTGTGGGGAATATTTTGTGTGACCCCAAATTGTGTTAATCTAGTTTAATAACCTGCCCTACACTGAACTGCAGACTACCAACACTAATCTAAACACGAATTTGCTATGGTACATCTAGATCCATGTTTTTGGATTATGTGGGATTATTATGAAGTCAGATTATGAACCGTACGTATAATTTCACATAGATCTTAAAGGTCCTATATTACACAAAATGGATCCTTCTGAGCTTTAAGAAATGTTAGAATGTTGTTACTCCTCAAAAACATACCTGGAGTTTTGTTTCACACATGTTTGAGAAATCCTTTATTATTAGTCTGTCTCAAAATGTTCCACCTTTAGTTTTCAAGTTAGCAGCTCCTTTTACCATTTGTTCAGTAGAGCTGGGCAATTCTAGATCTGAAATCAACCAAATGATTCTAGTGAAGGTGTATGGAGTTTAAAAACGCAGTGGAGCACTTCCTGTATTCCCACGTGACATCACAAGGTGGTGTTTTCTTGTGTTTTCAGTTTCTGAGATTAGAACTCAGCCTAAATATGCAGAGTTTGTGTGTTAAACGTGTGTGAATGAAACAAAACACAACTCCAGGAAACAACATTTTAACATAGATCAGAAAATGGTGTAATATGAGCCCTTTAATGACAGAAGATCCTCCTCACCAGTCTGTTGTCCTCCTTGCCCAGGATGAGCTCGTGGTGGGACTGCAGGTTCCCAAAGTGCTGTGCTATGGACAGTCCACTCAGGCAGTAACACGTGTGGTAAAAGTCTCTGGCTCTGTGCACAAAAACAGTGGAATTAATCATTTAACAAGAAGAGGAAAAAAAAACAAGAACAAGGACTAGTTTGTCACATTAGTTTTGTTTGTTCTACTAATTATAACACAATAGCTGTTGCTAACCCAGTATAATATGTGATGACCCAGACCAGGGCACATACAGTTAATAAGAAAACATGTATATGACCTGGTTTGACAAATAATGTATCTGTTTTTTTTAAGATATACACCAAAGAGAGTGCATTACAAATAGGAATATGTAACAGACTTAATTCACATGTTAAATAATCATACTGATTTTTTAAGTTGGGCTAGTCTGGATGTATCCGATCAGAATCATTTCTTTATTTATGAATACATTTTTTCCTTTTTATTTTGAAACTGCATGTGGGAGTGATGTGTTTTTAATGTCAAGTTCCAATGGTGGATAATATTGCAGAAAATGAGAAAAGTGTTCCTAAAAACATCAAAACTAGTATGTGTAGAATCCCTCAGTCGTCCAGGTAGAATCCATAGCAAAAGGAGAAATTTAATTTGTCAACTGGACAGAGTTTATTTGGTCGAAATAACCAAATAAACTCTGTCCAGTTGACAAATAAAATTTCTCCTTTTGCTATCAAAACTAGTAGTCAATAGTCAATTCTGTCAACAGGACAAAAGCTTTTAGGAGTCAATGCACTTCATTCATCCAAGAGGCTTCTTCACTTCTGCCTGATATTTGTCTGGAGGGAGGTTCTAACAACACTGAAACTAACACACCCTGGTTGTTTGAAGTAAGTAAAACCTGTTAAGTCAAGTGCAAGTGCAACTGCCCTAAGGTGTGACCTACTGTCACCTGAGTCACATTGTGAATGTCGTTCCTGCCCCTGATGGATGACCTCACACCTCACACCCCACGCCGTACTGGCCAACCCTATTGTTTTTTTGATTTGGGTCTGTGGATGGAGCTGTACATAAGGGGAGGTTATAGCCCAGTCCATTTCTGTTCAAAGATGAATTTTCTTTACAAATACAAAGCCTGTTTGAAAGCCGTTTCCCCTGAGCCCTATGTATGTGATGCTGTGCCTGTTCTCCGTGTGTTCCTGCGGGTCCAGATGGTACTGAAGGTAAAGTGGACTCGTGTTGTAGTGGTACTGACTTGCCCGGCTTGTCCAGCAGGCCTCCTGAGGGGTTCTGGCAGCACAGGAGGATGTACTCCTGTAAGGCCTGCTGCTCAAACATCCACCTCTGCTCACTGAGGGCAGATTCACCTAAACACAAACGCACAAACACACAAACACACACAGGTCGCTGAAGAGGGGCAAAAGTCCTTCACACGCGTCACAACATCATTACTTAAACGTTTTTTTCCAACTTTTAGTCTGAAGTGAACCAATTATGCAAAATCCATAATCCAATTTAACCATGTTCAAGTTGTTTCCCCTTACTCACCCACAGTTGTATTTAGAGTGATGTGTGCATGTTTGAGCTCTTTAATCGCTTTCCAAAACGCCATTTTCAACAACCACCGGTACACACAACTGCTCTGTATCTACTTCGTTCTCCAGTTGTATTTTTTTAATCTCTGATACGTGTATGATTTGGCAGCATCGTTTAGTCATTTTGGTACAAATCTGCGTCTCAGTGTGATCTGCAGCCGTCCATCGGAGCAGCTACACGGCTCCCATTGGACGCCTCTGTTTTCTAACGCGGAAGTCAGCGGAAATCTTTATTTTATTCAGTCGTTTTAGATGAATATTGCGATTTAAAATGTCCAAAATATGACATAATGATCCACGGGTGTCATAGATTATAACCGTATAGCAGACAAAAGCATAATACGTCTTATTTAAGTTCTTTAGAGTAAATGGCTTTTGTTTTTAACAATATAAAGTACACATAAAATAAATGGAATGAGCAGCTATCAAACGCACATTAATCCAATTAGCATACCACAGAATGCATTAGCTTCTGTCATAAAGGAAACCCTGAACTGGTTACATTAAATTTACCGCAAGCTACAGAACATGAAATGAATGCATTTAATTATCAAAGTAATGTGATGTTGTTTTAATGAAATACCGTGCAATGAAATGACTACAGATAATGATGGAATTATATTTGTATGAGTGAAATACAACTTTAATTACAATAAACCCAGGATGACTGGCTGATTGCATCGCTCATATAAATAAACAAATGCACAAATAATGAATCGTTGCGTTCACCTTCTAGATTCCCTATAGTTTAAAATAAGGCTGGAGGACAGGTCAGAACTCTATGGTGGAATTTGCTGTTTAACTTTAAGATTGCAGGTTTTTTTTACCTGGTTTTTGGTCTACATCTGTAATCACTGGGTCTATCGACATGAAAAAAAGGTTAAAAAGGCATAATATTAATATGGGAAGTTTGTGGAGCAGATGCCGAACAAATAATAATGTTAAACATGTTGATCAGAACAGAACAGAAAAACAGCATCTTCCATTGAGTCATATCGGCTCCTGCCCCTCATCTGAAATTATGACCAAATTCTAGCGTGTGAACACAAACTATTTATCTGATCCTACCCTTTAATTAGGCCATTTATCGAACACTACCTTACATAAAACTATCATCTGAAGCAGAGTGTTGAATGTTGTCGTTGTCATATAGTTACCCTCTTTGCAGAAGGCCCTGTGCAGCAGAGGCAGGAGCCCCGCCTGCCAGAACGAGTAACAGCCGTCCACCAGTTTGTTGCAGCGGCCCTGGAATCCCCCCTCGAAGCGCATCTGTCTGCTCACCACCCATCGCTACAGAAAACAAACACACGTTAGGTTAGATTAATACTTAGAATAATACCCAAGCCATGTCATCGGAAAGTTCAAAATATACATAAAAATTCAAATATTAACTGACACTAAATCAAAATATTAATGTTTTAAGCCTTTATAACAAAAAGTGAGCTACTAATTTGAATTTCCAGGGTAGAAATAACTTTGCCTTTCTATTATGTACAATTTTCTAGCTTCAGTGTTCGATTTAAAGGTGCATTATGTAACTTTTCGGTTGGGGTCCGTCATCTGCTTGTTTCTATGGATATGGCATTGCTCTGTCTGGAATGTTCCACAGTATGACATTAAACAACTCTACTTTACATTTATTCAATTACAGGTGGTTTTAGAGCTCAAAAATACTTAGAAAAACAGGCATTCGAACTGTCGCCTCTCCACAGATCTGACCTGTAACTTGGTCTGGTTTGGTCTTCATGAAGATAGAAAGGTTTAATACCATACTGCGAAACAATCCAGACAAAGCAATAACATCTCCATGGAGAAAAGCAGAAAAGTTACACAATTTAGACCTTTAGGCCTCACAAATACTGTAATTTGTGGTAACGTATGTAATTTATATGTAAATAAAATGAAAAAAAGTATTGTGCAATCAATATTTCTGCAAGTATTTGTCCAGTCAAACCTAAAAATCAAGATTTCACTTCACTTTTGTTTCAGCTTGCCTCCATTTTGGAATTTAGAATGTGTTTGTTTACATCACATGTGTCAAACTCAAGGCCCGGGGGCCAGATGTGGCCCGCCATGTCATTTTATGTGGCCCGCGAGAACTTAAAAGTTTTGAGTGTCTAAATTTTAGACACTCAAAACTTTTAGAGCAACAAGCAAACATATGTTTTCTATGCAACTGTAATTGTCACTTGAATAAGTTATAATAAATAATGAGTTATTTAACATTAAGGAGTAGTTACATTTATTTTACATTACATTCGATTACATTTAGTTACATTTATACGTTACACATCTGGCCCTTTAAGGACAGCCATTATTCTGATGTGGCCCTCGGTGAAAATGAGTTTGACACCCCTGGTTTACATTCTTAAAGGGTCTATAGTGCACTTTTCTAGAAACACAAAATCTTATTATAGTTTGATGCATTCATTCATTCATTCATTCATTCATTCATTCATTCTATCCACACTCTCGTCTCTCTGTGATCAGTTAATTCTAGCCACAGCTGCCCTGGGGTAGACTGACAAAAGCGAGGCTGCAAGATTAATCACAATCAAATCGAAATTACACTTACAATGGACGCAATTAGCAAATCGCAAATGCTACAGTTTTTGAAGTACCATAATTCCCGCTACAAATAACAAAATATCGTGTCTTATTCTGCATAAGAACTGCTCACCCTGTAGTTTCATCTGTACAAACAAGTTCTGAAATGTGATTCTTGTATTAGTTTGTCAGTTCAGATTTTAGTGTTTTCGTCAATTCTTCAGGACACTTTTAAAACTTTGAACAGAATCTTATTACTAAAACATAAATGCAACTGCAATGGATATTTTTCCCAAATTGTTCATCTCTTTAACACACTGAATCATGGGTAATATTTATAGTTAAGACATAAATATAATACTGTAGATAGGATTGTAATATTGTAAATGTCCATTGATTAGCAGATTAACAGGTGAGTGGCACTGAATAGTGTCTTACTCATTGTCTCCCCTTTGCTGCTCAAGTTTAGCCCGTGACCCTTGACCCTTGACCTTGTAGAGTTCCTTTCTGACACGAGTTACACCTGCTAACGCACTTCAACATGAGCTAAATGTACAAACTAAGCAGGAAGTTAAATCAAAGTGAATAAATGTCCCAGTATAACGGAAATATGTCGTGTTCCACTTGCATTACTTTACTGGACCTGGCAAATATGAGCTAAGAGGGCTGTAAAAATGGCTTTTATATTTGGAAAATTTCAGTGCTGTACATATAAAATGATTTAAAGGGCCTGTACCCGATTTCTTTTCCACGTATTTGAGCAAAATGTGCCTTGCCCCAGTACAGATGTATCGTATAAGCAGCTCTTTAGGTCAAAGTAAGTTCACTGCGTACTGTCTGCATCTTATTATAAAGCCCTGTTTGCATGCTAGTTGTTGTTAGCGCTACCATGACAGCAAAACTCCGCTCTGGCCTTTGAAAGTTGTGAAAAGTACTAATAAACTCGATGTGGTGAATAATGATGCTTAGAATGCCTGTTGTACATGAGGAATGACTTTGAACCTCTGGAAATAGTTTTAAATTAACTTGTTTTTCTTGTTTTGTGTGTCAATTTGCAAGTGAAAATGTAAAGTTTAAAAGTGCACTGTGTAACTTTTTGGTTGGGGGTTTCTATGGATACGCCATCGCTTAGCCTGGAATGTTCCACAGTATGACATTAAACAGCTCAACTTTACATTTATTTAATTACAATTGGTTTTACAGCTCAAAAATACCTAGAAAAACAGGCATTCTGACTGTGAGCGGGGTCGCCTCTCCACAGATCTGACCTGTAACTTGATCTCGTTTGGTCTCCATGAAGATAGAAAGGTTTAATGCCACACTGTGAAACATTCCAGACAAAGCAATAACATCTCCGCAGAGAAAAGCATTTGATGGACCCTCCAGCAGAAAAGTTACACAAAGCATATTTAAAAGATTTTCCAGCAGCTGTTATGTTTTTCCAGTGGTCCAAGAATTTCCATGAATCATTTCTTGAGAGCAGCAAGTTACATCATAACTGACGTGTAGTTAATCGGTCCACTGAAGGGGTTTGTTTATCTGTATTCAAAACTAAACTACAATGTCTGTATATAATTTTTTATTATTAAACGTTCAGAAAATTAAGTCTGCAAGATAAAGCACAATCGAATCCAAATTTGAATGGACACAATTAGCAAATCGCAAAGGCTGTCATTTTTTAAGTACCCCAATTTCTTGCTGTTGTGAAATGTGATTAGTTTGACAGGTCATATTTCATTCTGTTTTTCAATTCTGCTGTTTAAAATCTGAACAGAATCCTATGATTAAAAATACATTGCAAATCTAATCACAATTGCAATGATTGTCAGAAAATTCCCAAATTGTTCAGCCCTACTCAAAATCCCTCTCTTAATCTTGTAATGTAGAAAATAAAGTACGAGTAAATCGATAAAAAATCCAAGCCTGCACTTACAAGGCTCCTTCAAAACTTTTTATCAGAGGATCAACAGCTGTGTCCCTTCATTTTTATTGAATTTCAGGACAATACCACACAGCTTACAAAAATCTTACAGAGTCCTTCCTTGTGTCTATAACATTAACACTGACCAGACTCGGCTTGTGTGTGCTTTGTATTCTGTCAGTGAACTTCTCCACTTATGTCGAGAGCGTTTGCCTGTTTACCAGCAGAGCCTTGAGGTCCAGCATGTGCTCCTTGTCCAGAATGACCATGGCCGCCGTGCCGCAGAAAGTGTAGCCCCCGTGAGCCTCCAGACCGGGCACTCCGCTCAGCCCGCCCTCCCAGTTTTGACACCTGAAAAACAAAATCAGAACCATTTAAAGGTCCTATAGTATTACACAAAACTGACTCTTGTGAGCTTTAAAGGTGCATTGTGTAACTTTTCTGCTGGAGAGTCCGTCAAATGCTTTTCTTCAAGTTACAGGTCAGATCTGTGGGGAGGCGACCCCGCTCACAGTCAGAATGTCTGTTTTTCTAGATATTTTTGAGCTATAAAACCGCTGTAAATGAATAAATATAAAGTAGGGCAGTTTAATGTTATACTGTGGAACATTCCAGACATTCCAGAGTTGTGTTTTCCATAGAAACAAGCAGGTGATGGGCCCCCAACGAAAAAGTTACACAATGCACCTTTAAGCCATGCTATAATGCCGTTTCCTCATCGAAAACAGACTTGGAGCAGCTGCCTTTTCCTTTTTATCAGTAGAGATTGGCAATTCCAGGGCTGAAATCATCCAAATGATTCTAGTGAAGGTGTGTGGAGTTTAAAAACACAGTGGAGCACTTTCTGTATTGGACATCACAATTTGTTTGAAGGAAGAACTCAGCCTAAATATACAGGGTTTGTGTGAATGAAACAAAACACAACTCCAGGTCTTTTTGTGATGAGGAAACAACATTAGAACAGATCAGAAGATAGTGTAATATGGGGCCTTTAAAGTGAATATGACTTTATTTCACGAAAACATCGATAACATCATTATATTTTTTTATATTTTACAAAAAAAAAACTTGAAGTGAATAATAACTGTACCTGGTTGGACAGTAGCAGCAGATAAGACATTTGTAGTAGAGTTTGCACAAGATCCCAGACAAAACTGCCACAAGATCGAGCACACATGAGAAAAATGATCTTTATATTTGGAACGGACGAAAAAGGCTTACGTGTTGGTGAGTTACATCTCTTACTGTTCCAAAAAGCAGTACACGAATGAAAACAAACATGAAATCAAATAAATAAAAAACTGAGGTCGAAATCGGAAACTGAACAATTAAATTTATATATTAGGAATTCTGTTAAAATCTCGTCTTGTCTCGTTCTTGTGGACCCAATCTCGTGTCTCGTCTCGTGGAAATTTTGTCTTGTCCCATCCCTAATACGTAGTAATTCTATAATAATAATAATAAGCAACCAAAATGTTAACAAATAAACTTACAGACGGTAGCTTTAAAGTGTCAGAAAAATATGTTCCTTGCACGTATTTTTGTACTTTTCTTCCCAACTTTTTTTCCCCCAAACTGCCACTTAACTGGAGTAAAACTATGAGAAATATTTACTGTACTATCCAACAAAACCATGTACACATTCCAAAAGCTAATTAAGCCTAAATATGCAGGATTTGTGCGTTAAACGTGTGAATGAAACAAAAAACAACTCCAGAAATAGTGTAATATGGCCCTTTAAACCACTTTGGATCACTGTATTCTGTAGTAGTATTTGCTGTATGTAGTATTAGTGTATATACATTTAAAAATATACTGCATGTGTACCTGAGTATCCAGTTGGGCGTGTTCTCAAACAGCTTTGGCGTGATGATGTTTGTGAGCGATGCTACAGCTGCCGCACAGTACGCACTCCTAAACAACACACACGAGAAAGTGATTCAGAATTCATAACTCAAATCCAGTCTATTTTTTATTTTTTATTTAATCATTTACTCCGTGTGAAAGCTTCTTTTTGCACCACACAGCACCTCTTTAGACAATGTGCACTCACAAGTTATTTTCATTATAAACTAAGCCCATGTTGAGAGGTTGAAAATGAGCACAAGGACTCTAGCTACAGAATACAGATTAATTATAAATTCAATTTGTTTCTTCTCTTCTCTGGGAATATTTTTGAAGAGATACGAAATAAAACAGACTGGCGTTCAGTTGCTTTTACCAATATTTGATGCCGGTGTTTCAGAAGTTTCTCTGTTCTTTGTTGAAACCGAAAAGAGATCTCAAGGTCTTGTTTTAAAAGAAATATTCAAAGAGAGGAAACCCACAGGGGAGCAGCGCATATGATCTCAAGTGAAGCAGTAAAATGTCAAACTTCGCTTTTGATGTAAACGGAATTTGGATGCCAACACCAGACTGATAATGTGTAGCCCTTTGAAAAGAGTTCTGCACATTTGCCGTGTTTGTTTTGGTTCATTCGGCTGCCTAAACCAACCAACAAACAATGACAATTATTAAAAAAAACAACCTAAAACATTATAATATAAACCCCACCATTACCCCTTCCAATCTCTTAGTATGTTGTGTACACACTGTAATGACCTTTTGGCACTTTTGCAGACTTGTGTTAAATCTCCTTACCTGACATCCACCTCTCCTCCGATATGCATCACGAATGAGCCATCTGGCTGCTTCACTGACCATAGGAAATCTAAGAGCTTTTCCCTGGACACACAGAGACAGAGGAGAGACGATAAATGAGAGAAGAGGTGAGGTGTGACATCAGCGCAGCATTAAGGACTTTACATTCAGTAATACAGAAGCAGCTCTTCTCTTAATACAATATATCAACTTTCTGTACCATAAAACATAAATATGCTATTGCTTGAATATATATTTTGAGAAAATGACGATTAAGATAATTAGAGAGAAATCAATTAAACGAAGTATTGATAGTGTTGTTAGCAGGGGCTGGTAAAGAGAAATACTGTGCAGACCAATCTTTTTGTCCGTAAAATAATGGTAAGAATTCTGTACTTTTTTTGAGTGTGCAGTTCTCCAGTGAAAGTATTTGGTTATTAATCAGTAATTGTGATGATTCAGGTTATAATATAATAAAAAACTATATTTATATAATCAATTTTAGAAGCAAAATTAAGTTACTTGAGAGAGGTTTAGTTGGTCTTCTAAGATTATCATCGAAAAGGTTCTTTCAAAAAGGTTTGGGGCCATTCTCCTACTTGCATTGGGAAGGGAACAGCGCCATCTGTGTAAATCAGCTGGCAAGACACGTAAAGGTATGAGAAAACCGTTCACATCAATAAAACAGACTGGTACTGATGTGAAAAAAAATGTATTTGGGACTTCACTGTTGTTTGGTGTTGGAGTCAATCATAAATCAATGTAAATCCGCAAGGTTTTATCTCACAGTTTTAGTACACAACACTAAAATTTTGCAGTGACATCATGCTAGGGGTGTTCTACACATATTTCTGTGGCGGAATGTTCAGCAGTTACCATGGAGACACAATGCAAACATTAGCAAACACCGCCAAAAAGGTTTAAATAAAAATAGCTCCAATCAAGTCAGTTCTTTTCGGTCAGATTGTGTTGAAATAAAGCCCAAACTAAAGGCTAATAGAGCTTCAGACAGAATAGTGCCTTCAGTTAGCCTCATACTCTCAGGGAATGACGACATCAGCTGCAAAGTATCAATAGACTTACCGTTCAGTACATGATAGATGGAACAATTTTCTCTTTTTTTGATACTAAAAGGGAATTTTTTGTACTTATCCTTAACTACAATAAAATTAAAACTGTAGAGGGTTGAATAAATAATTTCTATGACTCATTAAGTGTTTCATTTATTTTACTGCAGCTCATATTCTTTATTCAATATTGTACATATAGAAGATATTTTGGGGAGAAATCCTGCATTCAATATTATCGCTTATCTTTGTGTATATTTTTCTTAGCCATACATCAAACTTCAAAACGTGTTATCGTCAGAGTAATTCTATTAATTTGAGGATATTTATACAAAGGAAGGTGTTTCATATTGTATTTTAAAGTATTATATAGGCTAGACAAAGGGTTTTCACTGCAAATAGTGTTAGAATTTAATCTTGTCGATCTTATCTTAGGTAAAATGAAAAACATGCATGTAAATCATTAATACAATATTCAGTACTATACTTTTTTGCCAGAAAAACATTTGTAAAGTCTGAATACTGTTATTGCTGAAACATGAATGCGAGGTAAAAGTATAGTGACACGTGTCTGTTTCTTCTCCCCGTGATTACATCTTCAATATCAGAAGGTGAGCGGGTTTATGAAAAGCAATATGGCTGCATCACAGATAAGCTGCAAGTCTTACAGCGGCGGCGGCGGAGCACTCGCTAACAGACAAAATGATGTTCTGATATGACATTGCGTAACTCTAGTATTTGATTTGAGCGTGCGGTACCTGTCTATGATGCTGTAGGCCTCCTCTGACCCGATGATGCACAGGGCGTTCACAGCAGCGTAGGTGGGGGCCAGGTGGGCGTGTTGACCCGGACCTCCAGAGAAGCCCCCGCTCGGACACTGACAGCGGGCCAGGAAGTGACATACACTATGGACAGAGCAGAGAAGTGCCTCCTGTTAGCTTTGAGAGTCTTGTGAAGCATTATTGTTATTACTAAATGTCTTATATTACACAAAACCGACTCTTGTGAGCTGTAAACCATGTTATAATGTTACCTCCTCAAAAACATACCTGGAGTTGTGTTTTGTTTCATTCACATATGTTTTAGTAATCCTTTATTGTTAGTCTGTCTACATCTACAAAGCTCAAAATGCTCTGTTCCACCTTGTGATGTCATGAAGAGGTAGTTTTCAAGTTTAACAGCTCCTTCTACCTTTTGTTCAGTAGAGATTGGCAATTCCAGGGCTGAAATGAAACAAATTATTATAGTGAAGGTGTTTAAAGAGTTTAAAAACAAAGTAGAGCACTTCCTGTGTTACCACATGACATCACAAGGTGGAACAGACTCTCAGTTTAAGAGAAGAACTCAGACTAAAATACACGCAGGGTTTGTGTGTTAAACATGTGTGAATGGAACAAAACACAACTCCAGGTCCGTTTTTGATGAGAAATTATAACATATATCAGAAAATGGCGTAATATGAGCCTTAAATATATTGGCAGATTTATCAGCTACTGGGATCTGTAACCCCTTTACATCAAAACTCACATTTTCATATTGGTTGGGTCTCACCGTACAGTTATCAGATGCACCAGGTTTAGTATTGTCAAAATGATCGAAAATCAGATACTTAATCAATAAAAAAACGGAACAAGATCCTTATTTGAGCAAGTATCGATACTAAAAGTCACATTCAAAGGACAGGAATGAATCTTTCCTGAATCACTTTAGAATGATCTTGAGCTGTATCAGAACAAGTATAAGAGCACATAGACTTGTACACGCACATGGACCACTGTGGAACCTACCTGGACCACTGAGGGATCACACAGACATAAGAAAGTGCTATTATTTAATGTTGAAAATCACATTCTCCTGTCTAAATAAAGTATTTTTATCATCACTGTGGTATTAGAAATGGTATCGAGTATCGAGTCTATTCCTTAATATCAAGAGTTTGAAATTTTTGCATTGTGACAACTCTTAAGCAGGTTTGTACCAAATGCCTGCTGCTGTTCTAAACCGTGACTTCTCCATATCTAAACCGGGACCAGTCACATAGTTCCACACAGATCTGAAGAGCCGGGCCCTGTTTGTTGGCCTGTGCCGAGGGGCAGTGCCAGCCGGTGAGTTGGCACGGCTGGCGCTCACAATGGGAGCGTGGGCGCACAGTCTGTCAGGGCTGCTCTGCTTCACAGATATGAGTCTACTGTTGGTTTGGAAAGGTGAGAATGAAATCCAGTGAAGAACCAAACACCACCTGGTCCAGAGAGTCGGAGATTTACTCAAAAAAAAAAAAAAAAAAAAATCGACAAGCTTTGGCAACGCCGTTTTCAGGCTAATGATACTTTCTCGTTTGAAGGGTTTTGTGAGGACAGTGACATCATGCTGGAGGTGTTCAGCATGTATGTGTATGGCGGATTGTTCAGCAGTTACCATGGTGACATAATGCACAGATTAGCAAACACTGTCAAATAAGTTTTAAGATTATCTGAAAACTCAAGAAATACAAAATGGATTTAAACAAGACGTTTTCAGAAGCCTGTGATCAGCACGAGCGTTCATCGTCGTGTTGAGGCGTTTCATTTTCTACAAAAAGGTGAGAGACACTAAGTGAAAAACTGTTGCCTAATACTAGCTAACTTGTGTCTGTAATGATATCTGTTTAAGAGCACAAATCAGTTCACCTCTTCTAACAGCACTTCAGACAGAGCAGTGTCTACAGTTAGCATCATACCCCCAGGGAATGTTGATGACATTAGCTGTGACGTATCAATTCAAAAAGATATGATTTTTTTTAAGTCAATTACATAATTGGTTTAACAACAAATGATGTTGTCCATAGCTTGAAACTCATGAATATATTCCCTTTTCAATGTTGTTGTTGTTTTAAAGCCATATTGCGGAACATTCCAGGTAAAGAATTAACATTTCCATGGAGACAAGCAGGTAGCATCCCTCCAGCTCCTTTAAAGCTACTGTTTGTAATTAGACCAGCCGACCTGCTGCTGTTGTAATTCTCACATATCACCACTAGATGCCGTCTATATCACTGCTGTCTGTGGTTAGACAGGTTTCACATCGCCATCTACTGGTGAAAAACTATAAAATAAACTTACAGATGGCAGCTTTAATATAGTTTTATTCATATTTAACTAGGAACGTCACATTATCAAAAATCACAGCTATGATTTCAAGCAAAACCTGACCTAGATTCAAAGTACGCACAAAAAGACTATTTACTGCAGTGCTAGCCATATAGTTACTTTAAAAGGACCTTCATAGTACCTCTGCTCTCCTCTGTGGGCAGTACTCTGTTGTATTGTACTGCCTGTGCATGACAAATACAGCAGCTGGCCTCACACTATTCCCACTGGAGCAGCCTCAGATTCAGCCCGAGCAAGTCATTATCTATTATCATTTAGCACAAGTGTGAACCTGCCGCACTAGTCACTATGTGTGTCTTTTATTTATAGACCACTGCACCGACATCACAAAGTGCTCTGAATGGGAAAACATGAGGAGAGCTAATACAGTTAAAAAAATACTAAAATCTCTGACACTTGCATATCATTTTCACTGTGGAAGTCTCATTTTGTAACTTTTGCTTAGAAGTATGCACAATGCTGCTTTTTGAGTGATGCCAGATCCAGCCTGTTTGTGTGTAAAGTTTTTCACAGGTTCATACTGAGAC
Source organism: Taenioides sp. WSHXM2023 (assembly GCA_029959045.1). NCBI lineage: Eukaryota > Metazoa > Chordata > Actinopteri > Gobiiformes > Gobiidae > Taenioides > Taenioides sp. WSHXM2023. The sequence goes on along the minus strand of CM057103.1, from coordinate 21,063,961 downwards.
TATGGTGGCATAGGTAAAGCTAATTTAATACTTTATTTATTGAATACATTACTTTATTGAGATGAATTCAAGTTACTGATAATGATGATAATAAAAGGAAAAAGTACAATTTCAGTGGGGCAAAAATATGACTATGTGGGGGTGACCAGTCTCCTCGATTACAGAGAAACCCTGTTGTATTTTCTATGGGCTCCATAGTGGTTGTTCTACCATACCCTGCTCCCCTTCTTACCTCCTTCTACTTTTTCTGTATACTTTGTGTTAATCTCAACAGCGACTTGTATCCAAAGTGCACCTTTGTTTGCTTGTGTCAGTAAACCTGGATGTGGTGCATTAGAATGAAGAGTGACTCACTCAGAGGCCACAGTGGAGGGGATGGGCTCCTCCAGCAGCTCCAGACTGTGGAGGATCCAGAAGCACAGCCAAGGCCGGCTGGCGTCCAGGCACTGCACACACACATAAATACACACACATAAATACACACACATAAATACACACACATGCACTTTGCGTTAAAATGATTATAATAATGACGTCCTGCTGTCTTGTCCTGCTGAAGCCTCTCAAAGCACTACACTGTAGTCATTATTCACTCTCTCCACACTCTGTGGTGGTGGTGAGCTGCTCATGGAGCCACAGCTGTCTGTGGCAGACTGACGGAGGCGAGGCTGCCAATCAATCGGCCCCTCCAACCACCACCATCTCTCAAACACAAACCACAATCATCCCAGGCAAGGTTGAACTAAGTCCATGACTGAACACAGACCTTCAGGTGAGTGGGCGGCTTAATGACGTGTAAAAACTGGTGGTAGTCAGAGGGAGTTTTGAAACATGTACCATTACTATTTACTATTAATATCACCACACAGGTCTAAACCCGGCTCATAAAATGTACAGTTTTATTGTAATAGAGATTTCTTGAGTCTTGTCACTCTTGCTCTTGTCCCCATCTGGGAGTATGACTCTAAATTCTGAAAACCACTGGTGCTGGTATTTTAGACATGGTTCTGTCACAGTACAGTTCATTTTAGTTTAGGATCACGGCCAGTGTTTCCAAATGGTTTATTAGGACCCAGGTCTGCAAACTTACCATTAGCTAGAGAACCAGTAGAAATGGAATAATGATGCAACAATGCTTCTTGTTCTCTCTTTTATGTATATTTATGAATACATAAATGGTATTCAAAACAGCATCATTTAGACTTCCATTTTGGTGGATAATAATTTCCCACCCGATGGTCCTTAACACTTGGATTTGACAGAGCAGTCTAACGGAGATTTAGCTGCACTTGCTGAGCTAATTAAATGTATTCCCTGGTGAGCTTGTTTTGGAGCTCCAGTGAAATCTCCACAGCCAAGAACACAGAGAGACACTTAGTCACTTTGTCCTGCTGCCATTTTGGAAGCACATTCCTCATAAAAGCCTCTAGGAGTACTGTGAGCATCAAGTTAGTCTACAAGCTGCTAAATTATTCATTAATGAGGGAAGAGATGTGCAAACTGTGGACTTTGGGCTGGTCTGGGGCTCATCAACAGGTTCAGTCTAGAGTTGTTAATAGTTTGCAGAGGTCCAAATTTATTCCTCACTCACCTTATGCATTCTAAGCACCCTAATTATTCACTGCAATGAGTTTATAAGCACTTTTCACAAATCTCACGGACCAGAGCGGAGTTTTGCTGTGACAGTAGGCGTGGGACGAGACACAATTTTCACACCACGGGATTAGATCCATGAGAACGAGACAAGGCGAGATTTTGACATAATTTGTAATAAAGAAGTAGTGCAATCCATTTCACAATTTCGGCTTCACTATTTTTATTTATTTTATGTAATACCTTAGCAGTCATTGCACTACAGCTTTTGAACTACAGCTTCTCAAATTGTATAACTCACAAGATCATTTTCTTTTGTGCACAATCTTATGGCAATTTTGTCTTGCGAGAGCTTGCGGTGCGAGATCTTGCCCCATCCTTACGTGACAGTAAAGCTAGCAACTAGCAAGCTAATGTGCAGTTCCTGATTATCGACCAATAAAGTACTTTCTAATTAGATGAGGACAGCACACAGCAGACGCGTTTTGAGCTCAAGAGCTGCTTATACAAAATATCTGAACTGGGACAAGACACATTTTGCTCAAATATTTGACAAAAAAATTAATCTAGGCAAACCCTTAATACAGATGGGGGCGATTCATTTCAAGTTTATAAAAAAGTACGATGTAATCAACAGGAAAAACTGGCTCTTGCCCCCATCTGGGAGTAAACATCATTACATTCTAAATCCTGAAGACCATCAATTTGCTACTTCTGTTCTACTACTGGTATTTAGACAGTTTTTTGTTTGGTTTTTTAGGATCAGGGTCACTGTATTCTAAATGGTAACACTTTATTGTAGGGGCCACATATTAATCACTAACCAAGTGGCAATTTGCATGCTAGTTAATGCTTATACATCTATTAGATAGCATTTAGAAAACTCAGATTAATCCTTATTAAGGTTATAGTGTATTTACAAAGGCATTTAGTGCTAGTAATGCTAATGAATTATTAATGGACTTGAAAAAAAACAGTAATTATAAGAGACTGATTGATATGGGTTTACTGATTGTGTTTAGAATACAGAGCAACCGTCTGCCGATATTTCTGAGCAGATATCGCTTCTTTTCCTTTTGTAATTTAAACTTATCCACAGCCCTTTTTTACCGTGCACCTTTAAGAGAGCTGTGTAGTCACGTTTTGTGCAGCTGTCTCTTCATATTAAAGTGTTAATATAAAGCTTTGAGCGTATTTTTAGGCAGCAGCTCGACTAAAATAAAGTATCAGCCTGTGCTAGAGATTTAAGGCCGACAGCCAATACACTAAAAAGTCCAAATATCGGCCCAATACCTCAAGTAATTAAGCCTTTTACTATTAGTTTGTATTAATATGTGGTAACTCAGCTAAAGTGTTCCTGATTTATGTCAATGTATTCCTGGTTTAATTCTGATTTAGTCCCACTTAGTCCTAGTTTGACCTACATAGTCCAGGTGTAGTCTGTGCAGATTTCTCCAGCAGGTCACAGATGCATTACCTCATAAGCGTCCGAAAGGTGCCGCAAGCCCTTCTTCAGATACTGGTAGTGCTGCTCTCGCAATAAGGTGGGCCTGAAGGAGAGACAGAAAACACAGAAACACATTCGCTTAAGTTAGTGGAATATGTCCGTTTAAAGGGTCCATATTACGCCATTTCCTGATCTATGTTATGTTTCCATCCAGAATACACTCTATTCCACCTTGTAATTGCCAATCTCTGCTGAATCTCTACTGAACTAAAGGTAAAAGGAGCTGTTATCTTGAAAACTATCGCTTCACAAGGTGGAGATGTAGACAGCCTAGTAATAAAGGATGGAACATGTGTGAATGAAACAAAACACAACTCTGCATAAAATAGGACCTTTATTACAGGACAATTTATGTTAAATATTTACATTTCATGGGAGTTTTTCATTATAATCAGCACAATTTGACTAAAAAGGCTCAATCTGCATAAATTCACCATCTATAGGATTCAGGTTTTAAATTAAACTGTTAAAATAAATTGCCTTTTCCACTTCACTTCAGTTCCAATTTGTTGATTGAGCCTTTATTTTTATTATGTCATAAAATATTATTGCCCCATATTACTCCCTGGATACGAGTCACCATCCCAGCAACATTGCATTTGGACAAAAACATTTTTAATTTAAAACTACGTACAAATATAAGGTCACAATATAAAACTAAAGCGGTAGAATTTGCTCAAAGTTTTTAAGGTTACATTATTTTTGCTGTTTCAGTTATACAAGCTTGGTTAAAATGTTTTTGTCTCATCAAAAAGAAAAAGACAGAAACTTCCAGTGTAATTTCCCAGGATACAAAGTCATATTTCTGCCTTTTTGTGGTGAATTCTATGGTCAATTCATGTGATACTTGAACCACATCTTAGCACATTCTTGTTTTAAAATATCATCTGAAAATCAAAAATATCATTATTAATACATTTTTGTCAATATCGCTCACAATATTAGGGAAATTACATCTTCGTTTGTGGTAAATATCTCTATCTATCAACAGTGTAACAGTGTGTAACGGCACCGCTTTTGTTGTTGTTTTTTTCGAACATGCATGTTAAAAAAAACAGTATCAAGACATAAATAACAATATAAGGAATGATATACTTGTTCGAAAAGGAGTGGGTAGAAGTATAAAGTTACATTTCTGAAGGTAATGTGAAAAAATAAATGCACTTTCCTTTATTTCCCTGTCCTCCAGCTCAGTTTTAAACTATAGGGAACCCAGAATATCATGATTTCACCTGAACGTGACTTATTCTTTACATTCAAACAATAAAATACCCAAATAGACTCTTAGCTCAACCAATACGCTCTGTTGCACTCGATTGTATTTTATTAAAGCCTGCTGACCCCTGACCCTCTCCCATTCAGAGCATGTCGTCCTCAGCCCTAAACCAGTAATTACACTTTCACAGCGCGGGTTAGTCACGGATCACGGCCCTGAGCCTCACAAAGACCCGGGGAGGGAAGAGCAGAGCATTACTCCACTGTGGCCAGTCACACCTCCTCCACGGTCTGTTTAACCATATGGAGGAGAGGAAACGCAAATGTATGTAAATGCTTCTGAGATAACTCAATTTAAATGTCGTAATGGAGTGTGAATGTGTGTTAGAAAGTGTTGGTTTAAAGGAGCTGGATCAGATTTTTTTTTTTTTTTATTTGAACTAAATGTGTCTTTATATTATAAGCCGCTATTGAGGTCAAAATATGTCCGCTGTCGGTGCTGTCTGCAGAAAGAAATGTACTGTCAGATAATCAGGAAGTGCACGTTAGCATGCCAAGTGTTGTTGCAAACCATTTAAAATGAAGTAATTCTGTTGGTAAAATCTGCTTGACTCCATGTAGACGATATTGTTCTTTCATACAATATGCCATTTCATTTAACATTTATCTCCATGGAGACATGCAAGCCACATCACCAGGCCAAGTCACAGGTCAGGTCTGTGGGGAAGTGGGCCCGCTTACAGTAGTTTTGAGAAATAAAAATGCCTGTAATTGAATAAATACAAGATCTATTGCTGGAGACAAGCAGATGGTGGACCCTGCACCAGAAAAGTTACAAAGTGCACCTTTAAAAGGGCTATACCTGATTTTTTTTAAAATATGTAATATATTTATAATAAAGTAACATTTGTATGAATAAGTAGGGGTCAAACGAGACCGCTGTGTGCTGTTAGCATCTAATAAATCTTTTTATCATCCACAAACCAGGAAATAGGGCTAGTGCGCTGTTAGCATGCTAGTCATTATTTTGTAATTTTGGGTCAGGTGATCATAGGGTTAGGGAGAACATGCAAACACAGAAAGACCTCAAGAGTTGAACCCAGGACATAATCATAACATAACAAGAATTACATACAAACTTCATCTATCATTCTATGGGTTTTTTGTACTCTTCAACCTAAAACTACCTAAACTTAATATGACCGGTATAAACTTTGGACCCTTATCCTCGCTATTTTGTTCAGTGCACACAAGCCAGACCACCAGAACACCATTGTGTAATTTAATTACAGGAACATTTTCCATTTTCACATAATTTCCATTCTGTGTTGCATGTTACGTAACCCCAGCGCTATGAAAAAGACATTTAATAACCACCGCGAACAGCCCATAATGACCCCACAGAGAAGCGTGCTAAAAAGCTCACTGCAAAAGTACCATAATTTACCTTGAAACGCACAAAAGACGTATTCTCTGTAGTACTGCGCAGATCTACTACTAAACACACGACGCGCCGCAATTATCACAGAGGAGGTGGTAAACAAACATCCCCGCTGGCTTTCAGGGCCTGACCGGTTGTCATAGAAATGGGATGAGTCAGATTATTAGCGGCGCTGTGGTGTTGACAGCTGATGGCGACGGCAGCAGTGGCATACGTGGGCCGATCGACGCGGAGTTTAGATAACAGAGGGTAGAATAGTATACAGCCAAGACTGCAGGGGAAAAGTGAGGAGTAGTGTACTGGGGGTAAATGATAGACTCCATATTAAGGTCACAACTACATGAATATATTTGACTTATTATCGGGGGCTATTTAGGGTTGTCAGAAGTATCAAAAATCAGATACTAAAGCGAATATCGAAACTAGATATTCATTTGAGCAGGTATCGATACTTTAAAAAGTCATAAATTATCCTTTCCTGAATATCTCTTTCAAACGTGTGTACATTATTTATTTATTTATTTTATTATTTTCATGGACTTTTTATACAAACAGACTTTTTATGACAAGATGTATTACTAGTCTGTCTGAAAGTCCTGTTTTGCAAAAGAACTTTGACACAATACTAAACTTTCAAACTCGATTATGATACAAGGAAAAGGGCTCGATATGCAATACAAATTTCTATGCCACATTGAGATTAAAAAAAATAATTGAATGAAAATTTCAACACAAAATATACACTTTTTTATTGCTATATGGTTTTACTAATACAAGCTATAGGCCCAGATTCAGAATCAATACTTTCATTTCTAGTTTTAGTATCGATTTGTTTGTTGATATTGATTTTTTTTAATAACTTCAGATCCGGTAATGTAAGAACACAATTTGAGAAACAGAATTTGGGTCACCAGATTTAAATACATTTACATTTATGCAATATTAAAAAAACAATACCACCCACAAAGACTAATGAATAAATATCAATAATCTTGTCAAGTATTGGAAAAGGCAACAAAACCATACGGGCCTCTGATGAATTCCTGCTAAATCTTGAAATTTAAGTACATCCTCAAATTGTGTATTTAAGCAAAAGAGTGAGACGGGAAGGGCTGTTTTACATATCCAAAGTCTCATCCGTAGTTTTGTTTAGGAAAGTCAGAATCGAGTGAAGATGTTTCCTATTGGGTAAGATGTAAATCACCTTTGAATGTACAATTCTCCGTGTAATCATGATGTAAATTAAACTGGTTCTTTTTGTTGTTAAAGAGTTTGATTTCCTTTTTTTTGTAAATAAATAAAAATGGATTAGGACTTGTTTTAACAATCAACAAATATGGGGAAGATGACATAAAATAATTATCAAATTATCGAAAATCAGACACTAATTGATACAAAAACCTTGAATACTACAGAAATGAACCTTTCTTGAATAGCTTTAGTAGTGAGTACAAGATCACATAGATTAGTATACGCCCATGGACCACTACGGAACCTACCTGGACGAGGGATTACACAGATATAAGGCCACGTGGTAATATAAAAGAAAGTACTACGATGTAATGTTGAGCGTTTTTTTATCATCATCATCATCATCATCTATTATTTAGTAATAGTAATCTAAGACTAACTTATTCATTGCCTTTTATATTCCCCATTAATGCATAATGACTAGAAATATTAAGTACTTACTCGGGTAAATTGTGAATCTGTTTGTAAACATTGATGACTTCCTCGATGCTGCGTTCCACTTTTTTCTATGGACAAAAAGATTAATACAAAATTAATAACTATTTGGTAATTGCTGGTATTCAAATCTGTGTCAAACATTTTAAAAAATCATGTAATTTGATAATGTACTGTACAATCATAAAACTGACTCAGAAACAGACTTGATTCACTATAATAAAATTGTCATCTTAAAAGCTAGAAAGTGCACAAAGTTGGCATGAATGACAAGCACCATGTTCAGTTGGCTCCTATTCCCGTAGGCAGACAAAACTTGTATTGTCTCTTCAGCCAAAAAGCCACCGTACTGTTCCCAGTGATATTTGGGACGGCTGACTCATTTGTTTCACAGAAAATGTTGCTTTGTTTTAAAATTCAATAGGCCAAAAAAATCTTTTATGTAACTGAGATGTACTCTAAGATATTTTAATTCTCTATTACGATGAGATCTTTGCTCTTGGAGCTGGATTTTATATTAGAGTATCAGTAAGTAAGTGATATAAGTAACTAGCTGTGTTTTCTTATTAAGTATCTACTGAGTCTCCCCATAATTCAACTTTCTCCTCCATAGAATAAAAACAAAATGAACAATAGATATATATTATTCCAAATGATCCTTTTTCCTTGTTTAACATTCAAGATATCATATAAAAGTAAATGTATTATTAAAAAACATTTAAAGATTAAATAGAAGCACTATATCACATTTTACTCCAAAAAATTGTAATAAATAGACGTTTCAAATAATGATTACCTGTGCCGCTAGTCTCAGCAGATTGTATGGGAAGCAGACTAGTGAACAATAATACGTTTATAACAATAATACTACAGTTTTTTCCTCTATGTTTAAAGCCTAGTTTTTAATTCATAAATACAACTAGAAATAGACTATTTTTAACACACACGTAATTCAAATTGCATTACCTTGTGCCTATCCACTGTTTTTATAGCTTCTCATTTTTGCTACCTACTATTGCACTGAAGTAATGATTAATTTTGTTTCAAAAAAATCCTGCAATTCTTGACTCTTTTTGGACAAGCCTCTCTCCTACTGCCTGTCTAAAGAGGAGGACATCACTGCACCTCCAATGAATTTAGTGATGGAGATGATCGTGCCAACACAGAATGACCTTGGAGCGTCACTAACGTGTTACAGTAAATGAACAATGTCTTTGTGGTGAAAAGTCTTAACCTTTTAACTTGTTTAGCCAAGTTCATTAAACTTAATCCCATTAGGGGCTAGCAGCCTAATCGCCCAGATATGATAACAGTGGCAGATCAGACTCCATGGATGGAAGATAGGAGCTAAATTGTGCGTTTGTTGACACGGATCTCAGGCTGTTTTGGTCCAACGCCAGGTAAACGTGATCAAGCGCAGCTCCCCATCCAGGAGTTGAGGGGAGTTAGCTTTAGCATTAGCCGCCTAGCCCTGATGGAGCTAATCTCGGCTCACCTGCTCCACAGAAGTGACCGTCTCCACGCCGTCGTCCACAAACTTTTCCTCGGGGTGACAGTCCCTGAAGCACCGGAGTGGGGTGGCTCCGGCTTCCATGATGACAGCAGTGTGGTGAGCAGCGGGGATCCCGGAGGAGAGGCGATGTTCTCGGGTTTGTTTTGGTCCTCTGCTCCGCACACTTCTCCAGTCCGTCCGCTCGCTTCCGGCTGAGGGTGGAGTGGGCGTGGTCTTCAGCACGCCCGCTACGGCGTCTCCAAGGGAACAATGGAGGTTTAAAGAAAAATACTTTTACAAAAATTAGAGCATATGAAATTTATTTTTGTTGACTGTTGATATATAAAATAGCAAAATTCATAATTTTAAAACAAGTTCTAAAAAATATAAGCGCATTTCATAGACACTAATATCAAGCTGTATTCAACTCCACAGAAATTGCATTGGCCCTTCAAAGTAAAGTTTGCAACTGTGCAGTCTTCACATTTTAGACATTGAATTGAACTAAACACATACAAACGCACACACGCATTAGTTAGTAAAATTACACATATCAAGGGCTGATATAGGCTGTGGGCAATCACTTGTTTCTCTTGAAAATATTCCACAGTATGTTAAAAATGGCATCACCTGCTTGTCTTCACAGAGACTGCATATTTTTATGTTACTATGTGTTACAAATCCATGGCTTCTCAAAGTGAGGGCGTGCCTGCCCCTCCACGCCCTCAGTTCACAAAATTTTGCACTGCTGTAGATAAAACAACAACCTCTTCATGGAGAATAGAAGGTCCCTTGATCTAAAAGCTACATAGAGCTAATTTAATGATGAAAGTTGATAGCTTATGCTTTTCCTGAGCATAAAGAACTTTGCATTGTTTATTTTAGCATCAAAAACCTTCTTGAACTAAATTCTAGATCAATTCAATTTAACTGGGACTATATAAGCTATGAGAGTTCTAAAAATATCCTGCCATTAATCAGGCAAAAAAAAACAGATGTGCATCTTTACATAAGACATTTAACACATACACTGGATTTTGCATCGGTTTAACCACCCACGCACTTCCACTATCATCAACACAAGTACAGTGGTCCATGTGTTTGCTTGCATTCTTGTCTGTTATCCTCATGCCATTACATTGAGCTTTTACTTTGAATTCTTCCCCCGGATCTTCACACGCCTTCACTCTCTCCTCCTTGACCCTGGTCCACGCCGCACCCACCGGCCGTGTGCGCGGAGGAGCATCCCTGTTTGCTCCGGCACTGCGCTCCGGTGACCAGCGGGCAGCAGACATGGGATGCGAGCGGTCAGCCATCGCTCATTCATCTGTGCACAGTTAGCTCCTCAAGGCTAATTCCATCACAGTACAACCTTATTACAAATCAAAATGGCTAAACAATACGACGTGCTCTTCCGACTCCTGCTCCTGGGAGATTCTGGCGTGGGGAAAACGTGTTTGTTATGCAGGTTTACGGACAATGAATTTCACCCGTCTCATATTTCCACTATCGGTAAGTGCTCCAATTCGTGCGCCAATAATTACGCACGTCCTCTGGTCTATTAATAAAGCACGTTTTTCCCACAGAGCTGGCAGTTCTGTGATGTGGTTTTTGGCGTCACGCTGTCGCTGTTTCGCGCAGTTTCTCCAGTCAAATGCGCTGTTAATTGCCACGGTGTAATCACGTGGAGAGCTTAAGAACTGTAAATTGGACCGTGTTTGGGGAGGTTTTGGTACTTCTGAGGGGACAGGGCGCATTATTTAGCCATGGCACACCGATGACAAGGAATGGGAAGCGTCACAATTAGGTTAAATACAGACTCCTGGTTTAGTGATCAGAGGTGTGATTTCAGTGATGTCAAATTCTCAGAAGTGGAGGGATTAAAAGGGCAATCTAAAGGTGCACTGTGTAACTTTCATGACTGAGGAGCTGCCGCAGGTCTGCTTGTCTTCATGGATGTCCCACAGTATGGCATTAAACCTTTCCCTCTCCTCCAGGTCATGTTACAGGTTATATCTGCGGAGAGGCGACCCCGCTCACTGTACGAATGAATGTTTTTTAGCGGCTGTAATTGACTGTCAACTGAGAAAAATATGCTTCATCAAATAATAGTTTATATTCCCGGATGCTATGCAGTTTTAAAGAAGCACTGTGTAACTTTTCTAGTAGGGGATCCATCATCTTGTGTTCATGGAGACAGAAAAGGATCCTCTACTAGAAAAGTTACACAGTGCTTCTTTAAAACTGCATAGCATCCGGGAATATAAACTATTATTTGATGAAGCTATTTTCTCAGTTTACAGTCCCGTTATTGCTTTGCCTTGAATGTCCCACAGTATGGCATTAAACCTTTCCCTCTCCTCCAGGTCATGTTACAGGTTATATCTGCGGAGAGGCGACCCCGCTCACTGTACGACTGTATTTTTCTTAGTTAACAGGACTGTCAACTGAGAAAAATATGCTTCATCAAATAATAGTTTATATTCCCGGATGCTATGCAGTTTTAAAGAAGCATTGTGTAACTTTTCTAGTAGGGGATCCTTCATCTTGTGTTCATGGAGACAGAAAAGTTTAATGTCATATGGTGGAACATTCCAGGCAAAGCATTAGACAAGCAAATGGCAGATTCCTGACCAGAAAATTACATAAAGGATCTTTTATATAAGTTTTGTATGCGCAGAAAATTAGAATATTATTAATCTTTGGGTCAGTGGGTTCCTATGGACTGGACTGATCTTATGCTGTATGTTAGACAGCGCACAGCTCAGTGTTCCTGTCTACACCAAGGTCATGTATGAATGAATTTCTTTAGCAATTCTAATTCAGCCTTCGTGGATGCATCTCTGTGTGTCGGGGTGCGTTCACTTCTCGTTTGGTCCTGGTTTGAGCCCAGTTTTGTCGTGAGGTAGACTTGGGTTGGTTCTTTTTTAGTCCAGATTTGTTCTTTCTTTAGTTTTATTTTGATGTGGTGCAAGTGTGAAGTTGTGAATGCACCTTTAGTCACAACTTAATGTCTAATTAGAAATACAGTGGCTTTCTCACTTACAGTTGTCACATGAAAACTTGCAAAATGTGACTCAGTTGAGCTTTTAGATATGTTAGAATGTTGTTACCTCATTAAAAACATACCTGGAGTTGTGTTTTATCACCTTTTACCTTTTAGTGCTGTGGAGAGAGGCAATTCCAGGACTCTGGTGAAGGTGTGTGGAGTTTAAAAACACAGTGGAGCCCTTCCTGTATTACCACATGACATCACAAGGTGGAACAGAGTGTTTTGAGCTTTGGAGATGTAAATAGACTAATAATAAATGATTAGTGAATGGAACAAAACAGTGGGCTCACCACCTGCAGAGGGGTTCATAGGGGTCTGGGTCTGGTGCACAGAGTAATGGGCAGCGAGCTGCCCCCGCGACCCAGCCGGATTAAGCGGGAGAAGATGGATGGATGGATGGAACAAAACAGAACTCTAGGCATATTTAGGTATAAAAAACATTATAACACAGATCAGAAAATAGCGGCCCTCAGACAAATTTTTCTTGGCCCTCAGGCTTCCAGGTGAATTGGCCCAAATTACCTTGGGCATTTTTGGCTGCAAGTTTTTTTTTAAATCTACCTTGATAAGACAATATTTAATATTTATTGTGTGGTTTTGTGGATCTTAGCATGAATAAAGGACTGATCGCTCATTCTACCGTGTTAAACATGCATATTTCAATTATTCACTGCACTGAGCACCAGTCTGTGGCCCTCGATCGGCCCTCTGCTTCGTCTGTGTTTAGATATGTGGCCCTTGATGAAGAAAGTTTGGACACCCCTGCTTTAAAGAATATGTTAAATAAAGATGGTTTTATCAGTGATTTTCCTCAGTCTAAAATTATAGAGTTTTGTTTTATTATAACTGAAAGTACTGAGTCAAAAGTCTATTAAAATATTGCATTAATAACTATAGCTCATAACATAAACATTTGAACATGCAGCCTTATTGTAAACATGTTCATTTGGATGGTAGTTAATGATGCAGGCTAACGTGAAGTCTCAGTGAAGCTCATTAGTTTTCTCCACATTGCAGTAGACGGTGTATCTTCTCCAACCGCCCTGTGTCTGTGTTTTTGTTTTTGTTTCCGGCAGAGCTGCACTTTTACAGGGACGGAGGGATCCATTTTGTCTGCAGTAATTGGACATGAATTAGGGGAGACAATTTTAAGGCCTGGGCAATTGCCGAGCTCCAGAGGGATTATAAAGCAAGACGACGTTCCCTGTTTGGGATGAGTTAAAGGGTCCGTGTTACGCTATGTTCTGATCTACAGTATGTTCTAATGTTTTATGCTCGTCACAAACACACCTGGAGTTGTGTTTTGTTTCATTCACACATGTTTAACGCACAAACCCTGCATATTTAGACTGAGTTGTTCCACCTTGTGATGTCATATCGTAATACAGGAAGTGCTCCACTGTGTTTTTAAACTCCATACACCTTCACTAGAATCACTTGGATCATTTTAGACCTGGTATCGCCAGTCTCTACTGAACTAAAGGTAAAAGGAGCTGTTAAGTTGAAAACTACCGCTTCATGACATCACAAGGTGGAACAGAGCATTCTGAACTTTGGAGATGTGGACAGACTGATAAAGAATTACTCAAACATGTGTGAATGAAACAAAACACAACTCTGAGTTTGTTTTTGAGGACGTAGAAGTTTTATAACATGGCTTAAAGCTCACAAGAGTCAATTTTCTGTGGATATGGATATGGATTTCATGTACTTTAATATACTAATATACTATAATCGAGTATTGCAGTATGGTACATTTGTTGCAGTGGCCTTGGCTCATTGGTAGTGTTGTCCTTGGGCAAGACACTTCACCTTGCTTGTATGATGTTCAGAGGGTCAGTTGCTTTATAATTGCAGTTGTGAATTCTGAAGTTGCTTGGTTACTGACCCCAACTGTGCAGAGTGAATAATACATGAAATGAGTGCTCTGAGTGCCAAAAACAGGCCAAGAAAGACCTACTCTATGCATTATGGGTTGTAGCATCAGTAGCGGTGCGCTTGTACTCGCTTGTAGCTTCATATTTATGTTTTTGTAATGATTTTGCAAGGTTTTTTTTATGTATTTTCTATATCAGCTGTAGTAGTACTTGTATTTAAAACCTCCGCTAAATTCTAACACAATTTCTAAACATATTGACATATAGTAAAAGCACAAAAAGTCAAGTTAGTATTAGTATACTATACGACTAGACTATAGAGTTGGGCAAATGATAATATTGTGAATGTTGCAAAGTTATACAATATCATAATCCTTTTCTGGTCTATTTTTTGGGTATAAAGTTACATACTGTGGATTTTCATAATGTAGCTGCTGGTAAGGAAACTTCAGCTTCTAAATTAAGCAAGTCCAGCTGTTTTCGTCTTACTTTTTTTTTTTTTTTGCTATATTTTAATCTTGGATGTCTCAAAATGTGCATAAAATTAAGTTGAGAATATGGTACTAATTTACATTTAGCGTAATATTGGGTCTTTAAAGAATGTTAAATAGCTGAAAAAAGATTTTATTAATGATTTTCCTAAGGCCAAATTTACAGAGTTTCGTTAGTAAATTAACATTAAACATGAAATTATTATTTTTTTAATAGTAAAACAATCTCACATGAAAAAAATGTGTAGTAATTATTCAGACAAGGTTATAAAGTTATATTTCTACACTTTAGTTTTTCATTTTTCAGTCCATTCACATTTAAAGAGGTTATGTCGTGCTTTTTTCTAAGACTTAGTAATAAACTATTGGCTAATCATTATTTTACACTTGGACAACCCCACCTTTTCATAGTGGCATTTCACCAACAAAATATATGATTATTGTTGTAGTTTTTATAGTAAATATTACATTTTTTACAGAAATATACAGTAATCATCTTTATAGTAACCGTAATCCCTTATCCAATCCTTTAAAGCAGTAGTGTAGTGTAGTAAAGAGAGCATCTCCACAGGAAGAACTTTCCTGGTGAGCTCCATAGGTGAGCACTGAGAATAGCCCTCATCTGTAACACCTTAAAGGCCATACATACGTGATATAGTATTTTGTTTGAAATTGTTAACTGCTATGGCAACAGTCGTAGTTTGTCGTCATTCTGAGACCCATGTATATTAGTCTGCACCAGGTGGAACAACAGAAAGACTCATTTGAGATGGTTAATAAAAAGTTGGAGTGATTGGGGCTGCAGCTGGGAGATGTTTGTGCAGTTTATTGAGCACAAATTGATTTCTGTAACGTTCCCAGAGCTCACCTGTGCCTCACATAATTAGTTAGTAAGTGTTGTGGTGGACGTGGTGTGTTACGCTGTGTGGCTATTGACAAATATGGAACAAAAACAACAACATTAAGTTTAAAGGGTTCATATTATGCTATTTTCTGATCTACTGGTGTGTTGTAATGGTGTTTCCTCATCAAAAACATACCCAGAGTTGTGTTTTTGTTTCATTCTTACATGTTTAACACACAAACCCTGCATATTTAGGCTGAGTGCTTCTCTCAAACAGAAAACTCGATTATGATTTTAATCAATTTTAATCAAAGTCAGAGCAGAGGCTGCTAATCTTTCAAACAGAGGAAGATCCAGTTCACAATTTTAAGAAATTGTCAACTGCCTTTTTGTAAAACTTCACAGGACTTCTTCCTCCTCCTCCTTCTCTTCGTCTTCCTCTAACTCCTCCTCCTCCTCCTCTTCCTCACCTTGGAGATCTGTTCCTGTCACCAAGTCATAAAGCAGACATTGCATGGCTCTATATTTTAAGAAATTGTAAACCGCCTTCAATTACATTTGTATGGATATATAAACTAAGATTTAGTTTAAACTGGAAGAGCAGCCCTATAGGTGGAATAGACTTTTCTAGATCCGTCCCATATTTCAAACCTCACCATGCGCTGAACAAACATTTCAGTCTGGGTAAAGAAAGAGGGATCAAAGATGGCCACCACCACAACTTAAAATCAATAAATAATTTCCAAGGCTTCCCTCTGTCACAGGGCCATAAATCTGTCCAGGAGCCCACCTGCGCTCCTCCGATGGTCATCTGCTCTTCCTGAAGGCCGACCATGAAATCGTAAAGAGGGAGCGAGCAACATTGGCTCAAATGGGCGTAGACTAGTCTATGTCCTTCTGTACTTCTTCTGGTACAGATCGAAATGCTGTTTCAAACAAAATCACAGCTCTGGTTTGAGTAATGGCATTAGAAATAGTTGTAGATGCTGTAAGATACAAGCCCAGTCCCTCATACCTCTACATGAACAGATCTTATGAAGAATGTCCTGCTGGATGACACAGAGGCATGTTAAAAATAGAAGACACATTAGACTATTTTTGGAGCAGCTAATTCATTTCACCTTGATAACCTGTAAATGAGGACGCTACAGGCTGTATATGAAAGGTATTTTTCACAATACTTTTTCTGCAGCTTCTGTCATATCATCCGTGGTTATATCTATATACTGATTTTATTATAAACAAAAATGTAATTATTTTTCAAACATTTCCTGCACAGTGCTTGTAGCTGACATGAGGACACTAACCAATTATTTTTAGATTGTTTATGTAAAGGAATTGAATGCTTCCTGCACTCTTAGCGTTTTAAAATAAGGTATTACTGTCACAACTGAGGAGCCGTAAGGGTCTTTTTCCTCATTCTCAGTTTATGGACAGGCTTTTTAGGTTTAAAACAACTGGATTTCAGCTTTGGAACTGGCAACCCAAATGAGACATATAGTGGAGCTCAGGTTTGTGGAGATGCAAACCCGCTCACAGTAAGAATCCATGCTTTCAGTGCAAAACATGTTTTTATTTTAATCTTTTTTGTGACTTTTTTGGTTTAATTATTTATCATTTTTAAAAACAATAAAACAAACAATGTAAACACAATATAACATTCTGCAATACAAAAAAAGAAAATATAAAAATAAAAAATAATAAAAAGAAACCGTCGAAGAACAATAGCCCTCGCTAGTTGCTTTGTTACTGGCTCGGGCCAATAAATGGATGAATGAAAACAAACAACTATAGTGAAATGCAATAAAGCAGAGCATGTTTTTCCTGGTTTTAAAGGATGGTCTGACCTTTAGTATTTAGTATTGATTTATGATATTACACATCATTGAAAGTCACTACATTCTGCTAAGTCCACAAAACCAAATTGTCAATCATAAATTCTTCCTAAAATCCATTTTCTTACAGCTCAGTTGGAGTTTTTCCTGTGGGCCTTGAGGTGCACGTTACATTTCTGTCCAGACGGCATGTGCAGGGTGATTTAGTGAAGGTATCGGGTGCTGCCTTCTCCTCTTTCTTCTCTTCTTCTCCCTCCTCCTTTTCATCTTCCTCTTCCTCACCTTGGAGATCTGTTCCTGTCACCACAGTCATGAAGCTGACAGCGGCTCTATATCACAGCTCAATCTGAGGCTACTGATCACGCTAACATTTACCCTTTAATATTGACATTTTCAAACTTGTGATAATTTGAATAGGCAAGGCAAGTTTATCTGTGCAGCACAATTCGTTCACAAAGTAATTCAAAGTGCTTTACAGAATAAGAAATACATTAAAATCACAAAACAAACAACTCAAAACATAAATAATCATCATAAAAGAGAGATTAAATGAGAGAGAATACATAATTTACCTTTGATAAATAGATCCAGCATTTGTGGATTATTTACTTTAGAAAATAACTACTTTTTCTGTCATTTCTTTCAGTTTGGATAATAATTTGAAGGAACCCGAGAGTTGTAAGAAGAGGCACAACATTAGAAGTCTAACATATTATTTCACTGTCCATTTAAGCCTGGCTATTGTTTTGTAGGGAGTATTATACCTGCTCACGAATAAGCTAAGATAACGCTGGCTGAGCTGGCACAGCGGTTCAATTTCTCTATCTCTCTTTTAAATTAATTGAATCATCCATGTTAACCTTCTCCTTAGACTCAATGAAATCTGTTAGCGTCATGTCAGATTTTAAAAACAATCCCGCAAACTCGTCTTTTCAAAAACACTCCTCACCGTGGTCATCAGAAATAAAAAAATGAACACATCGTAATTTATAAAACATGACAGCCCGTACTTAGAATAAACTGAAAAACTGTTCTCGATTCCATTCTCTTCCTTCTTCTTTGTTTCCTGTGATAAACTCCAGCTGACAGTTCTGGGTCCTGCGTGGCTTGTTCTGATTGACAGGTTAACCCTGTCTCCCCTGTCTTGTTGTGTCAAAGGAGCACCATCCATCCATCTGTCCATTAGGAACCTGTCACTATATACATGCCCTGCACATTCATACAGCCATTGTTTTAATTAGCCAGATCGTTTTTAATTAGTTTGAACATGGCTGGGAGAGAAATCCTGACATTTTGAATTATATTGTTAACGCAGATTGACATATAATTACAAAAAGATTACAGTAGTGAGGAAAAAGTGTAAGGATTCAAACTGTTAAGATAAATACTGTCTTGATTTATCGTTCAATATATGACAGACAGAACCATATATTTTTTCTTTGCACTAGTGGGGAACTTTGTTATTTTTCAGTATTACGATGAGATACAATTCAATCTATACTTCATACAATACTCTATACTACAATTGTGAATGTTTACGTCACCTCAAATAGTCACATACAGAAATGAAATAACATGTTGGATTTCAATGTTTGGTCCTGGGGTCAAGAATAATATCACCGTCACAATAATCATAGTACTAAAATTTGATGAGGAGGTCTATAATACACTTTTAGTTTACAAAAAAGTACCTTTTCTCTTTTAATTTGCCATAAAATCCAACAATAAAACCTGTGGCACTGTCTAAAAAGAATGGATTATCAACTTTGCCCGTAACATATTCACTATCTGAGTACTTAAGTGTTGCATTTTGTTATTTATTTATTGCAGATATATGCTTTTTGGGGGATAATTCTGCTTTATGGTTTGGTTTATCGTGTATATTTACTTCAGCAATATATCGCACTTTAAAGTTTGTTATCGTGACAGGCCTGATTTGAACTATACTATGGTCAGTACTACAGGAAATGGCCTACTTGAAGTATTTGTGTACATCAATCTTGGTCGTAGGGGAAAAACTGCAGACTGCAGAAGGCACCGAAATGCATTAGCGGTTTTGTGGGTTAAACACGTGGCCTCATGGAGAAGCAGCACTAGGAAGACATAGTTTTGCCAGAGAAATATTAAATGTACTTGATTTTTACCGTCTTAAATGCGGAAAAACAGAACTAGTTAATTTTAAACAGTTTGTAGTGGTCCTCACTTACTTGATGCATTCAGGGCACCGTAATTATTCACGGTGATGAGTTTATAAGTACTTTTCACAACTTTCAGAGGCCAGAGCTGAGTTTTGCCATCACGGTAAAGCTAACAACTAGCATACTAACGTGCACTTCCTTATTATCGGACAAAAAAACGCTTTATAATTAGATGCAGACAATACACAGCAGACTATTAGAGCTGCTTATACAATATACCTGTTCTGGGGCAAGACACATTTTGCTCAAATACGTGGGACAAAATAAGAGCTGAAATTTCAAGATTTAGATTTTGGTATATTGTTACAGCAAAATTATCAGACTTTGAACTAAAGTTTACATTTTTCTATTTTTAGGTGCATTTTTCTTAGACTTAGACTTGGACAAACTTTATTGATCCACAAGGCAGAGAGTAATTTTAGAGAGAGTTTTATTATTTTTCCTTCTTTTTTTCTGGACCTTCTTTCAAGTTGCCTCGGTTCTTACACTGTTCTTGAACTCCATTTTGTGAGAATTTGGCAGCATCGCATCTGAAACAAAAAATAAACCCAACAAAAATATCTAATGTAAAGCACTTTGGTCACCTTGAGTTTTGTAAATAAAGTCTGATTTACTGATATCTTGAAATCTGTTCATCAAAGACAAATAATTATTCTGTAGATGAAGGTAACGTCTATTATCGTTTCTATGGCAACAGAGAAGTCGGCCTAAAACTCAGAAAATTATTTTGTTCTAATACTTGTTCAAATTAAGCTTTGCACATCAGAGGTGAGCAAATTTTCTGTGTTATCTTTTAATTTTCACAGTGTTGAAGATGTGGACTTGGAGAATAATGAAGTCTTTTTTATGAAGTTAAACCAGGGAAGCTACAGCCAAAACATTTCACAAACCCTGCATATTTTTTTATATATTTAGTTCTTCTCTCAAACTGAAAACACTCTGTTCCACTTTGTGATGTCATGTGGTAATACAGGAAGTGCTCCACTGTGTTTTTAAACTCCATACAGCTTCACTTTGATCATTTCAGCCCTGGAATTTCCAATCTCCACTAAACAAAAGTTCAAAAGTAACCGCTAACTTGAAAACTACCGCTTCATGACATCAAAAGGTGGAACAGACCTGTTTGATCGTAATATAGGAACTTTAATTTTGTGCCCTCAAACTCCAAGAAAAATCTACTTTACGTATACAGTTTGCCTTTTAGATTTTCTTGCCAAGAGCTAAGACGTAGCCTATGGTCATTAATAATGTATACCTTCTTTCCCGTTTATTTCCAGTGTATTTCTGTTGGTCAGCTTAATCCTATAGCCGACTGTATATTTGACAGATGGATACTGTAAGAATGATGTAGTGTTACTTTAGGCCATAAAGAGCTCTTACTTTATTGCACAGCTTAAGCACAATGGCCTTGGCTCTAGTGCTGTAATAACAGAGCGGTCCCATGATTTCAGTTCAATAAACGCACATAAAAGATACACAGTAGTAGTAGTAGTAGTAGTAGTAGTAGTAGTAGTAGTAGCAGCAGCAGCAGCAGTAGCAGCAGCAGTAGCAGCAGCAGCAGCAGTAGTAGCAGTAGTAGTAGTAGTAGTAGTAGTATCATGGTATTATAAAATGTCAAACTCAATGTCAATACTAAGGAACAGACTCGATACTCAATACCAATTCCACGATGATGATAAAAAAAACACTTTCTTTAGACAATAGATTGTGATTTTCAATATTAAATCATAGTACTTTCTTTTATATTATCATGCGGTCTTTTATCTGTGTAATCCCTCAGTGGTCCATGGGCCTATACTAGTCTACGTGCTCTTCAGTGGCAAAAGTTTACATATAATTACAAAGTTTTTGAATTATATCCAAATAATCCCGTTTTCTCGACACTTCTTGCTGTTTGAAACGTTTGTAGTCACGGTGTCCTCTACTGGCCACTGAAAATTAAATATTAAACTTTTTACATTCAGTTAGACAAGATATAAGGAACAAGAATGTGTCAATAGCTCACAGATATTTGCCAATTAAATGTTTATTTGACTTTTGACATTTGGGAGACACAGTGTTAGATCCTCTTGACTCTCCTCCTTCGGTTGGGCGGTTTTGTCTCCGTCAGTTCAGGAGGAAGACATTCTGGGCCCAAATCTGCTGCCTTCTTACATCCAATTAAAGGCCCAATCACAATATCGGCTGAACCAATATCACAGAACCAATACCCGATCCAGTTACATATCCAGATATTCGATACCAGTATCGTATTTGATTTTGATCATTTTCCCAAAAGATATATTATTTCAAATTACTATTAACATAAATATTGTCAATACTTTTTACTGCACTGTATAATTAACCTAAAATAAGGAAACATTTTTGAATCGACATTATTGTTTAGCCACAAAACTGTTTTTACTACAAACCCATAATGGAGAAATGCCATTGTTGCACAAAAGTTTCAAAATAAAACTTTATGCAGCAATTTGTGAGCCCAATCACATCGGCCTCTGCAGGATATTTAAGGCAAAAAAGTGCAACTATTGAACATATGTAACTCGGAGGACTGATATATCGATCTATGTCTAGAACTAGCATAGCGGTGTTGTGCAAAGCGCCCAATTGAAGATGAAGATTTGCCTCCATTTTATTTTCCATCGCTAAAAGCCTTTGTCCTTTTGTCCTAATAAAACCTTTAAATCTGGTCTTTACTGTGGCCTGCTCCCCTTTTCATTAGTCCCGTTCTGTGGATGGGGCCTGAGGCAAACTCTCAGCGTTAGCTCGACCTTTTCCTTTGCTCCTAACACTCCGAATGTTCCGCACTGAAAGGACATCGCACTCATCTGTCCACAGCTCCACGCCTTGTTCAGATCAGCTCTGCATGTTAACAAGATACGCCCTGTCGGAAAGACTTTACTTTAAGGACTTTGTACTTTCAGACGGATTCATTTGTGTTGTAGCCAAATCACTGCAGTGTTATGGGGTTAATAGCTCAAATTGAACTGTTTTAGGCGTAACATGTTGTCCTCTGTCTGAACAGGCGTTTTGTACTGTGGTGTTTCCTCTTGTATCGTGTCCTGGTTTGTACTTCGACCACTGGGAATACTGTAATCTACTTTTATTTCACTAATGAACAGGGTTGGGAAATGACCAGATCCATGCACCGAGTATACGTAGTCAGAATATTCATTATATGTAACTGTATTCCGGTACAGTTAATGATTCTTTGCAGCTGACGTCATCAGTATTCCCTGAGGATGTGAAGCTTGCTGAAGCACTACTCTGTCTGAAGCTCTGTTACTCAAATTAGACTTAATCTGGAGCTACAGTGGGTGAGCCGATTTGTGCAGCTAGTCACTCTCACTTTTTTGTGTAAAATCAAACACCTAAACCTGACCATGAACGCGTTTTGTATTTTTTCTTGATTTTTCAGACTGTCTTACAGCTTTTTTTGACTCCGTTTGCTAACTTTTTGGACAGTGTCACCACGGTAACGGCTGAACATTCCTCCAGTAGAGATGCATGTACTCACAGCGTGATGTTACTGCAAAGTTTCAATTCTTTCATTTGGTGGTATTCAGAATATAGTTCTATCCTAAAATAAATAAGAATCTGTTACAAAATACATTTTAATATAAGGTATTCAGTATTTTGTAACTAAATATATGTTCAAAGTATTCTTCTCTACACTGTTAATACAATATTTTATGAAACTACTATTAGTATAAAATATTGTATTAACAGTGTAGAGAAGAATACTTTGAAAATATATTTAGTTACAAAATACTGAATACCTTATATTAAAATGTATTTTGTAACATATTCCAAAATACATTTTAATATAAGGTATTCACTATTTTGTTTTATACTAATAGTTTCACCTCCGGGCATGTCCCACCGGGAGGAGGCCCCGGGGAAGACCCAGGACACGCTGGAGGGACTATGTCTCTCGGCTGGCCTGGGAACGCCTTGGAATCCCCTGGAGGAGCTGGAGGAAGTGTCCGGGGTGAAGGAAATCTGGATGGATAATAGTAGTTTCAATTCTGCACTAACGAGTATTACGTTACTTTTCAGAAACATACAGAATCTGGCATCAATACAAATTCTGATAATATTCATACAGTATAATATTTGCAGTAGTTGCTTTAGTCTAGCAGCATAGCGATATAATAGTGTTTCTACCTTACTACATTTCTGTAAGTTTGAAGTATCAGCAGTATTTTTCAAGGTACTTCTACTTTCTACTTTGCGTTTTCTCATATCCTGGCGAATTACCACAAACCTTCCCCTTGTGTTTTGAGTGAAACACTGAAGTCGTGACTCAGCCTGGGGTGAACTTTAATTAATTTCTGTGGGATTAGTGCGGTGCATAGAGCCTGTGGATTCTTTGAGGTTACATTAGAATGGACAGCCATAAGCCCCATAATTATCCCTGCAGAGTTTCCTTTCTCCGTCTGATGCCCAGCCAGTATAAAATAGGTACACTACACTCACATTAAAGTTTAAAGATTTCACATTTTCAAAGTCGCTTGTGTAATGTTTAAAAACCTGCTTGTTTCTATGGAGATATGGAGAGTTAGTGCTCTGCTTGGAATGCTCCACAGTGTGACGTTAAACAGCTCTACTTTACATTTATTCAATTACAGCTGGTTTTATGGCAAAAGTTCTCAGAAAAACAGGCATTCTGGAGGTGAGCGGGGTCGCCTCTCCACAGATCTGACCTGTAACTTGGTCTGGTTTGGTCTCCATGAAGATAGAAAGGTTTAAAGCCATACTGTGAAACATTCCAAAGTACAAACAGGGGGATACGTCTGGCACCGCTCCATAGTGTTAGTATTTCATTTCATTTACATTTTCATTAAGTTAATTACAGCACATGGTTGAATTTAATCCTTTATTTAGACTTATATTTTCTAATTTTGGGTGCACACATTTTAGTTAATATAAGTCTGAATTATCACTTACACTTGACCATCGATGCTGAACAAAGGGGGGAGCACGATTTAGTTAATTTTGCTAAGTTAGTTTGTTTGAGGTTATTTTATTATCACTTGTTTTCTGTATTATAAGTATTTGCCTTTTTGTTACTTTAAGTTAGTAGCTTTAGTTATTTATTTAATGTAATTTCCCGCTCTCTCGTGTTCAGTTTAGTCGCCCTCGTCTGTTTAAACGCACCTCTTCTCTGTCTAGGTTTTAGTTTTTGTTCTGTTTAGTTGGATTTAAGTTTCCCCAGTTGGGCCTGACTTTTTGTTAATGATTTACTTAATTTGAGCCTTTGTTAAATTACATTTTTATTTGACTTTATTAAATTTAAACATATTTTTTATACCTTGTCTTTGCCTTGTAAAATAATGCTTTCATAATTCCACCGTAATTCTATAATTCATACCTTGTGGTCATTGTTGCCAAAATAATAAAATGCCATATGAATACTGACATATCTTGTTTTATATAAAGTATCGTGTCTGGCATATTTGTACGACCTGATAACAGTTTTCTTCTATCTGTGGACTCCTCATTGATTTGCTCTTCTCACTTCCCTCACAGCGACTGATGCATCGATCCAGGCAACTTAACCCTCCGCACTCGGCTTTCTGCGTCATTACGGACACATTATAGACACATTCTGTTTAGGTCATCTCTCTTTCGGTCTATCTTCTGCTAAGCTTGATATTGTATTCTTGATTGCAATTTAGTTGAATAAAAATCAGCTTTTTAAAGAGGTCAGGTCAGGAAATGAAAATGATTAGATTGATCGTAGATTTGCCCAAAATATGTGACGTGTTTCAAGATATTTTTTTCTTTTTTTAGCATTTAAATGTGCTATATTACACAAAATTGATTCTTGTGAGCTTAAAGCCGGGTTATACGTGCTGATACCTCATCAAAAACATACTTGGAGTTGTGTTTTGTTTGACACGTTTGAGGAATCCTTTAATATTAGTCTGTCTACATCTCCAAAGCTTAAAATGCTCTGTCCTAGAGATTGGTTCTAGTGAAAGTGTACGCAAAGAACATATGGCAAGATTACACTGCGGCCATGATTTAAACTGTATTAATTTTATTTGGATATAAACTGGTTTCTAGCTCTAGTTTTGAAATTTTGTATGGACTAAGGTAAATCTATTGCACTGTATCTGGGATTTCTCTCTCCAATTGCAAGATAGGGCCAAAATGTTTCATAATTTGTTATTGTTTGTCACTGTTAAGAATTTTAGATTATGAGGTATGACTTTTGCTGTATTTATCTTCTGTTTTCTTTTGTTTCAGGAGTTGACTTTAAAATGAAGACCCTGATCATAGATGGGATTAAAGTACGGATACAGATTTGGTAAGTTAGTTCACGTCAGATCCCATTATTATTATTATTTAAAGATGCATTATGTAACTTTTCCTGTCCATCCCTTGTCTCCGTGAAGATTGCATTGTCTGGAAAGTTCCACAGTATGGCATTAAACTTATCTAGGTCCCATGTATTACATTATGACTGATAAAACAAGTAAAAAGGCATGTGTTCTCTATGGGACCGGGCTCACTTCTCCGCAGATCTTACCCGGGCTGTAGCTTGACCTCTATAGAAGTAGAAGTAGAGGAACATTTAAAGTCGTTGTTTAAAGTCTGATTTTTACCATCTTAAAAACATTTCATGTCATTTTTTTTTGTTTTTTTTGAGAGGTCAAAAAAAGGACAAATTAATGGAGGGAAGGGATAAAAAAAAAAATTTCACTCTGAGAGATCAAAGCAGAGTTTTGCTGTGATAAAATAATAACTATAATACATAATACAGTACAATACAAAAAAAAAGAAAGAAAGATTGGGTTAAAATTATATATAGTATGCATAGTATGTAATTTATTTAGCTATATGTAAATATTTGTAAAGTTTTGTGATCAATGTACATAATAAACCACATAATTTTTGAAACTTTTTAATGAATAGCGGTGGGTTTTTTAAGTTTTTCTTCTTCCCACTCCTTTTTGAGAAATGTGCTTTTCTGTTGTTTACAATGTATAAATATATAGTGTAGTATGTATATGATTATTGTTTCTCTCTTGGCACAAACTCGAAATAAAAACAAATCAATCAAAACGTTAAAGCTAACACATGCCAACGCGCACTTCCTGATTATCGGTAAACAGAGCGCTGTGGAATATTCTATGGAAAAGCAATAACATCTCCACGGAGACAACCTCTACCAGAAAAGTTTCACAGTGCACCTATAATTTATCTGTCAGTTATTAAAAATACAGTGACTTATTTTCATTATAGGGACACAGCAGGGCAAGAGAGATACCAGACGATTACCAAACAGTACTACAGACGCGCCCAGGTAAGTACTTCTATTATTTTTAGCAGTAAAATATAAAAAATAATAAGTTATGTGAAATCAAATGTGCAGCTTGAGATACTGAGCTCATCATAACGGGTTTTAACATGCATACTTAGTGTATATTTTTACAGTTTCAGCGGTTGCCATGGCGATCCGCATCTTCTCTCTCACCAGCGAGCTTTTATGTCCTGTTTCACCACATCTTTAAATCTACCCTTTGGTCTTCTCCTCTTTGGATGTTGCGAAAGAAGACATACTTTTTGGCGGTTTTCATCATAACAGATATACAGCAAAGTATTGTGGGTATTCTGTGTTTTCCAGGATGAATACACTGAAATGCACTGAGGCGGACTGAATGTGGAATACAGGTTATGCCAATTTGGATATAGCCGGTTCTGTTTTTTGGCTGGACACAGTGAAATTGTATCTTTATAATGCGAGACTGAAAGTGAAACGAACCCAGTGAATCTGTAATACATCATTTAGTGCACTGTGATGGAGGAGTCTGGTCTGAATGTTTTTTTAATTTGAAATAATTGAAATAAACCATGGAAATATATGGAAGAAACATAGTTAGACTAGCAGCTAAAATACTCTTTCGTGGCTTGGTAGACCTTCAAATAACTAAACTAAATTATGTCAAAAGGAGAAATTCATTTTGTCAACTGGACTCAACTGGTTAGTTAGGTGTGTCTATTCAATATGCAGTGGGAGTGGGGTCTTGTTAACAGAACCATTCAGGGCCATGATGGGCGTTTTCACACCTCTGGACCTGACCTGGCTAGTCCCATTGTTTTCTCTGTTTGTTTTCCTTTAGGTTTGAGGATAGAGTTATAGATGGGAGACAAATGATGTCTGAGACCTCCATTTCTGTTCAAGGAAGGATTCTCTTTCTTGATAAAAATAGCCTCTTTAACTCCCCTCTCAAACCAGTTCTTTTCTCTGGCCAAGATCTGGACCTCGCTGTCCTCAAAGGAGTGGCCTGTGGCTTTTAGGTGGAGATGTACGGCAGATTGAGGTCCTTTTAGGTGGAGATGTACGGCAGACTGAGGTCCTTTTAGGTGGAGATGTACGGCAGACTGAGGTCCTTTTAGGTGGAGATGTACGGCAGACTGAGGTCCACTCTGGCTCTCTCGTCTGTGTTGATACATCCTTTTGTGAAGTGTCTGTTTTGTTTCTCCAGTGTAGCGCCCCCTGCAGTCTTCACTACACTGAATGGAGTAGACCACATTGCTTTGTTTGTGGCTCGGAGTTTTGTCCTTAGGATGGACCAGTTTTTGTCTTAAAGTGTTTGTGGGTTTGAAATAGACTGGGATTTCATGTTGTCTGAAGATCCTCTGTAGTTTTTCGGAAACACCAGCCAGGTAAGGAATAGTTACACCCCTTCTCCTGGGCTCTGGTTCTCTGTTGTCTTGTTTCTTGGCTCTCTTCGTTTTAATGAAAGCCCATTTTGGATACTAACTAAATTATATCAGAATTAATACTGGTTTTAAAGGGCCCATATTATGCTAATTTCTGATTTGTGTTTTAATGTTGTTTCCTCATCAAAAACATACCCGGAGTTGTGTTTTCTTTCATTCACACGTTTGAGTAATTCTTTATTAATAAGACCAACACACACTGTACACATGTATCTGCTCTGTGACCGACAAAAGGAGGTGTAAACTTTAAGGAGAGGCACAAGAGCTGCAGGAGAGACAAGCAAAGCCCTGGTGTTCAACTCGGCAAAACACCGGCTCCTCTCCCGCTTCTCTCCGTGTGGGGAAACTCTCACCTCTCGCTAAATTCTCTAAAATCTTCTCAAACCAGCGTCTTTTCCTTTGCTCTTACAGCCTCGCGCCGTGTCTCATTTTACAAGTAATCTGCTGTTAAAACGCTCATTTATAACACAGCAAGAGTCGTGTTAAAGCCTTTTTAAGAGCTTGTTATGGTGCATTGGCCTTTTGTCTGCCCACATCTCCAAAGCTCAAAATACATTGTTCCACCTTGTGACGTCATGAAGTGGTAGTTTTCAAGTTAACAGCTACATTTTACCTTTAGTTTTGTACAGACTGAAAACTCCAGGGCTGAAATTATCCAAATGAGTCTAGTGAAGGTGTTTGGAGTTTAAAACACAGTGGAGCACTTGGTGGAACTGAGTATTTTCTGTTTGAGAGAAGAACTCAGTCTAAATATGCAGGTTTTGCGTGTTTAAACGTGTGAATGAAACAAAACACAACTCCAGGTGTGTTTGCGATGAGGAAACTTAATAACATAGATCAGAAAATAGCGTAATCTGGGCCCTTTTACGCTGCGAGCTCCCCGTAGGCTGCGTCTGAGCCCGTATTCCTCTCCTCCTTCAGCCGCTGTTTGTTTTGACTCAGGGGATCTTCTTGGTGTATGACATCACCAGTGAGAGATCGTTCCAGCACATCATGAAGTGGGCCAGTGACGTGGATGAGGTGACGCACACACACACACACACACACTTCTGGAGACTGAGCCTAACCCTAACATACACCCTGACTTTACTATTTTAACCCATATTTGAATTTTAAAGCATGATGTTGATTAATAATAAGTATATTTCCATCTTTTCCATAGAGTAAACCTGCTTTCATTGGGCAGACACACTTTTTTCGTACTTTTTGGGAACTTTACTTTGACTTCAATTCATTTTCTGGAGCCTAACCTTAACCATAGTCACTACTTGCCTAACCTTAACATAAATTCTAGCTTAGACTTAGACTTAGACAATTATTATTTGGGTACAGCAGCTCACGTGTCACAATAGAAGTTATAAAAATAAATGTATATGTACAAGTCAAAATAAAATAGAAAAATAAGTAATAAACTATAATAAACTACTAATAAACTACAGCTATATACAAGAGACAAGAACGACAGTGCAAATAATCATAAAGGTTTCGTTTCGTTCACACATGGTCAACAACAAACCCTGCACATTTAGGCTGAGTTCTTCTCTCACACAGAAAACACTCTGTTCCACCTCGTGATGTCATGCGGTGATACAGGAAGTGCTCTGCTGTGTTTTTAAACTCCGTACACTAGAATCATTTGGATGATTTCAGCCCTGGAATTGCCAATTGCTACTGAACTAAAGGTAAAATGTGGCTGTTAACTTTAAAACTACAGCTTCATGACATCACAAGGTGGAACAGAGCATTTTGAGCTTTGGAGATGTAGACACAGAAATACCCAAACACGTGTGAATGAAACAAAACACAACTCCAGGTATGTTTTTGATGATTTAACAACATTATATAAAGGCTTGACGCTCACAAGAATCCATTTTGCGTAATATAGGACCTTTAAATGTTGTAATACTTTCTCTTAAATTACCTTGTCCTTTATGAAGCTGCTTTCTGTCTTTATCACGACTAATATAGTTATAATAAAAGTCATTTCCTCTCGGGGCCGCACAATAACATGAGCTGTATTGATCCAAACATACCCCCCTGTTTTCATTTCCTGGTCCCTGCCTTCTGCGGGGCTCTTCACACAATACACCACTGTCTTGACATTTCATTTTTCTCTCTCTTTTTTTTTAATGCGGTAAATATTGGTACAGTACGCACCCGAGAAAGTGCAGAAGATCCTGGTTGGAAACAAAGCCGACGAGGAAAACAAGAGGCAGGTGGCCACAGAGCAAGGAAGCAAGGTAAGGTGGTAGTGTTTTGGATTTTCAGTTTCAGGAATACAGTGGTGAAATCTGAATGAATCGAATAGAATGATGTGATGAAAATGTGTTTTGAAGTTTCGAAGTTATGAGGATGTCTGATATAATTTATAAAAAAAAAAAAATACATTAAAGGGCCCATATTAGGCTATTTTCTGATCTATTTTATTATGTTGTTTCCTCATCAAAAACATACCTGGAGTTGTGTTTTGTTTTGTTTCGTTCACACATTTTAGTTTTTAGTTTGTCTCTCAAACAGAAAACACTCCACCTTGTGATGTCACGTGGTAATACAGGAAGTGCTCCGTTGTGTTTTTAAACTCCATACATCTTCATTAGAGTCATTTCGATAATTTCAGCCCTGAAATCGCCAATCTCTACTAAACAAAAGATAAAAGGTTAACTTGAAAATGACCACTTCATGACATCACAAGACAGAACAGAGCATTTTGAGCAGAACAGACTAATAAACCAGGATTATTCAAACATGTGTGAATGTTGAGGAAAACAATATTACAACATAGATCATAAAATAGAGTAATATGGCCCGTTTAAATGATGGGAACCGAAAAATACTGTCTTGATATTGATAAGTTTTTCCTTTTGTCCAGTTGGCCAAAGCGTACGGTATGGACTTCTTTGAAACAAGTGCCTTCACAAATCAGAATATAACAGAGGTGAGCACAACAATAATTAAACAATCTATTAAACAAATCTAAATCAAGGCAAACAACTGCCAGAACATCATCACTATTAAAGATAATCTATGCACTTACTCTTATTATACTTGGTGATCCATAAACTAGCGGGAAATGTATGTAGCCTGTAATCTTACAATAAAAAACGGTACCAGAATCACACCTGAACCTGTGTTGCCGGAGATTTAACCTGCAGATCGAGGACACATACAAGTTTTTTTTTATTCTCAGGGCATGCTTCATGTGAATACTCAGAACCTCCAGAATTCCTAAGCTGCACTTGCACTGACTCATGATCGGCTGCAGGAGCTGGAGTTTAGGAAGTGACCAGTCAGATCAGAGAGAGGCATTTTATGTTTAAACCAACTGAATTTTAGCACAAGGAACTGGCAACCCAAATGAGAGACTCATGTGAGGCTCATTCTGCTGTTGGATTAGATAATCTTCTTGAAAACCAAATTACCAAATTATAAAATAAACCAAACGGTCATGATGTTCAGTTAGGGATGGGATGAGACGAAATTCCCACAAGACGCGATGAAACATAAGATTGCGTTCCACGAGATCGAGACAAAACGAGATTTTGAGACAATTTATAATGTGTATGTGTAGTTCAATTCACAATCTTGGCCTTTACAATTTTGTAATCATTTTGCTGTCATTCTGTCACTGTTTTTTGGAACTATGGCTTCTAAAAAAATGTCACCTTTTTTTTGTCCAAACCAAATGCTCAGATGAAGGGGGAAAAAATCTTGTGTGCACATTCTCGTGACAATTTGATCTTGCAATCTTGTGGCATGAGGTCTTGTCCCATCCCTATATTCAGTGATTTGTAATTAAGAATAATTTCAGCATTTCAGCATAATTGTTATCAGTAAAAGCTGTATTTGATTTGAATATGGTTACCTCATATCTGAAGACACTGATAGGTCGTGTTTATGAAATTTTAAATCCAAATCTTCCATACTCTTCCGTCAGTCGCTCTCCCCTGTGCTTTCAGACGTTCACCCGATTAGCAGAGCAGGTTCTGGCTGTCCACAAAAAGGACTTGGATCTCCTGCAGACTTCACTGAGCGACCAGCTGGACCTGTCTGCTCTGGAGGAGGAGGAGGGGCTGTGCGATCACATGACCGGGGACCAGACCAAGGCCTGCTGGTGCTAGGACTAAACCAGGACTAAACCAGGACCAAAACAGGACCAAACCACGGACTGATCTAAAGCACCATTCACAAAGACTCAGAGGTCCACACACCGTAGTGAAGATGCTGCCACCGCAAGCCATTTGAAGGAAGACGTTTGGTTCATTTGTCATGTCATTTTAATTTTATTTTTAGATCAAGTTAAAAATGTGTTCTTCGTTGCTTGAAATATGCATATTCATACATGCAGCACACGGGATACCAGCTGAGATTTGAAAATTGCAATCAAAATTATAATTACAGAGCTACAGTTTTAATGGCCCATATTACGCTAATTTCTGTTTATAATGTTGTTTCCTCATCACATTCCTGGAATTGTGTTTTTTTGTTTCATTCACACATGTTTAACGCACATTTAGGCTGAGTTCTTCTCTCAAATGGAAAACGGTGTGTTCCACCTTGTGATGTCATGTGGTAATACAGGAAGTGCTCTGCATACACCTTCACTAGAGTCATTTGGATAATGTCAGACTTGGAATTGCCAATCTTTACTGAACAAAAGGGAAAATGTAGCTGTTAAATTGAAAACTACCGCTTCATGACATCACAAGGTGGAACAGAGCATTTTGAGCGTTGGAGATGTAGACAGACTAATAATAAAGGATTACTCAAACATGTGTGAATGAAACAAAACACAACTCCAGGTGTGTTTTTGAGGCGGTAACAACATTATAACATGATTTAAAGCTCACAAGAGTCAAGTTTGTGTAATATAGGACATTTAACCACCAACATGCATTTGATTTTTTAAAGGTGCACTGTGCAACTTTTCTGATAAGGGGTCTACAGTGTATTTGTGTCCATGGAGATGCTTATTTTTGCCTGGAATTTGCCACAGTATTAAAGTATCTATCTACCCGTCTACCTGCTTACTGTTTATTTCATAAGATAATATCAATTCTTACTGTGAGCTGTGTGACCTCTCCACAGACCTGACCCGTAACTTGCCCTAGTGGAGGCACCTGATTGTCTCCATGGAGATAGATGTGTTTAATGCCATGTTGTGGACCATTCCAAGCAAAGCAATTTAATTAATCAGAAAAGTTACGCAGTTTACCTTTAACTACGAATGTTTTTATCAATTTCTGGTTTTCCTCCATGTTAATTTTAAAGCTTGTAGAATGTTATTATGTAACTGCAACCTATTACAAGACATAATATTAAGAGATTAAACAGAAATACAAATTTACATTGTATGATTATGGATTTTATGCTTTACACGCCCATTAAATGTTTGTTCACATAAGCCATTGATAATATTATTTTATTGTTTGCTCAGCTGTAATATTACCTTACTATTATGGTAATGTTCTCAAAAATAATTCAAATTTAATATAATGTTTTGTGCCCTACAAATGTCCACCTTGTTACTGTATTTGAGCCTCAACAGCAGCGTTTTCTGTGTCCAACCTGCAGCCCTTTATCTCTGAACTACAGCCTGTAATGGAGCGTATGTGCCACTAGAGGGTGCTATGTGCTTTGCTTAAACCTTCTTTTTCACGTGGACTCCACTGCCTTCAGGACCTTTAAGGGGAGAATGAAATATGCATCTTTATTTGCTTGGGGCGTTTTCCTTGCAAACGTTTAGCCTTTTGGAGTTTGTACTTTATTTTATGATGTAGTTGGATGAGTAGCAGTGCTGTGCCCAGAGGGAGGGAGAGGACGAGAGCAAATGGATTATATCTGTAGCAAATGGTATTTAAATTTGTCATTTCATTTATTTATATTTTGTTTATTGCACATGCTAAACCCGGGGCAAGTTTCTCATAAATACTTAAGATGGTTATACTGACTGACGCATGTGATAAGATGTAATTCATGTCCCAAAATGTTAAAGAAAAGGTATAGTAGTGGGTCTTTTTGTTTTAATTTTTATTTATTTATTCATTTATTTATTTATTTATTTATTTTTCTTTTGTAGCCTTAAAAACAATTGTAGCATTTGTGAAGGATTTTTTTTTTTTTTTTTAATTTTTTTTTTTTTTTTTACCAAATTATATTAGCATCTCTGGGGCACCAACTTTTTATTTTAATTAATTCATTTATTTATCTCAGTTTTTACATTTTTTATAACTAGACGTACGATTAGACTAAGATATTGTCTAGGAGCTGTACTTTTGGACTGTCTCTCTATATAGGCCCATATATCTGTTTGTTTGACCATTTTACTCAACAACAAATGGGTCCGGGTGGTACTTGGATGAATCCTGCCCCTTGTGGTTGACTTGAAAATTGCATTCTTGTACATATAGAACTAGAGGAGATTAGAGCAGATTATACACTTTGTAGGGACATAGAAAGTGAAATATTTATGAATATAACGTATCATCTATGGCCCTCTTTTTACTGAATATTGGAGATTGATATGAGATTTTTGCATGCGACCTACTCTTCTTATACTTGTCTACTCGACTTCAGTGAAGTTACTACGGACTGGTGGTGTGAGCATTTGACCAGAGTTGCCTGCAGGACCTACAGTATTTGAAGCTACTACTACTACTACTACTACTACGACTATGATTACTGCTACTGGAGTTGAGTGTGGGACTGTTGAAGAGATGTGTGTTTTGAAAAGCTTTTACTTACTTGTATAAATGTATTTGTGTGGCTATATCAATGCAACATGTTACTATGAGATATGAGATATGATGTCACAAGTTTATGAGTAAAGACAAATATGAAATTATTCAGTGTTTTTGTAAAGTATAATTTATTAATGGTTAAAATAATAAATAAAACAAACTATTACTACAATGGAAACAAGTAGCTAATTTTTAAGGTGTTTTTTGTTTTCTGTAATTGAATAAATGCAGGATAAAGGGTTAATGCCATGACATAATCATGGAGACACACTTCTAAAAAGTTACATTATTGGTACTAATTGGTACTAGAGACCCATGGGCTAAAATATGTTTTTTTGTTTTACCCAGACAATAACAAAAAATTATAAAATATTGCATCAGCTGCTTATAACCACTAGAGGGCTTATGGACTCTGTTCAGACTTTGTACTCATGAGTTGACGCTTCTCCCTTTCTCTTTTGCCAGGAAAGTCCATATCTTGCATTTTTATCAGTCTGGTCGCCATGTCGTCTGCTGCATCTGGAGCCAGAACCAAACATGGTTTAGTTTTTTTCAGTGACGTATCTCAAATCTCAGCTTTTTTCATTTTTCCTCATAAGCAGCAATATTATTTTTGATACCAGGCCATGTCCCTGATTGGCTAATCCACCTGTCAATCACACCCATCTGAAAACAGGGAGATTTACCTGTGCCCCCACATGTTTCTATTGGAGAGGTGCATTGTGGATCTCGCTCAGATTCTTCAGTATCCGTCAGGTCGTGGCAGTACTCTGGCATTTCTCTGTATGCGCTCGAACAGTTGGGACAGAAACCCAGAATAAACCCGAGTCACCTGGTGCAGTGTGAGGGCAGAGAGAGAAGGGCGGGTATTGATTTCACCTTTGGAGCAGAAAACAGAACTTATAGATTCTACTGTAAAGGCCTTTAATAGAAAGGTTAAGGCCAGTGTGGATTCATGTAGCCTCTGGGATACGAGACGGATTACAGAGCAAAAGGAGAACGTGAAACAAAACAAAAAGAATAGATTTATGAATTGAATAATTATATGAAATCTTACATGGCAGGGAAGATTTAAGTTATAAAATGTCTTAAGATTTTACAGTCATAGTTTACCAGATTTTATAGTTTACTTTCTGTGTGGAGTTTGCACGTTCTGCCTGTGTGTGGGTCCAGTAGACGTTGGTTTCCTGGTGTTTTTGTTACAAGTTACAATGACAAAATTTTAACATCTAATGATCATTAAATGTTAAAATTTGGTCAAGATGTGTGACTTTAAAGGGCCCATATTACGCTATTTCTTTGTTATAATGTTGTTTCTTCATCACAAACAGACCTGGAGTTGTGTTTTGTTTCATTCACACACATTTAACACACAAACCTGCATATTTAGGCTGATTCCTTCTCTCAAACAGAAAACCCTCTATTCCACCTTATGATGTCATGTGGTAATACAAAAAGTGCTCCACTGTGTTTTTAAACTCCACTAGAATCATTTGGATGATTTCAGACCTGGAATTGCCGATCTCTGCTTATAATAACAGCTTCTTTTTACCTTTTGTTAACTTGAAAACTACCGCTTCATGACATCACAAGGTGGAACAGAGCATTTTGAGCACAGACGAATAATAAAAGAGTTACTCAAACACGTGTGAATGAAACAAAACACAACTCCAGGTCTGTTTTTGATGCGGTAACAGGATTATAACATGACATAAAGCTCACAAGAGTCAGTGTTGCGTAATACAGGACCTTTAAAATCAACAGGAAGAACATGCAAACTCTGTACAGAAAGATTTGAACCCGGGACCTTCTTGTTGCGAGGCGGACGCACTAACCTCACTGCACCGCCCTCACAGTCGCCATGAGTTTATCATTAACCCTTTCAGTGACGCGTGTGTGCAGATTTAGTCCTGTAAAAAAAAACACTTTCACACGTCTCACTCCAGAGATCACTCCCTCCCACTCACGCTAAAAATACCTGACCACCACCCCTCTCTCCACTCGCTCTACCACTCCTCCTTTCTTTCTCTCCATCTCTCACCTCTCCTTCTTTCATTCTCCTCTCTCTCCCCTCTTTCTTTTCTCTCACCAGTCCTCTCTCCTCTCTCTCTCTCTCCTCTGCTTTTCTCTTCCCTTTCTCTTTCCCCCCTACTCTTCTGTCGCCCTCTCTCCTCTTCTCTCTCCCTCTCTCTTCTCTCTTGCCCCACCCCATCTCTCCTCTCTTTCCTCTTTCTCCCTCTCACCATCTTCTCCTCTTCGCTCTCCCTCTCTCACCCTCTCCTCTTTCTCCCTCTTTTTCTCCCCCTCCTCTTCTGTCGCTGTCTCTCCTCTTCTCTCTCCCTCTCTCTTCTCTCTTGCCCCACCCCATCTCTCACCCTCTCTGTCTCCCTCTCTCTCCTCTCTCCCCCTCTCCTCTTTCTCCCTCTCTGCCCCCCTTGCTCTCTTCTCCTCCCACTCCTCTGCCCTCCATTCTTCTCTCCTTTTCCTCTCCCACTCCCCTCTCTTCTTTTCTCTCCCTCTTTCTCCCCCTGTCTGCTCTCACTCTTTCACCCTCTCTCTTCACTCTTTCCTCTTCCTCTCTCCCCCTATCTTTTTCTCCCTCTCTCACCCTCTTTTGCTCCCCTCATTCGCCCCCTCGCTTCTTTCTCCCGCTCTGCTCTTTCTCTTTCTCCGTGCTTTCATTCTCTGTCTCCCTCTCTCCTCCTCTCCCCTCATGCACAAATGCCTGGAAGGTCACGTCTCTCTCTCTCCATCTCTCTCTCCACCCCTCTCTCCATCTCTCTCTCTGCTGCAGGCTTTCACAGGAGGAAGAGTCACACATGGCTCAGTGCAGAGTGGAGCATGTAGGTGGTTCTGGGATTTTCATTTTGTATTTTTATTTTTGGAGATGCAAAGTGGAAGTGTTTTGTGCCCCTCTTCCTCTCACGCCCCCTGCTGTTGACCGGAAAACACACACGGAGCTACGACGAAAATAAAAAAAAACATTAGCAAAGATGAGAATTTTAAAAGTGCCTATATTATGTTATTTTCTGATCTGTTATAATGTTGTTTCCTCATCACAAACACACCTGGAGTTGTGTTTTGTTTCATTCGCACACGTTTAACACACAAACTCTGCATATTTAGACTGAGTTCTTCTCTCAGACAGAAAACACTCCACACACCTTCACTAAAATCAGTCATTTGGATAATTTCAGCGCTGGAGTTTCCAATCTCTACTGAACAAAGGCTGATAACAAAGGGTTAGTCAAACATCTGTGAATGAAACAAAACACAACTCCAGATATGTTTTTGAGGAGATAACAAACGCTCACAATAGTCAGTGTTGCGTAATATAGGACCTTTAAGTGAATTGCTATACTATGGAACATTCTATGGAAATAAACAGGTAGCAGATCCTCCTTCATTTCCACCACCAAATGGCTCTC
The DNA here is from genome assembly GCA_029959045.1 of Taenioides sp. WSHXM2023. Lineage (NCBI taxonomy): Eukaryota > Metazoa > Chordata > Actinopteri > Gobiiformes > Gobiidae > Taenioides > Taenioides sp. WSHXM2023. The sequence goes on along the minus strand of CM057103.1, from coordinate 21,025,829 downwards.
AGCATTAGAAGTAACAACATTATAACATGGCTAAAAACTCACGAGAGTACATTTTGTATATTAAAGGACTTTTAAACCAGCAAAACGGTACTGAGGAACATAGGGGCCCCCGCCAAGTAATCCAGCTGCCAGTTTGTGCTTGTGTCTGCCACATCGTTATAATCTATGACACCCGTGGATCATTATGTTATACTTTGAACATTTTAAATCACAATATTCATGTCACAGTTTTGCCTCTTGTTTACATGTTTATCCCCAGTCCAGCTCCAGTTCTTAGCCTGATCCAGTCCGTCTTTTGCTTCCTCCGTGTTTTTCCTGTAGCTGCCACTTATTCCCCAATCATCCCAGGCTCGTCTATATAAACTCCCTCTGCCCAGTCAGTTCTTGCTGGATTGTCGACCAGTCCAGAGACTCTCCAGCTCTGTATCTGAAACTCTGAATCTGAAGTCTGTCCAATTCTGCATTATTCCCTGTTTCTGAGTTATTCCCAGCGCGTTTTCTAATTAAAGAATTTCCCAGTTTTGGAGGATATTTTAGTTCGCATAATATAATCAAATCTTCCTTTGTTGTTTATCAGCCTGATTTGTCATATTGAGCTTTTCCTATTGTAGGACACTTTCTGCTGAACTGAACCAAGGCCTTTGCATTCGATTGCATTTGAATCCAAGTTGCCTGCGTGATAATTCATCTAAAACCACTTAATAAAAGAAACGGTGGTGCCCACTGGGAGCTAACGTCGCCGTAAATGTCGTCAGTACTGGATTTTTTTCTTATTAATACCAAAATGACAAGGCGACGCTGCCGAATCCTCCGTGTATCAACAGATGAAGTGTACAGAGCAGTGGGTGTGTCACATTGTGCCTTGAAAATAAACAGTTTAATGCTTCAAATGCTTTTGACCAAACCAGACCAAGTTACAGGTCAGATCTGTGGAGAGGCGACCTCGCTCACCGCCAGAATACCTCTTATTCTAGGCACTTCTGAGCTATAAAACCAGCCGTAATTGAATAAATGTAAAGTAGAGCTGTTTAATGTCATGTATCCATGGTAACAAGCAGAAAAAAAGTTACAGATTTTCTGTCTAATGCTGGCGACATAATCCCCGGACTACTTTGACATATTTTCAAACATGACAGGGAGCTTTTCTGATGGCGTACACATATTTTTCGTTCCTAACACATAATCAGCAAGTTATCCCCGAGATGACAGTAATCCCACCTCCTTAAGTACAGGCGTGTTTGGGCATCTGAATTAAAGCTCCAAAGAGGGGGATTTCTTGTTGGTCAAATTGGTCACGCTTACTTTGTGCGTCTATTTTAACCGGACCTAAATAGAAGATGTCAAACACGGACTTTTTATTTTTATTCATTTTTTTTTAAACTTCAAATCGCGTCAAAGCGTGTCCCTGTTCTTGCCTGTGATCGGCTGCCTGAGCGTTTACCTCCAGCGCGTTCAAATCTGCCTGAAAAAAGATGAGACTAGTTTAAGTAATTCGGCGCAGATTTCAGTGAGGTGTAGAGGTTCAAATGAGGTGAAAAACAATAGCTGCTGTAGCGTCAAAGTTGAGATGCAGCTTAGTGGAGGAAATTTGAGTATGGAAATGAACGGTGTGAAGGTGTGGACTAAATGTGCACTGTATATGACTGTTCTGGTGGAGGATCTGCTACCTGCTGATTTTCCTACAATGTTCCACAATATGGCATTTCACTTAAAGGTCCTTTATTACGCAACACTGACTCTTGTGAGCTTTAAATCATGTTATAATGTTGTTATCTCCTCAAAAACAGACCTGGAGTTGTGTTTTGTTTCATTCACGTTTGCGTAATCCTCTATTTTCAGTCACATCTCCAAAGCTCAAAATGCTCCGTTCCACCTTGTGATGTCATGAAGCGGTAGTTTTCAAGTTAACAGCTCCTTTCGTTCAGCAGTTCCAGAGCTGAAATTATAGAAGCCAATTTGTTTCATTAGATTTTGAATTTTAAATACCCCTGAATTTCTCACGTAAAATTTTTTAACTCTGAAAAAACATGTTTAAATTATTTTTATTCTGGATTTTAGAAGTTTTAAGTATACATTTTCAATATGTTTTTCTTTCTTTCTTTTTATTTAAAAGGGACAATGCATATTCATGAACATATACTTGTAAATACACCAGAATTCGCCCGAAGGTACTTTACATCTGTAGTCCCTCGCAGGTCAGAGAGATAGAAGCAACAAAGAAGCAAAACTTCACACAACAGATAAACTGTCAATGACAATTCATAAAACAAACATGATAGAAACACTGACATTTACACAGAAGCATAACATTAGTGACCACAGATCTGATTTTCTTAATCGTTTCAGATGGTTTTGAATGTACTGAATGTGGTAAAGTCTCTTATTGCAGCTGGGATGTTGTTCAAAATAAAATTTCACCTTTTAAACATTCAGCACAAATATTTTCAAGCCCTCAAATTCAACAGTCAAAATTCAGAGTGCAAAATTTCACAGCTAAGATCCAAGAAGCCAAGGCAGAAGCAATCGATCCTGTGTGAGTGCGGAGGACAGAGGCTGTTTCCTATTGGTCGTTCTCATCTGTGGGCGGGGTTTAGACTTAAATAAACAATGAGGTTTTGATGAGGCAAATTCTGACCAATCAGATCGCTTCGCTGCACCATTTCCTGTTTGTTACTAAATTAGATCGGATCACTTTGGATCGATTGCTTAGGCCTTGGCATCTTGGATCTTTCCTGCGAATTTTTTTCACTGCGAATTTTACACGCTGAATTTTGACTGTTGAATTTGAGGGCTTGAAAATATTTGTGCTGAATATTTAAAAGGTGATTTTTTTTTATATTGAATTTTTAACACTTAAAATTTCAGCAACAAAATTTCAGAATAAAAATAATAATTTTTCAGCGTTAAAAAAAAATCAAAGTGAAAAAACTCAGCTGCATTTAAAATAAAAAATCTGAACAAATCAAAATTCAAAACAAATGATCTTCCATATGAAATTATCCAAATGATTCTAGTGAAGGTGTATGGAGTTTAAAAACACAGTGGAGACAAGGTGGTAGCGCTTTGATAAGAGTCTGTGGTAAAAAAGCTCAAAAAAACTGAGCATTCAAAGACCTTTAAATATCCTCGTGCTCCATATAAAGCGTCCAATGGCAGGTTAGTTGTTGCTGTGCGATTTCACCCTCCACCTCTGCATGTTATGAGTCACTGCACTTACAGGAGCTGCACCATCTCCATTTTTCACTTCCTGTACTTCTCATGACAGAATGGAACGTTGCAAATGCATAAGAACAAAAAAAAACCTAATAAAATCCCAAGCGACGGGGAACAAAGAACACTGAATAGATTTGAGAGAGTGAAAATAACCGCAGGTTTGAACCATTCACTCATTCGTTAATGGGTAAACCAACTCTACAGTATATAGCCCACAGTTCTTCAACGTTCTGTCTTTTCTAAATAAATCTCCGACACAGTAGCATTTCAGAACTGTCTTTGTTAAAAAAAAAAAAAAGCTTTAGCATGCTAGTTTTTATTAGCCATATGGTGACGACAAAACTCCACTCTGGCCTCCGAAAGTTGTGAAAAACACTTATAATACTCATTGCGGTGAATACTATGATACTTTGTGGAATAAGTATAGACTGCTGTAAACCCAACTAGCTCTGTTTTTCATTTTTAAGACAATAAAATCTGGTATCTTACAGTGCCTTTAACGGTACATCAGCTGATCACTGTACTCATCTCTAAACATCTTTAAAACACTCAACACAATCTATAATATTCTTTGCTCATTCTATTCAAAATGGGCCCCGCTCCTCTCTCTGAATAGCTCTAATCACTTGGACAATGTGCCTCCACAAAGCCTTAATTGCTCCGGCACTTCAATCAAAAGCACGCTCTCCTCTGATGAACAACACTGAGTGAGTAGTGCTTCCAGTTAGCTCAGTGCCCAAATTTAACTGTCTAAAAACAGAGTCGTGGTCTAGTGCACTGCAAAAAATAAATACGAGCAAGAGATACTGGAAAAAAGACAGGGTTTGAGATAAGGATGTAAAAGATGGTGTCAAAGGCCGACGATTCGCACTAGACCATGAAGAGGATGTCCAAAATGAACTGATAACACTGTATTCATAATTAGTGTTCTATGGTTGCCATGGTTGTGGTTGGCTGCTCTTGTGGCTGACTGGCTGGCACACTGAGCAGAATTAAGGACTAATGAATTGTGTGATTTGAGCAGTGTGTTTTTCCTGTATCTATGGTAACCCGGCTTGGCGATAGCTACGCTAGCCAGCTAGCTCTGAAATGATATAGAGCTTTTGCACCAAATTTGGCAGAAGACGTTCCAGAGGAAAAACTTTGAGGAAATGGCCTGTCTCATCACCAACTGAAACAACAAAGCAGAGAAAGTGAGGCTTAGAAGAGGCTCCCCCTGGAGGCTGCTGTGATTCTGCAGGACACAGAGGAGGGACACTTTTGTCCTGAGGGCTGTTACACTCGTCAAACTGCCCTGACACTGGATCTGATGACCCTACCTGTTGAACTGCACTGAAACTTTTATTTGAGCTTCCCTATTCTTACTGTATTCTACTGCTCTCTGTGCTTTCATTTCCCCTTGGAGGCAAATAAAGTGATCTTCATTTATCGCCTCTTTTTATTTAAAATTATTTTAAATGAATTGAACAAGTGTATTTTAAAGGTGCACTATAAACGTTTTCCAGTCAAGGGTTTGTCACCTACTTGTGTCCATGAATGACTTTGCCTGAAATGTTCCACATCATTAAACATTAAACTATTTTTCATTTCTGGCGCTGTCACCTGCTGTTTCCATGGAGATAGTTGAGTTTAAGTTTTGTTTAGAATGCGGAACATTCTAGGTAAAGCATCAACATTTGCATGGAGGCAAGAAAGCACAACTAGAAGCAAGATTAATACTGTGTACACCCCCATTCTTTATAATGCTTTGCTTCTAGGGACAACAGCGAGGAATTTCACTGTCGCGGTGACTCCCTCTCACCTCCCCCAGTGTCTGACTTGTTCACTTGACATCTTCATATACCTTAAGAAAAATGGCTGCCCGGATGCCCTCCCCAGTCCAAGCCTTTGCCGTTTGCAGTATGTATCAGATATATTAACACTGACAGTGAAAATATGCTGCGGTAATAGAGTTAAGGTCAGAGGTGGAATTTTGAAAACAAATCATGGACTACAGGCAGTGGTGGAAGAAGTACTCAGTTTTGTTACTTAAGTAAAAGTGCAGATAGTAAAAGTATCACATGAAATAAATCTACTCTTCTGAGGTCTTACAAGATTTTGATAGAGATTTGTGCTGAATTTTGTTGAGCAGAAACAACTGATTTGATTTTTTTTTCAAAGCTGTTTTTATTTCTATTTTTTGTTTGCTGAAACTGCAATACGCAACTTTTCGGGTCCACAGTGTGACATTAAACAGCTCTATCTTACATTTATTCAGTTAAAGGTGGTTTTATAGCTCAAAAATTGCCTCTCCACAGATCTGACCTATAACTTAGTGTGGTTTGGCCTCCATACTGTGAAACACTCCAGACAAGGCCATAATGTCTCCATGGAGAAAAGCATTAGACGGACCCTCCACCAGAAAAGTTACACACTGCACCTTAAAGTAGACGTGTTCAAATTAAATATAGCTTTCACAAGTAACAATTGTAATGCTGATTTGTTTTTAATAAATTACAAAAAATGGACATTGCCAACTTGTGTATGTTTGTTGTAATTTGTTATTAGCTTCACATGATTCTCTCATTTGAGTTGCTAGTTTCAAAGCTGAAATCCAGTTGGTTTAAACCATAGACTGTATATGTACATCGACATAGCTAATGCACTAGCCATCGCATTCCAAACAGGAAGTTCACATGTGGCTCTTCCGGCTCCTTCTGACTCTGGCTCCCACTGACTTACACTGGAATATTGTGGCCCCTCTCTCTGTACCTGCTGCTGTGAGCCTCGTCTATGGTTTAAACCTAAAATGCCTCTCTCTGATCTGATTGGTCACTACCTAAACCCCGGCACCTGCAGCCATCATGAGTCAGTGCTAGTGCAGCCTCTGCAACTCAGTGAGGGAATTCTGGAGGTTCTGAGCTTCACATGAGACATGGTCTGTCCATACACTGAGAATGAGACAGACTTGTGTGTGTCCTCTATCTGCAGGTTAAATCAAGTTTAACTGGGGCTAGTGCTATTTTAAGTGAGGTCTAGGATGTTGAGTTAAGATATTTCATATTTCTGCTATAGGCTTATACTGCTCTGTAGGCTCACACTGCTCTAGACCTACACTGCTACAGGCCTACACTCACTACGATTGGCCTCGACTGCTGCAGACCTACACTTAAACACCTAAAGTAGCCCTATAAAGGAACATCTTAACTTGAACTTCAAACTTCACCCTGCAGGTATGTCTGATTGAAGCACTGATCAGAGCGGAGGCGTGTGGTGTCAGAACTTTTCAAAGCAGTGTCAGAGTTAAACCAGTTGGCAGCACACGGTTTACAAATCATGCTTTAGTTTAGTTGCAAAACAAACTGGTGTTACTATTTAGTTTAAAAGTCTACTTTAAAATCTGTTTATAAATGCAGCCACTATACAGTACACTCTGTATTTGCAAAAAGCAGGAGGACTCCTTCTCACCACTAGCATCACCTTTGGGCATCAAGAAGTGTTTGAAGTGATCTCTGATCTCTGATGTGTCTTGCATTCTTCAGCATATGGCTATTAGTCAAATCACTCTCAAATGAAGTAGTATCTACTTTTTTATGAATAGCCTAAACTAAAAAAGCCCGACTTCAATTTTACCTAGACATCAGGATGTGTAACCAAGGAGATACCTGTTGCTAGGCAACGACAGGCCTAGATCTGCACATAAACATAGAAACGCACAGCAGAACACCATCTTGAGCCTGTGCAACAGTCAGTTTCTTTTATTGTTACGAATTCAAACATCCCATACGAGCTCCCAGCCATTTTCTATATAAGATATGTTCATATCTTATACCACCACCGTGTAGTAACCTACAGTGGTCTCTTTAATTACAAGAAAATCTGGAAATTATAAGATCAGGATCTGAACTGTGCATAATTAAACTATGAAAAGTAATATTTGTAAGTTCAGACCATCAGTATCATCAAATTATCAGGTAAACATTTTTTGAAATACAGTGAATAAAATCAGGAAAGTGGGTAAGGCATTCCTGAAACAACATTATGGTAGTTTAAGTACTTGATAAAATGAAGGTGGCACGTCACCCGCATGATTTCATGGAAAGAGAAAGTTTCTTTGGAAATAGAAACCATACTGAGGCATATTTTCTATGGAGACAGATGTTAGAAGTTTTATGCCATACTGTGAAAGATTAGAGCCAAATGAACAACATTTTCATGGAAATAAGCAGGAGGAGGCCCTCCTCCAGGCCAAATAAGAGTCAGGTTTGTGGAGATGTAATGCAAATTATTCAGTGCCATAAACACAACCAAATTGAAGAAAAAAAGCATGCTTCTGTTTTTTGTTAATTTTCTGGCTGAAAAGTGACATATTGTGACTTGAACACCCTCCCTGCTCTGCTTCAGGACAAACTCTCACTGCTCTATGTGCTCGACTCCACCTGCAGTGTATCACTGACTGGGGACGAATGTGTCAGACACTCGGACTCAGCACAGGAGCTCCACAGGGCTGTGGACTTTCCCCCCTGCTCTTCTCCCTGTACACACACCTCACACAAATATATGGGTAGGTAGGTTTTAAATACACACCTGAATGAAATGGGTGTTCTTCTCTAAAGATGATTATTGTAATACAATCAAACCATCTTTATGCTGGTCTATGCAAACTTAAACTGACATTATGTCAGATTCATGTCCCAGTGCCTGTTATGTGCAGTTTCTGGATTGGCTATAAGCCTCAAGGCACAGGTAACCCAAGTTCAGCTGTGGTTCCTTGTTAAACCAGTAATATCACAGGCTATACCCGCCCTTTAAGGTTAATACTGTTTGGTCCAAACTGAAAAGACTGTCCCAGACAGTTTCAGCACCATTAATGAATCATTTTTGTCAAAATGCCAGAGGCTGGCAAACCTGTGTGGACCTGCATGTGTCAGGGTTCTGTGTGCAGTGAGAAAGCACACACAGCAGGGGGCGCACAGTGAACAGTGAACTATTTGTCGTCCATAAGCTTTCTGTCCATCTCTGGTCACCATAGGTGGATAGATTTTTTTTAAGTCCTTTGGATAATTTGAGAAACATGGGAATAAAGGTTTTATGTAAATTATAGGGCTCGCTGGCTGTTGACCAGTTCACTTTAAGGATGAGAAGCAGGTATAATTTTTTTTATTTTTATATTTTTTTTTTATTCTTCAAATACATACACGTGTTTATGTTTGTTGACTAAGACACAATGTAAGACTTGAGACAAAAGCTGAAAAAAGTCCTTAAAATACTTTAGCGGAGGACACAGTATTAGCAGCTGATACAGTATGTGGTACAAATGATCTTGATACAGGCCAAGAGTTTGGTGTTTTACATTTTCAGACATTAAACATTGTACAGACAAATAAAAGTGTAAAAACACACACACTTTTTCCGCTATGTCTATTGCTGAATTAGATAGAGGGACAGAGGAGATAATACTCCCTACAACTGTACAACAACTCACCCACTGCACCAGACTATAGAGGGACAGAGGAGATAATACTCCCTACAACTGTACAACAACTCACCCACAACACCAGACTATAGAGGGACAGAGGAGATAATACTCCCTACAACTGTACAACAACTCACCCACAACACCAGACTATAGAGGGACAGAGGAGATAATACTCCCTACTACTGTACAACAACTCACCCACTGCACCAGACTATAGAGGGACAGAGGAGCTCATTCTCCAACAGGCTCCTACAGCTCCTCTCAAACAGTGAGAGATACAGAACTACATTCATACTATAATACTCCCTACAACTGTACAACAACTCACCCTTATGTAACAGATAATACTCCCTACAACTGTACAACAACTCACTCAACAACTCAATCACTATTTCATTTTTGCACTGTTACAACCTCCTGTATATAGCTGAGAGATATATTTGTACTGTACTTGTATGATTCTGTTTTACACATACATTTATATAATTATGCTTTATTTGACACCAGGCTCTTGCTATTTTTGCTACTTATTTAAAATGTTGGCTCTGTGTTATTATGATATATTGTGATGAATGAGCTGCTGTGTCCAAATCATTTCCCTTGTGGATCAATAAAGTTTGTCTAAGTCTTATTTATTTTTCAATTAACCTTCCAGGTTCAAAAAACAATCAGATTGAGAGATCTCTTTTCGAAGACTCTTCTTTGTTTTTGTTTTAAGTGCAAGTGGACCGCAGTGCACATCATAGAAAGTTACAAAGACTTTTCCACAAACATAAACTATAAATTACAACAGGACTGCACACACACACACACACACACACACACACACACACACACACACACACACACACACACACACACACACACACACACACACGGACAGATTTACAGAATGATTTGTTGATGGCCAGTTCTAGGTTTGATTTCCTAAAAAAAGCTATAGTAGCACAGACTGCGCTGAAAATGTCTTCACTGGAAACACTTCAGTGCTGCTCTATTAAAGGCACTGGACAAATGTGCCCCCAGCTGGTGGAGGAGGAGATTGTCACACTGGAAAAACTGAACCTTTTCTTTTTGTCTTTTTAAGTTCTCAAGCTTTTCACATCATGCAAGCGACCACTTCTGAGAATCACCAAACAGAACTAAACCCCAAACAGGAGGACAAAAACATGAATACAACGTGTGTATGGAAATGTACTGAAAAATAAATCCATCTGCACATACAGAGGGGTTTTTAAGTAGGATATTAGTTCAGCAAGACAACAACAAAATCCCTCTAAGCACTCATTCTAAGTGGTGTGAATATTAGCCTTAGCTTCTGATAAAAAAGCATCCCAGGCATTTGTTCATGTTTTCCAACCAGCCTCTGACTTTATTTATTTGTCACTCAGGGTCTGTCTGTTTTATTTTTCATATTTTGTGAGATTCTGTGGAAAATCCCAGTTTGTATTTGTTTACAAACTTTTGAAGGATCTGCTACATCTAGACGAGATACTGAAATTCAATAATCAGCCTAATCTCGCCCATAGCACGCAGTGAAAAACACGACTACTATAACTCAAATCTGAATCTCTATTGCGTGATCATGGCTTGAATGTATTGGACCAGATCAGTGTGCATTATACATTATACAGTGTACATGAAACATCAACATTATCTCATTTGTATGAAACCTGGTTATTAAATATGCGTGAGAAGATGAAAAAATGTATATTATAGATACGAGGCATTTCACGGTTGGCCAACAGGGGCACAAAGACTCTAACCAGTTGCGTACAGAGGCAGTCACGATTCAGAGGCAGCTCACAAGAACACATTTTATGTAATATGGGCGCTTCAACACAAATCACAAATCTTGCTTTCTTGCAGTGATCCAAAGTAACTCCAGCCTTCATTATCAAGCCCATCGTAGACTTCAGACGCCACGAAAAACAAATAAAACAAAAACAAAAAGATGAAAGCTGCGAGTTTTATTATCATCTCAAATCAGACATTATTAATATACATTGTCATCTTTTCAACGATTTTAGCGCATCCTGTATATCTCAGCCAGTTACAGCCCCTGAGCTAATCCCAGAGGAGAATTTTTTCGCCAGTGAACAATGGAACCACCCACGCAAATGAGTGGAGTGGTCTGTCTGACAGTGCCGGCGCTCTCCGTATCTCTATTGGAATGTTATGTAATGCAACTGACATTTAACACAACACAAGTGAAATGTATTGGGAAGTCAATAGGGACACAACATGAAAGCCAAGAGAGAGTTTAGAATGTAATGATGTTATACTGCAGATCTTTATACTTATATATCTGAACTTTGTCATGAAATATCCAATATCTGCCCCCGTCTGTATTAAAGGTGGATTGTATAGTTTTGTTTGTTTGTTTGTTTGTTTGTTTTTCACTTTTTCACACCCTGAGCGCCTGAGAGAGTGGCAGCTGGGTACAGTAGCTCCTGAGGTTTTCCTTAAAAAGTTACTCTTATTTATTTATTTATTTTTTACAAATAATTTCCCTTGTGGATCAATAAAGTTTGTCTAAGTCTAAGCCTAACTATAGCTTTTCTGGTGGAGGGTCCGTCAAATCCTTTTCTCCATGGAGATGTTATTGCTTTGCTTTGTCTGGAATGTTTCACAGTATGGCATTAAAGCTTTTTATCTTCATGAAAACCAAATCAAACCAGGTTACAGGTCAGATCTGTGGAAAGGCGACCCCGCTCGCAGTCAGAATGTCTGTTTTTCCACGTATTTCGGAGCTATAGCACCAGCTGTAGTTGAATAAATGTAAAGTAGAGCTGTTTAATGTTGTACTGTGGAACTTTCCAAGCAGAGCAAGGACATCCATAGAAACGAGCAGGTGACAGACCCCCAAATAAAAAATGACATAATGCACCTTTAAATATCACTGGTTTTTAGAATGCGATAGAACTTAAAGGTCCTGTATTACACAACATTTATTCTAACATTGTTTCATTCATTTGTTTCATTCACATGTTTGAATAATCCTGGTCTTTTAGCCTGTCTGTGTCTCTAAAGCTCATAATGCTCTGTTCCAACTTGTGATGTCATTAAGTGCGTTAGTCAACAGCTACCTTTTATCTTTACTTCAGTAGAGATTGGCAATTCTGGGGCTGAAATTATCCAAATGATTCTAATGAAGGTGCATGGAGTTTAAAAACACAGTGGAGCACTTCCTGTATTAACGCATGACATCACAATGTGGAACAGAGTGTTTTCAGTTTGAGACAAGAAGCCTAAATATACAGAGTTTGTGTGTTAAACATGTGTGAATGAAACAAAACACAACTCCAGGTGTGTTTGTGATGAGGAAACAACATTGTCTCTGGCCCCAGGGTGTTAGGGGCCCATAATTGGACATTTTCCCCATTAATTTATATCACAGGGGGCCCAAGTGAAGCTTTTTGCCCCACCCCCCACAATTTATGTCAACGGGCCTGGGTATAAACACATACAGTAGGTGTTCGTTTTTAAAATCAGTGCTACTTTCTGTATTTTTGTACTTTTCTTCTTAATTGCTTTCCACAAACTGCAACTAAAATCTTATATGAACTTTAATTACAAAAACAGACAGAGAAAGTTGGAGCGGGCTATACGTGATTATGCAAAGACAATAGCGTGGGAGAAACATATGAAAATGCTCTACTGGCTGTTATTATTGCTTTGTGTTTTTAATTAGCAGCATACCTCCTCTTATCTAATTAAAATTTCATACTATTGTAAGCTATGAAAGGAAAGCTGGTTGGACATGTTGTCATTGCCGGCGTAATGATGTCGCTTTTTCTTTCCTTTTCTTCAATAAAACCTTATAGAAACTCCACAGTTTACAGATTATTCAAGTTTCTTAAAGCTGCACTATGTAACTTTTTGGTTTGGGGTCCGTCACCTGCTCGTTTCCATGGATATGTCATTGCTCTGCCTGGAACATTAAACAGCTCTGCCTTATATTTATTCAATTACAGGTGGTTTTATAGCTCAGAAAAACAGGCATTCTGACTGTGAGCGGGGTCGCCTCTTCACAGATCTGACCTGTAACTTGGTCTGGTTTGGTCTCCATGAAGATAGAAAGGTTTAATGCCAGAAAAGTTACACAGTGCACCTTTAAAGATAGATAAATACTTATTTATCCTGGAGGAAAATCACGTTATTATGCAATTATTTTATTTATTTTTTGCTTTCTTCTCTGTTATAATATTGTTCCCTAATCAAAAACATGCCTGAAGAAGTTTTATTTGTCATCCATGCATGTTTCAGTAATTTAGCGATCTCTCCTGGGCCCCATTCAAACCCTCCTTAAATTTAGCAGTAAGATTCTGTCCAAGACGCCCACTAACCACCCATGTTCCCACACGACAATCCTCCATAAATATACAAAAACATGTTACAAAAACTATACACAGCAACTTGACGCCTAATACATGAAGTGCTCCACTGTGTTTTTAAACTCCATGCAGCTTCACTAGAATCATTTGGATCATTTCAGCCCTGGAATTGCATATCTCAACTAAACAAAAGGTAAAAAGATGAATAATAAATGGTTACTCAAACATGTGTGAATAAAACAAAACACAACTCCACCTGCTTGTCTCCATGGAGATGTTATTGCTTTCATTTGAATGTTCCATGGTATGACATTAAACACGTCTATCAACATTTATCCATTATGGGTGTTTCTATTGCTCAGAAATACAATCATTCTCTCTGAACAAGTATGCCTCTCCACAGATCTGACCTATAATGTAGCCTATAGTTGTCGTCCTTGAGATAGTTTTAATATCTACCGTGGAACATTCTAGACAAAGCAATAACACCAGAAAAATTCCGCAATGCACCTTTAAAGCTCACAGAAGTCAATTTTGTGTAATATAGAACCTTTAAACTATAGTGATTCTACGTCAAAACTGCCTGGACCAACAAAAACACCAGCAGAGTGTGCAAAGACTCTCTAAGATTAGCGAAGGGAAAAAAAAAAAGAAAAAGAAAACTCAAGCTTAAATGGTCTCAACAAGAGCAGCGGTCTCTTAAATTCCATCAGAAGTGAGCTAAAATGTGTTTACTTATTCACACCTCTCACTTTTCTCGACACCAGTTGCACAAAGGGACAAGAAAACTGCTAAAATCCTTGTCAAACCGTTACCATGGCGACGTGCTTTCTCTCTCCCACATCCATTCCTCGGTCTTCCCCAATTATCGCGACATTTGCACTTCGCCCGTTTCGTCTAACCTTCCCCTCCCTGCGATCTCGCGAGACTTGACACGGCTGCGTCGGGAGGCGGTGTTCCCGTCGTCTTTTCGAGGCGGAGCGAATCGCTGTAACTTTGGCTGAACTTCTGATTTGAACAAACCAGAGGCGGTTGTTCGGCACTGCACAGCGCACGGACACAACACAAGCGACGGCGTAAATATCGTGGGTTTAACGCTGCGAACTCCTCACGGTGCTTTATCGTTTCTGTCTCCCGGTTCCAACGGCTTGTAGCGGCACCTCTGCGCGAAGGAGATCGGCATTTACGCACGGGAAAACGAACGCAAGGTGGGATTTCAACAAGGTAAGCGACTGCATATTTCCTTGCGCGTACAGTGATGGGGTCTGACCGCCGTGTCAAGCCGTACCCCGCACACCGTTCTTGCAGTTGCACGTTTTTTAATCGCAAACTCCCTAATTACTGCGCTAAAAAGTTGGCGCCAGGTATTGCATTGTCCATCGCGGCTCATTCATTGCACCAAAAATCACGGAATGTCTCTGTTTTCTTGCCTGTTTTAGCGCACGGTTCATTAAACTGCGCGCTGGTTGCGTTGATTTTCCACGGGGCATGACCAGAAACGTGTGCAGTCCATTTCTTGCGCGTATAAAAACACAGGAAATATTGCAAAAACGGTTATCAGATAAGGTAATGGTTATGTTTCCTTAAGCCCCTGCGTGAACGCTGTGTAATCGGGACGGCTGGCTGCTGCTCCCGTGGTTTCCTGTCTCTATCTACGTGCAAGTCTAAATTTAACCTCGTAAATTGCATTAGATCCGCTCCCATTTAGCGTCTTTTACGCAGTGAAATTGTGAAACTTTCCCGGGACGATGCAAGGTGTATGCATAATGATGGTGCGTTCACGTGTCACTTGTTGTAACTTAAAAATTACGCGTTTTCTTTGCGACACCAGTTTTTTAAAACGAATTTGCTGTCAGTCAATACAATACACTGTTTAATTCCATCCATGCCATCAAAAGCGCTTGGCTTAATCAAAATGGCCGTCTGTGGAGTCTTAATATGTGATGTAACACTGCTACACTTAAATGATGGAATGCTAAACGAGGCATGTGAGTTTTTACCACGTTTTCCTAAAGCTACACTGTGTAACTTTTCCAATGGGGTGTCCTCTAGCTGCTTGTCTCCATGGAGATGTTATTACTTTGCCTGGAATGCTCTGCAGTATGGCGTTAAATGTTCAAAAATATACATTATTTTTCTTACTGTGTGCGGCGTCTCCAATCCACAGATCTGACCCGTAACCTTCTTCTCTCCATGGAAAACGATCTGTTTAAAGGGCCCATATTATGCTATTTTCAGATCTATGTTATAATGTAGTTTCCTCATCACAAACGTACCTGGAGTTGTGTTTTGTTTCATTCACACATGTTTAACACACAAATCCTGCATATTTAGGCTGAGTTCTTGTCTCAGACTGAAAACACTCTGTTCCACCTTGTGATGTCATGTGGTAATACACTAATACATACAACACTTAGTTTTAAAACTCCATACATCTTCAGTAGACTCATAGATAATTTCAGCCCCTCTCTAATAAACAAAAGGTAAAAAGTGCAGTAGCTGTTAACTTGAAAACTACCACTACGTGACATCACAAGGTGGAACAGAGCATTTTGAGCTGGTGCAGGGTTACTCAAACACGTGTGAATGCAACAAAACACAACTCCACGTATATTTTTGATAAGTAACAACATTATAACATTGCTTAAAGCTCACATGGCTCAATTTTGCGTAATATAGGACCATTAATGCAACACTGTGGGACATCTAATCAAAGCAATAACATATCCATGCAGTCAAGCAAATGGCGTACCCTCCACTCAGAAAGCTACACAGTGCATCTTTAAGTCTCCTTATCTGCATATGAGAAGGGTCAGTTAACAGGGAATGAATGGGATTTGGGAACTTGGGGACATCCAGCTGTGACCACTGCTCTGCCCACTGTTGTTACTGTTCTGCCTCCACCTGTAGAGTGTCCTTAGGCATGCTCCACCTCCACCTCCACCACCACCACCACCACCACCTCCACACAACAACCCACCCCCTCGCAACCCACAACCAACCCCCGGGATGCTACACTTCACTGCTTTCCGTTTCCCATTTTGTGATAAGGTTTTGTTATTCGTGAATGGGATATGGGAATGTGGTTATACATTACATAAGAAAATACCAGTTGAGAATTAGACAAGATCAGTGTTGTATTTCTTATTTTAAATACAATAAAAATCTTGTAATTAATAATCAGATGTCAAAACTTAAAGGTGCACTGTGTAACTTTTGTGTTGGGGGTCCGTCACCTGCTTGTTTCTATGGTGATGTCATTGCTCTGCCTGGAGTTTTCAACAGCTCTACCTTACACTTATTCATTTACAGTTGATTTTATAGCTCAAAAATACCCAGAAAAACAGGTGTGTGGTCGCCTCTCCACAGATCTGACCTGTAACTTGGTCTGGTTTGGTCTCCATGAAGGTGGAAAGGTTTAATGCCACTGTGAAACATTCCAGACAAAGAAATAACACCTCCACGGAGAAAAAATTGGCGGACCTTCCACCAGAAAAGTTACACAATGGACCATTAACTTAAAGATGCACTAAGTAACTTTTCTGTTCACCACCTGGTTGTTTCCATGGATATTTTATTGCTTTTCCTGGAATGCTCTACACAGTGTGGCATTTGACATCTTTTTTTTTTTATCTTGCATTTAATCTAAAATTTTAAATGTTCAGCGTCTATGGTGAGGGGGCTTGCCAGTCCAGAAATCTTACCTGTAACTTGGCCTAGTGGTCCCATGTACTTGTCTCCATGGTGATAATGCCATATTGCAGAACATTCCTGGTAAAAGTCTAACCCTAATGCCTCAATGGAGAATACTGGTGGCAGACCCTCCTATTGAAATGTTACATAGTGTGCCTTTAACTTAGAATTTGATTTATTGATATATAATATTTTAAATTACAAAATATTTTCATTTTAGCCTCTAAAAGAAAACAATTCTATACCAGAACACTTTGTTACTGCAGTAGATTTTGTTTAGAGAGATTTCATAACTGATTAAACTTAAAGGACCTAATATTACGCTATTTTCTGATGTTCTAATGTTGTTTCCTCATCACAAACAGACCTGGAGTTGTGTTTTGTTTCATTCACACATGTTTAACACACAAACCCTGTATATTTAAGATCAGTTTAAGAAAACACCTTGTGATGTCATGTTTTTTTTATTTTGTAGTGCTTTATTATCCCTGTAGGGAAATTGTCCTCTGCGTTTCACTCATCCTTTCAGGAGCAGTGGGCAGCACATGGGGCACCCGGGGCCCATCTCCGTGATCTTGTTGCTAGGCCTGGTCTGGACTACGTTAGCTGGAGGATTCTTACCTACGGTTCGTGTTTTGGGTTGATGGGAGACACTGGAGGGCCCAGAGGAGACCCACACAGACACGGGGAGAACCTGCAAATTCATTTGGATGATTTCAACCCTGGAATTGCCAATCTCTACTGAACTAAAGTTAAAAGGAGCTGTTAACATGAAACCTACCACTACATGACATCACAAGGTGGAACAGAGCGTTTTTGAGCTTTGTAGATATTGACAGACTAATAAAGCAGGATTACTCAAACATGTGAATGAACCAAAACACAACTCAGGCATGTTTTTGAGGAGGTAACAACATTATAACAAGGTCGAACGTTCTAAAGAATCTATTTTGTGTAATATCGGACCTTAAATGCAGGACCTGTTCTATATTGCAACACATTTACAGTCTTTTCCTCTTAGTGGTGTTGCATCTGTAGAACCTCTGTGTACCCAAACATGTTATGGCATCACTCATTCACTTTTGTACGCCAAGGAAATCGAAGAATCCGGGAGGGCTGTGGCGCATTTTTATAATATTAAGCCAGGCTATTCACTGGAATGGAGTGTGTAGGAGGGAGTGCACAAGTGCTGTTATACACGGAGCTTTGAATTAGAACTGAGGGAGAGGAGAGGAGAGAGAGGAAAATGTCAAGGTTACCGATTAGGCACATCATCAATTTATTTAAGATGGATTTTTTTTTTTTTTTTTTTGGATGTCTTCACACCGATTAAACACGGAAAATAGGTTAAGGTAGGTGTTAAAATGCGGCGAAATGTTCTCAAGCTGAGATTTGATGCTGATTCAAGTAACTCAGAGTTGATGAAGGCTGTTTTGAAATGGCTTAAAGAAACCGAAGTTGTGGTGAGTTCAGTGCTTTGCAAAACAAGTCAAGTGTGCAAATGTGTAGCGTTGTCGAAATACAAAAATTTCAAACGATTTCGATACCATTATGATAATAAAAAACACTTATTTTTTCAGCATTAACTTGTAGTACTTTCTTTTATATTACCATGTGCCCTGTGACTTTTTGAGTATCGATACTTGTTCAAATGAGTATCTAGTTTCAATACTAGTTTTAGCATCGATTTTAGTGTCTGATTTTCGATAATTTTGACAACCCTACAAATTTGTCTCACAATTCTTGATTATCTTCTGTAGATACGAGAAAATATCCGATACCTGTGTTTTGTACAGCGATTACAATATTGACTTTTTGATACAATTCAGATAAATTCAAGCCAAAATATGCAAAACTGTCAACATAAAAACATAAAATAGACTAATAAAGGTTCAAATGAAGCTAAAGTAGGACTTAAGGAAAACTGTGAATAAATCTACCATATTTACATTTAAATAAAGTTGCAGTTATACTTCTTTTTTTGCGATATGGATTATTGCATTAGCCAGTACTGCAATATATCGATATTTTTGCAATATCTTGTGCAGGATTGTGCAAGGTTCAATAGTTGCTGCAGAAAGTACACATTGGAAGCAATACAGGAAGTGTGTAGGCTGCAGTTCACATGAATCTGAACAATAAAAACCACAGTAATACAGTGAAAGAGCTGTCTCAATAAACACCTGCTGTTATGAGAATTGTCTATTTGCGACTCTGAACTCTTCGCTGTCCGTTTTAGCTTGGGTTCTGAAATGAAGGATTTCTTGAGCAGGAATAAATTAAAGAAATCTGGCGTGGGTCAGTCGCTGCCACCTGTTAGCCGCTTTGAAGTGGACGGTTTGATATGCTAATGACGTTAGTGTGCGGGGTTAGCAGCAGGAAATGGACGAGTGTGCTTATGTGGTTAGAGAAGACGCGCCGTTCCACATACAGTAGGTCTTTACCTCAGGCATGAACGCTTTGATTTGATTTGCCTTTAGCGTGCGAGCGTGCTATGTGAACTCAGACTGAACATTCCCAAAGAGACTGCATTAGAGTTTTAAGATTTTAACCTTCACTTGTCACTTGCGATTGTTAGACCTGTCACTAGAGATGCACCGATCCAGCTTTTTCAGTTCTGATACCGATATCGCTACTATGACTTTAAGTATCTGTCCACAGGGACGGAAAATGACACAGATTTTCTTAAAACTCAGTTAACTTATTACACAAAATATCCAACTTTATTATGTAACTGTTATTTATCCTTCAAATAACTACTGAACAGCTTTGTATGGATATAAGTTCAGACATCCCAGGACAACCAGGATATCAGATGAACCGATGTCATGGAACCGATACATGATTCAGCAGACTTTTCAGTATCGGCACCAATATCTGATACCTGTATCGGTATTGGTGCATCCTGCCTGTCACAATACCACATTTTGAAGTGCGGTATATGACGTAAATATAAACAATAATACTGCAATTCATGCCACTGACGGAACCCAAGAGCAGATTTAAACCACAAAACTATTCTAAATGTACAATATTGTTAAAGAATTATGAGCTGCAACAAATAAACAGCAGAATTAAACCAAATTATAACCAAAAATGTCCCAGGAGTGAAAATAAAATGTACACACGATAAATATTGACCCTGGAAAAAATTGTTCCAGCTTTCATTTATTGAACATAAGTCGATATAGTCGAAAGATAAGTCGATATAGTAATTATTGTGACAGGCCTTAGCAACAGCAAAGTATACTATTGAAAACAGAATGAAGTGCCTAGCTTTACTTCAGTTTACAATCTAAAATATTGTTACCAAACTTGTACAATCTCAATTAAGGTTGGGATATCTCTAATTTTGTTATATTGGGCGATTAATCACATTTTGATCAACTTTCAGTTGATCTGCCCCAAGCAGATCTAATGATCTAATGATCTGCTTGGGGCTTTTTAATCAGGAAAACTAGAGTCAGTAAAAGCACGAGGTTTGGAGCTTTAGCTCAGCAGGTAGAGTCTTCATTCTCCGATCCAAAGGTTGGTGGTCCGAATCCCGTTCTCAACATAAACATCATTAGTAGAGCTGACCCAGCGGTTGGCAGTGTGATTCCAGCTCCCACGGATGCATACTGCCATCGTGTGCCTTGGGCAAGACACTTAACCCACCTCGCCCTAGTGCCTGCGTACACTGGTGACTGAGTGTGTGTGAATGCCCGAGTGGTTCCTTGATGTAAAGTGCTTTGAGTGCCTTGCAGGTAGAAAAAGGACTTTATAAATGTGACCATTTTACCTTTTACTATCTCTAATTCAATAAAAAATGCAAAAATGCTTGAACTCCTGAAGAGCAGCTAGTGAAGCAATGCCTTCTTTGATTTTTTTCTAGCTTTTGAAAGACCAAAAAGAAACTACAGGGCTGTTTTTAGAAGATGCCAGGCTTGAGTCTTATGTTTGGGCAGTTGGCAACTACAGGCACTATCTGTGTTTATATTTACCTCCGCCAAGGAGGTTATGTTTTCGCCTGAGTCTGTCTGTTTGTTTGTTTGTTTGTTTGTTAGCAAGATAACTCAAAAAGTTATGGACGGATCTTGAATTTTCAGGAAATGTTCCTAATGGTAAATCCAACAGATGATTAGATTTTGGTGATGATCCAGAAGAAATCCTGGATTCTGGATCACTTTGAAAACTGAGCTGCTTGGCGGAGGTCTGCGCTCTCTGAGTGCTTTTCTAGTTTCCTTATGGGACCAGCCTCCATTTGTCCATTACTTGTAGATCCCTGGCTTGTGCAGGTACTGAAATAGGATTACTTATAATTGCATAGAGATCTCCCTTCGTCAGTAACAATAAGCAATATCCTTTCTGTACACCTATCTCTAACCTGATTTGCATGTTATAATCTCTCATTTTTATTAGCCACAATGACTCATGCCGTTACCATGGTGATTTAGCTTGGTTAATGGTTCACTGGTCTTGTTCAAATGGCCACCTGAAGTTAACCTTGGCATTCCCTGGGTAACCTGTCACACTCATTCACATAACTGCACTGCTAATGTGATGCCTTTAAAGAAACGTCACAGCAGAAAACTGAATGGGATGTTGACACAAGGGGTGGGCCATTACAACATTATGCACACAACACTGGCTTTAATGTGTAACTTGATTTAATATGAACCTGCATGATTCTATTTTCTGATCTGTTATAATGTTGTTTCCTCATCACAAACAAACCTGGAGTTGTTTTGTTTCATTCGCACATGTTTAACGCACAAACCCTCCAAATTTAGGCTGAGTTCTTCTCTCTGAGGTGATACAGGAAGTGCTCCACTGTGTTTTTAAACTCCATACACCTTCACTAGAATTTGAAGTTTGGATGATTTCAGACCTGGAATTGCCAATCTTGTCTGACCTAATGGTGAAAGGTAGCTGTTGATTTGAAAACTACCACTACATGACATCACAAGGTGGAACAGAGCATTTTGAGCTTTGAAGATGTAGACAGGCTGATAATGAAGGATTACCCAAACGAGTGAATGAAACAAAACATAACTCCACTTATGTTTTTGAGGAGATAACAACATGGTTCACAAGAATCAATTTTGTCTAATATAGGACCTTTTAAGATTAGGTTAATTTAGTGTCCTATTTTTATATATTAGATTTTAATTCGAAAAAATAATAAAATAATAAACGTTTGTCACACAAAGTGAAAGCTAATGTCTGTAATTTTAATATACTGGTCAGTAAACCATAAGAAGTGACTGCCCTTTATGTATTTAATGTTGCGGTCCCATGGCACCAACTCTCTCTTCACTATAGTTACTTTCTAAAAAAAAACACCCATTGAACTAATTTTCAGCTTCCTACAGCAAAATGGCATCAAGTAGGTGTCACTGGGATGCGAGTGTTTGTAAAAGCCTCTTATGTGAGCCTGAGCCTGTCTGCTCAGCTGGCACAGAGCACAGAGAGCAGAATCTGGCACATGCAAAGTCAGTCAAATGGACAATTCTATCTCCAAATTGGCCAGATTAAGCAGAGTGTAGTACTGGGTTGTAGTGAGCATTTTTGTAACATTATTCTGTGCCACAAACACCAGTCACTCCTCATATTCATACACGGGTAAGGTGACGATGGTCGCTCGGGTGGTAGAGCGTTTGTCCACTGGTCAGAAGGCAGAAGGTTGACATAAACATCATTGGTACAGCGGTCAGATCCACTGGCCCACAGATTCCCATAGATGAATGCTGTCATTGTGTCCTTGGGCAAGACTCTTGACCCTAGTTCCTTTATGTAAAGAGCTGTGAGAGCCTTGAAGGTGGAAAAGCGCTGTATAAAAGTGTGACCATTCCCCACTGACCAAGTCGACAACTGCAGCAGCTGAAGTGGCAGTGTCTCAGTGGTTAGAACAGTTGTCTCCCAACATGAAGGATAGATTCCCGCCTATGACTCCCGCTGAATTTGGATCAGTTTTGTCTTATTTTATTTTTGTTTTAGGGAAAGAAATGCTGTTTTCAGTCTCTGCACTGGTTTTGGTTGATATTGGATATCGGCAGATACTTGAAACTATAATATCAAAATCTGTCATGGAACTGAAAAAGCTGGATCTCTGCATCTTTACCACTCAGTATGAAGTTGGTGAATAATTACTATAGTGTAGCACTTTGAGAGGTTGTAAAGCATATTACATGTATGAGGTATAATTATTATTCATATTATAAGTAGTAGTATGCGCAGTAATACTGTGTATTATGGTTATGATTAAAAGTCCTGCAATGTCTTCACTGTAATGCTCCTTATGGCGAGTGATTGTTCATGGAAAGATTGGCAATAACTGATTTTTCTACTCTGCCATTTTCTTACGATCTGCATACAGCTCGAACTAAGTCTGGGCAATATGACAAATGAATGCATCACATTTTTCCCTCAACTGAGCAATTTTTTCATTCCATTTAATTTAGCCTTTCAATGTTAAATTTCTAATCACAAACAAGACAGACTTTTAGTAATTACCATTAAAAAAGAAGTCAAATTTCTTGTCCCAAAGTCTGAACTCTTCTCCAAACCCCAGTGTCATGCTTTTCCTGACAGAGAATTGGCTGTGGGCCTCTCCATTAGAAACACTCGAGCAGATCATTGATCATTAAACATGGCGGAATCTCAATCTTGATTAGAATTTGAATAATTGCACAGCCCTGATCCGACTCTTCCTCACTCCTTCTCTTTCTATGTGCAGGACTCTAACCAACATATTTGTGAACAATTGCTCCACAACAACAATGTAAAAATTCTCTTTCTCTCTCTGTCTCTTTGTCTCTCTCAATCTCTCCCTGTCTTTCTCCCTCTATCTCTCAGTCTTTTTCTTGCCATCTCTCTCCCTCTCTATCGCCCCCTGTCTTTCTCTATCGCTCTGTCTGTCCCTCCCCATACCTCTCTCTCGCTCTCTCCTTATACCTCTCTCTATCTTTCTCTCTAGCTCTATCTCTCTATCCCTATCTCTCTATCCCTCTCTCAATCTCTCCCTACCTTTCTGTCTCTAGCTCTCTCCCTATACCTCTCTCTCTCGCGCTCTCTCTATCCCTCTGTCTCTCTCTCTCTCTGTCTGTTTCTCCCTGTCTTTTTCTCTCTATCGCTCCCTATTCTCTTTATCTCTCTCTCTGTCATCTTTTGTCTCTACCTCTATCTCTCTATCCCTCTCTCTATCTCTCCTCATCTCTCTCTTTCTGTCTCTATCCCTCTTGCTTTCTCTCTCGTTCTTTCCCTCGCTCTCGCTGTGCCTTTGTCCCGTGTAGCAGCCCGGCCCATCCTTCTGTCGTCGCTCCCGTCTTCCACACCTCCCACGGCTCTCCCTCTCTTCTCTCAGTTCTGACGAAGCGGTCCCTCTCACGACCCTTCTCTCCCTCCGCTCGTCCTGCTTCCTCCGCTCAGCCAATCAGACGGCAGGACTCCGACTGTCTCACTGTCACCTACCGTCTCATCATCCCGGGCCTCGGCGCGTCACTGCTCCTCCAAAACTTTCACCCTGTTGTTGCAAATTGTCACCTTGTCTTCGCTTTTTCTGTATTGCGCTAAATGGTTTCTTGTGAGCTTTAAGCCATGTTCTAATGTTACCTCCTGAAAAAAATGCCTGGAGTCGTGTTTTGTTTCATTCACACATGTTTGAGTAACTCTGTATTATTAGTCTGTCTACATCTCCAGCTCAAAATGCTCTGTTCCACCTTGTGATGTCATGAAGCGGTAGTTTTCTAGTTAACAGCTACAGTACCTTTCCATGGCTGAAGTTATCCAAATGATTGTAATGAAGGTGTATGGAGTTTAAAAACACAATGGAGCACTTCCTGTATTACCACATGACATCACAAGGTGGAACAGAGTGTTTTCAGTTTGAGAGAAGAACTCAGCCTAAATCTGTAGGGTTTGTGTGTTAAACGTGTAAATGAAACAAAACACAACTCCAGGTCTGTTTTTGATGAAGAAACAACATTATAACATTGATCAGAAATGTCGTAATATATGGGCTCTTTAAAAAGTGTAATATATGACTTTTCTATGTGTCTCCATGGAGATGGGGCTTTGCCTAGAATGTTCCATAGTATGGGATTAAAGTTATCTATCTTGCATTTATTAGTGATGTTTTATGTTTTGGATGTGTTGGTATAAACATCAGAAGGCACTGGGCACTGGTGATGGTAAGGTACATTCAGAACTTGATTAAAAATTGTTAGTTCAAGGTATATTATGATCCAAGCACAAGTTGAACGGCCCTCTTTCACAGACATGTTAAATGGGTGAGTGAAGACGTTAACTACAGCACAGACTGGGGTGGTGGGGGGAACCAGTGAGGCGGCAATGCAGCGGGCTAATTAGCAGCCTCTAATAATGGACCTTATTCATTTTCACAATAAGACATGCTGAATGTTCAGAGCCCAGACAGGAAGTGTGTGAGCCACTGCACAGACCATAAGCAACAGGAATGTTTGATCAGTCATTAAAAAGTAGTATGTCAACAGAGTGGCACCGGGATTAGCTAAAATTGGAATATTAAAATACAAATATGCTGCTGCTAATATTGCTAATTAGGATTGTGCAATTTATCACAATTCAATTACCATTATGATTATTGCTCGCTTACAAAAATGTGTTTCAAAAATGTTATTAAATGTAAATTAACATGAAGGGCGTTTCCGTTTATGTACATTTGAGTATGTACCCAGTGCATGTTGGACTCCACCAGGGCTGCCCTTTGTCACCGGTTCTGTTCATTGTTTTTATGGACAGAATTTCTAGGCGTAGTCCGGGTCTGTAGGGGTATGATTTGGGGACCACTGCTGTTTGCAGCGTGCACTGGGACAGTTTGGGGTGGTCCCCGGGTAAGACGAAGGACATGCTTGAGGGACTATGTCTCTCTGCTGGCCTGGGAACACCTCTGGATCCCCTCTGAAGAGCTGGAAAGGGAATTCAGGGCCTTCCTGCTCAGTCTGCTGCTTTTGGGTCTTGGTCCAGGAAAAAGTGAATAATTGTTTGCATAGTGGTTTGAATCATTGGTTGAATCGTAGTTTGAATCGTAGTTTGAATCGTAGTTTGAATCGTAGTTTGAATCGTAGTTTGAATCGTAGTTTGAATCGTAGTTTGAATAATTGCTATTTAAATTATTCAGTTAAATCGAGTGTCCCGACATACTGCCATGTTTCAGGAGAGGCAGTATTTGGTCAGTAATGGTGGAATCATAGGCTCACAGTGGTTGGCAGTTTGATCCTATTTACTGCCAGTGCACACTGCAGTTGTGTCTAAAGGCAAGACGCCTCATCTGCCTGTCAGTGGCTCCTCTGTTGATGTTAAATCCTTTGCGAGTACCCAATAAAGACGAAGCACCAGTACCACACTACTTTTGTCCCTTCCCTACATTATGCCATATGGAAAGAATGGGGATTATTCCAGTTTAGTGACAGTTGAGCATGAGTGTATCATAAACAAAAGAGATGCTAATCCGAGCAGAAATAAACACAGGGAGGACATACTGTACAGATGGAGTGAACAACAGGCCCATTGTCAAGCAGAGCGTTGTGATTGTCCAGTGTAATTGGTGCTATTGGAGCCACTTGTACATGGAAGACCTCCCACCAGTGCTTCTGCCACTGCTGCTGTGCTTGTCCATTATCATCTCTTCTATACATAATGGCTCTTATAATGAACTCCTCATGGTCATAATGCTGATTGAAATATTCACTTTTATACTAGAAAAATGGTCCGATACGATATCCGATATTTGTCTTGACCGATAACTGCTATTCACCTTTATCAGTATCTGAAATATCTATGACCATGCCCACAAACTGATGTAAAATTCACAAATTAACTTGAATTTTTGTAAAAAATAATGACAAAATATTAATATTAAACAATACTGATATGGAGAAATCTGTATTGATATTGGCTGATACTGATACCATGACAAATATATCGCCCATCTTTAACTATATGTTTTACTACTTTTAAAGAAGTACTACTCAAATACTTTACCAAATACTATGACTAAGAGCACCATTACTGCAACAACTACTTCATAAACAATCAATCTATCAATATCTTAATCTATGACAATGCCCAACTTTTTTGTAAAAAACAATTAAAAAATGTAGTTGCTTATTTGCGCAAACAGAACTTTTCATTATCCATAAGAAACCGAGAGAGAGAGAGACGATATCAATACATGATTCCCTCGATATTGCCACAGACGGATAGACCTGTCACGATAAATGGTTATTTGGCCCTTTTCAGCTCAAATCTTATAATTTTACTACAAAAAAAAAAAAAGCAAAACACCTACTACTGCGAAGAAGTTAACAGCTGCCTTTTCAGTTCAATAGAGATTGGTAGTTCCTGCAGTGAAATCATGGAGTTTAAAAACACAGTGTAGCACTTCCTGTGTTGCCACATGACATCGCACTGTGGAACTGTCTTGCAGGGTTTGTGTGTTTAAAAAATGTGTGAATGAAACAAAACACAACTCTGGGTTTTTGATGAAGAAACAACATAACAGAGATCAGAAAATGGCGTAATATGGCCCTTTAAGACGTACTAGTATTTAAACTTTCCCATTGCGCTTGAGTACGTTTCTTCTTTGCTCATTTTCCAGGGTGTCCTCTCACGGCCTCTCCTCCCCTCCGCCATGACACTGCACTAAACGCGAGCGAATCTAAGAATTGTAAATCTTCTCCGCACACATGTACAGGAGCCGGGCCCAAAATTCCCACATACCGTCTCTCCATCTGTTTCCAAGTAGACCACTCTTCCCTCCCTTCCTCCCCCGATAAGTAAAGGATAGCGCTGCAGCCGGCCGCCATGACAGATTGAAGGCTCTTATGGTCTGATGTTGAAATTAGCGCTGTCTCTCCAGAGTTATGTTCGTAATCATTGTGGAATTTCACTTTATTGTCAGATGAGGTTCCATAGTAAAAACACTGGCTGATGTTACCTTAAATGGACTTTGCTTCTTCAAGTAGTACTACGTTGGGTTGTGAAAAAGGACCCTGATACCCATATACGGCTGTGACGATTAATTGGAATAATTGCGATTAGTTGACTATTCAAATAATCGTAATTGTATTTTGATGGTATTTTATTGAGTGACTTTCTTGTACTCTGTTTTGAAGGTACTTCTTACCTCCTACTGGTACTTGCATTACTACTGCTGCTATTTTCTAACTGCTGCTTTCCAAACAAAAAATCTGCATCATTAAGATTGAACCAAAATCAAATAGTTGCTTGATCTACTTGCCCCAGATAAAACAACTACTACTTACTACAACTATGTACTAATACTACTGCATACTCCTGCATACCGCTTGTGATTTCTCTGGAACGAAACATTTATGGTTACTACGAGGGGTGTGCATCGAAATGTCGATATATTGTAGTACTGAATTTGGAGATGCAGTATCGTTATCATGGGATGCTGAATCGATATATATTGTCAAGGGTATTTTTAGATATTTTTAGAGCAATCTTTAGTAATCTTTTGTGACTACACTTTAATTTTGTTGCTTATTTAGCGGAAGGAAACGTGTTTATGTGATACACTTGACATATTCACTGTTTTGATGATTATTGTGGTTATTATTTGATGAAATTGTGGTTTAACAGAGAAATATCATTTAACAGTATCATGTGTAATATATTGATTATCGTATGTATCGCCATATTGTGATAATATCGTATCATGAGCCATGTATTCCCAGCTCTAGTCGGTACACTCATGTTAGATAAAATGTTTTTAATCTAGTGTACTTATAAAGATGCGTTGTCAGACTAAAGGGGGAGTTGCTAATAATAATAAAGCCTAAAGTGATTGCGCGGCTATTACCCAACATGCAACAGTCACTCAGGGCTACTCAGAGCTCTGACACTGACTAATCTCCACACGGCAGGGACACGCCACAGGATGTCATTAGAGCCTACTTCACGTTGCACAATTGTTGAATGGAGAATGGTGTTTTGAAACCCAAACACTAAATGTTTGTTGCTTTATTTTAATCTGAGTAATGAAATTGTAGAGAGAAGTCGACAAGTCAAATTAAAGACCCCACTTGACCTGGGAGTGAAACAGGCCCTTGTAGATTTGGTATAGTTTATAATAAATAATTTGTGTGGTTCAATTCACCGCACAAATTGAGCCTCATCAGTTTTGATTTACTTTATATTTTTGCTGCTTTTTGGATCTACAGCTTCTAAAGAAATGTTACTTGCCACCACTTGACCCCTTTTTTGTCCAATCCAAATTCTCACAAGATCATGGCATTTTTGTCTCGCGATATCTTATGGCATGAGATCTTGTCCCATCCCGATTTATTTTCCATACCATCGTTTTTCTGATTGATCCAGAGCAGTGAACTGGAAATGGCACCACAAATCCATGATAAAAATTATAACTATAAAGCATTTATATAATACAGATAAAAAGTTAGGCGCCCGTCACCTACTTGTTTCTATGGATATGTCATTGCTCTGCCTGGAATGTTCCACAGTGTGACATTAAACAGCTCTACTTTACATTTATTCAATTACAGGTGGTTTTACATCTCAAAAATACCTCAAAAAACAGGCATTCTGACTGTGAGCGGGGTTTTCTCTCCAGACAAAGCAATAACATCTCCGCAGAGAAAGGGATTTGACGGACCCTCCACCAGAAAAGTTGCACAATGCACCTTTTAAAATAAACTACCGTATTTTCCGGACTATTGAGCGCACCTGAATATAAGCCGCATCACCTAAATTTTCAAAGAATTTTATTTTTGTACATATATAGGCCGCACCTGTCTATAAGCCGCAGGTGTCCACGTCTTCAAGAAGTTTTCAAGTTCCGAGCATCTGCTTGTATTGCCTCTAAAGCTTTTGTCGTCTTTTTGCATTGAGTCAGTTCGTCACGCGCGAGAGTCGCTCTGGCGCTCTACTGCGCATGTCTCGAGCAGAAAGAGCCGCTGTCCTGTCTGGGATCAGGTCAGTGTCTTGTAGCTTTTCAACAGGATTTGAGGCTCTCCCGGGGGTCGGGGTTAGTTGTATCGATCATGTATGAGTGGATGTCCAGCTACTGAAGTTTGAGACGTTTCGTCTCGTCATTTACGCCTCACCTGCATTTAACACATGCGGGTCATTAAGACGTATCCCACTCACTAATGTTCATTTAGCAGCAGAACTTATTTTATCACGCAGCGATAAACTGTTTTAGTGCTGACAACAGCGCTAGCGAGTGTTCTAACTAACCCTAACCCATGTTCACCGCACAGACAGCGGCGCTTTCTGCACTCAAGCTGCGCGCGCATCCGCTGTGTTCATAGACGAATAATCCGTCCATATATGAGCCGCATCGGTGTATAAGCCGCAGGGTTCAAAGTGTGAGAAAAAAGTAGCGGCTTATAGTCCGGAAAATACGGTAGTTGTGTTTTTTTCATCATTTTGAGACTGGTACAGCGCCTTTAAACCACAAACATTTATGTAATTAGTAAAGTCGATTTCTCTCTTGAGTATGACCGCAACAGCTGAAGTTTGATCCTGTCATTATGAACCACACTTACACTTTGATAGTGGCACATCTGGAGGCAGCACACAGGAGCAGTTTTTCACAGGGTTATACAGGACACAGCACCGCACACAGTCATAAAGACAGTGGAAAAAATGGTGGATTTTTAAAGCCTTTTGTCGGAAACTCTCAAGGACATTCAGAATTCACCTCCTCTGTGCTGTGTTTTAGAGACTATCTGTATTCAAGTAACATCCGGCTTTTCTATTCTGTTCCTGCACAGGCCAACTGCTTTTAAGGAATAACACGGATGGTTGAATAAAAGGTACTGACAAAACTTGTAATAGAACAGTTTTTATTGTGTATTTTGTGTGTAAGACGAGGCAAGGACAGTAGTAGATATAGTAATTATTATTTTATCGTTAAAGGTGCGCTATGTAACTTTTCTTGTCTCTTTTCTTGTTATTGCTTTGCTTGGGTTGTTACACAGTATGACATTAAAGATGTTTTATGCCAGATTGACAATTTCAAATCTCTTTAAAGTGCTCATATTACGCCATCTTCTGATCTATGTTATAATGTTGTTTCCTCACCAAATATACCTGGAGTTGTGTTTTGTTTAATTCACACATGTTTAACACACAAACCTGCATATTCAGTTCCTCTATCAAACAGAAAACACTCCACCTTGTGATGTCATGTGGTAATACAGGAAGTGCTCCACTGTGTTATAAACTCCATACACCTTCACTAGAATCATTTGGATCATTTCAGCCCTGGAATTGCCAATCTCTACTGAATAAAGGTAAAAAGGTTAGCTGTTAAAATGAAAACCATCACTTGATGACATCACAAGTTGGAATAGAGCATTTTGAGATTTAGAGATGTAGACAGGCTAATAATAAAGTGTTACTCCAACATGTGTAAATGCAACAAAACACAACTTGAGGTATGTTTTTGAAGTAACATTATAACATGCCTACAAGAGTCAATTTTGTGTAATAAAGAACTTTTAACTTCTTCTTCATGACGTTGCAGAGACCGTGCTTTCACCAGTACTCTTTTGCAAACAGCTGTAAGCGTATTGTGTGTAGGAAGTCCCGTTGTCACCCATTGTCTGCTGGTAAACAGTGATGCCAGTTTCACTTTGAAGAGCGTAGCAACTGAAACAAACGAGTACAACAAGAACTTTGTGGACACTTTAAATGAGCACAAAAGAGAGAAGGAGACGACAGACAACCCTTCTGACAGCCTACAAATTGTCTTGGATTTTCTGAAGTGAAAACAGTGCAGTGTGTGAGCAAAATGGAAATGTGTTCTAGTGAGTGAAGACGCTTTATAACAGCAGAGTTTATCCCGTACTTACTCTGGATTTCTTCTAGATGAAACAAAAGCAAAATAAGGAAAATGTCAAAACAAACAGTGGTTAGAGGAAAAATGACTCCTTCCCAAGCACAGACTGTATAAAGAAGAGGACTAAAGGAGTGTGACCCTTAGCAGCTCCAGTCAAATGAAGCTCACAGAGGCTACCGGTTGAAACGCTTTGGTTTTCCTCCATGAAATAAAGGATTTTTCATATTTTCAGTCAGTGCGCCTCGGGTTTTGCCCATTTTTACATTTTCCAGTAAGAGCTACATTCTGCTGAGATTAAAATTTGACCCTGATAGAGCACCTGTACTGCTATTTTTAAACTTTTTTTTATGACCCGGTGAAACGCTCTACCTCTCCTCTTCATCTGAGGAATTTATTTACAGCCAAAATGCTCCAAAGATATTGATTTTAAAAATTCCAAATAATTTCCATCAAAATTATTAGTTATTTTCTTAAGTTCTTGATTCTGTATGTTTTGACAAACATTAACCAAAGCTTCTGGTGGAGGGTCCATCAAATGCTTTTCTCCATGGAATGTTTCATAGTATGTTTTAAACCTTTCTATTTTCATGGAAACCAAACCAGACCAAGTTACAGGTCAGATCTGTGGAGAGGCGACACCGCTCACAATCAAAATGTCTGTTTTTCTAGGTATTTTTAAGCTATAAAAGCGCTTGTAATTAAATAAATTTAAGGCAGAGCTGTTTAATGTCATACTGTGGAACATTTCAGGCAGAACAATGGCATATCCATAGAAACAAGCAGGTGATGGACCCTCCACCAAAAAAGTTACATAATGCACCTTTAAGCGGAGCAGAACTGGCGCCCATATCATTCACAAATCAATTTAACAGTTTTTCCAGTTATAGTTTTTCGGATAGACTAGAGCACTAATCGTAATCACAATTAAAATTCAATTAATTACACAGCCCAGTGAGAGTATTGAAAACCTGATGACATAGGCCAGATAACAGGAACTGAGCTGGCAGTGTCTTTGGCACAGCAGTGCCATTTCCCCGTTAGCTCTGCCCTAGATATTTACGATAAATCAAAATTGCCTTCCTGTCCATACTTCCTGTTTATTTAATTTAATTTCATTTGATTTCCTTCGTTACAGGGCAGAACATATTAAAGGACCCATACTGCGCAGTTTTCTGATCTGTTATGTTTTTTCCTCATGAAAAACATAGCCAGAGTCGTATTTTGTTTCATTCACACATGTTTAACACACAAACCCTGTATATTAACATCCACTTTGTGATGTCATGTGATAATACAGGAAGTGCTCCACTGTGTTTTTAAACTCCACACACCTTCACTACAATCATTTGGATGATTTCAGCCCTGAAATTGCAAATCACTACTGAACTAAAGCCATCACAAGGTATAACAGATCATTTTGAACTGTGGAGATGTAGACAGACTAATATTTCAGGATTAGTCAAACGTGTGAATGAACAAAACAAAACACAAGATATGTTTTTGCTGCGGTAACAACATTCTAACATGGCTAAAAACTCAAAACAGGTTTACCTAATATAGGACCTGAAAAGTTGATTGAAAAAGATGTAACCATAAAAGTTAGGAAACTAAATAAAAAACATAAAAGTCATCCACACAGTATCTCAATAATGGCGTTGCCTCCTTAAACCCATAGCAGCAGCAGTAAGCTCCAACGCGTCTCCAAAACTGACTGTGTACCCCGAGTACCCAGCATGAAACTGAAATCTCATTGTATTACAGTGTCTAACCTTAAAGGTCATATGTGTAATATTCTTTTCGTGCCTCCACAGGGGAGCCAGCCTTGCCAAGCCCAAAGAAGAACCAGGAAACAGGATTAAAGAAAGACACATCCTGGTCATTGTTCCACCCGGCAGGAGAAAGCCCCTGCTCTGAGCCCTGGGAAGCCTCTACGTCGCCCTCGCCAAACTCCCATCTATCTGCAGTAAGACTTACTCAATTATATGAGATTTGGCTATGTTTGTTGGTATTCACTCAAAAAATGAACTTAAACTGACCTGATTTGAGTAGTTGTTTGTTTTGTTTTTTTTATCAATTTAGAGATCTTTACAGGTGTAGGGTTGTCAAAAGTATTGAAAAATCTGATACTAATCGATACTAAAAAAGTCACTTTCATAGGACAGAAATGAACCTTTTCTTAATAGCTTTATATAGCTGTAATACATTAAGGCATCTAGAAAGTATATTTTTTCAATTCTAGTTATGAAAATTATATTCAAAATCCGTAATGGGACAAAGACGTGTTCCGTAAATGCTTAATTTGTTGACGCTTTGGTTTGGGGAGCTCTTATTTAAAAAGGGGTGCTTGAATCAATGGTGTATGGACCTGTTCTAGTCCTGGTTTAGTTTCAGTTTTGAATTGGTGAATGTGCAAAGTTGTGTGAAGGCACCCGTAGTCACGAATTGTTCCTTTTCATTCTAGTCTAGTTTTTGTTAGTCAACGAAAATACCAAATCTTAGTCATAGTTTTAGTCATCGCTCATTACTTTTTACTAACTTTTTGTTTTGTTTGGCATTTCAAGAAATAATTTAGTCCACAAAATTACCTGCACTTAACATATTTTCAGAATCCAATTTGATTTGGTTTAGTCTTGTTTAAGTTTTCTGTTTAGTTTGATTACACTTGTTGATTATAGGACTGCAGTGCTGTTAGGTTAAATGTTGTGTGGACTTTTTCCTTCTTCAGTGCTGATGTATGAGCCCTGTCATTTTCCTGTCTGGTGAAGTTGCACCACTTTGTTTGCGATGCTTTGCTAAGTCTCCACAAACCGTAGAGATAATCTTTGCTGAATAATTTGTGGCGGTTGAGTTGAAATAGTGGAACACGGCGATGGCTCAGTGCCTCAAACAGAAGTGAATAAAAGAGGATGTGCTGTGGGTGTGTGGTTAGATTTGACTATGAAATCAGATCAAATGTCCTATTACAGTGATAGTCGAGTGGTTATTAAATACAAATGATGGTAGAACTGGATAGTGTGGGGTTGTGATCGAACAAAATTATGCAAGTTTAAAATGAACACAACAATATGACTGCGACATGTACACATTGTATCTTGTATTCTATAATGTGTACATCTGTCTATTTTTAATTAGCAATTATCCTACTAAATAATTAAGAATAATTAAAAATGCATTAGTCTTACATAGTGCTTTTCCAGACACTCAGCTGCTTTACAATTTCATGCATTATTTATTCTCTCCACACTCAATGGTGATAAACGACTATTGTAGCCACAACTGCCCAATCTGCACCATCGACCTCTGACCACCAATCACTCGCACACCACATTCATACTAAGAAAGGTGAGTGAAGTGTGTTGCCTAAGAACACGAGTTTTTCCCACTACTGGCCCACTGTGACACCTGCATTCCCAGTGGTCTCCCATCTAAGTACAACCAGGCCCAGCCCTTCTTGGCTTCTAAGACCTGATGAGGTTGGACTTTTAACTAGGGGCTCTGCGTAACCCTTCAGTCGTCCAGGTAGGGTCCAGAACAAAAGAAAAATTAAATTTTATCAACAGGACAAAAACCTTTTTCTTTTTGTGTGAAGACATTTTGCAACTCATCCAAGCTGCTGCTTCAGTTCTGTTCTGGACAAGGAGGTGTGGCCACATTGATTTTATGGCATTAGTACAATTCCCATGTTGCCTCTTTTGAATTCTCAGTAATTACTTAATGCATATTAAGGCGTTGCTTAATATAGTCTTTACTAATGTAGTTCCAAGTATAACCTAGTCTTGCATCCAAAATGGACAAAAATTCCCTTGAAGCTCATTTAATTTCCAAACTACAAAATGGTCTCTTGTTGAGGAAAAGTCACCCAGAATGCCCCAAACTGTTGTAACATGGTAATATGATTTTATATCTGCAGTAAACACACACATTTGTCTTTTTCTGTTAAATGGCGCTGTCCTCATGCCACTTTGCTTGTGGTCTGTAACATTGTGCCAAAGTGAAAATAGATTTGGTTGGTTTCCTATAAAGACACATTGCTTCAATTTGCACCATAGATGTCCTGCACTGAACCAGAGTCGCAAACACAAAAATGGGACCATTTGTTCCCATGTATTTGAGCAGAATTTGGCTTGCCCCTGTAGAGCCATATTGTATAAACTGCTTTTGAAGTCAAAATATGTCGACTGTGTACTGGCTGCATCTAATTATAAAGCGTTTTTATGTCTGATAATCAGGAAGTGCACATTAGCATGCTAATCGTGGTGAATAATTAAGATGCTCAGAATGCATAATGCAAAAAAGTGTGGAATAACATCAAATCATTTAAAATAAACGAGTTTGGCTCTGTACATAATGGTAACAAAAGAATGGGGAGCTTTTGGCTGAACTTTTAAAAAAAATCTTTATTTATACGGGGAAAAAAACAATGAGAGTTCCAGACTTATATTCTTGAGCACCTGCTTTAGTTATGCAGAAACTACAGCTAGTACAGTATACTCTAAGAACAAACTCTGTTAAGGTGGATGCTGTATGTGCTATTCATACTTTGCAGTGACATCATGCTGGGAGTGTTCTGCATATACATGTATGGCCGAATGTTCAGCAGTTTCCATGGTGACACAATGCACACATTACCAAAAATGGCCAACTCAAGAAAAAACTCAAGAAAACATACAAAATGGATTTTAACTGCACATTGTCCTGTTTAGGAGTTTGATTTTCAACAAAAAAGGTGAGAGTGACTAACTGAAACTGTTGGCTAATGTGAGCTAAGAAAGTGACTTGTTTAACAGCACAAACCAGCTCACCTGCTCTAGTTAAAACCAAGTCAATTCTTTATGGTCAAATTGTGTTAAAACAAAATTCAGATGAAAATGTAACTTGAGTAACAAAGTTTCAGACAGAGCAGTGCTTACAGTTAGCATCACACCCCTGGGGAGTATTGATGACATCAGCTGCAAAGCAAATGGTTTTAGCTTCGTAACTCTGTAGATTACTTCACTTTTTTTTAATGCTCTTTTTTGTCCAGGGCTTGCCTCCTTGCAGATCTGACCCCAATAACCTCTAGAGACAAGCAGGTTGTAAATGCACTGCCAGGGAAAAAAAAAAAAAGTTACATAGCGAAGTTTTAATCAATTTCAAAACTACTGTGACAATGCCCAGCTCCACATCTGGCCCGCAGGCGGCTTTGTGCATCCTCGACTGGAAAATAACCTGTCAAGACCTCAAATCTTGGCTAGTCACTAACTTTTGTGCGTTTACTGGAGTTGGGTTTCCACTGGCTGCAATAGACTTCAGGTTCATGGCCCCTGGATGCCATATGCTTAGTCTAAATGTAACGGCCTCCCACAAGGTTCTCACAACGTATGCAGGAATGTTCAACAACAAAATGGTGATCTCATCCTCGGAAATCAGCGCTAAACGTGACCAAAACAAAACTGGCGAGACATGTGGTTTGTATCTTCATTTTAAGCTGTATATTTGACTAGCTGTTTTACAAAAAGCTAGTAACTATTGACCTCGCCTTGGCCTCGCTAATGGCTGTTTGGACAAACCGGCCTAGAAGGGTTCAGCTGTGTGCGTGACCTTCCCCCGGTAATCTGTATCCTCAACAACGCTTTGTGAACGGATTTTAAAAGGAAATGTTTGCTTTTTGGAGTTTGCATTTGGCGTGTTGAGTTAAAGTTTCTCCTGTCACATAGCAAAGAGGTTGTAGGTTCAATTCCAGAGCAGTGCTGTCTACAAAAAGTTGGTATTTAAAGAGCCCGTATTTCGCTATTTTCTGATCTGTGTTCTAATGTTGTTTCCTCATCACAAACCTGGAGTTGTTTTGTTTCATTCACACGTTTTGACACGCAAATTCTGCATATTTACGCTGTGTTTTTCTCTCAAGCTCACAAGAGTCAATTTCGCACAATATGGGACATTTAAGGCGTTAAATCTAATGTTTGATCACTTCCTGGTTCACAGACAATAAAAAAATGCTTTATAATTCAGGTCAAAATGAGACTGCTGTGTGCCGTTTGCTTCTAAGAGCTGATTTTACAATATATCTGTACTGGGGCTAAACAAATGTTACTTTATTACATGAAAAAATCTGGTACAGTCTCTTTTAATTTTCGAATGGCTCCCGATTCAGTTTTAATTAACAAGATAAGCTGTACCCATTATTTTTCAAGCAGCACTCACCAAACTGTGAAGCAAATAAATAATGTTATCTAGCTGTTGATGAAACATTGGTGTCAGGTTTTTGTTTTTTTTTTGCTCAGATGAATTGGTGTGACAAATGAACTGCTCCCTATGATCCGTGGAGCTTGCATAGCGCTGTGTCGCGAGCTGCATGCTGCTAACTAGTGGAGTGCTGTGGTATTTGGCACCATAACTGCAGGCTTGTTTTTAATGATGTCCTTGTCTGAAAAGCAGTCAAAACCACGCTGAAATACTCAATTGTGATGTTCGTCGGAAACTCTATTTTGGAATTTGAGTATAAAGTTTTTTGTAGTGCTTCCAATTGTTCAGGGTCTTAACTGGCAGTGTCAGTTTCAAACATGCCTAATTAGAGTTATTCATAGCATTGTTTTAAAATTAATACAATTTAGTGTGAAGAGGGCTCTGCATAAGATGTAACTACATTCTTCTCTGTGTAGTGAAACAGAGCTGTGGATCTTTCTATTGTTACATATCATTGCCTTAAAAAATATTTGCAGATCTTATCGGCCATCGGCTGCTCTGGATTCTAAGACATCGGCTTCATAAATGGTTTATTTATTTAATATTTTTCAGACCCAAATATTTTTGGTCTATTGTTAAACATTGACTTCTCTGGTTCTTTTTTTTTTTTTTAAACAGTGCAGTAGGAGATGTATTTACCTTGTTGACATGTTTCTGTTGTTTGCTGCGAGCCATCTTCAGAACTGTCCCCGGTGTTGGTGGTGACGTATCGTATATCAGCTGTTGGTGTGGTCAGCCTGATGGACCTGGCAGGGCGCTCAGACTAACCCCGCCTCCAGTCGCCCGGTGGTTTCTGGAGGAAGGGGTCCCAGTGTGTGAAAGTAGGAACGCTCTGCTGAACCAAACTTGTTCTCCGTTCTCCGATCCATCCATGGGCCATTGAAATCAGGAAACGTGGCCCAAACGGAATTAACCGTGATCGTTCCTCCTTTCACACACCTGGGACACCCTCCTCCAGAGACCACCGGGCGACGAAAGGCGTGGTCAGTGTGAGCGACCTGCCAGGTCCATCAGGCTGACCACACCAACAGGAAGTAACTACAGCAATAATGTAACGCACATCGCCTACGGTATTGTCTTTAAAAAGAACCCAACAAGTTAATATACAAAATATACATGAAAACCAAATTATTCCATAAAAGTTAAAGAGTGTGGAGTCTGTGTGCCCAGTGCTTTCTCAGAGGAGGTGAAATGGCATGAGCTCGTTTGAGGATTTGTCAAAGTCATTATGATGGCATTTTCAGAAACGCTTTAAAGGTACAGTATGTAACTTTCTTTCCATGGAAATAGAGCGTTAAAACCATATTTCTGAACATTTTCCATGGAGATATTTTTTTTATTCCGTACTGTGGAATATTATAGCCAAAGGAACAGCATTTCCATGGAAACGAGCAGGTTTAGGCTAAATGAGTCAGGTCTGAGGAGATGCAAGCCCACTCACCGTAAGAATACATGTTTTTCTAAGCACAGTAGTGTTTATGCCATCAGTAAAATGTGTCATGATTTTGCCCCTGTTTTGAGTGATCACAATTTGGATTTTCTTATTAAAAACAAAATGGCTTTCAGTTAGGTCCTCCAGGGTCCCAGAGCTTCCCCAAACCACATGCTTATATTGGCTGTGGACTCCATGAAAATTTGAAATGACTGGACCCTGATTCAATTTAAAGGACCCATATTGCGTTATTTTTGGATTTATTTATGTTGTTTCCTCATCACAAACATACCTGGAGTTGCGTTTTATTTCATTCACACATGTTTAGCACACAAATCCTGCATATTGTGCCTGAATTCGTCTCTCAGACAGAAAACACTGTTCCACCTTGTGATGTCATGTGCTAATACCGGAAGTGTGTTTTTAAACTCCACACACCTTCACTAGAATCACCAGGATAGTTTCAGCCCTGGAATTGCCAGTCTCTATTGAACTAAAGATAAATTGTAGCTGTTAACTTGAAAACTACTAGAACTTGAGCTTTGGAGATGTAGACAGAGTAATAATAAAGGGTTATTCAAACATGTGAAAGAAACAAAACACAACTTCAGGTATGTTTTTGAGAAGGTAACAACATCCGTCAAATGCTTTTCTCCATGGAGATGTTATTGCTTTGTCTGTAATGTTCCACAGTATGGCTTTAAACCTTTCTATCATCATGGAGGCCAAACCAGACCCAGGTTACAGGTCAGATCTGTTGAGAGACAACCCCACTTACATGCCTATTTTTCTAGATATTTTGAGCTATAAAACCACCTGTAATTGAATAAATGTAAGGTGGAGCTGTTTAATGTTATATTGTGGAACATTCCAGGCAGAGCAGTGACATCTCCATAGAAACACGCAGAACAATGCACCTTTACAGCTCACAAGAGTCCATTTTTTTAAAGTACAATTGTGTTTTAATCCTTATATACTAGTATTTCCCACTGTTGTTTAACGTTTACTACAGTACTTTTGATTCTTACAAGCTTTGTTTAAACTCCTCCGCTGTACTTTATCAGCTCTGGCCCTCTCATTGATTGTGTAGGACTCCGGGGCCCTGGTGTGACTGTAGAGGGACACCACACACTGTACCTGTGAACAGTGAGTCTGAGCACTACAGCAGCGCTACACTGAGCCTCATACCAGCTCTAATAAGCCAATGTCTCCTAGCAACCGCCGCTCTTCCACTTTTGGAAGAACTGCTTAGTAACAAAAACGAGTATCCAACAAGTAGCTATATACTGGCGTCGTACTGTAGTTTTCGAGGACTGAGAAGGGCGTCCATTTTACAACATGAAAGATTTGCCATTAGGATCACTGGCTTCATTTTTGTTTAAGTCCATTTTGTATTTTTTCTTGAGTTTTCAGACCATCTAAAACTTGTGTGGCTGTTTCCTCTTGTTTGTATAGTGTATCGTCATGGTAACTAGACTCCCAGCTGTGCACAAAAGTAGGGCAGATTCATGGTCACCCTAAACCCTCACTGGAATAATAAAGATCAACAAAAATTACAAGTTGTTCTGCAGTGATAATGCAATTAAATGTTGGTCATTTCCAGTTAGATGGTTTATTAGGGCTGCGCAGTTAAACTCACTTAAACGGAGATTCAGTTATTTCTAATAGTTCATTATCAGCTTGTTTCTTTTAATGGAGAGATCTCCTCTGTCCGGAAAACTATGTGGTTTGGCGTTCAGACTCTGGAGGACATTTTTTTGAGTTCAGTACAGCCTGTCATGGTAATGAAGCAAAATCTCAAAATTCCTGCGGTGTAGCAAAATCTCAAACTTATTTTCAAAATCAAATCAGTTCTACAACATTTCTAATGAAGGCTTTTCACAAACATCTCACTTTTTTTTTAATGAAACTTTTAAACATTTTAACCTGCCCTGCAGTTTGTTACTTCATTCATCCCGAGGGAAATTCAAGTTCTATGTTCAGTGGCACAGATTCAAAGTCTGCATTGTTTGTAATCAGGAAATTGAAATCTATTTTTATCAGCTGGATTGGAATAAAATGCATTTTGGAATATAACAATCCATTTTTATTTAAAAATTATTTATTTTTTAATGTATGCTTGATCTTGTCAGATCTTTCTGAGATTTCCAGGAGACGCCACTGGGAATTACCTGGTGACACATTGGGGCGGCTGCGGCTCTTACTTAAACTGCCATTATGTCTTTTGGCAAGACACTTAACCTACATTGCCTAGCATGAATGTGGTGTGGTTTATAAACACTGTAGGTGTTTATAAAAGGTGCTATACAAGCCCAAATCATTACACTGGGGAACACTAAAATTTTAACTTTCTGTTGCATTGGATTTTTTAACTGATTCTGAAGGATTTTTAGGCGCTGATTTCAAATCTGAAATTAGTTTTTCTCCATAAGCTCTAGTTTTCATGCAATTTGAGATAGATGAAATAGTCTAAATATGACCTTACGTAACCCAAATCTAAGCGTTTTGAGATTATATACATAGATAGATTCTAATATTTTTATCATGCTTCTTTTTTCCAGATCAAACATGGCTTCCTCATCGAGACATTACTGTAGAAACAAGCCTGATGCCTTCTGTTACATCTGTGGTTGCTACACACTCCATAAAAAAACAATCATAAAAATCAAAGATTGCATAAAATCTGTAGCTTGCAGAAAAAAACTAACTTCAGATTTGAACTCAGCACACTTAAATTTACTAAAAACAAGTCTTTCTTTAAATGCAACATATAGAGTGTTCCCCTGTGTTATTTATCACTTACCACAGCAATATGAAGCTCAACAAGGCAGCACCTGGTTCTGAAAGTAAAACTCCAAATCATTGAACTCCATAAAGCTTTAGTAGAAAATTAAAGAAATTTTGACAGAAATTAAATTAGTAATAGAATAAAAAAGAAAGAAAAAACATGATGTATATTCTAAATAAATGAAACTGCACAGTTTTTTATTTTTAATGAATGAAAACTTTGAGTGAAACTGCATAATCTTTTATTCATTTGTAAATTCCCTTTGCTGTCGGGCTCCAACCCTCCACCTCCCTCTCCATGCAGCTCTGTGCTCCTCATCTCCTCCATTGTTGTTATGCTGCTGGTGGTGGTGGTGGGTGGAGGTGTTGGTTGTGAGTGGGGGTGGAGCAGTTACATAAGACCCACAGATCTGGCCCAGCTGTGGCGTGTGTTTGGCCCAGGAGGAAGAGGGTCTGCCAGCCGCTCATGCCCTCCCCACCCGCACTGGTCTGGGGCAGGGAGCACAGTGACTCAAACGTGCTAAAATATCAACTGAATATTCACAGCTTTTTCAGATAATGTTGTATTGTTTTGATTCATCCACTATTTCCAAAGATGAACATAATCTAATCTAAAAAAACCTAATATAGTCTGATTTTTGACTTGTCATTGTGGCCAACCAAAGCAGCCGTACGACAGGTCTGATTCTCTAATTTTGACTTAATTCAGTGGGATGATACCTGTTGTAAATATAAATGATAGTTTTATGCCAATTAAGAAGCAATTTGCGAATAAAAGTTGAAAAAATATGTTTACGTAGTAAAGTAGTAAAAATAAAGAAAAAAAAACAACATTTGAATGAGATTGTGTGTCCAAACTTTTGACTTGTAGTACAGTTGTAGTACTTTTCATTACGACAGCCACATCTTAAGCTTCATTTCTTTTCTATTACTTTTAAAAACACACATCTGATGCACTGAAGACAACACAGCGGTATTATCACAGATATATTTAGTTTTATTTTCCATCTAAGCCCTGTCCACTTTTCTGAACACCCCAAACCCCCAAATCCCAGCGCACAAATATTGCACTTCCGAACTCGCTTCTGTTAGTGTTGCCATGGCAGTTGTGTAGCGCTAATACAGGGTTGCCAGTGTGGTAATTAGCATCTTTTTTTCACACAACTCTTAGTGCTTCCTCTGCTGTGTCTTTTCCTCCTTTTTCATCATCAATGTGTTACAAAAGCTTTTATAGTTTCTGTGAATGCTTTCAACAGTGTTAATTGTTGTGGAATGGTGATAGAACGCCATTATAATATGCCATTAATAATAATAATAATGACAATAATGCACTATAGACTTCTTGTCTAGACACCCAGCATTGCTTTACAGACACAAAATCCACACAAAACAAACAAAATTGACTCTTGTGAGCTTTAAG
Source organism: Taenioides sp. WSHXM2023 (assembly GCA_029959045.1). NCBI lineage: Eukaryota > Metazoa > Chordata > Actinopteri > Gobiiformes > Gobiidae > Taenioides > Taenioides sp. WSHXM2023. Next base: position 20,982,413 of record CM057103.1, on the reverse strand, counting down.
CCACGTTATAATGCTGTTACCTCCTCAAAAACATACCTGGAGTTGTGTTTTGTTTCATCCTTTATTAGTCTGGCTACATCTCCAAAGCTCAAAATGCTCTGTAGTAGTTCTCAAGTTAAGTTTTACCTTTTGTTCAGTAGAGATTGGCAATTCAAGAGTGTTTACAATTTGAGAGGTATGTTTTTGATGAGGTAAAAACATTATCTTAAAGCTCGCAAGAGTCCATTTTACTCAATACAGGACCTTTAAATTATGTTCTTTGCAGTTGTTTACTAAAATAAATATGGTTGTATAGTTTTTCATTGACCTGGTTTTGCTGTATAATAGGGATGTAACAATAATAATAATCGTCATATCGTATCGTCATACTTCTCACAATAATATCATGGGCTGTCACGATATATATCGAATGGAGAATCTACATAGACCATGATCTTTTGTTCTATTTCAGTGCACAAATCATGAAGAAATAACAAGGCTTTTCAAAGGACAAAGTAGCATTTCTTCAGTTCTGTTAGCATCTCCACAATATCACAATAAATATCGTATCGTGAAATTAATATTGTGATTGTATCAAACTGTGATTTACATACCGTTACATTCTCAAGATCTGCATTTATCCAGGTAGGGCTGTCACTGGTAAAACATTTCCATTTTCTTGTCGTAGGAACAAGATGTGCCCTAAAATTTTTGTAAAAACCCAGTGCGTTTTGGTGACTTCGTACCATTTTATCCATATCCTGCTGTGGTTGCTTCCGTATTTTAGACCCTGCACCACAATAGAAGAATGAAAGTGTGAGAAGGTGGAAGGGTACATGTTGAAACCATCTGTATTTTTGATTTTATAATGGTGATATTTTTCTGGATGACTCTCGCGACAATGGTCCGAGGCAATTTCGCCGGTAATGTTGTCTACTTTTAATGGCGTACTTTTACTCCTACTTGAGTAAAAGAGGGGTTTGCTCTTCCCACTGTGATTAAACCGCTCCTTCAGATATGATTTAGTTTGACTCATTTTGTGCATTATTTTATGTTGTCGTTTTGAATTAACTTCAATTTATAAATCAGATTTTAGTTACTCTTTAAATTACTCTTACTTGAGTAGCAATTTTCCTACTACTATACTTTTTTTTTTACTCTTCCTACTTGAGTAATTTCTTGGACCACTGCTTTGTACTTCTACTTGAGTTATATACACATAACGATATAATTCAAGTAGAAGTACAAAGTAGTGGTCCAAGAAATATGTGTAACTTTTAAACTTTTTTTTATATGTGTAACTTTTCTAGTGGAAGGTCCGTCAAATGCTGGAATGTTTCACAGTATGGCATTAAAACTTTCTATCTTCATGGAGACCAAACCAGACCAAGTTGCAGGTCAGATCTGTGGAGAGGCGACCCCGCTCACAGTCAGAATGCCTGTTTTTCTAGGTATTTTTGAGCTGTAAAACCACCTGTAATTTAATGCATGTAAAGTAGAGCTGTTTAATGTCATACTGTGGAACATTCCAGGCAAAGCAATGACATCACAAATTGTTCAAATCACCTTTCTGAAATCACCGCGTGCCAGCTGGTGAACACTTAGGCCAGCCCGATACATTTGGGTCTATTCCCGAACAAGGACCATTTCAGAGCTCAACCTGCCCTCACCTCATAATAACCGTCATCACATCAAGCAGCTATTTTCTTTAACCTCATTCGAACTGCTTCACTCTCCTCAAATGGAAAAAAGTAGTATTGAAAAGTAGTCGTCTCTTGGTCGGGAGTGATTGATGGAGAAGATGATACGGTAACATTCAGCGTGGAGCGTCTGGGAAGCACAGCTGAATTCTCCTCTGGCTCTGGCTCTGAGTTGGAGACATTTTTGGTGCTTTGACAGAGGCTCAGTGAGACACCCTGGAAATTTCTAGTGCCATGCCGAATCATCTAGTGAAAAAGAAAAAAAACAAACACATGAGGTGGGTGACACAGTAACGCAAACCAGTTGTGTTGGATATTGTTATACATTTCAATGCAACAGTTTTGTCAAGACGTGGTTGGCATACCTGTCCTTAACCAAAATACCTGTTCCTAAAATGGCCAATGTATTGCAAAAATATTGATATTGCGATAACGATTATTGCATCAGCCAATATTGCAAGAAAATAAATGTATCGGACTTCAAAACTTCTCAGTTTTATAGAAATGTGGTGTATTTTCAAAGTAAAAAGAACAAAAGGGAATCCTAGTGGTGTTGTGATACTAACATTTTGATCGCGATGCTAAGGATTAAGAATAGACTTGATACTCAATACCGATTCTGATACCACGAAGATAATAAAAACACTAGACATTAGAATGTGATTTTCAACATTAAATCGTAGTACTTTCTTTAGTTGTTCTGATACAGCTCAAGGTCTTTCTAAAGATATTCAGGAAAGGTTAATTTCTGTCCTGTGAATGTGACTTTTTAGTATCGATACCTGCTCAAATGAGTATCTAGTTTTGATACTAGTATTGTACTTTAGTATGGATTAGTATCTGACATGCAAATTGGCTGTAGTGTTTCATAAATGGTACTATGCTGAAACAGACTTCCCCATCAACGCCTTTTATTTGTCAATCTCCGTCATGCTCCGGGTGACTGACAGACCAATTTATTCAGTTGTATCAGTGTTGAAGTTCTGATGTAGACTCTAGACTTTAGTATGACTTTGAATTTTTGGGATTTTTTCCTCCACACCTCCCCTCCACAGCAGCAGAAGCATCAGCCTCCTCAGTCTCCTCATCTTTCACTTCCCATTAAAGCAGGGCCCTGGGAGGTGTGTACCGTTTTCCATAACAAACGCACCATTCTCTCCCTTCTTTGCATTGTGCGTGTCTTAACCGGATATGGTCTTATAAGTGCTGTCTCATTCATTTAAGTCTCTCATTGTTCAAAATTTGCAAAACAATCTGCAAAAAGAACTGATTTAAAAAGAATAATACAACCTCCAAACAAGTGAAATTTCTGCACTTAAAAGCCGTTCATGTTTTGTGCAGCTCTTGTTCCTCAACCAAACTAACTTCAACCTATAGCAAAGTTTCCAAATTAACCTTTCACTGTTGTAAAAAAAAAACAGCGTGGGATAAAAAAACAATGTAGGATATAAAGTAATTGATTTTATGATTGTGTAATATTGCTGAAGCCTAATTGCTTTTCCGTTTCCATTTTTACTCATGAGTCTGTTCAAAAAGACAAATCTGAGAATGACACATGGACACACAGGTACTGGGACAGCCTAGAATGAATATTGGTGGCAGATATCGGCTTCATTTTCAATATTGCGTCGATACTGATATCTGTAAAATCCTGATATCACCAATACCGATACTGGAACCGGTATATCCCTAAACCAAACTATTTACAAGAATGTTTTAGCACATTTCAGATTCATTTCTATCAGGGTTGTCAAAAGTATCGAAAATCAGATGCTGAATTTAACTAATATCGATACTGAAAAAAAATCCATAAACATAATATTTGACCTCTCGAACAGTTTTAGCGTAAGCTTGAACTTTAATTTACCATGTGGTTCTATATTGGTGTTTATAAAGGTGCATTGTGTAACTTTTCTGGTGGAGGGTCTGTCAAATACTTTACTTTTCTTCATCTGGAATGTTTCACAGTATGGCTTTAAACCTTTCTATCTTCATGGTGACAAAACCAGGCCAAGTTACAGGTCAGATCTGTGGAGAGGCGCTTCTGCTCACAGCCAGAATGTCTGTTTTTCTAGGTATTTTAGAGCTATAAAACCACCTGTAATTGAATAAATGTAAAATAAAGCTGTTTAATGTCATACTGTGGAACATTCCAGACAGAGCAATGACATATCCATAGAAACAAGCAGGTGACTGACCCCCCAACCAAAAAGTTACATAGTGCACCTTTTAAAGAAAGCAAACATTAGATTCTAAGTGTTTTTTCTTTTCTTTTTTTTTCTTTTTTCATCATTGTGGTATCAAAATTGGTATGTTATATTAAGCCTTTTTCTTATTGAAATTGAGTTTGAAATTGTAGTATTTTGAAAACACTAATATTGTCTAACTATTGCCATCAGGATAATAATAAAAATATGTATGCTCTTTTTTGTAGAGAAGCACTAGCTATTAGGTGAAAATGGCGGGAAGTTGGCAGCTAAATCCTCCGTAGACCAACCCCTGTGCTAAAACATTTAGTATTTTCAGGAAACTCCCCAGATACCGTCGTCATGGGCAACGGCTGACCCTTGCTTTAGTCTCCCCGCAGGTCTGCACCCTCTAAAGCTTATCCCTGGCCTTTTCTTTACTCCTCTTGTCTCTGTGCTCGCCCTATGGGAGGCTCTGGTCCCACATCTGTCAAACTGTCACCGAGCTGCTGTCTCCTGCCCGCCCCCTCTGCTCCCTCTCCCCCCTCTCCCCCCTCTGCCCATACACCCGTCCCGACCCACAATCCCCTGCTCTGTGTTCTCACGCCCATTAAACATCCACTTGTGGAGCTCAGTTTGACACCTCACCAAAAAGCTGCCTGGTATTTTGCCAGTGTGAATCAATGAGTGGGCACATTTTATAGAACGTCATTTAGTGCACAGAGAAGCTTGGAATGGTCAATGGTGCTAATCTCTACATGTTTATATATTCATATATCAGCATCTGTCAACAAATGGAGATAAAAAAACAATGAAGTTTAAGGGTGGCTTTATGTTTATACTGTCATCATACATACATCAATTTGTTAACTGGACTGAATTTCTCCTTTTGCCATGGGTTCTACCTGGACGACTGAGGGATTTTACACGTCATCATGCAAGTACTGCAAATGGGGGCTGTAGTACGTTTGTCAGTGTCATTTTGTGATTTCGTGCCGCTGGATTTATTTCCTTGGCTGAAGTGATAGCTCTGCTGCCCGACAGGTAAACAAACAAACCGCTGTGTGTGATGACGTCACCAGGCTGTGGCTCTGTTCCCTTGGCTCAGGTTGTGCAGGTGTGAGTGTGGGACATGAAACGCTACACAATCGTGATGGACCACCACACGGTTCAAAAGGCCTAGTGTGAGTGCATCCTAAAATCATCTGCTCTTGAAACACACACAGACTTCACTCTCATAAATCCAAGAGTCACTCACTCAGACAGAGACTACAGAGCTGACCAGTAGGACGAGGAGGTGAGAAAAATGTCTGTCTGAGCAGCTGCTTAAATAGAAAAATAGTGAATCACAATAAAACCAAATTGGCAGATTATCACAGGGATCAGATCACAGTTTGATTTTTATTCCCAGCTCTACTACAAATTATGTTATACCCCAGATGTATATATTTTTTTTTTTAATGAAGTGATTTTACATTGTACTACAGCTTCACTTCAATTTACTGGCCTTGCTGTAGGTTTTCAAATATTGAAATTGATATTGGCAAATACTGGTTATTGGCCACAAGCAAGACATGTTGGATTTTGACTTTTGTTTTTCATACAGGAGCCAGAGAGGGTATGTATCATTTTTATTTTCACATTAAGAAGCACGTATAAACAAAAAGGTAAAAGTGTAGCAGGGTTTTGGTACTATTCTGACCTTGATATAAGTGCATATTAACATGTTTGCTGGCTCTCCTTATACAGTATAAATGCATGAACTAAAGGCGTCTGATGCTGTACGTGCACATGTGTGTCTCTGATGTAAAGGTTAAGGAGGTTGACTCACAGTGAAGCATTTTCTTTTGTCACTGTCAGTCACATTAACCTGATTTTTCTGGACAGTAGTGAGGATAGAAGTGGCTTTGTATTCACACCAGTTGTCATCTGTGAGGCAAATGCTGGATCACTAATTACAATTTGGGTTGTTAAAAAACGCTTGTCTTTGGAGCACATGGCTAATTATGCAGCGTAAACAAACTCTGTGTTAACTGTTGTCAGGCAACACACAATAAATTTGATTAAACGGAGGCATCAAAGACAAATGTCTTTACTGTCATTATTAATGTTTTAGCTCCTGCACAGCCCCTACACTCTGAGGAGCATTAGCCGCTACACCAAATATTGCGCAGGAGGACATATACATATACATTATCTCTATAAGTGCAAATTTTTGTTGATTTAGCGATTATTTATTTATTCATTTATGAGACAGGGACAGTGCACAATCTGCATTAACCTTAACAGGAGAGATGCATTGTGCCTGTAGTCCATGGCGCATGTTTTTTTAGGTTTATTTCCAATGTATACTTCAAATAATAAATTCTATGATCAGTACTGCTATGGCTCTCGACCCATTTGAGAACACTACCTTAAAGTCCTGCAGCCTACCAGATTTTTTCCCCATTTTGTCTTGGCCTTTTACATTTAAATTGTAAAAATATGCAAAAATATAAAGTCAAAATCTGCTTGCTGCATGTTGTCTGGTTCTATTTAGAGATATGCCTTTATTAGTCCCACAGTGGGGAAATTCCACAGCGTTTAATTGTCCGAGAATGAGGAAGTGTCTGTTAGCATGCTAGTTGTTGTCTCTTTTGCTTATAAACTCGTCGCAGTGAATAATTAGGATGCTCGGAATGCATGAGGTAAGTGAGGAATAACTTTGGACCACTACAGTAGTTCTGTTTTCACGTTTTTACGATGCAACCATAAACTCTTCATGCACCAACTCTCTAACATTTCAGTAACTGCTGATTAAAGTTTGTTGTTAAAATTCCTCAAAACTTTGGACCCATTTCACGTGAAGACAACGTAGAATCTAGTCTGAAGTTTTCGGAGTTCGCTAGCTGTTCCATGACTACCTCCGCTTCTTCTACGGTTTATAGTCCAAGGCTCTGACAAAGAGAGGGGGATACCCGTGGAGGAGAGGGTCTTGTTTTTGTTGTCCTGCTTTTGTGCTCTTCTGTTTTATGAGCTCTGCGGTCTGGGATGTGCTACAGGAGATTTATAGGTTTCATTATTAAGGTTATAGCACCTTTGGATTCCAGTATAGCCTTCTCTGCCAACGCTGGACCTGCACCAAACCCGATTATGGACCGAGTTGGAACTTTTGTCAACTAGGGCTATTACAGCCTGCTAGCGTGTTGTTTTCAGGAAGTGCTCAGGAGTCGCTTTGGAAGATGAATCGCAATTTGAGTGGATGCAATTACCAAATCGTCAAGGCTGCAGTTTTCAAAGTAATAAACAAACAGCGAAATATCCAAAGTCATTTCTCACTTACCTTATGCATTCCGAGCGTCCTAATTATTCAGTATCTAAGCACTTTTGAGACCAGAGTTTTGCTTTCATGGTAATGCTGGTATCAACTAGCATGCTAATACACACGTCCTGAGTATCGAACATTAAATTGCTTTATAATGTAGATACAGACAGCTAAATTAATACCAGTAATTAACTTCTATTTAATTAACCCTAACCCACTAGCTGAGTAGCATCTAAATCTGAATTACTCTTAATAAACTATTTGTTTGTTATGAATAAAGTCTTTGTTCAGGCTTTATTAAAGATGCATTGTGTAACATTTCTGCTTTTCTCCATGGAGATGTTATTGCTTTGTCTGGAGTGTTTCACAGTACCTTTCTATCTTCATGGAGATAAACCAGACCAAGTTACAAGTCAGATCTGTGGAGAGGGAACCCCGCTCACAGTCCGAACGCCTGTTTTTCTAGGTATTTTTGAGCTATAAAACCACCTGCAATTGAATATATGTAAAGTAGAGCTGTTTAATGTCACACTGTGGAACATTCCAGGCAGAGCAATGACCTATCCATAGAAACAAGCAGGTGACGGACCCCCAACCAAAAAGTTACATAGTGCACCTTTAAGGCTAGTTAAGTGTGTAGTTGTTAAAAAGTGTCACCCCCGTTCCCTTTTTCCTTTGCATTTTTAGGCTTAGTTAATCAGTCGAATCAAAACCGCGATTTGAATGAAACAAATCGCAAAGACTACCTTAAGTTTAAATCTGTACAAACAACATATTCTGAAATGTAATTCTTATATTTCAGTCTTTTTATCAATTCTTCTGGATGCGTTTAAAATGTGAAAACCGAACAGAATCTTATTAGTAAAACACAAATCGGAAATCTAATCACAGTCACAGTGCTTATCAGAAAAATCCCCCAAATTCCTTATCTCCATCGCATTGAAAACATGATTGCGACAGTTATTTAATGTTTTTTTCTTAACTCTCTCAGAGGTGTGTGAATTCTGATGGGTATTTCACACACACAGGCGCACACACATAAAGGTAGACTGAGTGCTTCTCTCCAGACTCGACTCTACCTCAGTCTGTGAAGTATTTGAGGCTTTTTCTTTTTCTCCGTCGCTCTTGTCTGGAGCTGGGGAAGTCTCAGCTTTTCGGGTTGAACTTTTGAACCTGAAATTTCACTCTCTCCTCCTCCCTCCTCCTCCTCCTTCGCTTTTACATACTCTCATATTCTACGTCTGTCTCTCCTTAGCCCACTTCTGTCTCCTTCTCTTTCTTCTTCGCTCTTACCTTCCTGTCCTGTCTCTCTCTTTCCTCCCTTCTCACTCCCTTCTTTCACTCTCCATTCTACCCCCCTCTTTCTCCCTCTCTCCTCTCTCCCTCCCTCTCTTCCCATATCTGCTTATTTTCTCCTCTAAAAGTACCTCTCCTCTACCTGTCTATAGCTGTGACACACATTTGATCTTGAGCCCTTTGAATATACTCGGATGCTTCCCAAATCTCTTGCCTTCACCCCTCTTCCTGTCTGATCGCTCTCTCCATCTTTTTTTCACTTCTCTCTTCCCTCTCTCACCTCTGTTACCCCCAGTCTCCCCTCTCTCTCCCTCTTTCACCTCTCTCGCCTTTGTCATCCCCATCTTCTCTTACCGTACTCTCCCCCTCACTCTTTCTCTTCTCTCACACACCTCTCTCTTTTTTCTCTCTCACCCTTCCCTCTCTCTTTCACCTCTCTGTCCTCTCGCTCCCCCTCTCTTTCATCTCACTCTCTGTCACCCCTCTTTCTCACCTCTCTCACCTCTGTTACCTCCCTCTCTTTTACCTCTCTCACCTCAGTGGTATCCCCCCTTCCCTTTCTCTCTCTCTCCTCGTGGATTCATTTCCTCCTCGTGGTGATTTACAGACTTAGCGCGGATCTGCTACTTTGGACATGCTCTTCTTCAACACATTTTTCCAATTTTTTTCTCTCCATTCAGAGCGCAGATGATTCCCAGGCTTTTATACGCACATTTCTACTCTACTATGCCATATGACTGTAGCAGGTGTGTCAATGTGGTCCAGTCCAAATTTTGTCAATTTTATTTTGTATTTTGTGAAAATGGAAATTATAGTTGGATTTTTGAAACAGAAATATGAATCATACTCTGTAAAGCCGTTAGACTCTGGATTTGGGTTGACCAAAGTATCGAAAATCAGATACAATCAGAAACAAATCGGTACTAAAACTAGTATTGATAAGTAGATACTCATTTTAGCAGGTATCGATACTAAAAAAGTCACATTCACAGGACAGAAATGAACCTTTAGAATGATCTTGAGCAGTATAAGACCAAATAGACTGGTATATGTTCATGGACATCCATGGAAACTACCTGGACCACTGATGGATTACACAGATATAAGACCACATGGGAATATAAAAGAAAGTACTACGAATTAATGTTGAAAATGACATTTTAAATAACAAGTGTTTTTTATATGGAGTCTATTCCTTAGTGTTGCAATCGAGGTTGAAATGTTAGGTTTTTTTTTTATTTTTTTTGTTTTTTTTTTAGTATTTATTTTTTATTAACAAACTACTTAGCATGCAATGTTATAATGTTAAGATTTTGGCTACAATAAAAATGAAATAATTGCATTGTTTAAGTTTAACGCTGTGCTGTGGAACTTTTCAAGCATAACATTTCTCTGGCAACAAGGAGATGGCGGATGGACCCTCTAACAGAAAAGTTACATAGTGGACCTTTAAGTTTCCAGATCTTATTTATGTAATACTTTGAGAACAATGCTTGGATAATCACAAATGTATTAATTTCATTTTAAACTTTTTTTTTTTTTCTTGTATTTTTTCCACCCTGACTAGAACCAGAACTACAATATACTGTACTGTGTTTGCTAATTCCCAGTGTCCTTGGGATGAGCCTTCCCTTGACCAGTCCAAACCTTTTACAAGAATGTGGCCCTGTAAAAAACACTAGTCGATAGTCTTCACCCAAGTTTATCAGAGCAGTTCCTAACCCTGGCCTGATCCACACTGTGCCCCTCAGACAGATTTCATACTTGGGCCATGAAAACGACTTGGATGGCTTGTTGTTTTTTCAGAAGGCTGGAAAGAGTGTGGGAGAGGAAAACTCAAGCTCACAGCCCAGATACAAGAATGTTTCAAAGCAGCACAGCACAGATGCAGACAGTAAAGATGATTTAGGATGGGCACACATTGTAAGGATCAGTGGCAATGGGACAAACCAAACCAGCAAAATGTGGCTTTGTTTTGATGCCATTTTATGTCTATATAAAACCTTTGGTGTAACATTTAAAGTTGGGATGTAACGATATATAAATCACACGGCACGATGCAATTCTGATATTCATTTCACAATACAATATTATTACGATGTTGTGGAGGTGCTAGAATTGAAGAAATGCTACTTTTCCTTTTTAAAAGCCTTGACTTGGGGCTATATTAATGTCATAGTTCAAAAAATTAAGATGGAAAAGTTCTAAACAGTTTCCAAACATTTTATTTTATTTTATTTTTTTAAATTAAAATGGAACAAAAGATCACAGTCTATGAAGTTTTCTCAATTTTTTAGCTGTTGCTGCAATAAAACCAATGCATTTAAGCAAAGAAGCTTATAATTTGATATATTGTGACAGGCCACGATATTATTGTGAGAACTTTGACCATACGATATCGCGATATTTCAGTTATTGTTACGTCCCTAATTTAAAGCCTGGCTAAAGGTAAAGTTCTTTATATATTCTATAAAGATCATATCCTGTCCTCCACCCTCAGCTCAGTCAGACTATACTTCTTTTTATATTTGTGATGATGCATGGTTTAGTAAATGTCAGACTGTATTTTTATACTAAGGAAAAGGATAAATGCTTGATATTTATTTAAATTCCACAATGAGAATAAAAACATGTCATTAAATAAGAAAAACAAGAAATTATCATTTTAAACTAGTTGTAATATAGATCAAGATAGGGTTGTTAAAAGTATTGAACTCCGATACTAATCAATACTAAAACTAGAATCAAAACTAAGAACTCATTTGAGCAGGTATCGATACTAAAAAGTCACATTCATCGCAGGACAGAAATGAACCTTTCCTGAATAGCTTTAGAATGAGTTTGAGCTGTATCAGAACAAGTATAAGAGCACATAGACTAGTATCGGGATCAGTATTTAGTATCGAATCTTTTCCTTATAGTAATGAAGTAATCGTGTTTAGTATCGTGAGTACACTAGTTCAAGATAGACAAATTTAAAGCTATTCAGGAAAAGTTACACTATTGCACATTTTTCAGTATCAATACTAGTTTTGACATTTATTTGAGTATTATTTCTTTTTAGCATGACAGGCAAGTATTTGAAACATCGAAGGTGATACTCAAGGCTGCCATGAGTCTGCTCACTTCTTTATTTATCTGCACTTTTATCTCATCCTTGAATAACACCACTGATCTACCTTATATTGAAGTATTCTACTGTGTACATTTTGGGTTATTTTATGAAACCATCAACCTTTGCCGATCGTCCTTGTACCGCCACAGTTTTCTCAACTTATATTCTTTTAAAATCAGGTTTGACAACTGGTCCAGCATGGTAATATAGATTGTATTTTATTTTATTGGCATGTGCGCCATTTATGACACCAGCCTGTCCAGGGACTGAAGGTGGAAATGAGCCGTTCTGCTATAACCTGGAACAAACATATAACCTCTGTGTAGGTCATTGTTTTTATGTGCAAAAAAACTAAACGAAACTAAACTATTCTTTGAGAAGAATGAACACCGGATTGGAGCTAGACTTTCTCCAGCCCTTTTACATGTGAGATTTGTATAGCAGTTGTTTTTTCTTAGTTCTTTCAAATGATGGAGAAACTGTTGCCTTGGGTTGTATTGGTTTTTCATGTATTTGGGAGAGAAAGGCATGTCATAGTATTGTTCTTGTTGCTGAAATACTTGGATCATGGTTAACAGACAGAACAAAACATCAAGTGTAAGGGGAAGAATATGACTTTTAGCTGCATATTTTACCAAACTCAAGTCTGTTACACACTGTAGTGCTTATGAGCTACTTGTGGACTTCGAGAGGAAGTGCTGTCATCATCAAAATCAAAAATACTCTCTTGAATCTAAATATACAAAGGATTACTGAAAGGATTAGGCTTGGTTAAAGATACTCTAATTATTCTGGAGAAAGGTGTCCACCTGCTTGTCTTCATGGAGATGGCATTTCTTTGTCTAAAATGTTCCACTGTATGGCATTCAGTTTGTATTTCTTGCATTTATTCGTTTACATGTGTGTTATTGCTCAAAATAACAGTGACTAACATGCATTCTTACAGTGAGTGGACTCATTTCTCCACAGATTTTACCTTCTTGTGTCCATGGAGATACGTGTAATGTCATACTGTGGAACATTCCAGCACAAACAAGACAGTTATGTGGCGAATCCATCTCCAGAAAGCTACATATTGCACCTTTTAATTAACATTTTATGCTTATCTAGTCCAACTTTGTCCTGCATGTTGTTGTGGCATGTGGTCAACTGATACTTTGCAGTGACGTCACTCTGGGAGTCTTCTACATGTATCTCTATTGGCAAAATGTTCAGCGCTTACCACAGTGATACAATGCACACATTAACAAACACATAAAGGTTTTAAGATTGTCTGTGATCACTAGGAACTGAAAAACTGTTGGCTAATGCTAACTACCTTGTCCCTAATTGTATGTGTTTGAACCTGTCAGTTCTTTCTGCTCAGATTGTGTTAAAATAATGATTAAGTCAAACTTGAGTAACAGCTTCACACAGAGCAGTGCTTTCAGCTAGCTTCACACCCCCAGGGAATGTTGATGATGGTGACCAGCTGCAAAATATCAATAAAGGGTATCATAATAAACCTCTTGGGCTCAAATAATGCACACAAATACTCCTTGTCTTCCAGGAACGTTTAAATCTGGAACACAACACAAAAAAATTCTCATATCAGATTTCCAGTGAATCTTTTGGCTTTGTGTTCTGTTTTTTATTTGTCGTCATTTATTATCAGTAGCTGACAGTGGAAATGATACTCCAGTGCCTCCTCTCTGCTCCGAGTTGTGCCAAACATCTGGACATTGTCTGTTTTATGTCCTGCATTTGGAGCCCCGCTCTCGGCCTGAGCACTGTACCCCAGCACCTCTGTCCAAGGGCCCCTCTGAACCTGCCAAAATATACATCCCCCACAATCGCAGGGCTTTGGGACGCTGGGTTTGGTTTCACAGCCAATATAAATGTATGCAACCCAAATACCAGAACATTGGGGGTTCAAGTCTTACCAGAGAGCATTAAAAAAAAAAAAAATCTGATCCGATTCATTACATACAGATACTTGGCCTAAGTATACTCACTGATACTTATACCTGTCTGATGCCTCATATGGTAAAGAAGTAGACCAAGGCTACTCAATTTTGTTACAGTATTGGAGTTTTGGCTGATACCGGTAACATACTTATAACCATCAGAAAATAACCTGATTGGCAAGACAGCTGTGTAAACCATAGTTTGATGAAAATATTGGAAGAGAGTTGACGGAGAAAAAATAAATAAATAAATAAATAAAATTAAAAAAAAAAAAAAATATATATATATATATATATATATATATATATATATATATATATATATATATATATATATATATATATATATATATATATATATATATATATATATATATAGTGATACAAGGGTGCTTGTTAAATTTTACTTGCATGTCTTGGATTTCTACCTATGACGCAACAATCTTGGGAAAATTTACACGAAAAGGGATTACTGATGCTCAGATCAGAGGGCCTAAAGGATTAATTAAACAAGCGCGTATGAAGCAAAATACAACTCCAGATGATGATGAGGGAACAACGTTATAACATTTATAGAAGCTCAAAACAGTATTTAACGTATCTGTCCTTGAAATAGCGGAAATATAATTAGCTTGAATAATGGTTCGGTATTATCTGGGGAGTTGTCATTTATCGTTGCAGCTAATTATAAAGTGACAACATTGATTATAATTGCAAGAATATTCCCAGACGTCAGCAAGCGTTCACCATTGACTCACGTCGTATCTTCTGCTCTACAGAGGAGGTAATGGATCGTAAGCATGTGCCGAACCGAGCTCCTGCCCAGACACTTTACAGCAGATTAGCATGGACGCCCCATTAGCAAGCCTCATTAGCTCTGAATCTAACTGAACTGATAGACAGAGGTCCAAGGTCCGAGTAATGATTTACGCTAACTGACGCGTACTTAAACAAACAAGGGGTTCTCCCAGCCGTGGCGAGACAACTGCAAACGGATAGACGTATTTCAAAACACAAAAGGAATACGAAGCAATTACCGAGCACTGAGTAAGGTGTTTGATGGAAATGACAGTTAAAAGTTGATGCAATGTGTAAGCAAGGTAGTATTCCTTTGTATTGTTATAAAGAGAAATTGTTAAAGTGGTGCAGACGAAAGCCTCTTATTTCCTCTAGGGTAAAGATTAAAAGGGTTCTTGAGTGAACTGTACAAAACATATCATCAAAGGACACATATTATGGATTCTTTTGTACTGTTTTAGGCATTTAAAGAGGCTCTCGAATACATGTGCTTAGACATTTAGAACCTAAATTAATACTTATATTTTGCATCAGTTGCGGACCCCCTACTTGGATTTGGTGTTGCTTTGCCATCTACTTGCGGGAGTGGGAAAAAAATAATTGTGAAAACAAAACAAAAACTATAGTTGATTCGAACAACTTTCCTTTTAGTCAGACAACTTGGTGAGATGGATGTACTTGACTCACTAAGAAGTTGTCTGACTGAAAGAAAACTAGAAGTGAACTATTCCAACTTGAAGACAAGATGAACGTTACAAAAAAAACTAGCCGTTTAAGCAACTCTACTTCATGTTAATAAAAGTGCACAGTTGTACTGAACACAATTTGACCACAGAAATCGTCAGAATGTGTCTGGAAATGATGTATGGACTTTAAACTGGGCAGGTGACCTCTGTGACGTAACAATCTGGGAAAAATGTAAACATAGTGATCATTTCTAGGGCTCAGAGTAAGATGACCTAGTAAATGGGATTAATGAAAAGAAGCGTGAATGAAGCAAAATACTTCAGTTATGTTTTTAATAAGGGAACGTTATACTATTAATTTTATTTCAACTACACTTAATTCAAGTACTTTTCACTTTTCTAGCTCCACTAGCTTTGACTCAGAGGAGAAAGTCTAAACACTTAAAAGAAGCATCTCAACGCAATAGCTTTTCTAAACATATTTGTAGTGCGACAAGGATCAAAAGTTCTTTTCCGTAGTACTTGTATCTTGCAGTATTCAAAGCCTGATTTGTGGTTTGTACCAATTGCTTTTCAAATCAGTAATTAGCAGTATAAATGAGACTTCACAGTCTACTTTATATAGTGCTTTTGCTGCTTTTAAATGTCTTGAAATCTACTCTTGCTAATATTCTAGGAACTTGCATCACTTAATGTTCAGTTTACATTATAAAGGTGCATTATGTAACTTTTCTGGTTACGTACATTGCTTGTCTCTTTGAATGTTCCAGTTTGGCATTAAGTCTCTCAATATCTCCATAGTGCAAAAAGCCACCAACCCGTGGTACAGGGCAGATCTGTGGAGGGAGGACCCCGCTCATTGTAAGAATCCATGTTTTCCATAGTATTTTAAGCATTAAAACCTGTAATTAAATAAATGCAGCAGTAAAAATTTTAGTTGACATTCTACTTTTATATAGTGTTTTTGCTGCTTTTAAATATCTTGAAATCTACCACTTTTTACATATTCCAGGAACCTGCATCGCTTAATTTGATTTTCAATTCAACTTCCCCCCTGAATGTTCAGTTTATTATAATTCCGCATTTGTATTGCCATAAAAATTTCTGCCTTCTTCCGTCATAGCTGTTATCTCCTACAAATTGGGGATGCACTGTGGGTGAACTTGCCTATTCAGCGCTTGCTTCCTGTTGTAGTGAATCTGATTACTCCACAGAACCGCAAATCATTCAAATCCAGTCAATTTAGAAGAGCTCGCCCAGGCAAACAGATGGAACCCAACTAGCTCCAGTCCCTCACAAAGCGGGGCAGATCTGGCAGCTGCATCCCCCCTCCCTGCTTCTCCCTCCAGAAAGTCCAGCCAGGCTCCGCAAAAAGGAAAGGAATTAGAGTTTAGTTTGTGATATTTTCGTTGGGGCTGTTGCCGACTGCCTGGTTAGCTGTAGAGTTGTCACGATATAAAATGTTAGTGTTTTGATTATTGTTAGAAGAAAGCGCATGGTTAAAGGGACCAAAAGGACCAAAACCAGACGAAGTTACAGGTCAGATCTATGGAGAGGCAACCCTGCTCACAGTCAGCATGCTTGTTTTTCTAGGTATAGTTTTGAGCTATAAAACCACCTGTAATTGAATAAATGTAATGTAGAGCTGTTTAATGTCGGAGCAGAGCAATGGCATATCCATAGATACAAGCAGGTGACGGACCCCCAACCAAAAAGTTACATGCCTAAAAAGTACATACAAAGCTTTATTTTAACACTTCAGATAAACAAAAACTAAAAACAAAAATTAACTGCTCTGCTCTCTCAAAGGTTTATGGTAAAAAAAGGGCTGCAAGTCAGTTTGTAGTACATTTAAATGGCATAACTTAAGCAAAATAATCAAAATCAGCACTGGCCAGGCTTATCGGCCATCGGTTGCTCTGTATTCTAAATAATCAACATTGGCCATGAAATACTTATATCAGACGAAACACGATTTAACAATTGTATATTCACGATTATTGACCAAAGAAAAGTGGAATCCTTCCTATACTTTCTTTCTCTATATCTTTTCTTTCTCATTGTCTAATTGGATCACCATCCCTATGTGACACAAACCAACTACTTAAGTGTCATTTAATTATCGCAGCTCAGATTTCTTTAACAATATTGTACATTTAGAATGCTTTTTGGGATAATTCTGCTTTTTGGTTTGATTTCAATATTATCGCTTATCTTCTATATTTATCGCATTTCAAAATGTATTTTCGTGACAGGCCTAGAGACCAGCTTCATGAAATCAAACTCTCTGGAAGATAAAGTAACTTGACATTAAACAGTCAGATAAGAAAATCGCATAACATTTACTTTTATATTTTGGAATAGAAATTGTTTAGTTTAACTTCTGAAAAAGTTCTGGGAAATTGCAAGGACACTGTCAGCTCAGTCCTTGTTATCTGGCCTGTGTGATTAGAGGGTATAATACTCCCTTCAACGGAAGCATATCCAGGCCGGAATGGACCGTCTCATTCCATTCGTCACAAAAATATTGCATTTTCAGTTTACTTTCAAATTAAAAAGGCCAAAACCGAAGTTCACTTACTAAAATCTTTTGTCTTACCGAGAGTGGCTTGCTTCTCCACAGATCTGACCTGTAACTTGTCTTGATTGCGTCACCTGCTTGACTCCATGAAGATACTACAGACCAACTCAAATCTGTGTTTGACTTTCTGAAATAAGTGACAGCAAATAGTTCAGGATATGTATTATCTGTAGAGGCTTTAAAGGCAATACTGAGGAACATTCAAGGTAAAGCAATAACATCTCCATGGAGACAAGCAGGTGGCAGACTATCTTTGAAATGTTACATAGTGTACTCGTCTCTGAACTTTATAAATCTGCACAAATGACATTGGAAGTGCACTCCAAACTTGTACTTTTACTGCGCTCAACTTTCTTCTCATCAGAGTAACTGTCTCTATTACAGGTTTACCACCGGAGCCCTAATCTACAAATTACTGGTTTCGACAAGATGGCAAATTCACCAGTGAGTACTCTCTAAAGTCTGCTGATATTTGCAGTGCTTTCTTATCTGATCTTATTTTTATTACTTATTCATTTATGACTTCCAGACAGTTCTATTTTGGCTCTGCTTTCTTTCAATTTGGCGCTGGTTTCATATCTTCATAACTGCAAAACAAGATTTCTTATTGAAGTTAAAAGTGCTTTACGTAACTTTTCTGATAACGTAGTAGCTTGTCTCCTTGAATGGTCCAGTTTGGCTTTAAGTATTTCCACAGTGAAAAACCATTAGCCCAAGTTACAGGTCAGATCTGTGGAGGGAGGACCCCGCTTATTGTAAAAATCCATGTTTTCTGTAATATTTTGAGCATTAAAACACCTGTAATTAAATAAATGCCAGGTAAGTTTAATATCATACAGTGGAACATTCCAGGTAAAGCTAACGTTACCATGGAAACAAGCAAAAAGTGCACCCTCCACCAGCAAAAGTTACATAGTGCCCCTTTCAACCCAGTGCCACTGAAGGATGGGTCAAATGCAGAGGAGGTGCATTGTGTAATTTTTCTGGTGGAGGGTCTGTCAAATGCTTTTCTCCATGGAGATGTTATTGCTTTGTCTGGAATGTTTCACAGTATGGTATTAAACCTTTCCTTCTTCATGAAAAACCCAAACCAGACGAAGTTGCAGGTCAGATCTGTGGAGAGGCGACCCTGCTCACAGTCAGAATGCCTGTTTTTCTATGTATTTTTGAGCTATAACAGCACCTGTAACTGAATAAATGTGAAGTAGAACTGTAAAATGTCATTCTGTGGAACATTCAAGGCAGAGCAGTGACATCTCCATAGAAACAAGCAGGTAACGGACCCCCATGAAAATACTAGTAGTCCACCTTTTAACCTTAACCTTTTGAAACAGACAAGTATAGTTACAAAAACTCAATGTTAGCTATCATACCAAAGTACAAAAAACATATTCAGCACTTATTGGAGTATTTAATCTGAACTGCATTTGCTTCAGTGTCTCTTTTTAAAAACCCACTACATTCACTCGTTCCTGCTGCTGTCTGCTGCTCTCTCGCTCATGTGAAACTCTGAATCATGTGGAGCGGGTGCTAAAAATGAGCCTTAATCTGCAGCGCAGAAGAGTGTGTGTAGGCGGTCCTCATCGGGCTGGAAACGGCATGTTTTGTTCCACTAAATGCTTCTCTCTCTCTCTCTTTCGGGTTCTCTTTTTATCTCTTTCTCCCCCTGTTTCCGGATTCACTCTCCCTGTCATTCTCTATTGCTGTGTTTCTCTTTACCTCAATTTGTCCTCTCTCCCTTTGTATCTCTCTGTCTCTGTATCGCTTTCTCTCTGCATCTCTTTGTCTGTATCTCTCTTTCTCTCTGCATCGCTCTCTGTATCTCTTTCTCTCTGTATCTCTTTCTCTCTGTATCGCTCTCTGTATCTCTCTCTCTGTATCTCTTTCTCTCTGTATCTCTTTCTCTCTGTATCGCTCTCTGTATCTCTCTCTCTGTATCTCTTTCTCTCTGTATCTCTCTGTCTGTATCTCTTTCTCTGTGTATCTTTCTCTCTGCATCTCTTTCTCTCTCTTCAGATTCACTCTCTCCATTTATTTTTCTTTCTCTGTGTGTGTCTGTGTCTCTTTCATGCTCTCATTTTCTGTATATTTCTCTTTCTGTTTATCTTACCTCTTTATGTCGCTCTCCATTTCTGTATCTATATTTCATCCTCCTCTCTCTTTCTCTTTCTCTCTCTCCCTCTCCCTCTGTAAATCTCTCACCACCTCCCCTCTCCAGCGCCACTTCTCTCCTCTCTCCTCACTCCCACACAGCGTATAGACACTCACTTTGTTGGAGAGTCCTGTAAGCACCAGAATGAGGCAGTAGGAAGGAGTGATAGCAGAGACGAGGAGAGAGAGAGAGATACAGACACAAATGAAAAGCATAATCTAGAAATGGATGAATGATGGACTTGTACTATTCAAACCACTGTGGGAGACTGGTTTACATTAGTGACGCAGTGTTCTGCTGTCAAAATAATATATACCCAATTAGAGTCATCAAAGTATTGAAACTAGATACTCATTTGAGCAAGTATCGATACTAAAAAGTCATATTTATAGGACAGAAATGAACCTTTCCTGAATAGCTTTCGAATAATCTGACCTGTATCAGAACAAGTATAAGAGCACATAAACTAGTGTACGCCCATGGACCACTATGGAACCTACCTGGACCACTGAGGTAATACACAGATATAAAACCGGTTCAGCCGATATCCTGGTTGGGCCTTTAAGTGGATGTAATTCCCAGAAAGTCTCATAATGTTTGAACTTTTATTCATTCAAGTCACTTGAAGGATAAATAAGAGTTACATAACACAATTGAAACAATTTTGTAATAATTTATCTGTGTTTTTTAGGGAAAAAAGCCATTTTCAATCCCTACACTGGTATCGGTTAATATTGGATATCGGCAGATATTGCCACAGTATTGCAGTAGGCATCAGAACTGAAAAAGCTGGATCAGTGCATCCCTAATAGTAACATAAAAGAAAGTACTGTTGTTTAATGTTGACAATCATATCCTAGTGTCTAAAGAAAGAGTGTTTTTAACTATCATTGTGGTATTGGAATCTGTATTGATTGTACTAGTAGAGTCTATTCCTTAGTATCGAGTTTGACTTTTTAGCATTGTGACTTGGACTGTTCCGATATGAATACTGGTATCGGTAAACACAGACTGTGGAGGCTCTGTGGCTGCGTAAAACACGTAATAATAACAACGGCACTAACTCAACAATGGCACTAACTCAACAACGACACTAACTTGGACTCTGCATAGCCATGTGCTCGACGGATGAGCATGTTTTTACAGGCCTCACTGCTGTTTTTATGCGCTCTGTGCATGGATCTATTAAAGGCTCATTGGTAGAAAGTGATGAAGTAGAAAAGAAAAATGCTTAAATCAGCACTACAGCAATACATTTCACTAATAATATAATACTTTATTCCTCCAAATTTAATTTATTCTTGCAGATTTTCATAAAAAATAGCCTTTTAGAAGATTTATTTTTTGCTCTTGTACTGTAACAAAACTGAATAGCCATACACGCGGTATCGGACTGATATCAGTATCGGCGAGTACGGCCAACTGTCTGTATCGGATCAGATCCAAAAAGGGAAGGAATAACACTAATTGTGACGATACTAACCCAAATAGTAATCATTAAAAACTATTGGGAAAAATATTGGATCATGATTAGATTAGCAGTTTATGTTTTAATATTAGAATTCTGTTCATAGATCACATTTTAAACACATCCATGAATTGACAAAAAAACAAATCACATTTCAGAACATGTCTGCACAGATCTAAACAACAGGGTTAGCTGTTTTTATGCAGAAAAAGACTGGATTGTTTGTGGAGGAAATGATACTACAGTCTAATTTGTGATACTTCTCTCTTTTTCACATTTGTTGAAGAAGTTGTAGAAGTAAATTCTGTGACAATTTTACGATTTTAAGTCAAACAATGGCGTCTTTATACAGCAACAGTGAACAGTAAGAGCGTTACCTTGGGGAATGCATACACCGAGACAAACCCAGTCGCTCTGCTCTGCCTTTTCTCTTCTCATTTTTGGGAGATCTCTGGAGCCCTGTGTATCAGATGTAGTGTTTACTGTTTTCACCTAAAGCTCAAATGAAACTCCAACAAATAAGATATGCTCGCTTTGTTTTTTTACAGTTATGACCCTGTATCCGATTTTTTTCCCCCCATGTATTTGAGCTAAATTTGTCCTGCCCCCATTTGAATATATTGTATAAGCAGCTCCTGAGATCAGAATATATCAGCTGTGTGCTATGTACACTAATTCTAAAGCATTTTATTGTCTGATAATTAGGAAGTGCATGTTAGTATGCTAGTTGTTGTTAGCTTTGGCTTTACTGTCATTGCAAAACTCTGCTCTGGTCTGCAGGTTGTGAAAAGCGCTTGTAAACTCATTGTGGGGGCGACAGGTGCTCAGTTGGTAGAGTGTTGGTCCATTGATCCGAAGGTTGGAGGTTCAAATTCCGCTCTTGACGTAAAAACATCATTGGTCATCATTGGTCAGATCCACTGACACTTACACAGCTCTCCTCAAGTGTCTGTGTATTTGAAGGTGGAAAAGCGCTATATAAAACTCTGACCATCTACCACAGTGAACTAGGATGTTTGAAATGTATAAGGTAATTGAGGAATAACTTTGGACCACTGCAACCCGTTTAAAATGAAGTAGTAAGTAGTGATATCGTATCTCACAATAATGTCGTGGGCTGTCACAATATATCGAATCACAAATTCCTTTGCTTAAATACATTGTTTTATTGTAGCAACAGCTGAACATATGGAACTACATATCCCATGATTCATTTCAGTGCAGACAACATGAAGAAATGTTTTTTACTTGAATTCCAATTATTCGCACCAAAGTCTTGTTAAGGTATTTTAAAAGCCAAAAGTATTCTATATACAATTCTGTCTCTAAAATATCTCAATAAATATCGTATAATGTGATACATATTGTGATAATATCGTACTGTGAGATTTGGATATTGTGAATGTTTTGGGTTGATGGACGAAACCTGGACAAAACCATTCAGACAGAGGAAGAACATGCAAACTCCACACAAGCTGAACCTGCTTAACAGGACCACACCAGACCCTCTCCCAAACTGCTCCCATTTGGAATACGCTCTTATTTTTTTTTTCTTTGACATGAAATCTGTGCAGAATATTGAAGCACTTCGGCGTATTTCTTGTTCTTTCTAAACTGTCAAAAGGACGTCCTGCTGGCTCGCTGCAGGTGCTCAGGTTGTTTCTAATGGAAGGTTCCCACGTTGTGACGCACTCCAGCTGAGCTTCTTTTATCTCCTCAGACTTCCAGGCACATAGAAATATAATGTACAGTGACCTATACTAATTCTGCCACTGCTGACAGATATGAGCTAACAGAGCTGTTTTTGTTGTGTTTGAAATGTGTGGGGGTTTTTTTGTTAAAAGGTGCATTATGTAACTTTTCTGGTGGAAGGTCTGTCAAATGATTTTCTCCATGGAGATGTTATCGCTTTGTGCGGAAGGTTTCACAGTATGGTATTAAGCCTCTATCTTCAATCTTCATGGACCCCAAACCAGACAAAGTTACAGGTCAGATCTGTGGTGAGGCGACCCTGCTCACAGTACCTGTTTTTCTAGGTGTTTTTGAGCTATAAAACCACCTGTAATTTAATAAATGTAAGGTCGAGCTGTTTAATGTCATACTGTGGAACATTCTAAGCAGAGCAAGAAAGGTGACGGTCCCCCAAGCAAAAAGTTACATAGTGTATTTTAAATATGTGATTCATTTATATATATATATTTTTAGACGGGTAATAAGCAACATTAAATATATTCATAATTTTTACATTTTCAGCTAAATTGAAGGATGGTCAAATGCAGAGGACAATAAAAAAAATCCTTACAGGGACAATAATGTGGACCTTAACCTTTAGGGATGCATCCTGGTTGGAGCTATAAATGTATTTAATAGGACTATTTACTCAGTTTTAATTTTTGCTCTGTAGGTACTTGAAATAACAGCTACATAACAAAATTGTGTCAGTTTTTTCAATGTCTGTTTTATTTTAGTTTTAAAGAAATAAATGCTTCTCTCTGCACTGGTATTGATTAATATTGAGTATCGGCAGATTCTTAAAGCTGTAGTATCGGTATCAGTACTGAAAAAGCTGGATCAGTGCATCAGGATTGTTACGTCACAGGTAAAAGTCTGGAAGTCTCATGCTCTGTTACAACTGCATGCTTGTGTTGGCTGGGATGGGCGTTTTTTGATGGGGTTAGCAATCTTCTCGGACAAGCTAGTACAATAATAAAAAATAAGTGATACAGAAAAATGACAGGGGTGATAGAATGTAAACAATATACGCCTGGACAAGAAAACTGAGTCAGTTGCTTAACACTGGTCAAACTCTTTCATAGATCACAAATTTAATGTAGATCTGCTTATACAGAATCTACGCTTGGGTTTTGTTTCTATCAGGGGTGTCAGTATAGACTACCTTTAAAGTTACACTAGGTAACTTTTTGGTTGCTTGTTTCTATGGATATGCCGTTTGCCTGCCTGGAACGTTCCGCACTATGACATTAAACACCTCTACTTTACGTTTATTCAATTACAGTTGGTTTTATTGCTCAAAAATACCTAGAAAAACATTGAGTGGGGTCGCCTCTTCACAGATCTGACCTGTAACTTGGCCTGGTTTGGTCTCCATGAAGATAGAAAGGTTTAATGCCGTACTGTGAAACATTCCAGAAAAGCAATAACATCTTCATGGAGAAAAACATTTGACAGACCTTCCAGCAGAAAAGTCACATAATGCACCTTTACTGTTGATTCAACGGAAAGACTGGTCTCTCCATTCATCCTTCTTTCTCTCTTTCTCTCTTTCCTCTCCTCCCACATTCTCTCTCCTCAAGTACTGACTCAATTCTACCTCATTATCTGTCTCTCCTTCTCTCACTTCCTCCTCTTCTTCACCCATACCTACAACACACCACAAACTATCCTCTTTTTCTCTTCCCCCTCCCTCGGCCTTCACACCATAGCCTCATTAGGCCTGTTCTGTGACCCACCTCCTCCCAGCCACATCCCTTCTTCCTGTGTAATTGGACGCCCCTGCTTCTACCTGTCAGGTGAAAAGCCCACTACAAATGAGCGGAGTTTTTCTTTTTTTTCTATCCTCGGTAACACCAAAGTGATTCTAAGGACTGCAGGTTAGGTAATGTTTGTGTGGAAAGGGTAGGTGAGGTAACGCAATCTTGTGACGTTGAAAAATGTTGGAAAAAGTTTTAATTTGTAAGTTATTGTATAATTGATTCCTGGGTCTAAAAGCATTCTTGTTAGGGCAAAACTTGGACTTGGACTTAGACAAACGTTATTCATCCACAAGGGAAATTATTTGGACGCAGGAGCTCACACATTACAATATATTATAATAACAAAAAGGAAAAAATATAAATGCTTTTAATAAGTAGAAAAAACTGCAGGAGACTGGTGTCAAATAAGGTATAATTATATAAATGTATGCGTACAAGTAAAAATAAAATGTAGAAATATAGTAATACAAATATATCTCCGGTCGTAAAAGTTTTCTGTTCCATAAGGGTGAGTTGTTGTACAGTTGTAGGGAGTATTATCTGTTACATAAGGGTGAGTTGTTGTACAGTTGCATGGTGTAGGGTATGAATGTAGTCCTGTATCTCACTGTTTTGAGTTTTTTTTTTTTCCCCAGTGCCAATCATAGACTGTTTATAGAAGTGGACTAAGGGACGTCACGCAGTTCGTCTCCAGCCAAATGAAGCCAATTGAGGCTAGTAGTTATAGCGGCTAATTTGGAGCCAACTGCCATATTTGGATTCCGCGTTTCATGGCAACCAAAGAGCCAACGAGGCGCAATAGCTGTCAATCAAACCTGCTTCTAACGTTGGCGAGAGCTGACGTCATCGAAAGAAGGCACCTGATTGGTCTGTTACTATTGTTCATATCGTAATTTACAGACAAAATTGTGAAATAAAAACACCAGGGTCATGTACATCGGGTTAAAACGAACAAATTAAGGCCAGAATTACAAAACTGACAATAACAATTACAGAGAGAGGGTGACCATTAGTGACAGTGAATTCTAATTTCCGATTCCAATGTACGCCCATGCCTGCTTCCTATTTGGAACGCGGCTGCTAGCGGGCGAGCTATGTCCAGGACCCACCAGGTGTCCAAAATAAATAAACAAATAGAAAAATAAAGAAAGAAAATAAAAACTGATACCATTTTGTTTCTGGTTGTAGCTGTAAAGTCCCAATGTCATGGAATGTTAGACTTTGTTACGAATTGAACTTTTTGCGGTATGACAAGGCTGGGAATTAGAGTCCCTCACATTTCGATACAATACTCGATTCATGGCTCACGATACGACATTATCACAATATGGCAATACATGTGATAATCGATATATTACACATGATACCTTGTGATATATGCCTTTTTTTTTTTTAAGAATCAAATACATTTTAGCAACAATATTTCTTTGTTAAACCACTACTTGTGAAATATGAAAATATAACATGAAATCCATCTATATTAATCATCAAAACGGTGATTATGTCAAGTTCATTCCATAAAAAAAGTTTCCTTACACTAAATAAGGAACCAAATTGTAGTGCGGTCACAAAAAAATAGCTAAAAAATACCAAAATAAAACTCTTGCCAGTATATCAATACAGCAGCCCACGATAACAATACTGTATCACCAAATTTAGTATCACGATATATCAATATTCTGATATTTTTGCACACCCCTATATGATAAATAAATAAGGATTGCACCAAGATGTCAGTGCTTTTGATAAAAAAGTATTCATTCATATTTCTATCATTTACTGAGCCTTTAGTCCATTTTGTTAAATTTTGGCAAGGAAAGCTGGTATTCTGTTTAAAAAGACCAACCAAACAACCTCCAACTTATGAATAGAATGAAATTAACTATTTTTAACCTTTTCACTGCTTGAAAGGCTATTTATATCCAAATTTCAGTTGCAGCTTGTGTCCTCAAATTCTTTTAAATCCTCAAGTACATTTCCTAATTAGAGTTTACAGTGTAGTGACAGCTGCCGGTAGTCTTTTTGCTAACGCTGCTAAATATTACACTTGCGCTATCTCTCCCCTCTCCTCCAGGCACTGTTCCGAAGTGTTTTCATTTGTCGCCAGTCTTGAGTGAGATACAGGCTTCCTCAGGGGAAACGGGAAGTGGCCGAGATCTGTTTCCTGATTGCACGCGATTGGACGAAAGCGCATGGTAAAGGCGTGAGTCGTACATACAAAGAAAGAACAGGATTTCCTCGCTGGATGATCTATAGGGCACCTGCTGGACTTTCAGTTTTCTTTGTAATAGTCAGGGTGATGAATACCATAACAAGCATGTTATTTTGGGGACTTTTTAGCTTATATACTAGTATTAAAGGACCTATATATTACACAAAACTGACTCTTGTGAACTTCTAGCCATGTTATAATGTTGTTACCTCCTCAAAAACATACCTGCAGTCGTTTTACTAGCCTTTTATTTGTCTGTCTACATCTCCAAAGCTCAAAATGCTCAGTTCCACCTCTCGTATAGTGTTGTTTTCAAGTTAACAGCTCCTTTTACGTTTAGTTCAGTAGAGATCGGCAATTCCAGGTCTGAAATCATCCAAATGATTATAGGGAAGGTGTATGGAGTTTAAAAACAGGGTGTGTTTTCTGTTTCAGAGAAGAACTCAGCCTAAATATACAGGGTTTGTGTGTTTAAACTTGTGTGAATGAAACAAAACACAACTCCAGGTCTGTTTGTGATGAGGAAACAACATTATAACAAATTAGAAAAAGGTGTAAATGGCCCTTTAATACTGTGGAATAAAAATTGTATTGTTTTGTGATTTACTTTCACTTCAGATCTCTGTCCCTTTGAATGCAATTGTATTTCTTTTTGACATGAGTTGAAATTGTCAAAAGTATCGAAAATCATATACAAATCGATATTAAAACTAGTATCAAAACTAGGTACTCGTTTGAGCAGGTATTGATACTAAAAAGTCACATTCACAGGACAGAAATGAAGCTTTCCTGAATAGCTTTATATCGAGTTTGAAATGTGGATCGTGACAACACTAAATTAAGTATACTTTTCGTGACCAACTACTGCTGTGGTGTCCTTGGGCAAGACACATTGTTGGTTACTGTGGTATGTTAATAACGTTCAAAAATACAGTCCGGCTGGGTGTTTTTGGCAAGCACGATAATAAAGGTGAAAATTATCCGAAATGTATTATTTGAAATGAAAATTAGGGATGCAAAAAAAAAAAAAAATCAAACTGTGCTTTTTTCTGACAAATATTACATTTTAGATTTGTGATTTATGCTCAAAAAGTCAGATTCTATTCAGTCCACACAGCAAACGAGATTGCAGACTGAAATACAAATTGACAAAGAAGAAGAATCTCATGAATTTCAGAACATATTTGAAGAGGTCTATACTACCGGTACTTTTTCCTTTCCAGGATATTTTGTTCTTTGACAGAAAAGTAGCATATTCACAATTTAGTTTGCTTTTGTTTGTTTGCCTCAACAAAATATCACAATAAATATCGTACCGTGAGATGCATATCGTGAAAATATCGTACCGAGGGATTTGGATATCGTTACGTCCCTAGTATAAAGTTGATCAAGTGTGTGTTTTTGTGTTACTGTTTTTCTCCTCGGACATTTTTGACAATCTGTTATACTTGTTTGGTAGATTGTAAACACAGGTGCTCAGTCGTTTGCCGATGCACATGCTTTTGTCATAGACGCCTTCAGCAGCTGTGGCCCTCCAGTTTTCACATGAAATCTCCCCACACACTTAAACATTTAGTTCCGCTCATTACATTCACCAACAAACAACATTTTTTTCCACAATCTGCCTTTAATGGTTGTCATGGAGCCCACTGAAACAAATTGTGATACACTCGTTCTAACCCATGCCAAGGCTCTTCTCTCACCTGATGCTAACTAAAGGTGCATTCTGTAACTCTTCTGGTGGAGGCTCCGTCAAATGACTGTTGCACGTTAAACCTTTCTGTCTTCATGGAGACCAAACCAGACGAAGTTACAGGTCAGATCTGTGGAGAGACAACCCCGCTCACAGTCACAATCCCTGTTTTTCTAGGCATTTTTGAGCTATAAAACCACGTGTAATTTAATAAATGTAAGGTATAGCTGTTTAATGTCATACTGTGGAACATTCCAGACAATACAATAACATATCCATAGAAACAAGCAGGTGATGGACCCTTCACCAGAAATGTTTAGCTTTAACTGTAGTTGTGGAATTATAAGGCAAATCAGTTGGTGGTTTTCTTTCTAAATCGGAGGCAAGAGTGAGCTACATTTTCAATATTCTCATAAGAATATCTGTTCATACTTTGCAGCTGATGCCATCAACGTTCCTTGGGGGTGTGAAGCTAACTGAAGGCACTACTCTGTCTGAAGCTCTGTTACTCAAGTTGGACTTAATCTGAGCTTTATTTTAACTCAATCTGACCAGATAGAGCAGACTTTGTTGAAACTACAACTAGTGAGTTGATTTTTCCTGTTAAACAAGTCGCACACACATAAAATTGCAGTCACAAGCTAACTCGCATTAGCCAACAGTTTTTTAGGCACGCTCACCTTTTTTGTTGAAAATCAAACGCCTAAACAGGGCCATGAACGCTCGTTTTGATCACAGGCTCCTGAACATTTGCTGTTCAAATCCCCTTTGTATTTTTTCTTGATTTCAGATGATCTTAAAACTTTATTTTTGACAGTGTTTGCTAATGTGTGCATTGTGTCACCATAGTAACTCTTAAACATTTCTCCATTAGCGATACATGTAAAGCACCCCCAGCGTGATGTCACTGCAAAGTATCAATAGGTTGTGCTCTTGCCCTATATTAATATTTCTGTATTAAAATTGTGTTGGGGGACAGGTGGAATTTGTTGTTGTATATCTCTGTAATTAGCCTATCCACATGAAACACATCTGTTTGCTCAAATAAATAAAGCAATAAACAGAAAGTGGTGCCATTATTCAACCCCAAAGATGAGATTCCTGACAGCCGAAAGGACTTTAAGACCTAAAATTAATAATAATATGACAAGGTTGTAGAGCCATCACTTGAAGAAATACCTCTCTTCAACCTTTGTGGATCATAAGTTTGGATATTTCGTTCCAAAACAGTGAATCTCCCATAGAGTTATTGCTTCTTTGTAGTGACATCACGCTGGGGGTGTTCTGCATATATCTCTGTTGGCAGAATGTTCAGACAATGCACACATTAGCACAGAGAGACAAATCTGTTTTAAGATCGTCTAAAACTCAAGAAAAAAATGCAAAATGGATTTAAACAAAACATGTTCAAGTCCGAGCGTTCTTGGTCCTGTTTAGGAGTCTGATTTTCAACTAAAAAAGTGAAAAAGGTGACTTGTGGCTGTAATTTTATGTAAGAGAGACTCGTTTAAGAGCACAAATCAACTCACCTGCTGTAGCGCCAAATAAGTCCGCTCTTTCTGGTCAGATTGTGTAAAAACAAAGCTCATATCAAAATCCAACAACACTTCAGACAGAGCAGTGCCTACAGTTAACATCACACCGCTGAAATGACCACATCATCAAATTGTAGAACTCAGCCTATTCATAGTATTTTTCTAGTTCGCGCTGCTCGTCTGTTGGCTGTCTGTTTCCTCTCTCCGCTGCAGTGCTCATTGTGGCCCACGCAGAAACAGACGCCATTTTGGAAAATCTCTGTCTTCTCCCTCATGGCTGTCATCATGTCATCGGTGAATTTCCTTTCTTCCATTCATGAAGTAACCTTTTAATAAATCGTACTTGGACAGACTGGATAGTGGAGACGCACAGTGACTCATATAAAACACACTGTTGTCAATCAATAGCATTACTCAGCTTGGACACAGTAGTAACTTCAAGTGGTAGTATTTTATGTATTGTTATATTTGCGTGCTAATTGTGGGGTGTGTAGTGGCAGAGGGGTTTGCGTCTAATTAAAAGGTGCACTATGTAACTTTTCTGGTGGTGTCTGCTACGTCGTCTGCTTGTGTCCATGGAGATGTGATTGCTTTGGAATGTTTCACAGTATGGCATTAAATTTAACTCGTATTTATTCAATTGCTAAATAAAAAATCTTGAAAAACGCGCATTCTGATTGGGAGCTGGTTGCCTCTCCACAGATATGACCCAGTGGCCTGATCACCTGCTTGACTCCGTGCATTTAAAGCCATACTGTGGAACATTCCAGGCAAAGCATCAATATTACACAGTGCAACTTCACACTTCTACGGGGTCAATCAATCAAGTTGCCTTTTATTGTTTTGAAAATATTCTATTCTGTTCACTGAAAACATCCTAGTAACATGTTGAGTAAGTTTCACTTTAGTTTTTGATGCTCTGAGTCCACCCTTCCTTTGCTCTCCACTCTAAGTCACCCCCCCTTTAGAGCGCTATCACATTACAATCTAATGAAACTACAGCACATCACATCAGGTTTGTGAAGTTGTGGTGTATTGTTTTGTATCCTGCTTTTGTATATTTACAAAAGCCTTGGACAGAATTGTACTGCTAAACCTGAAGGAAGATTCAAATATTGTCTGGGGGGAGATTGCAAGTTTACTCATGCATGGATGACAATATAAAACATCTTCAGGCATATTTTTTGATGAGGGAACAACGTTGTAATGTGGTAGAAAGCTTCAAAAAGTAGAATTTGCATTTTATTTATTTCTAACTAGAAAGAAGGGATCAGAATGAGATAAAACGGATTAAAATGTAGAAAGGTTTGCACAGTAGCAGTAAAGCAGGCAGTCCAGAGAGACAAATATTAAAAGTCTAGAGGCACAAATATTAAAAGTCCAGATAGAGGTGCTCAGTGAAACATGGGCAGCAGCAAAAGCACGGTTTATGAGCGAGTGGAAATGGAAGGTAAGAACCATTGGTAATCGCAGATATAGGACAAAACATGCTTTATTTACGGACGCTTAAATGCATAATACCCCCTCTTTAAAGATGCACTGTGCAACTTTTCTGGTGCAGGGTCCGCTACCTGCTTGTCTGCGTGGAAATGTTATTGCTTTGTCTAGAACGAGGGAGACAGGCAGGTTATGGCACTGTGCTACATTACAATTCAGATCTGTGGAGAGTCGCCCCTATTCACACAAGGAATTATTGTATTTTTGAACAATAGAAACACCCGTAATGAATAAACGCTAGATGGATCTGTTTAAAGTCATACCATGGAACATTCTAGACAGCGCAGTAACATTTTCATAGAGAAAAGCAGGTAAAGTTGCACAATTCTCCTTTAAGTATTTGGATGTTTACTCTACAAGTAAAATTGAATATTTATTACAGTATAATGCTTGTCTGTCCATTTGTCTACTCAGAATTACTCATTAGATCCCATACCAGCGAGCCACATGTAGAGTTCAAATTTTCTGGCAATACTGAAAACCGAACCAAAACCAACTGCCAAATATTTTTCATTCATATTTTGGAGTTCCAAGTGTGTGTGTGTGTGTGTTGTGTGGTTGTTGTTGTTGGCGGGTGTCTATTACATTGTGAGGATTAAAATGTAATCCACATGATGTATATTTATGATGATTTATAGGTGCACTATGTAACTTTTTCGGTTGGGGGTCTGTTACCTGCTCGTTACTATGGAGATGTCATCGCTCTGCCTGGAATATTCCACAGTATGACATTAAACAGCTCTACGTTACATTTATTCAATTACAGGTGGTTTTATAACTCAAAAATACCTAGAAAAACAGGCATTCTGACTGTGAGCGGGGTCACCTCTCCACAGATCTTTTGGTCTCCATGATGATAAAAAGGTTTAATGCCATACTGAGAAACATTCCACACCAAGCAATAACAAATTAAGATTTATGTTATGTATTGACTATGGCTAAGGTTGGGATCAGTCTCCAGGAAATACATGTAAGCTCAAGAAGCAAGGAAAAAGTGTGTTTTTCTTAGTTCCTGATTAGAATTCCAACTATGTTCATTTCCCGATGCAAAGTGACATCTGTTTCTCAGAGTTTTCATAGTTACTTTTATTAGTATTCAGGCAGTGACAGTGCAGGATATGTACTGAACATTTCACAGGCGAGGAAACGAAAACAACTTGCATAAATGTACTGTATCTGCTGGTGTGTTACCCTTGGCACAAAGAATGGAGACTTAAAGGTCCTATACCCGATTTGGAGACATTATAGATAAGGCTGCACCATTTTGAGTTTTTCTGACAGGTGTTGCGATTAGATGTGTTTTAAAAAGTAGGATTCTGCTCAGACTGGATATTGTAAACAACTCCAGGAGTGTGAAAAGACTGAAATAAGAACTACAAACTAATACAAGAATCCCATGCATATCCAAATGTCTTTGTAGACGTCAAAACTAGGGCTGCAACTAACGAATATTTTAGTTAATAATTAATACTGGATGAACCATAGACTGTATAAATGGACATGGCTAACCTGCTAATAAGAAGTGTTCATGGGTGTGCTTCCAGCTCCATCGACTGTGGCTCCAGTTCATTATCCATTGAAAAACTGTTGCCCCTCTCTCTGTGACTGCTGCTGTCAGGCTCTTCATTTTGGTGGTTTTATTTAGGTATTTTTTCCGTAAATCAAGATATGAACTTTAATAACAGAGAAATCAGATGCCTTCTTTCTCCAAGGTCGCTCCCGTTAGTGTTAACAACAGGTTTGATTGACAGCGTTGCTAAGCGCCCGCTCCCTGCTAAACTAGTGGTGTGGACGGGACGGGAAATTGCTATGGTACTCGTGGTCGGAATCCCAAATATGGAACTTCCTTTCTTCATAAAAACAGCTTATTCTGCATAAAAACTGCCTGGAGTTTAGATCTGTACAAACATGATGCGTGATTCTCGTATTAGTTTGTGAATGTTTGAA
The DNA here is from genome assembly GCA_029959045.1 of Taenioides sp. WSHXM2023. Lineage (NCBI taxonomy): Eukaryota > Metazoa > Chordata > Actinopteri > Gobiiformes > Gobiidae > Taenioides > Taenioides sp. WSHXM2023. The sequence goes on along the minus strand of CM057103.1, from coordinate 20,948,824 downwards.
ATGAAGCTCATTGAGGCTAGCAAGTTACAGGGGAGAATTTGGAGCCTCAGTGTGCAATGTGTAACTTTTCAGGTGGAGGGTCCGTCAAATGCTTTTCTCCACGGAGATGTTATTGCTTGGTCTGGAATGTTTCACAGTATGATATTAAACCTTTCTATCTTCATGGAGACTAAACCAGACCAAGTTACAGGTCAGATCTGTGGAGAGGCGACCCCGCTAACAGTCAGAATATCTGTTTTTCTAAGCATTTTAAAGCTATAAAACCTCCTGTAATGTAATAAATGTAAAGTAGAGCTGTTTAATGTCACACTGTGGAACATTCCAAGCAGAGAAATGACATATCCATAGAAACAAGCAGGTGACGGACCCCCCAACTAAAAAGATACTTCTGCTGAATGGAGTGAGGGGCTTTTTTTCCTGAACTTGAAGTAAAATAATCAGGTATGGGCTCTTTAACGCATTTTTTCTGAATCTGTTAACTTGGTTCATTGTGTCCATATTGTGATCCAAAGCTTTCTAAACTTGACTCTTGTGTCTCCGTCACATAAAAGCGTTCATTCACTCTCCCTGATGTCTTTCCTTTGATTTCGCGCCGCCTCTGATCTTTGCCGCATACAGATACAGATGTGATGTTAATGTCTTTCTCTCTGTACGCCCCCTGCTCCATCTCTGTGCACGGCTCCAGCCCCCGGCCCTCCATGTTAATTACAGCTCCATTCCCTCCCGTTCACTCGCGCGCTCTGCTTTCTCTCTCTTGCTCTCTTTAATCCCTCTCTCTCTCCCTCCACTCTTTCTCTCTTCCAACTCTTTCTCTCTCCCTCTTTTTTTCTTACCCCTCTGTCCTTCTTCCATCTCCATCTCTCTCTTTCTTCACTCTCCCTTCTCCTGTCTCTCTCTCAAAAATACCGCAAAAATTATCGCACCTCTTTCTCTCTTCCTCTCCTTTTCTTTCTTCCTCTCTCCCTCCATCTTCTCCCTCCTTCTTTCTCCCCCCTCTCTCTGATTCACTCCTCTATTTCGGTCCCCTGTGTAGTGGTGGTGTTAGCTGTGTGGTGCTGTATGCGGCAGGAGCACTGGGCTCGGTGGAAGTGAGGGGCCGGGGGCGTACACTGCGACGCCCGGCTCAACAACAAATGTGTGTTTAGCGTCATGTGATTGGCACAGATTAGAGGGCCCTGGAGCGGGCACTGCGGAGGTGGCTCCTGCGATGGAGAGATCAGACTGGGTTATGGAGGAGTGGTTCTGCACTCAGGGACTTCTGTGGCAGGACAAAGGAGGAGGCTGTTCTCTATCTGCTAACTTAGTCCATTTTTACATTTGCTTTTTGGGATTTCTCTTGGCTTCCTTATGGGGTTGCCTAAAAGGTTTACTCAGATTGTAGTTCAAAGTTGGTATCAAAACTCAAAAGTAAAACACATATCAAGACTCAAATAAATGACACATGTGGCCACTGTCAAGTCCTGATCTCGTCAGATCTCAGAAGCTCAGCAGGGCCGGGCCTGGTCAGTACTTCGATGGGAGACGCTGGGAACTCCAGGTGCCACAGGGGGGCGCCGGTCGCAAAAAACGTTATGTCCTTAGGCAAGACACTTCTCCCACATTGCCTAGTAAGAAAGTGGAGTGTGTGTAAGTGTTGGTGGTGGTCGGAGGGGCCGATGGTGCAGTTTGACAGCCTTTATTCTATCAGTCTGCCCCAGGGCAGCTGTGGCTACAATAGTTGCTTACACCACTGAGTGTGTGTGCAGAATAATGCATCTCCATTGGGTCTCATGTTAAAATGCTCCTGTAGTTTCGACTTACAGACCTGTTCTAAAATGGATGGCTTCTTTCACGTGTTGATGCTCCAGTTTATGTGTGAAATTAGCAGAGTGCATGAACTGAATTTGTATTTTAAAAAATCACAATTTGAGCAAAAATGGTTTGGCTCTGCTGGATACCTGTACTACTTCTCTTTCCAGTCCCTGTTCTTGATTAAATTATCCATATTGTTGTGAAAATATGCTGTCTTTCTCAAATGCCATAGCCATAATATTTCATAATTAAGTCTGCAAATGACATGGCACTTGTTTTGTCACTGTAGTTCGTTTATTCTGCTTTTATTGTCTATTTATTTCTCACTATTTTATCACTGGACTGAAAAGTATTTGAACAGAGCATTTCTTTCACTGTAAATGTCAGCATGTCCCGTGTTGATGGAAACAGTAGTGTGTTTGACATTTGGCACAGAGCCTGCTTCTCTAATAGTCCTGGTTCAGCCCTGTCTCTGCACCTGCCCCCTCACCTGCCCCCTCACCAGGCAGACTGTGGCACTTGAGGAGGTGGGTGGGCTGTGGAGGATAAATAAGGACAGCTTTTATATAGACTCATAATAGACACATGGGTGACGTCTGTAGGGCTGTACTGGTAAATGATTGTTGACCTTTGACCGTTTGTGCATCGGGTATTTTCGAATCAACTGGAAATTGCTCATTCACTTAGAGCAGAAGTTCAGATCTGACATCACAAAATCCCATTACATCTTTCATCTGTTCAGCTCAGTACTAAATGATCTGATGTGCTCAACACGTTTATTTTTAGTATTAGAATATGCAAATTGGCTGTAGCTTTTAGAAATACAGTTGTATAATATTCTAAGAAAGGGTTGTCATGTTTTTTTTACCAATGGCATTTATGATTTCATTAAAGGTCTTTCTTATATTACTCAAAATTCTCTCTTTTGGTCATGTTAAAATGTTGTTACTCTATCAAAAACATACCTGAAGTTGTGTTTTGTTTTTGTTTCATTCACATTTGTTTGAGTAATCCTGCATTAATAATCTGTCTTCACCTCCAAAACTCAAAACAACTACATTTTACCTTTTGTTCAGTAGAGAATGATCATTTCAGCGCTGAAATCATCCAAATGATTCTAGTGAAGGTGTATGGAGTTTAAAAACACAGTGGAGCACTTCCTGTATTCCTTTGAGCGAAGAATTCAGTCTAAATATGCAGGATTTGTGTGTTAAACATGTGTGAATGAAACAAAACACAACTCCAGGTCTGTTTGTGATGAGGAAACATTAGAACATAAATCAGAAAATAGCGTAACATGGGCCATTTAAATGTCTTTTTTTTGTCTATTTCTGTTCCTACTTTCAGCTGATGCATTCTCACTGCCATAAAAGAGAAGTAAAATGGCTAAAAACAGCATAGGGCTGTGCAATTAATCATATTCCAATTACTATGATGATTGTTGCTTTAATAAATTACAAAATGTGTGCAAACGAGACAATTCTAATTAATCTCAAGTGTTCTCAGATACATTCTTACCTGTAGAGTGTATTTACGTCTGTTGTTGCACTGATTCCCTGCCTTGTGAATATTTGTGATTTTAAACTATGATTTCAAGAATTGTGTAACATATAACACTGTAATAAAGCTATAATTGGGTGCAAACGCTGATTCATTTTGAACAAACTAGTCAGGAGGGCCAGCTCTGTCCTGGGCTGTCCTCTGGAGTCTGTGGAGGAGGTGGGTGAGAGGAGGGTGCTGGCCAAACTCACATCCATCATGGCCGACACCTCTCACCCTCTGCACCGGACTGTAGAGGAACTGAGCAGCACCTTCAGCGGCCGACTGAGGCACCCTCAGTGTAAGAAGGAACGCTACCGCAGGTCCTTCATCCCCACTGCTGTCAGACTGTACAACTCCACTGTGTAACACATGCAATAACCTGTGCAATAACCTGTGCAATAGCCCGTGCAATAACCTGTAACCATGTCACCTCATCAGTAACCGCCTCCACTGTCCTCAGATTATATATTTATATATTTGTATTCTTTTACATATATATATATATTATATAAGAGATATGTTTTATTATATATTTACATTTCTTTCACTCCCTGTACATAAGAGCTACCTGATGTTGTAAATATGTTAATATTTATTGTGATTTTTATTTTTTATTTACTTATTGTTCTGAGTGTTTGCACAATTTTTTCACAACTTTTTGCACTATACTGTCCCCTGACTGTGAGCTTCTGTCACGAGTGAATTTCTCCTCTGTGAGATCAATAAAGTCTTATCTTATCTTATCTTAGCTGTGTACATGTATCAAATGTGCTGATTTTGCACATACTCCCTAGTAGTGATGTCCAGTTTACTCACAGTGGACAGCTAAGAATTATGGGAGTGAACCTGTCCTCATCGTGTACTGTACCACTCTCCCCAAAGCTGTGTGTGTGTGTGTGCGTACGTGTGTGTGTGTGTGTGTGTGTGTGCTCATGCATAATAGATCCTCAGACACTATGGGCTGTACTGCGTGAGCCCCGTGTGACCCAGATTCCAGTGTCCACAGCTCCTCGCGCTCGCTCCAGTCTGTTGCAGATTCCTGGACTCTTTCCTAATGGTCAGTTTTTGGAATGGTCCATTAAAGTCGCTGTACTTGATTTTTTTTTTTTTTACCATCTTTAAAGAATAAAAAACAGAACTAATTAAATTTAAACATTCTTCACTTACCTCATGCATTCCACGCATCCTAAATATTCACCTCGATGAGTTTATAAGTGCTTTTCACAACTTTCAGAGACAAGAGAAGAGTTTTGCAGTCACAGCTAGCATGCTAACGCCCACTTCCTGGTCATCGGATAATAAAATGATTTCTAATTAGATGCAGACAGAACACAGCAGCTTAAGAACTGAATATCTGTACTAGGGCAAGACAAGAACTCTCTAATTTCTGTAATTTTCAAGATATTTTCCAGCTTTTCTTCACAAATTGCTTCTTGGTTTGTGTAAAACTATAATTTATATTTACAGCAAATTAAGTCAAAATAAGAGTCATCAAAACCTGTCATACACACTTTAAAGGTGCATTATGTGACTTTTTGGCTGGGGGTCTGTCACCTGCTTGTTTCTATGGATATGTCATTGCTCTGCCTGGAATGTTCCACAGTATGACATTAAACAGCTCTACTTTACATTTATTCAGTTACAGATGGTTTACAGCTCAGAAATACCTAGAATACTTTCTAGCATTCTGACTGTGAGCGGGGTCGCCTCTCCACAGATCTGAACTTGCTCTGGTTTGGTTTCCGTGAAGATAGAAAGGTTTAATGCCATACTGTGAAACATTCCAGACAAAACAATAACATCTCCATGGAGAAAAGCATTTGAAAAGTTACACGATGCTCTGTCAAGTCTCCATTCAGGTACACTATGCCGTACTTGCAGCAGACACTTGCGTAACATTGTAATAAAGCTTTGGTTATAAATCGGCCTGGGAATAATAGAAGTGTGAATAGAGTATACATTCTGCTTCAGTGTTATGTAAATGAATTATTTGGGGTGACTCAGCTGTGTAAAAACATGAGCTCCTGTGATCCGACTGATACACCGGCCCTTTAATCAAAATGGGAGCTCAGTGGGACCAGAGATATGCTTCTGAGTGGGTAGGATTGCTCGTGATTTGTCGGAAGGTCACATGCTCCGCTTCATCTCAAAACGATAAAAGAGAAATCATCAAAGAGCTGTGCAAATTTTTAATTGTGATTCAGTCGAGTGTAATTGTCAGTGATCGGCTTGGGGCTTTTTGTAATGAAGAGGTCTATGTCAGGAAAAGCGTGTGGGTTGGAGCAGACTTTAAGCTTAAAAAACAAGAAATTTGGCTGCCTTTTTATGTTCAGGAAATGAACATTGATGTAATATATATTTTTTTTTTATTTTATCACCCAGCTTTAAATGAAAGGACACATATTATGCTTTTTTTCTGATCTATGTTATAATGTTGTTTCCTCATCACAAACATATCAGGAGTTGTGTTTTCTGTTTCTTTCACACATGTTTGAGTAACCATTTATTATTAAAGCACAAGAGTAAATTTAGCATAATAGATGACCTTTAAACTTTTCTGGATCCACAATAAATGAAAATGAATTGAAAATGAAATTAATACACCTGAAAAGCTAAGGTAAACCTGCATATTCATAACAAACTCTCTAAAAAAAGGAGTAATTTGCACTATGGGCTTTTAAGAGCAGCTTTCATTCACAAGGCTTTATCAGTTCTGTATCGTTCTATTAACCTTCATCACATGTTTTGAAAGAGGTGGACTGTTTTGAACTCAAAAACATTATACCACAATCTAAACATAGCCAACCCATAGCCCAAATCTCTGTTGCCTCAGCCTTGAAAATAACTATGAATAACTAATTTTATTTCCATGCGATATAGAAAGAAAAAAGAAAAAATCTTCTCCAGAATTCTAATTAATCATTTTGAGGACTTTTCACCATTCAAAAGGTAAAATATTAGTTCATATATCACATAAGGTATTCTATAAAGTTTCAGTATTATACAAAATTGACTCTTACAAGTTTTAAGCCATGTTTTAATGTTTCCTCATCAAAAACATAGCTGGAGTTGTGTTTTGTTTCATTCACACGTTTGAGTAATCATTTATTATTTCAGTAATAATTGGCAATTCCAGGTCAGAAATTATCCCCATGATTCTAGTGAAAGTGTATGGACTTCATAAAAACACAGTGGAATACTTCTCCATGAGTAGAGCTGAATCTAAATATGCAGGTTTATGCATTAAACATGTGCGAAAGAAACGAAAACACAACTCCAGGTATGTTTTTGAATAGGAAACATAACATATAGATCAGAAAATAGCGTAATACGGGTCCTTAAATAACTAATTTTGGTTCCCATGCGTTCACGATTCAAAAGATGTGATATTTTAAGTCATTTAGTTTTAACTTGTTAATTGTTATGACAACAGTTCCAATTATCATTCTGAAATCCATGGATATCAAATTAGGTATTCTTTAAGCATTTCTGATAAAACCAAAATTAAAATGACGTAAATGAATAAATGAATGAGTCCCTGTTTGAGACAGTGACAGTCTGGTGTTATTTTTAGCTCTGGTGGCTGCAGGAGAAGGAGAAGACACTGTCAGCTTGTGCACTTCCACACCTGAAGAAGGCAAAAACACTGGGAAGTAGTGTGGAGTGCCCTATAACAAATGCTACAGGCCTTCTCCTCCTCTCTTCTCTACCTCTCTCCCCTTCTTCTCTCCCTCTCTACCTCTCTCCTCTTCCTACACCGCCCCTTACTCTCTCCCTCTCAAAAATCTTGCGTCAGAGTGAGGAGTGCCCTATAATAAAATGCTTTAGACCCTCTCTTCTCTCTCTCCCCTCCTCTTTCCTCTCCTCTCTCCTCCTCACTCTCTCAATTCCCTTTCTACTCCTCTCCCTTTCTCCTCTCTCGCTTTTTCTCCCTTTCCCATCTCTCTCTTTCTACTCTCTCGCACTGCTGTTTCTTCTCTCTCTTCCTTTCTCCTCTCTCCTCTCCCTTTCTCCTCTCTCTTTCTTCCGTTCTCCTCTCACCTCCGTTTCTCCTCTCTTCCCTTTTCCTCTCTCATCTCCCTTTTTTCTCTCTCTCTCTTCCTTTTTCCGCTTTTCCTTTCTCCTCTTTCTCTTCCTTTCTCCTCTCTTTCTCTCTCCTCATCTCCCTTTCTCCTCTCTCTCTCTTCCTTTCTCCTCTCCCTCCTCCTTTCTCTTCTCTCTGTCTCTCATCTTCCTTTCTTCTCTCTCTCCCTCTCTCTCCTTCCTGCTCTCCCCCTGCCTCCCTCTCCCTCATCCCTCTGTTCTTTAGAGGGAGGAAGAGAGCGTTTATTTTTCCACTCAATTACCATTTCAGTGCGAGAGGAGGCGAGGTGAAGCGACACTTGGGGCCGCCTGTTGCCCAGCACTTTTCAGAGAGAATCATGTCCTTTTATATATTTATTTTGGGCCCTTTTTCTGTCCACTGTGTCTCGGACCGACTCTTCCTCAAACAAGCTCGGTCTAGGCACAACTTTTACAGATGATTTGACTTCATGATTTGAATTCGTGATTTGAATTACGGCAGGGCAATTAATAGAAAGCTGGAGAGATTGTGAAACAGTCCTGTTTAATCGTCAGTGATGGTAGATGGCAGATGAAGAAATTGGATCATTTTTTGTGTTAAATGGCACAGATTTAAAATTTACTGTTTATGTTCATGAAATCAGCACTAAGATCCATTTTAATTTTATTTTTGAAACAATAAAATAAAATAAAATCCAGATCAGTTGAAATCAGGAAAAAAACAAACGATAAAAAGGCATGATTCATATTTTTCTCATATCACCCACGCCTAATTTGAATTCATGATTTGATTGTTTTTTTTTGACAGATTTGTTGTGATTTGTTACCACTTTTTTGTTTTATGAAATTAAATTTAAGATTTAGATTCAGGTTTATCTGAAGATAGTGGAATATCTGGGCACATCTTAATTTACATGATTTGAATTCATGATTTGACTGTGATTATTTGGACATATTTTGATTAATCTGTTTAAGAATTTACCATTTTTGCATGATTATACATTTCAGTTAAATCTAATATAGCTGAAGATGGAATATCACACACTTAGGCACTGTTTTTTATACTTGATTTGAATTCATGATTTGACTGTCTTTTGATAGATTTTGATTATTACTTTTTTATTTATTACAGTTTAATCTAAATTTCATCTGAACATAGTGGAATATCTGGGAATATCTTAATTCATTTATACATGATTTCAATTCATGATTTGACTGATTATTTGGACATATTTTGATTAATGGGTATAAATTTTGTAGGATTATGCGTTGCACAGTTAAATCTAAAGCTGAAAGTAGAATATCACAAGCTTAACTGTAGTTTTTAGACATGATTTGAATTCCTGATTTGACTGACCTTTTTTTTTTTTGAGACAGATGATGATTGTTTATGACACTTAAATCTAAGTTTCATCTGAAGATACTGGAGTTTCTGGGTATATCTTAATTTATACATTATTTGAATTCATGATTTGACAGATTTTTGACAGATGATCTTAATATATATGAATTTGTCACTACAGACAAATTCAGTTAACTTTTAAATCAAAATTTAGTTGAAACTATATCTGAAGAGTGTACTATATGACACGTTGGCCCATTGGCAGGTCCCCCATTCACAATAAACATCTATTTCTGTCTCTCATGGTGTAAATGGCTGTGATCACACCTAAACCTCTGCCTAAACATGACCAGTCTATTCAGTGACGTCATCAACGTTTGTCACTGGCTCGTGTCTGTAAACAAGGCTATTATTGCGAGCAACAGGATGCTAACAGCGCGAATCTTCACAAAATCAATTCTAACTGTTTACATGGTGTATGATCACTTCCTGATTTTGGTGTAAACAAATGACGCAAAAATGAATGACATAAAACAGCTCAGTTATTGTTACATAGGAATGCCACACTATCAAATGCTGCTGTTACACGATTGTGAGAAGAAAATAAAAAATGCAATAATTATTCATGATTATTGACAACATTCCCAAACAAAATCCTGTGAAATCCTCCTATTTCTTTCAGTCACATTGTCCATTACATTATCTGTCTTCTGGTATGTGAATAGCTTTATGAAAAAATTAAGTTGGTGTGAGTTAAAGGTCCACCATGTAACTTTACTGGTCAGTCCGCTACCAGTTTATCACCACGGAAACATTTTTTTTTTACCTGGAATGTTCTACACTTTGTCATTAAACAGATCCATCAATCAATTCAATAACAGGTGTTTTTATTGTTTAAAACCTTGAAAAAATTGCATTCTTTTTTTAAGTGAGGGTCACCTCTCCACAGATCTGACCTGTAACTTGGCCCGATGGCTGTCTCCATGCTTTAATGTACACATGAATGATTTTAACGCAAGTTTGTTACCTGAATCAAACTGAATTATCTTAACATCCTTGTACATTTCCGTACACATTCCTGCATATCCTAATTATAAAGCCTTCTTATTGTCTGCGTACCAAGATGTAATGATGGTGTGCTGTTAGCATGCTAGTTGTTGTGATGGCAAAAGCTCTGCTCTGGTCTCTGAAAGTTGTGAAAAAAAACTCATTGCAGTCAATAATTAGGATGCTGGAAATACGCAGTAATGGTAAGAATACCTCAAAAATATATTTAGTTACAGAATACTGAATACCTGAATACATAGACCATGATCCTTTGCACCATTTCAGTGCAGATTACATGAATAAATAACTGTTATAAGCACTTTTAAATCACAATTCTTTGGGTTAAGTCATGTCAAGGCATTTTAAAGGTGAATTGTGTAACTTTTCTGGTGGGGGGCCTGTCAAATCCTTTTCTCCATGGAGATGTTATTGCTTTGTCAGGAATGTTTCACAGTATGGCATTAAACCTTTCTGTCTTCATCATTTTTTTTTTATTTCTGAGCTATAAAACTACCAGTAACTGAATAAATGTAAGGTAGAGCTGTTTAATGTCATACTGTGGAACATTCCAGGCAGAGAAATGACATATGACAACCAAAAAGTTACATTGTGCATCTTTAAGAGGAAAAAGTAGTAGTAGGAGTCACAGATTTGTTTGCATCCACAAATATCGCAGTAAATATCGTACCGTGAGATGTGTATTGTGAAAATATTGAGATTTGGATATCCTTGTATCCCTAGCGCTTACTTCAAACTGGGAATAATCTTGTGAATAATGTTGAAGTGTCTGCGCCCTGGATGCCCGCTCTAGTGCGTCTCGTGCTTTGTGTGGCAGTGGGCACCTCTCCTCTGTAATTTGGACGATGACTCATGGCCCATTGAGGCTGGTTTAAAGTCCTGCTGTGCCCATACCGTTCCACCTGTGCCGTCTGCGCTATGGCAACGGAGAGACGGAAATAACAGCTCCTGCTATAACACCGTTTAAAGGAGACGCATTGTGCAAAATCAACTCTTTAAGTTTTGAACCATGCTATTTCCCCTTTCTCAGTTACGCACTTGAAGTTGTATTTAGAGAGATTCATGTGTTTTAAAAATTTCCATTACTGTTTTGATGCAAATGAAAAATAAATCCACTAGTTTTCAGTTATTATTATTTTAATATTTTACCAAATTTTGATATTTTACATAACAAAACGAATAAAAACAAACAAAATAAATAAATAAAAAAATGAAAAACAAAACAAAACCTTCCCACACCTCAACCCTCTCTCCACTACTGCAAAAACAATCAATTGTCACTCAAGTCCAATCTAGATATGTTTCTTTTATTCTCGTTTCAGATCAATATTGCGATTTAAAATGCCAAAAATAGTGCTGGCACGATACTAACATTTCAAACTCTAGGAGGTCGCTCACTGAGGTCAGATCTTGAGCAGAGACTTGGAGCCAATCAGGTGTTTCAAAGGGCCTATATTATGCAAATGTTTAACACACAAACCCTGCATATTTAGGCTGAGTTTGCTCCGCTGTGTTTTTAAACTCCATACACCTTCACTAGAATCATTTAAATTATTCACTGCCCTGGAACTGCCAAACTTTGAAGCCATTGTTGTAGCTTTTAGCCTCCTGTTGTCGACTTTCTGTGGCAAACTGGACAAAACTGTAAACAAAAACAGCAAAAAAAAAAAGGCTGTTAACTTGAAAACTACCACAGGCATTTAGTTAGTCAGATTTTATGAGTCGTTTAGTAATCGTTAATAAAAGAGAACAGAAGAAAATGGAAATAGGCAAGAACAAGTTGTGACTGCGGCCGTGTCTTTTCCAGAACAGCTTGCAACGCACAAACCTTCCAGCTACTCAAACTCAGATAATCATGTTTTAATTAATTGGAGATAGTTTTGAAACCGTGCAACTTCATTTCAGTACTAAGGAACAGACTCGATACTCAGTACTGATTCCGATACCACGGTGATGAGAAAAATCATAGTACTTTCTTTTATATTACCATATTTATATTACCACTTGTCTCGATACAGCTCAAGATCATTCTAAAGTTGTTCAGGAAAGCTCCGTTTCTATCCTGTGAATGTGACTTTTTTAGTATCAATACCTTCTTAAATGAGTATCTAGTTTCAATACCAGTTTCAGTATCTGATTTTCAATACTTTTGACAACTCTGCTTCATACTATACAATGATTGGCAAGTCATGTTTTATTAATTGCCATATTAGCCAAGGCAGGGCTACAAGACGAAACATGAGATAGATTTTTAAAGTAATTTTTACAAATTCTAGTTGAAAAAAGTACAATAAAAGTTGGATCTTACCTGTGTAGTTTTAGAATAGTCTATATCAGAACTAGTCTGTAACAAACCTGGTATTATATTGTGCTGAAAAGTACATTCTGTTCTATTGTGTTATCATTCTGCCATCCGCATTGGTAGTATCAACCGTTTTCCTGGGACAACACCACCACAAATAGATTTTAAAATAGCAATTTGTAATATTGAGGTAAAAAAAAATCCTGCAAAAACTGAATATCCTGTTGCCAAATTGTTACAAAACGTGTTAACCTTTTAACTTGGACCTCCTCAAAGAATAAATGTATTCAGCGTTATCTCCAGTGTATCTCCAAGGCGCTGTACTTCATTTTTACTTTCTTAGTTCAGCTTTATTCACGTTTTTAAGTCATTTTTAACAGTTTGCAGTGGCCCAAAGTTTTTTTTCCTCATTCACCTTATGCATTCTGAACATCCTAGTCATTCACGGACAACAACTTGCATGCTAACAGCGTACTTCCTGATACTCAAACAATATAACGCTTTATAATTAGATGCAAGCAGCTTACATCTCTTATTTTGACCTCAACAGCTGCTTATACAATATATCTGTAGTGGGGCAAGACACATTGTTTAAATACATGAAGAAAATTGCCTACAGCCACTTGTGAACTTGATGTTGGCTTTAAATACAAAATTTGACTTTATGTTTCTTGTAAATACTAAAATAGTCCTTAAAGGTCGTATACTTGTGAGTGTTAAGACATGTTATAATGTTGTTATCTCCTCAAAAACTCCAGGTATGTTTTTGGTGAGGAAACAACATTATAACATCAGAAAATGGCATAATATGGGTCCTTTAAAAATACCTATGTGTACAATTTATCTCCCTGTTACTTTTGACTCACTTCTCACTGTGTTGCTAATAGGTCCCTCTGCTAACGCTCTAACCCTGTGACTGCCCCGGCCCCAGCTCTGCGTGCCCAGCTGTGGTGTGGCTCTGGCCTGTATTTACCGCAGGATCTGGCCCCATTTAGAAGTGCTTAAAAGGTTATCTCCACCAGAACTGGACGCTCCGGCAAGAGGAGCACGCCGGGTTTGTGTCATTTGGGCAAAAACTGCTTTCCAATCTACAAGCAACATCTGTGACTGTTTCATTTGGGTTTTACTGTGATCAAATTGAAATTCAGTGTTCCGTGTGATACTAAAAATTGGATAATCTTTGGGTGTATTTCCTAAAAATTTGCAGTTTCACGATAAGAAATTCTGAAGTGCGATATTTTGCTGAAGAAAATATAGACGATAAACGATAATGTTGAAACAAATTTATTTAATTCAAGAGCAGATTTAAACCACAAAACTGGTCTAAATCTACAGTATCGTTAAAAAATCATGAGCTGCAAAATAAATGGTAGAATGGAACACTTAGTAGTTAGTTTGCATCTGAAATGAGCCATTAACTTTTAATGTAGTGCCAAAAAATAACCAAAAATGCAAAGAAAATGTACAGACGATAAATATTGACCACCAGAAATATTTTTCCAGCTTTCTTATGCAAGTCGATATAGTAATTATCGTGACAGACCCACTTAACATTTCAATACTGTTTTAAAAACATCTAAAAACATATACTAAAAAACTTAGTAGATTAGAATTGTATTAAAATGTGATAAATATTTTCTAAAACCAGCAAAACATGTAGTAAAAGTGCAAATTTGTGAATGAAGTGAATTACTTTGTAACTTTTGCATTGGGATGGTCACCACCTGCTTGTAGAAAGGTTATTGTTTTGGCTGGAAAGTTCCACAGTACAGCTTTAAATTATCTATGTTGCATTTATTGAATACCTGGTGTTTTATTAGTCTAAATACTGTAAAAAAAAAAACATTCCTTCCTTAGTTTGAGTGGACTTGTCTCCACAGATCTTACCTGTATTGGGTGATGTCACCTGTAAGTCTCCGTGGAGATCCGTGGAGTCTGTGGAACATTCCAGGAATAGCAATAACATTTCCATGGAGACAAGAAAAGTTGCATAGTGCTTAGGTTGCTTAGTAAATAAATCTCCTTATTTATTATCTTTAAAAATAACTTAAGTTGTAAATGTAAAGAAGACACAACAAATATTTTGGAATATGTTACATTGAGAGCAGATTCAATCCCAGCTCTTGTCAAGTTAATCCTGCTGTTGTGCCATTGAGCAAGACAGCAGCTGGACAACAGAATCAGCCATTTGCTCTGAGGATGAGCGTCTTTTTACAGACCTCACTGTTGTTTTTATCCGCACTGTAGGACAAAGTGATGAAGTTGAAAAGTAAAATGCTTAAATCAGCATCATGATTATTTTACATTTGACTAATACTTTAGTCTTCAAACTTTCATTTATTCGTTTCTTGTAGATTTTCTTTAGAGCCTTTTGTAACTGTAACAAAATTGAGTAGCCCAAGTCTTCTTCTATATAGGTATCAGACTGGTATCGGTATCGGTGAGTACACTAACACCAAACATCAGTATCGGATCGGCTCCCAAAAAATGGTATCGTAACAACACTAGTCACAAGATGGTACCATTAGCCAACAGTTTTTCAGTCGCTCTCACCTTTTTGTTGAAAGTCAAACACCTAAACAGGACCATGACAGAAGTGCTGCACGTTGCTGCAGCTAAACCGGAATTTCCCCCAGGATCAATAAAGACTCTCGCTCTCTTTCTCTCTCTTTCTCTCTCTGTCTCTCTCTGTCTCTCTCCTTCTCTGTCTGTCTCTTTTTCTGTTTCTATCTCTTTCCTCCTCTCTTTCTGTCTCTCTCTTTCCATCTCTCTCCTCCTTTCTCTGTCCCTCTCCTTTGCTGTCTCTCTCTTTCTGTCTCTCTCGGTTTGTCTTTCTCTGTCTCTCTTTCTCTGTTTCTGTCTCTCTCCCCAACTTCTTCCACACAGTATTTAATTTAACATTTAATTGTGTCTCCTGTTTTAATGAGTTTTTTAGTTGAGCTCTTAGTTATGTAAATGATATTGACAGTTTTTCTCTTTGCTTTGTGGAGTTTGTGGCATTTCTTCAAATTAAATTCACTTGTTTTTTCATTTTGCCATCTGGTCTGAACACTCACTGCATTAAGAATAATACTGTATACTCTCCCCCACATCCAAACAAACGTATCAGATGGAAACCTCCTTCGGACACAGATCAGCACCCACAAACACCTGGCCACAGCGCTGTGATCCTGAACCAAACAAGCACAGCGTGTGTCTAAAAGCCTTCTGAACACCGCAGGAATCAATAATATTAGCTGCTAAAGCGTGCTAAAGCGGTGATGCTATCTTAACTGCTTTGTGTATCACCTGGCTACGTTTAGAAAGCAACACAGTGTAGACTACAGCAGGGGTCGCCAACCTTTTTCCTTTTTATTAAACAAAATGCCAGAGAGCTGCTAATTAAGAGCCATGGTAAGCCTTAGATGGGTTCAGTTAGATGCCTGTAAAACATAAACCATTATCCAGTTATTAGAGAACAAAGTTAGGCATTGAAATAATACATTAACAATGGTAATGAATCGAATATGAATCGTTAAGCACAATAATATAATTCAGATATCCTTTGGCGAGCGACTCTGAAGGGTGTGGACTGTCAAAAATCTGCAAATGTGTTTATAAAAAATGTAAAAGCACCATGCAATCTTCCAAACTAGAGTTAAATTTTATATTATGCACTGTGTCCAGTTTTGACTCTTTACTTTGTGTGCCATATTTGATATTTACAAGAACATGTATTTTAACACGCTACTGTAGTAAAGTAGTAGTAAAGTTATCAATATAATTATTTTTTTTGTCTTGTATTGTAAAGCTGCATTTAAAGGTGCACTGTGTAACTTTTTGGCTGAGGGTCGGTCACCTGCTCGTTTCTATGGATATGCCATTGCTCTGCCTGGAATGTTCCACAGTATGACATTAAACAGCTCTACCTTACATTTATTCAATTACAGGTGGTTTTATAGCTCAAAAATACCTAGAAAAACAGGCATTCTGGCGGTGAGTGGGGTCGCCTCTCCACAGATGTGACCTGTAACTTGGTCTGGTTTGGTCTTCATGAAGATAGAAAGGTTTAATGCCATACTGTGAAACATTCCAGACAAAACAACATCTCCATGGAGAAAAGCATTTGAATTACAATTAGACATTTTGTTAGTTTATCTTTAGTAATGTTGTCCCGATACTAAAATAATTTCGAATTTGATTTTAATACAAAGGAATAAACTCAATAAAGATCGCGATACCAAGATGACAATAACAACCATCTTTCTTTAGACAGTAGAATGTGATTTTCAACATTAAATCGTACTTTCTTTTATATTACCAGTGCCTTATATATGTGTAATTCAGTCACACAGGTACTTGTTCTGATACAGCTCAAGGTCTTTCTAAAACTATTCAGGAAAGGTTCATTTCTGTCCTGCGGATGTGACTTTTTTATTATTATTTTATCACTTAAATGAGCATCTTGTTTCGATACCAGTTTTCGTATGGATTAGTATCTGATTTCCGATACTTTTGACCACCTTATTTAGGACACATCTGCCATGCCTTCATTACACATTTCCTTAGTTTTAATAGTGACGGCGCTTCCAGCTGAAGAGCCTGGGAGTTGTAAAGGAAGCAAGATTTTCTCTCTCCCCTCCCACTCTTAGTCGTTCAAACTCATCGCCATGGAGACGTGAGTGCGGTCTAAGCGAAGGTTGAGCTACTGCCGACCATCTCACCAGCGCGCTTTTCACGATTTCACTCTTTTGAAAACCTGGAGCCTTTTAACCATTGTAAAAGTGACATTAATTTTTTGCTAAGTGTTAAATGGGTTTTCTTTTGTCTCTGTGTTTTTCAGATGCAGTGCTGAGATGAGCAGCCCGGCAGCTCTCTGACAAGCACTGACTTGAGTTCAGCAGCAGCACTGAAAACTCTGGTCAAGGTGAGTTTTATTGTAGTTTCTTTAATTATAGGAGAAGAGTGGAACGTAAACTGTTTTCTTTTAGTAGTAAAATTCCTGCATTTAGAGTATGAGTGGGAGATATAGACAGAAAATATTTTTTGATTGACCCAAGTACAGTATTTTTTTTTAACTGGGGTTCAAGTATCGCACAAAAGTGAATGGACAGGACGGTTGTCAAAAAAATCATCATATACCTTTGTTTGGTGTATGTCTTTGTTTTAGTGTCTGTTGTTTTTGCAACTTTTTGACAATTTTATATTTTATATTAAAATTTTGTATAGCTACCATCAATTAAAATGGTTGATCTTGTAGACACTATTTGGCCCAATCTCAATTCTCCCCCTTCACCCTCTGTCTTAGCCTTAACCCTCTGTTGTGCGCGTTCACGAGAGACAGAGGAGTATCCCAATACTCTTTTCTGTAAGTGTGAGGGATAAGGGGAAGGGCTGTTCACCCCTCTTAGCAGAGCTTTTGCAGATGCACCCTTTGCGCAAAGGGGATAGGCGTGGCTAATGCAAGACGCAGCAAAAAGCAACATGGCGCCGAAGGAATCGCACAAATGTAAGCATTTTGCACTCAAGAACCACATAAAAAGTTGTATGAAACTGTAGTAACTTTTGAGAAGTTGTAGGTATACTCATGGCGCCAGCATTTACACTTCCGTATTGGGGACCGGCACTTTTAGCGGCGCTAGGCGATGACGTCATATTGTTGCGACTGCAAAGGGGTGTCCCATTTCTAAGGGTTTAAAACAAACCCTTTGCCTTCTCCCTCTGTTTAAAGACAGAGTGTAAGGGCGAGGGCGAGGGTTAAAACAAAGACAGAGGGGTACAAAAGAGAATTGAGATTGGGCCTATATCTCCAGTCCCTCATTTAGGGCTCTACTGTTGTCCAAACGTTATGAGGGGGAAAAAACCTGCAGTAAAATTTAGCATTTCTAGATGAACTTGTCTTTATAAGAGAAATGCACTCTGTAAAAAATAACTACAAAATGTAAAGACAAAATGTAAAGACACAGTATGTATCACCTACATTATTCCATGGAAATAGAACTTTGGAACATTCTCCATGGATATAGATAGATGGATGGATAGAAAGATAGAAAGATGGATAGATAGAACAAAGGAACAACATTCCCATAGAAACAAGCGGGAGGAGGCCCTGTGGAGATGCAAGCTCTCAGAGTTAGGATGTGTGTTTTTCTGCGTGTTTCAGTGCAATAAACACAACCAAAATGGAAAAAAAAAACATGCTTTTATTTCAGTCTGTTTTTTGGCAAAAGAAAGTTACATACTGTGGCTTTAACACAGGAAAGAAATGTAATAATGGTGATTTATTAAAAATGACATGTTTTGCCAGCCATCGTTAATTAGCATACCTGTCATAGTTATGCATTGATGTCAACCCCCCAACTTATATTTCGTTTTTGTTTCGCAGCCCCCAATGTGTCAATGAGGCCGCCCCATCCCTACATGCTCTGGGAAATATGTTGACCTTATTTTGAAACCCTCCGACCTTCACCCTCCACCCTTGCCCAGTGTCCCTCCCTGGTCCCCTTCCTGTCCCACCGCCATGACCAGCCTCAAGCGTTCCCAGACGGAGCGCTCAGTCGGGGGCTCCGTACCGGCCTCCGACGAATTCTACACCCGCCGCTTACGCCTGCCCAACGGAGGAGCCCCCCCGCCCCGCAGTGAGAGTGCCCACATCTCCTCCTCCAACACCGGCACCAACCCCGGTGTTCCTAAAATGGGTGTGCGTGCTCGGGTCGCTGACTGGCCACCCAGAAAAGACGGAGGGAGCGGTGGCGTTTGGCATATCACCGTGGAAACCGATTCGCCCAGTTCAACCACGACTTCGTCTTCTGGTTCCGGAAGCGGGGATCGTGAGAGGATTATGGGATCCGAAAGGAGCGAGAGATCGGAAAGGAGTGAACGATCTGAGAGAAGTGAGCGATCGGAGAGAGGAGGTAGCGGTGGTGGTGGTGGTAGTAACGTATCCGCCGTTACAGCCCATACTAACCTATCCACTAAGCTAGGCCACCTCATCAGCCCGCAAGACTCTTCAATGCTACGCAACATTCAGAACACGCTCAAGAACAAGATGCAAAGCAAGGGCAAAGACAATCGCTTCCTGTCCCCGGATGGTTATCTGGGATCACCACGGAAGGGCATGCGGCGGATCAGGCAGCGAAGCAACAGTGATATCACCATTAGCGAGTTGGACGGGGATAACGAAGGCTGGTCGTTTTCAGGCTGGACTCCGATGCATCGCGAATACGGAAGTACATCGTCCATAGACAAACATGGGGTGTCTGGAGAGAGCTTTTTCGACATGCTAAAAGGCTATCAGTCTGCTGAGGCGCCAGATCAGAGAAGTCCAGCTCCAGAGAGGCTTTCGGAGTTGCTAACAGTTGCTCCAATCAAGCAAGCTGCCTTAGATCTACCTGATGGACCGCTTGTCAAAGGGAGTCCAGCGAGTCGAATGAAGGACAGGGAGAAGCAGTTGAAAAGGAGGTCTAAATCGGAGGCAGGGAGTGAGTCTATATTTCGTAAACTGCGTAGCGTCAAAGTGGAAGGCGATACGTCCAGAGCGGGTTCGGACGCGGAGGATGGAGGGAAAACAGATGAGAGCGGGCCCCCTCTCAAACCGTGGGTGTGCCAGAAGGGTTTCGCCCATTTTGATGTCCAATCTTTGCTCTTCGATCTAAATGAAGCCGTACAAAGCAGACAGTGTGGGTCCAAGCGTAAAAACACAACCACAGGGGCATCGGCTGCGGCTGCCGCATCCGCCTCTGCCACTTCCTCACTTTCGTCCAATCAGAGTGGAGTGTACGGGTCCCCATGTGGATCGCAGGAGGAGCTTAACACGAAGGACGGATCAGGACATGGGACTAACCCAGCACTGGACCCAGGGGACGACAAGAGCAACGAGCTGGTCCTGAGCTGCCCCTGTTTTAGGAATGAGATTGGAGGAGAAGGGGAAAGGAGTATAGCACCTGCCAAACAGGTAACTACTGTATTAACTATTGAGCTTCATAGTGCCGTGTGGGGTGAAGAGTCGTATGGCTTTGCCATGTGAGCATTACTGTTCAGGGTTAGGTATTCTATGTAAACAATATCAATTTGTTTAAAAAAAAAAAGAGAAGTAATTGCAAATATTACTCTGTAGTTACTGTGTTACAGGCAGCTCAGTTAGTCAGTAATGATCAGAATGTTCTGTTCCCCTTCCTGGTATTACATAATATACATAATATACATTATAGGTCGGACTTTTATTTTTTGTTAAAGAAAATGCCATTTGAGACTTTTACCTTTACTTTTATATTAAAAACTACCAGGTCTAACTCCCTATTTTGTCCAATTAGGCATGTTTCTGAATGAGAACTTTGTAGAAGCAATTCATGGTGCAACATTAGAGTGACAGACGAGACTAAGTGGGCAGAGCTAACATTTCAAACTGAACTACATGTTCCTCAGTCATGGGTAAAAATCAGGTACAGAGCCTTTTGCTGAAGCTGAACTTGAATTTCCCTCAGGATCAATAAAGTATCTCTCTTGCTCGCTCGCTCTCTTGCTCTTTCTCTCACTTTCTTTCTCTTTCTTTCTCTCTCTCTTTAAGTGCTCTGGGATTGGTGGTTGTGGAAGATGCTGCTGCCATTATGGCAGTCAAGGCTGTCAGTCAGTCCCAGGGCAGCTATGGCTATAGTTACAGATTACAATTATGACCATGACTGCTAATCACTATTAGAAAAAGTGCTCATATTGTACAGCTGACTTAACAAATGTACTGTACTCTATTTAATTTAGATGTCCATTCACTAGAGGCTCATTAGTGTCATGAGTATTTCACAGTGACAAGTGAAAACTGTACTAGTTTTACACCTTGGTCCTCTCAGCAGGGCAGCATTGGCAGTGGGGGCAGTAGCAGCAGCAGTTCTTCGGGCAGCACAGAGGAGGGGCCCCTGGATGCCACCCTCTCGTCTCACTTCACCAACGCAGGCGTCGCTGTGCTGGAGGCCCCCAAGGACGGCCCGGGGCTGCACACGGACCGCTCCAAGAGATACATCGTGGAACATGTGGACCTGGGGGCGTACTACTACAGGAAGTACTTTTACCTACGAGGTGAGCAGTGTGACAAGTTTTAATGTTGAAATGCTGATCTATGAAAATGTAAATAAATCAGATCTGTTGACTCTATAGAAGTCTTAATCAAAAATAAATCGGTCAACAAAGATTTAAAATGACTTTTATAGCACTGGGCTTATAGAGACAGTAACACGTCATAGTGGAAGGCATGAGCTGGTGTGGGTAAAAACACTTCAATTGGAAACAGAACTTTTTCCCTTTTAAGCTTTTTCCTGGCTACTTGATTTGTGCATTTTAAACAACTAATTCGGGTTATTGAGGCTTGATGGGCATTGTTGACATAGCTTTAGCCCAGAAAGTAAACCGATTTTTCTATTGATTAAAACACAACAGATGACGCTAGTGTCACTGTAGCAAATAGAAACAGTTGTACAGATGTTAATTTTTGGTCCAAGGGAAGATCTTCTGGTCAGCAGAGTGTTATCTTCCTGCGCTCCCATTCAACAGCAGGGCCCCAGGAACTCACAGTCCTGTCCTTGAGTCCAAGCAGCAATGTATTATATTGTATTCTGTGTGTGTGCAGCTTCCAGGTCTTCACTGACATTAACTTTAGCATTAATACATCTAGATACAAGTATAATAGCAAAGCGCGTAGCTAAATGTGTATAATTTATAACCATGTATATCTGCTTTTGGTACCAAGCATATAACTTTAATAGTTTGTGGATTTTTATTAAAGGGCCCATATTTTCTGATCTTTATTTCCTCGTCAGAAACATACCCAGAGTTATGTTTTGTTTCATTCACACGTTTAACACACAAACCCTGCAACTCAAACAGAAAACACTCTGTTCCACCTTGTGAAGTCATGTGGTAATACAGGAAGTGCTCCACTGTGTTTTTAAACTACATACACTTCAATAGATTTGGATAATTTCAGAATATTTTCCCTTCTCTACTAAGCAAAAGGTAAAAGGTAACTGTTCACTTAAAAAATACCAATACATGACATGGGAGAAATAGACAGACTAATAATAAAGAGTTACTCCAACATGTGTGAATGAAACAAAACACAACTCCGGGTATGTTTTTGAGGCGATAACAACATTCTAACATGGCTCATATGTGTCCATTTTGCATAATATAGGACCTTTAATAGGTACTGACTTGCTGACATCCATACGCTTTAAAAAAATACTTTAACTAGCCTAATTTTGATGCTGTTTTTCTCTGTAGAGCATTGGAACTATCTAGGTGTGGATGAAAACTTGGGGCCGGTGGCGGTGAGTCTGCGCAGAGAGAAGCTGGAGGAGCACAAGGAGCACGGGCAGCAGTACAACTACAGGGTCATCTTCAGGACCAGTGAGGTACTGCTACTTCCACACCGCAATATGATTCTCTAAAAGTGCTTTTGACAGGCTTTCATGGTTTTCTAATTATTACTTGACTTGGTGGGTACTTGTGCTAAATATTTATCATGGTTTTACATAATTTAAGGGGCAGTTTGTGGGGGAAAAAAAGTTGAAGGAAAGTACAAAATTATAGAAAGTAGCGGTGAATTCTAGAACAGAATACCTCTACCTATGTCTTTGTCGAAAATGCAGAGAAAAACACATTTTACTAACACATTTTTCACACATTTTTCAACACAATAAATGGAATTCACAATGTGACAATACAGAGCACTCGCTGTACTGACTGACGCTACAGCGAGGTCTGTGTGGGAGTCAGATGTATACCACAGGCTCTGCTACTGGCTCAGCGCGTTATAAAAGAACTGCATTCATGTAAAGAGGAGCGCTAATACAACTAAAACTAAAAACAAAAAAGCTAATTGTGCTATCTCAAATGTGTTACTCCATAAATCTTTGATGGCAAACAATAGGAACATTTCTAGATATTTGTTTTCTTTTGTCAACTATAGGATGTATATTATTACAATTGTGAGAAATATTGGTAAAATGCAACAAAACTGAATCAAAAATGCAAATGTCATCATATCTTTAGATCAAATTCATGCTGTGAAAAGGAGTTCAAGCTCAATCTTATCTATTTTGCATTTATCCATGCATTTTAGACTGTTGCCATGATTAAAAATTTCAAACAAAACTTTATATTTTTTTGAATGGTGGAAAGTCCTCAAAATGTTGGGAAGCTGTTAAACATGATTACAGTAAAAACATATTCTGGTCTCTTCTGCTTGTCTCCATGGAGATAAATACTATGGGACATTCCAGGCAGAGCAGAACCGTCTCTATGGACAGACCAGCTCGACCAGCACCTACACAGCGCACCTTTAATGAACTAAAGCAAAGGACCATGATTTATGTAGTACTCGGTGTAGTTTTTACCATTTTAGAAAATAAATATAACCGCGATTTTTCTGACTATTATTCTACTGATTAGATTTCCAGTATATGTTTAAAGAGCCCATAATTACACTATTTTCTGATCTGTTATAATGTTGTTTCCTCATTAAAAACAGACCTGGAGTTGTGTTTTGTTTCATTCACACGTTTAACACACAAACCTTGCATATTTAGGCTGAGTTTTGTTCTCTAACAGAAAACATTTTATTCCATTTTGTGACGTCATGTGGTAATACAGGTGCTCCACTGTGTTTTTAAACTCCATACACCTTCGCTAGAATCTCTAACGTGGCTTAAAGCTCACAAGAATCAATTTTGTGTAATACAGGACCTTTAAAAAGTAGAATTCTGTTCAGAGTTCACATTCTAAACAACTCCAGGAGTGTTAACGTTTGACAAAAGACTGAAATATGAACCGATAAACTAATACAAGAATCTCATGCATTAAAGAACATGTGTATTCTTTCTTTCGTTTTTCGTTTTCCATTTTCGTCTTTCCTTTCATTTCTATTTAATTATCATTTTAAAACGCACTACTACTAAGACTAATATGGCCTCTGATAAATGGCAGATCTCTTCCTCCTCCCTTCTCCGTCAGCTCTAATCTTTGAGTCAGTGGGCAGGTCTAAAATAGCGCTTTCAGGATTGGAGTGGATAAGCTGCAGAACCGAAGAGCGCCGTGAGTAATGGTCCCTAAAGATGACGCACGACCCGCCGCACTGCCCCCTTCTCCGCTCTTTAATTACTATTTTCAGAGATTGCAAAACAGGTCCATAGCATCAGAGTGTGGTGTGGTGCTTAAAGGGCAGTATGTTTGTGGTATTATGAACTAGTGTCGACACTTGATAAATACAGTGATGTCTATGTGCTCTTATACTTGTTCTAATACAACTCAATGTTCATTTCTGTGCTGTAAATGTGACTTTTTTTAGTATCGATACCTGTTCATATGAGTATCTGGTTTCAATACTAGTTTTAGTATCGATGAGTATCTGATTTTTTATACTTTTGACAACCCTTTTATGAACAGTGGTGTCAAAAAGTTTTCAGATTGTAAGAAATTGGTAGAATCTGCAGTCAATTGAAACGAATTGTTGAATGGGCTGAATGATTTTTAGATATTTTCTTTCTCGCTGCAAAATTTAAAAATTTAAACTGAGGGAATGAAAGGGTGAAAACTGTATTCATGGCTTTCGCTGTATATGCAACATTTTGAGGACTTTTTCCTATTCAAAACATTTAATATTTCAATTTAATTGGTTAATCACTATGGCAGCAGTCCTAACGCTTCGTCATTCACAAACCCATGGACAGCAGGGGTGCACAAACTTTTTTTTACTTTGAGGGTGAGAATGAATCATAATAATTTGTGATTTGAGTCGGCAATTCTTAAATTCTCCATTTCCCGACAATTTTGCTGTCCTATTTTACATGCTAAAGATTCTTCTGCAAATAGGTTTATGTCTTCAATTATTACATTTTTAAGGGGGTAGACTGCTTTGGTTTCAATTTGCAGCCGTTTTTCTGTGCAAAACTGAATCAAAATAAACACTCCATACAATGGCAGTGATTTATTTTATACATTTTCTTCAGCAATACATCACACTTCAAAATATGACAAAAACAAATCTACTTTAGGCAACCCTATCCAAAACCAGTGTACCTAACCCACACAAAAACAATTTCTAGGTTAATTTTAAAAGCCACTCCCCCACTCAAAAACTCCATCTATCTATTAGCTAGCGGACAATATTCAGGTCACGCCATATCTGTCTTCAATTATTCATACTTGAGCAATTTAACTTCTTCCTTGGCTTCTTCTGCAATAAATAAATAACATTCATTGATTTTTGCTGAGCTAGTCTATTTACTGCATATTGTTTTGTGTACAAGCGGGAAGTAGTTTGATAAGTCTATTCTTAGCAGGAACATTGCGACTTTGAGACTTGTTAATGAGCCTGTTCTGCAGCTATTACACCAAGAGCCACTGGAGAGCCTTCTCAAACACGGAATACAACAACTCTGTTATTCCTCATTACGGAATCATCTGTGTTTGAAGCCACATGTAAAGGAATGAGTTTGGAGTGCTCGTTTGAAACATGTTGAGGTAGTTGTATGGGAAAGTTTTTGTATTTTCTTTAAAGGCGCATTGTGTAACTTTTCTGGTGGAGCGTCTTTGCTTTTCTCCATGGAGATGTTGTTGCTTTGTCTGGAATGTTTCACAGTGTGGTATTAAACCTTCTATCATCATGGAGATCAAACCAAACCAATTTATAGGTCAGATCTGTGGGGAGTTAATTTTGTTTCATACTGTGGAACATTCCAGGCAGAGCAATGGCATCTCCATAGAAACAAGCAGGTGACAGACGCCCAACCGAAAAGTTACACAGTGCTGTTACCGCCCCAAAAACAGACCTGGAGTTGTGTTTTGTTTCATTCACACATGGGTAACCCTTTATTATTAGTCTGTCTACATCTCCAAAGCTCCAAATGCTTTGTCCCTCCTTGTGATGTCATGAAGTGGTAGTTTTACCTTTTGTTTACTAGAGATTGGAAATTCCAGGGCTGAAATTATCCAAATGATTCTAGTGAAGATGTGTGAAGTTTAAAAACACAATGGAACAGAGTATTTTCTGTCTGAGAGAAGAACTCAGCCTAAATATGCAGAGTTTGTGCGTTAAACATGTGTGAATGAAACAAAACACAACTCCAGGTCTGTTTGTGATGAAGAACATAGATCAGAAAATTGTGTAATATGGGCGCTTTAAAGCTACCATCTGCAATTTTATTCAATTTTTTTTTTTGTTTTGTTCATCCGTAGATGCCAGATGTAAAACTTTTTAGCTCTCATGTGGTCATGCAGGTGCCGTGCCACTTCCACTTTCCTTTAGTAAATTATACAAATGAAGTTGGTTATAAGACTTGAACAAGCTTTATAGACCCACAAAGAAATAATAACTTTGACACTGCAGCTCAAAATACTATACAATAAAAAAATAAAATAAAATAAAATAAAAAAATCTTAATAATAAAAGCAGAAATCTAAACAATAGTGATAATTATGAAAATACTAAAAAAAAAAACAAAAAAAAACAATGTATAAAATCTGTATACTGCATAAAGGTCCAAGGTAAAATAATCCAGAGTAACATAGAACTATAATTCCATTTAACTGTGCTATATTAGGACTCATAATAGAAAGACTTGTGTGTATTTGTTCTGTCTTGCTAAATCAGAATATTTTCCTTCTTTTTTTCCCTTTTCTTAGCTGAATACCTTGCGAGGCTCTATCCTGGAAGACGCCATCCCCTCCACATCCAAACACGGCCTGGCTCGAGGGCTCCCCCTAAAGGAGGTTCTGGAGTACCTGGTGCCGGAGCTGAACGTGCACTGTCTTCGTCTGGCTCTGAACACGCCCAAGGTCACGGATCAGCTCATGAAACTGGACGAACAGGGGGTAAGGGCCACACTTCTAGTCACTTCTACATTCAGTTTGGATCCAATAGAGCGTGAAAAAACTCTGTCAAACTTGAGACGATCCAACCACAGCCGCTTATTTGTATCACATGTCTCTCCAAAATTCTCGTAACCTTCAAAACAAAATATATAACTTCTTTTAGCTGAGATAAATGACAGTTTGGTGCTTTGATTCTTGATTCTGTTCTGTTTCTCAGTCCTTAATGTCGATTTTTTTCCATTTTTATATGTAAGCAGCCATGTGACACAAACATAGCATGCGTCTCTCTGATTGGTTAATCCGCCTGTCAAATCAGGAAGACGGGATACGACTCCAGATCCACTCGTCTTTGTAAAGTTTTGCCAAAGCGTGTGGTTCTGGTCACGTAAACACATCACCATTTGAACACGAGGACTGACTCAAATTTAGGAATAACCAGTGTTGCCAGGTCTGCTTCTTCATAGTGACTTTGGGCTTCTTATTTGTAAAGCTAGTTTTATTTTTGCAAATTTTGATAGGGTGGGTTTCGTTTTATTATGATTTTTTTTGCTCTTAAGAGTTCACGTGGGATCTAGAGTACACAGTTCAGATGGGTGTGGCAGGTGGATTAGCCAATCAGGTTTGTCCGTATCAAAATAAATATGGCTGCTTACGAGGAAAAAGGAAAAGGGGGAAAAAATATCTGAAAATATACTGAAAAACATTGCAGATTTCCACAGAATCAGTGAGCGAAACACTAAACTCTCAGGTGATATCCATGGGTTTTAGAATGATGAAAAATAATAATCGTTGCCATATCGATGAACAATTTACAACAAAATTTTATCCTTTTATATTGTTTGAATGTCCTCAAAGCTCCTTTGTTTCACATGCGTCATTGAAATAAACAACTCTTATTGTGGTAACCAGCCTGATATCCCTGTGTATAAAAGTACAGTTATATCATTCTGTATCTGCCAAAACATGATTTTTTTGTTCCTTTTTTCATTTCCATCTTGCGTTAATAGACTGAAATAGTAGACTGAAATACAGGCTTTTTATGTTTGAAAGCTGTTACTGATGTTAAATACGTTTTTAAAAATATATACGTGGCTGGACTCGCTTATTGTTTTTTTTTTTCACAGGCTTAGTGTCTTGTTGCTCTCAGAAAATATGGCAACGCAGAAAATAACTTGGCTGTTATGCTTTATTTGTATTAATTTTGGACATTTGTGCTTTGTTATTTTAATCTTTTATTACCTATAGGGAAATTTATGTATAATCCTTGGTCTTTCCCATTTAAAAGTTTGGATTATGGGTCTCATTTACCTGACCAGCCAGAGCCACACGCTTTGACAAAACTTTACAAAGACGAGTGGATCTGGAGCCGTATTCTGTCTCCCTGATTTCAGAGCGTGTGTGATTGACAGGAGGATTAACCAATCAGAGAGACACATGCTCCATTCACAGCAAAAACAAACGTGGTTGCTTACATCTTTAAAAAAAAGGAGAAAAATCAATAAAAATAAAAAAAAAGAAATGAGAATCAACAATCGAAGCACCAAACTATTTCTTATTTCAGGTAAAAGAAGTTATATATCTTGTTCTAAATGCTACGAGAACTTTGGAGGGGAGATCTTCCGCGTTTGAGAGACACGTGATGCAATTTATTTTATTTTTTTCATGCTCTATGGTCCATCTAACTGTAGTATGTTTGAATATTTGTTTACAACATTATTTAGATCTACCTTATCCATGGTTTGGTTTCATTTTAGACCTGGTTTAGCCCTTAAGTCTGGGTTATAGTTATAGTCTGGGTTTTGATCTGGTGCTACTCAAAAAGCCAACAGAAACAGATGTTATCATTTAGCTCTGGTTGCCATGGTAATGTGTCAACTTGCTATGAACAGGCCTAAAATGTAAATTTTATGGTACAAGTTGAGATGAGGATAGTAGGTGACAAATTTGTTTTTGTTTTTTTGTCTTTAAAGTTACTACTGCAAACATGTTGACTACCCCAAATCATTTTCTAACCTAACCTACCCTTACCGCCGTTTTCCACACTTTAACCTAATCCTGTTCCTAAATTTAACCAAACCCTAACCCTAAACGTAATCAAACTATAACCTTAACCATTAACCGTAACCTGTTTCGAACCTTAAAACAGTTTAGCATTAAGCGTGTAAAAAGAGAAGAGAACAACTGTCCAAGAGCACTTCCTGATTTATATATTTAGTCCTATTTATAAATAAGCAGTTATTTATATATACAGTATATATATTGGTTCCACTATTAGTACCAGTATTTTTATGTGCCATTTTTGAACAGAGTTGAAATAGAACTAGAAGATATAGCTGGATGTTTACACAATTACATTTTATTATTTTTACAAACGTGAACAGTTAATTTGTGAATTTAACTTCAAATTAAAATAAATCTGTGGGCCTCACTATGGATTTTAAAAGCTAAATATCGGTATCGGCAAACATTGGTTATCAGCCACAGCAGTAGAACATATATTGGGTATATTGGCCAATCCCTATGAATAAGAATTTGTTTTTAATGTTTACCAGGAAGAAAAAGGTTAAATTAACACATGGACCGTTGAAATTGAGCACACGCAAACAAAATTACACAAAGTCAAAATGTTGATTTGGCAAATGCAGTATTTCTCCATTAAAAAGTCAAATTCATTACCAGTAAATTTTTGGTTTAACTTTCCCCTCATAGCACCCGTGTCAGTGGCTCATTTTGACTGTGACTATAATAAAAAGTGCTGCTTATGTTCCAGGTGTAATCATCCGGAGCTGAACTCTGTAAATGTCAGCATGATCTCTCTGTAAAATGGTGCCATAGAGATCACTGCTGAGCTTCTTCTTAAAATGCCAACACGAGTCCTGTCGAAAATGTCAACACCCCTAACCCGACTGCACCAATACATGTATAGATAATAGAATAACTCATACATTTACCCTCTCTATTCTCTGTCTGGGTATGACGCTTATTCTAGAATACTTTTAGCAACAGGAGAAGCTAAAACAGGAGAAATCTGGACTGAGTTTAAATCAGTAGCTCTCAGACTTTTCACACCAAGTTCCACCGAAGGTAATATTCATCTTTCCGAGTACCACCACAAACTAAACTAAACCCTGACGTCATAAAGCCTGGCCTAAAAAGAGGCAAAACCAAGTCCAAAGTGAAACTAACTCCTGGTTAACTTGCTTCTAAATGATGATCAGCCATACGAAAGACAAACATGAATACATTTGTCTCTGAGTAAAAAAAAAAATCTCAAACTGCAGAGTACATGTACCACAGTTTGAGATACACTATTCTAAATGATAAAGTACATTAAGGAATTGTAGCCTGCACAATCACAACTAAACTTGGGTTGCCAGTGTCTTAACCTGCAGATGGAGGACACATACTAGTTTTTCTCAGTATATGGACAGGCCACGTCTCATGCGAAAGCTCAGAACTTCCAGAATTCACTCACTAAGCTGCAGAGGCTGCACTAGCACTGTCTGTCATCACTTCACATCAGAGTTTAAACCAACTGGATTTCAGCATTGAGTTGTTATCAGTAAAAGCTATATTTAATTTGAACATGTTTTTCTCTTATGTCAGGAGCGCTAAGTTATGGTTATGGAATTTAAACTCAAATTGTTCCTTTAATAGTAACTAATAAAAATAATCCAGTCCAACATTTTTAGATGAATTGAGAAGATAAACACACAGTTACATTGCTCTTTTCTGCAGGTTCCAATTGTTAACAGCCTTGTCTTGTCCTCTTGTACTGTTATGTGTTGTGTGTAGCTGAGTTTCCAGAGGAAGGTGGGGGTCATGTACTGCATGGCGGGGCAGAGTGGAGAGGAGGAGATGTACAACAATGAGTCGTCCGGTCCTGCTCTGGATGAGTTCTTACACCTGCTCGGAGAGAGAGTCCGCCTCAAGGGCTTCACCAAGTACAGAGCCCAGCTGGACACCAAGAGTACGTACTTGTATCTCACTTTACTCTTATCTATGGAACATCGAAGGGCTGTTAAAGTAACTTGTGTAGGTTAAATGTACCTTAACCTTAACCTTTATTGTCCCACAAAGAAAATCTCTGTGCTGCAGGCCACATTCCACACAGTGACCAGACAGATGTGTGTCAGCACAACATTTGGACTACACTTTCTGTAAAGATACAAAGAGAAATAGTTCATAATGAGCTGAGGGATAGTTTTTCGCTTAAAAAGGGGTTAGAGTTTGGTGTTGAATCATATTTAATGTTGTTTAATTGAATAGTTTTAAAATTACATCTTAAAATCTTCTTGCAACCCCCAGCTCAGTGCCTCGTGACCCCTAGTTGAGGAACCATTGCCTCATGTTATGTGCGCAGCCATTTAGAAATAGTCATGCAATGCCTCTTCTGGTCTAAGTGTTCCTAACGGTAGGTTTCAGTCACATTTCTGACCCTGGAGGTCTCAACACTGTAACCTTGCTAGTAAGATGAATTCTTGTGAGTTTGTTTTGTTAGGCTTCAGCTGAATGCACTTGTGATAGGCCTGGAGACTGGGCAGTCACAGGGCAGTGTTGTGGTTTGGGTGGACGCCAGCGCCCAAAGAAACCAAAACAAACATGGCGACGGCGACAGACGTACTTCAGACTATTTAGTTTATGAAAAACATGCAGAGGGAAGTGCTTTGAGCGTTTGTGGACAGGAAAGATGTCTGTGTTTTTCCTCACAACTCGATGTGACAGATGTTTGTTGTGATGCTTCCACCAATCAGAGTGAAGTATTTGTTTGACCATTCTGATCACTGGTTCCGTTCCAGATATAGTACACATAACAAAAGATCACCCAAAATCTGATTCTGGTTTCAGTGATGACAAATACCTCTTATATTTGGCTTTTAAGGTTTGTCAATATTGCCTTTAATTACTTCTGTTACAAATACTCCATCTGTTACTGTATGAAAATGGCTTGATTTTTATGAATCATAACATTTAATTCCCTGTATAAAGTATCACATTTGGCTCAAATTGAATGACAATGACTTGGCTTCATTTGTAGTCCATGTTGGTGCACTCGCCCTCTCCGTGTCCTTTTGTTTGTCCACTAGTTCAGCCTGGTTTAGACGTATTGTATTAACTCTCTCTCTCCTCGGTGATCTTTACTTGTCTGCTGTAATGCTAAACAAACCCACACTCAAATCAAATGGCATAGTCCTGATTGCTCCCTGAGGAACTGTAATTAATTGCTGTAATTGTGCTTGCTTAAGAATGGCCTGTGCAACACCTTGTGACCACTTTGCTGCCTGAACAAAAGGAGGAGGAGAGACAGGGACACTCGCTCATAATTAGACAGTTTAATGTAGTTTCACATCGCCGGAGGAAATGGATCGTGGGTAGAACAGCTGAAAGACAAATCGAACTCAAATCCAGAACTGATTACGAACGGTGAGGTAATTATTTAACTAATGTCCCCTTCAGAGATCACAATACCCCGTTTCCATAGAGACCATGCAGAGCTGTGCAAAGGTGGTTTGAAGTGCACAGGTTTGTTGCTGTAGTTAAACTTGTGAGTTATTTTTGTGAATACTATTAAACTCTAATACTGCTATTACATTTTCATTGCAAAAAAGTTAAAAGTCTCATATTACTCCTCAAAAACATGCCCTGCGTTGTCGTTTGTTTCATTCCTTTTGTTTGAGCAATCCTTTATTATGGATCTGTCACCATCTGCAAAACTCAAAACGCTCTGTTCCACCTTGTGATGTCATGCAGTGAATTACCACACAATAATTACTGTATAAAATGTCTAGGCTGCAATCGATATTCTAATGTCACTCTGCTGTTTGAGGTTGAGTATTGAATCTAAAACGTGCTGTCAGCTTTAATAAAGGTTTATACATGTGACTGTGCAATTAATGAATGAATTTTAATCGAGATCGAGTTTCTTTCATGTTTAATCAATGCCAGTGATCAGTTTGGGTCTTTTTGATGGAGGTCCACAGCCAGTCCTCTGTCAGTAAAAGCATTTGGTTTGGAGCAGAATTTTGGAGGAATGTTTTTGTGTAAAATGGCAGTGATTAAATGTTTGTCTTGTTTGTTTATTGAATCAATACTGTAAACCATTTCTTACAGAGGGCGTATTAGGCTAAATCTGTTTTATTTATTTTCTACCATGTTATGATGTTCCCTAATCAAAAACATGCCTGAAGGTTTTAAATGTCATCCATGCATGTTTGAGTAATTTAGTGATCTCTCCCAGGGCCCTATTCAAATCCTTCTTATAAATGGCTGTGAGATTCTGTCCAAAACTCACAAGCCTATGCTCCCACACAACAATTCTCCATAAATATACAAAAGCAGGATACAAAACTGTACACAACAACCTGCAATGGAATGGGATGCACGCTAAATTGTGTTGCGATAGCGCTCTGAAGGGGGAGTGACTTAGAGCGGAGGGCAAAGGGAGGGGACACTCTTGTAAAACATGTTAATACGTTGGATTCGGTGAATATAGCATTTTGAGAACAATAAAAGGTAACCGTCTAAAAATATTGTCTTTTTTTTGCAATATCTTTCAGCCCTATTTACAGCCATGCCAGAAAACAAACAAAAAACTCCAGCCGCAGGTGGTATGTGTGAAAAATTTTGAAAATAACATCTTGTTTCTCCAACAGCTGATTCCACCGGGACCCACTCCATGTACACAACCTACAAGGACTACGAGATTATGTTCCACGTGTCCACTATGCTCCCCTACACCCCCAACAACAAACAGCAGGTACGCTACACCACTTCAGTATCACTTTTATTAGTTGCCTTCACGTTCTAGGATTAGTTTACGTCATAATTTCAGATGGAGGAGGCGGCGTCTGTTTACGTCTATGGGAGATTTACTGGTATTGAAAGAAATATCCAAATTTAGGTTCAACATTAGTGGATCTTTTTGTTTGGGATTGACTTCATAAACTTTGCATTTTATGGTTTACAATAGAGATGTAACGTTATCCAAATTTCTTGATATGATGTTTTCACAATATGCATCGCACGGTATGATATTTATTTCGATATTTTGTTTAGGCTAACAAAATTGTGAATATGCTTTTGCTTTGTAATAATCCAGAGAATTAAGATTTAAAAGTGCTTATAACAGTTATTTCGTCAATTCAGCACTGAGATGGAGCAAAGGATCATGGTCTATGTAGATCCTTCAATTTTTTTTAGCTCTTGCTGCATCATAACTATTAATTTAATCAAAAAGACTTCAATATATTGTGATGGTCCACGATGTTATTGTAAGACTTTTGACGATACGATATTACGATATTTTGGTTATTGTTACATCTCTAGTTTACAATCATTTGAACTAGCAACAATCACATCTTTGGGGTTGAATAATGGCACCACTTCTTGAAGCTAATGTGAAAAAAAAAATCATATTTAACTAATAAATTATTAATTACAGAAATATTAGCCATAAATCAGGCCTGCAAATCTGCAATCTGACAGTTAAACGGTAAATTCCACCACAGAAGGACTCTACAATGTGATGTTACGTGACCTCAATCTACAGATACCATATTCAATTTTTTATGATTTCCAACATACTCACATGAATTTTCTTTTCTTCCATCTTGTGTCTTTCCAGTTACTGAGGAAGCGCCATATTGGGAACGACATAGTGACCATAGTATTCCAGGAACCAGGAGCGCTCCCGTTCACGCCCAAAAACATCCGCTCACACTTCCAGCACGTGTTTGTGGTGGTCCGTGTTCACAGCCCCTGCTCGGAAAACACCTCGTACAGGTACGGACACGACAGTGGAGCTCGTTCAGCCAGAGGAGACTTGATTATGATGATTGAAAGAATAGTTTTTTTGAATAATAAACTTTGGCACTTAATAGATTAAAAAAGAAAGATAGATTTTTGTCAGTGAAGAGGAGGGGATGAAGAGGCTGTTGGTTTTGCTGCTGCTGTGGAGATGGCACAGTGGAGGGTTTTGGGCATAGAAAAGAGGGGAAGAAGGGGAGAGAGAGTGCATTTACTATATCAATGCTTGAGTGTTTTTGGCTGTAACTGGCTTATAATTATAGCTGTGTTATGTGACTTTTTTGGTAAAAAGTCTGCCACCTGCTCGTCACTATGGAAATGTTACTGCTTTGCCCAGAATGTTCCACAGTACAGCTTTAAATATATCTGTCCTTGATGCAACTAGGCCAAATTACAGGCCAGATCTGTGGAGAGGCGTAAAAAAACATGTTTTTCAATGAATTTTTGAACAATAAAAGTACCTCTAATTCATTATATGCAAGATGGAAAAGTTTAATGCTGCACCAAGGAACATTCCAGTAGTGTTGTCAAGATACTAAAATTTCAAACTGTATTCCGATACTAAGGAATAGACTCGATACTCGATACCGATTCCAAGGTAGTTTCAGTAATGTGCTCTTATACTTGTTCATTCTAAAGTTATTCAGGAAAGGTTCATTTCTGTGCTGTGAATGTGACTTTTTTTAGTATCGATACCGGCTCAAATGAGTATCTAGTTTCAATACTAGTTTTAGTATCAATTAGTACCTGTTTTTCGATACTTTTTATAGCCCTAACAGCAAGGAACGTTCCATATAAAACCATCTCCACACAAACAAGGTGACGAACGCCCTACTAAAAAGTTACATAATGCAAAGAGCCTAATGGCCAAACATTTCACATTTTAACGCGACCGAATTTCCAACTTCCCCCCAAAAAACTTTATTTCCAAAACTTTCTAAATCTTACCCAGTATTTCAAGTAGTTTCACAATTGCATAACCCTCTTTCTTTGTTATTGCAGTTCAACTAAAACAATATTGTTCCCAAAGGATCCCATCTCTCACCTCCTCTGTACATTCTCACTTTAGCATCGGAGTGGGCTTACTGTGTTGAAAGCCTCTCTCGCTACTAACAAATTTTTACCACGTTGTCACAAATACACACTATTAAATCACATTTTCAAACTAATAATGAGCAGTGTTTCGCGTGCTCTATTCCTCCTTGTGCTTGTTAGCTGTTGCATTGTCACTTCCTTGTCTTGTGTAGCTCTGTGGCGGTTAGTTTGTCCATTAAAGGAGGTTTTAATTGCAGTTCGGGGACATTGTGTGAGGTCCCTAATTATGTCCCACGAGGCTTCATTACTGGACGTCAATGCACAGGAATTATTTACACAACATGTCGTATACCTATAGAGAATGGGGTTAGCAAGTAGGAGTTCTGTGTGTGCGGTACTTGGGGTCCTCCGCAGTTGTACAATGTTTTAAATTAAATTACAAATGACTTATTTCTCTAAAGTGTAGTTAACATAATTATTGAATGCAAATTGAGACATCTTGGGATAAGATTTTAATTAAATCATCTGAAACGGCTTCTGAAGCTGCTGATTTGTTCCATCCAGGTGTCTTCACCGGGGCTTGTGTTGGTGACGATGACTCCCACTCGATGTAGCGGTGGGCGGTGATGTTTCAAGGACCCGAGGCAATAACCAACACAAGCCCTGATGAAACTACGTGGTTGGTAGAGAAACGTCAGCTTCAAAAGGCAGTTGCTTTAGTTTAACCCATTGATTATAAATTCACATAATTAGATTTAGAATTGTACTAAAAATCTTGCCTAGTCTTTTCTAGTTTTGTAATTTTGGTGAAGTTTATAACTTTACTTCCTGGTTAGACATGGGCAGCAGATGTGGCATGTGTAGAGGTATTTTATTTAGCACCTATAATGTTAAGAATGACTAAAATGGGCAGTAGTAGTTCAGGCTGGTGGTTCAAATCTTACTCTTGACATAAAAAACAAACTTGGTAGAGTGGATTCAGTGACCCACAGGTTGGGGGTGTGATTCCAGCTCCCACAGATGAATGCTTTTGTCGTGTCCTTGGGAAAGCAAGACGCCCCAAGTGTCTGTGTACACTGGTGTATGAATGTGCGTGTGAATAAGTGAGTGGTTCCTTAATGTAAAGCGCTATATAAAAACGTGTCCACATAATACTTGAGTAGTTAGTTTGTATTCAGCTCTTTTAACACTCTGGTCAACCTTTCTTCCTGTCCCAATCACAAAAGTTACACAGTGCACCTTTAAACAACACGCATGATTGTTTGTGTTTTTCCTTGTGAAGTATTTTTTACTTTAGCACTATCCCCCTCCTCTCCCCTCTCCTGCAGCAGTTATCGACAGCCTCTATTCTCTCCCTCTCTGCGCGGGCTTGGGTGGGCAGCAGGTCGCAGGTACTGGAAGCGTTGGGCTGCCCACGCACTAGTTATTTATAAGACCTCAAATCACCCAAGCCACGGGAACACACTCCATTTGTGCCTACCGCTACTGCGCTCTCTACTGCAGTACATTTGTCTTTGGACAGTGAGCACTACAGGATTAAAGTATGAATGGAGGAGGGCCGCTCACTAAAGATGCCTGTTTTGATTCATTGTTTTGGTGGTGTTCAGTGACTCGGTCTCTCAAGGTTTGCCATGAGTGATTTAGTCATCAGCTTTTCTCATAATTTACCCATGAATTACTTCCTCATCTGGAAGTGCATTGAAGTTATATTTAGATTTTCAGCTGAGTACTTCAATACTTTCATTAATGTTAGCCTACTTTTACTAGTTATTGTTTTGCTCTTGTATATGTGAAATTTCTTCTGCCACAGTGACACACATTAAGTGATATCAAACTGGTATCACTATCGGCAAGTCCAAGTATAGTATTGGATCAACTCTACCTCTCCTTACAGCAGTATACAACTAAATACCAGATCAGTGTTTTTAAATATGACTTAAATGTGATGAAAAACCTCTTAAAGGAACTGTATGTAGCCTGTGCTCTTACTGTTTTAGAAAGTACTACAAAAAGTACTACGATCACCCCTGAACTTGGGTTGTCAGTGCCTTTTCCTGCAGATAGAGGACACGTACAACACTCATTCTCAGTATATGGACAGAAAATTTCTCATGTGAAAGCTCAGAACCTTCAGAATTCACTCACTGAGCTGCTCGTTCTGACCCTGGCTCCAATTGACTTTTCATTGGAATTTCCTCATCCGTCTCTCTGTAACTGCTGCAGTGAGCCCGGGGTTTTTATTTCTCTATTTTGTCTGTAAATACATTCCTATTCCTAATATGGAACTGGCTCCAAATTCGCCCCTGAGCTTCATTTGACTGGACAAACACTCTACCTTTGTCCACTTCTTTAAACAGTCAAAACAA
The DNA here is from genome assembly GCA_029959045.1 of Taenioides sp. WSHXM2023. Taxonomy (NCBI): domain Eukaryota; kingdom Metazoa; phylum Chordata; class Actinopteri; order Gobiiformes; family Gobiidae; genus Taenioides; species Taenioides sp. WSHXM2023. The sequence continues at coordinate 20,910,675 of CM057103.1, read as the reverse complement.
AAATAAGAGACTCACGTTGGGCTCAATCTGCTTTCTGATTGGATAATCGTCTTCAAAACCAAAACACCAAATTATTACATGAAGAATTTGACCATCATGTCCAATGTTTTTATAATTAAGAAGGAAGCATTACTATTGTTATTAGTAAAAGCTACTGTATATTTAATTTGACCGTTTTTCCCTCATATTTGGGGAAGCGGATAGGCCATGTTTAAAATCAAAATCTTTTATGTCTTATAACTGATCTTAAATCCCTCAAGAACAAATAATCAAAAGTTCCTAAAGTATAATTTGATACTAGTTGTACTGTGGTATTTTCTTCTGGTCGTGCTTGGTGTTTTTACCATTGAACAGTCGCGCTGTTGTTCGGATCCTCACACCTGGCTGTGTCCTTTTGAGTCAGCGGGCTGCAGGTCTGACTCACGGTGTTTGAGACTGGTACAAGTGCTTTTAGTGGCTCACTGTAATGTATTGAGTGATGCTGCAGCGGTGAGGAGAGAATAGGAATAAAAAGGTCACCGTTTATTTAAATCATTCATTTGTTCTCCACACACACTTTACAGTGCGCTCTGAGATGCTCGCATGATTCATTTAGAACTTTGTCAGTATTGTGGCTGCATTGTGAGCTTTTTATATTTGTACAGTATGTGCAAAGTAGACTGTTGATGGAGGAATTAACTGATATTTATTTCATCTATTCAGAAAAAATATCTTTCTTATTGGTGTCGTCTTTGTATTTTTATGAACAAAATCATAGTTATTAATTCCTCTTATACTTTTTGCTCTGCCTTTTTGTGTTTTTCCATTTAATTTTACTTAAAAATTATTCTTTGAGCTTTGGAGATGTAGACAGACTAATAATAAAATGTTGCTCAAACGTGTGAATGAAACAAAACACAACTCCAGGTCTGTTTTTGATGAGGAAACACTATTATAACATGGCTTAAAGGTGCATTGTGTAACTTTTCTGGTGGAGGGTCCGTCAAATGCTTTTCTCCATGGAGATGTTATTGCTTTGCTTTGTCTGGAATGTTTCACAGTATGGCATTAAACCTTTTTATCTTCATGGAGACCAAACCAGATCAAGTTACAGGTCAGATCTGTGGAGAGGCGACCCCTCTCACAGTCAGAATGCCGTTTTTTCTAGGTATTTTGGAGCTATGAAACCACCTGTAATTAAATAAATGTAAAGTAGAGCTGTTTAATGTCACACTGTGGAACCTTCCAGACAGAGAAATGACATATCCATAGAAACGAGCACATGACGGCCCAGAAAAGTTACACAATGCACCTTTTAATGTAGTAAAAAGGTTTCCATATTGTGTTTCTATGTACAAAATTGTAGTTATAAATTCCTCTTAAAGTTGCACTGTGTAACTTTCCTGGTGGAGGATCCGCCACTTGCTTGTCTCCATGGAGAACTGTTTTACCTTGATTATTCCACAGTATGGAAATACACTTGGTAATCACAATAGACACAGGTTAATGGTCAGATCTACGGAGAAACAAGCCTGTAGATGTTAAGAATTCATGTTTTTTTTAAGGTATTTTTGAGCTATAAAACACCAGTAACTGATGTGTTTAATGCCCTACTACGGAACATTCCAAGCAAAGAAATAACATCTCCATGGGGACAAGCATATAGCAGACCTCTACCTTAGAAGTTACATAGCAAAAAAACATTATGCTTTTTGCTCGACCAGTTATTATTGTTGTTTTTTTCAATTTTACTTCCGAATTATACTTTATTTTTTGCTTTATTCCACAAATACAGCATTATTTAATAAAAAGAAAATTGGGCGTAATGTTCTCAAAAAATATCCTTCATTTTGTGCAATGTACTTGAACCTCGACTAAGTAAAGCACTTTTTATAGATTTCTGAAAATATGAAGCGATAATCCCAAATCATACCGAGACTGAACACACTTTTTCATGTAATGGTTTTTAATTTAATTAGTAGATTCTCACTGAAGGCATCAAAACTATAAAGAAACACTTATGGAATCTAGTAAACCAAAAAGTATGGAATGACTTAGAAGTGTTCTTCAAAATCACCACCCTTTGCTTTGCACACACTAAACCATTTCAGGAGATTTCATCATGAAGCTCATTGAGAGAAGCAGCACTGTCAACAAAGCAAAGGGTGGCTGCTAAATATAAAACATACTTAGTTATTTAAAGGTCCTATATTACACAAAATTGACTCTGGTGATGTTTAAGTCATGCTATAATGTTGTTTTCTCATCAAAAACATACCTGGAGTTGAGTTTTGTTTCATTCACACATGTTGGAGTAATCCTGTTAGCCTCATGACATCACAAGGTGGAGCAGAGCATTTTGAGCTGTGTTTTCAAGTTAACAGCTTTTACCTTTTACCTTTTGTTCAGTAAAGATTGGAAATTCCAGGGCTGAAATCATCTAAACGATAGTAGTGAATGTGAATGGAGCACTTCCTGTATTACCACATGACATCACAAGGTGGAACAGAGTGTTTTCTGTTTGAGAGAAGAACTAAGCTTAAATATGCAGGGTTTGTGTGTTTAAACGTGTGTGTGAATGAAACAAAACAGAACAAAAAAAGCCTAATACGGACCCTTTAACTGGTAGTGCACATTTTCATCACTCACCTCTATTTGTAACTCTACACATTTCTCAGCATTTCTTTATTATTTGAATGAGCCATTTTGCCAGTGCCACAACCGTAATATAACAAAATCAAACGTCACGAGTCCGCAGTGTGTTCCATATCGGCGAGGCTCATATTTAGAAAGCTGTGGGTGCCATTTTGACTAGAGTCTCTTATTAAAAATGTGATTATTTCCGCTGACAGCATGTATACTGGGACGATTCAGCAGGGGGCGAGTGGGACGAGTATGCCCCTTTTTAGCTCCGCTCCTGTCAACCAGCAATTTTCACCTGGAATAGAGTTCAGTTTGAAATCCACAGTGACTCATAGATACTGCGCTGCTTGTGTTTATTAAAGGGATATAGGCGTTTCGTGTACTTCTGATCTTTTCTCTCGTGAATGAGTTTGTTTGTATTATAGGCATATGTCATACAAGGGTGTACATTTCCACTGACAGATGTTTTGTTCTTATGTTTTCTATTTCTATTCAAACACTATATTTGGCGCTTTTAAAGGGTCCATATTGCGCTATTTTCTAGTCTGTTATAATGTTGTTTCCTCATCACAAACAGACCTGGAGTTGTGTTTTGTTTCATTCACACATTTTTAACACACAAACCTGCATATTTAGGCTGTGTTCTTCTCTCAAACACAAAACACTCTGTTCCACCTTGAGATGTCATGGTAATGCATGACATTTGGATCATTTCAGCCCTGGAATTGCCAATCTCTTTTGAAGTAAAGGTGAGCAGGGCCACCTCTCCACAGACCTGACTTGTAACTTTTCCTGATGGCTGCCACTTGCTTGTCTGTGAAAATAACATGAACAAATGTAATGCCGTTCTGTTCAATATACAATAACTTAAAGGGCCAAAATTATGCTACAATCCTGATGCTTAGTTTTGTTTCATTCACACATGTTTAACAAACAAACCCTGCTTATCTGTGTTCTTCTCTGAAAAGGAAAACACCCTGTTCCACCTTGTGATGTCATGTTGTAATACAGGAAGTGCTCAGTTGTGTTTTTAAACTCCGCACACCTTCACTAGAATCACTCGGAATTGCCAGTCTCTACTAGGTTAAAGGTAACTATTAACATGAAAACTACCGCTTCATGACATCACCAGGTGGAAAAGAGCATTTTGAGCTTTGGAGATGTAGACTAAGACTAATAATAATAGACTAATAAATCAGGATTAATTAAACATGTGTGAATGAAACTAAAAACATACCATAAGAGTTGTGTCTTAGTATGTTTTTGAGGCGGTAACAGCATTATAACATGTCTTAAATCTCACAAGAATAAATTTTGTGTAATATTGGACCTTTAAACTCACTGGATATTGTATTGCTGAGGGTAATTTCTTTTAAAGCACTTGCAGGATCTTTCTCACTGTGAGATTTGTGATGTTTTGGGCAGGATCTGCGTGGCATTCCCCCCGCTCTCCTCAGCTTCCTCTTCACTGTGCTCTGTGGAGTTCTTCACATACCAGACAGCACACACCGCCTCTGATCTGCATACCACAGGCTTACTCAAAGTTTAGTCTGCTACGGAGTTAACAACAAGTCTCTGCAGATGAAATGGTGACCTTGACAGTGGATACTTTCAGATAGATTGAAATGATTCAGCAAAGCACATAAACAAATATACAAATGTGCAGAGAAGGAATGAAGCTTAACACCCACTTATTGGTTACAGAAGGAAATTTCCCATTCATTTTTCCCAAAGAAAAAAAAAGTTTCAAAGCTCTTTCAGGACCTCCTTGAAATTCTCCATGCGTGTCCTATGTGGTAACTGTTTTTAAAGAAGTGAAAACATTAGTTACTAGAGATCGGCTCATTTTATTTATTTTTTTTCATGGCCAGTGCCGATACTGATTGTTCAGAATCCAAAGCACTAGATGGCGATGAGCTCTGCTGATTATGTTATTGAATTAATTTACTACAATCTCCCCCACTGCCCTTTTTTAACCACACACCTACTATAAAAGAGTTGTGTAATCAGGTTTTATGCAGTTTCACACAAAAAGTGCATATTCTTTAAGAAGCAGGAAAAAAATATTGGTATCTGCTGGTGAGTGAGTGAATACCTGATAGATTATATGCTGAAAACGATATATCGACCAACCGATATTAGTTACAACATAGCTGTTTGTCTCTGACCTGCCTTTAATTTGACATAGCCAAAAAATTATGTAAAAGTTACTTCCGGAACCACGTCGGGCTTCATAGTGGATATTTATGTACTATAATGCAAAACTAAACACTAATTGTTTACGTGAATGATTTTAATAGATTCAAATTGCAAAATATTAATAATTATATGTATATTTTTTTACATTACATTACACGCATGAAACTCAACATACTCGTTTCAAAAGTAAAAACTGTGCAAACCAAATTATAAACTTTTTGTACAACACTATGTAACTATATTATATTCTTATGTACTTATCATACAATTACATTCTTTGTGTCTTTCCTCCCAGCGTCGCCGTCACCCGCTCCAAAGACATGCCCTCCTTCGGCCCGCCCATCCCCGAGAACGTCACCTTCCCCAAGTCTTCCGTGTTCCGGGACTTCCTGCTGGCGAAGGTCATCAACGCCGAGAACGCCGCCCACAAATCCAACAAGTTCTGCGCCATGGCAACGCGCACCCGCCAGGAGTACCTACGCGACCTCGCCGAACGCCACACCACCAGCACCCCCATCGACCCCTCGGGCAAGTTCCCGTTCATTTCCTTGGCTCATAAGAAGAAAGAGAAGACCAAACCGTACCAGGGGGCGGAGCTGAGAAGTTTGGGGGCGGTGACTTGGCAGGTGCACGCCGAAGACCACAGCAGCGGAGGGGAGCTGGACGCGCTTCTGGCCGTCTCCAATGACTTTATAATAGTGTTGGATCAAGAGGCGAAGGAGGTGGTGTTCAACTGCGCGACGAAGGACGTGATTGGCTGGACGCTGACTAACCCCGCCTCCCTGAAGATCTTCTACGAGAGGGGGGAGTGTCTGTCCCTGCGCAGCGTCAGCAACAACACGGAGGATTTCAAGGAGGTCATCAAGAGGCTGGAGGTAAAGCACACAAGCTATCCATGGATTTACAACCATCTACAGGCCAGTAATCTTAGTGAATCGTAGACGTAGTGCATGTATGTCTATGGTGGAATGTTCAGCAGTTTCCATAGTGACACACAATGCACACATTAGCAAACGCTCTCAAATAAGCAGTAAGAAAAAAAAAAAACATATGTCACGGTTTCGTTTTGATTTTCAGCAGCAAAAAGATGAGAGTGACTAACTGAAAAACTTGTTAGTTAGCTTGTAATTATAATTAAGGATGCACCGACCAATCCAGCTTTTTCAGTTCCAATACTGGTTTCGATACTATAGCTTTAAGTATCTGCCAATACCCGATATCGGCCAATACCAGTGCAAACTCTTATTTCCTTTAAACAAAAATGTGTAGGAGTTGTTTATCTCTCGAGTAACCACAGAACAAGTTTGTGTAAATGAAGGTTTCTGGGCTGATTACAACCAGATGGTTTATACGTTCAGCCATCGACTGAACCGATATTTGAATGCCGATATCCGATCCAGCTATTTAAATATCCAATACCAGCATCAGATCAGTGCCCCCTCACTGTAATGTTTTTAGAGTGGCTTGTGTAACAGCATAAATCAGCTCACCTGTTCTAAGTCAGCCCTTTATGGTCAGATTGTGTCGAACAAAGTTTAATAAAGTATAACTTGAGTAACAGAGCTTCAGACAAAACAGTGCCTCTAGTTGGCTTTACCCCCCAGGGAATGTTGCTGACATGAGCTGCAAAGTATCAGTATTATACCAAATCATAGCGTCGGCACACTAGGATTTGCACAACAACTTTCAGTATTTAGATTCTCAGTAAGATAAAAATAACAGCCTCGTCCACTTGTCTTAACATAATAGAACTCAATGGACATGATGAACTACACAGGCTACAGCGATCAGCCTTAACCCACCCCATTTATTCATCTTATTATTCATAACCAACTGCTTGTCTTCACTGATATGTTTTTGTCTTATCTGGAGCGCTCTGCAGTATGGCATTAAATATATCTATCTCCATGGGACAGGTGATGCCATCAGGACAAGTTACCGGTCAAATCTATGGAGAGGTGACCACGCTCACTATATGAATTCAAAAACAACTGTAAATGAATCAATGCAAGATAAAGCGTAATACCATTTTGTGAAACATTCCATTAAAAGTCAATCATAATTGGTGGGAATAACATGCAGCATTTGATATTCTGTTTACTAGTTTCAGGAGAGAACCGTTGCCATAACTATTGACAAGTTCAATTTGAATGGGCAATAGTCCTCCAAAAGTCCTTCAAATCCGGTGCATTGTTTTATTCATGTTGATGTAGGATCTGTGACGTGTTCACCATTCATCTCACATTAGGACAGGACCTGGGGCTGTCAGGGGCCAACAGTGTCAACACAGTCAAAATGATTTTTAATAGTTTAAATACATATTACTTTTAAAACATATTTAACTCAAACAGAACAAAAACCCTAACAAACAAATACTTTAACAACAAATCAACAGTACTGACATAAAACACATTAGCACATTTAAACAATTGCAGACTCGTACAAACAAAAACTGTCCGATCGTTCTTCTCCATCCCTCTCGTTCACAACACCGTCCAAATTTGAAGTATTGATTGATTGATTTCAGTGCGCTGGGGATCAGAGTTACCATGGCAACCCGCAGCATGCATATGGAAACCTAGCCACATGAGTTTTTTAAAAGGCCTGAAAACTCAAGACAAAAATGTACAAAATGGAATAAAGTAGACATTTTACGGAGCCTGTAACCCATGCCACCATACCATACACGTGTAGTATTACTGACCAGTTTCTCTGTTCTAAAACTGTAAAATTTTTCCAAATTTTTCCAGATTATTAAAGGGATGATGAGCACAATTTAGAAAGGCAGAGAGACAGTTCATTATTTCCTAACTTCCCCCACTCACCCACCTACCTGAGCAGTAATCACATCATAAATCTAGTATAGTATCTTTATCTTTTATCATTCATTTTTTGATTAGTAGAAGCAACTGGCACTTACACCTCACAGCAAGAGTTGTGTGTGTGGAGTTTGCATGTTCTCCCTGTTTCTTCTGGACACTCTGGTTTCCCCCATCAACCCAAAACATGTTTCCTCATCAGAAACATACCTGAAGTTGTGTTTTGTTTCATTCACACATGTTTAACGCACAAACCCTGCGTATGAGTTCTTTTCTCAAACAGAAAATACTGTTCAACCTTGTGATGTCATGTGGTGCTTGACTGTGTTTTTAAACTCCGTACACTTTCAACTAGAATCATTTAAATCATTTCAACCCTGAAATTGCCAATCTCTACTAAACAAAAGGTAAAATGTAGCTGTCATGACATCACAAGGTGGAACAGAGCATTTTGAGCTTTGGAGATGTAGGCAGACTAACAATAAAGGATCACTCAAACGTGTGAATGAAACAAAACACAACTCCAGGTGTGTTTTTGAGGAGGTAACAACGTTATAACATGACTCAAAGCTCACAACAGTCAATTTCACCTAATAGAAGACCTTTAAACTTAATAGATTTACTAAGAGAAACAAATTCAAGTTTTTGCTGCGCTTTTTTGCTGTTTGTCTACTAAGTTACCCACAGAAAATACCTAAATGGCCTTAAATTACATTACATTGAATTAAATAAACATCTTTATTAATAGCATAATCAGGCGACTCAACAATACACAACCAGAACCCTGTCTCCTTATTTCCGTAATTGTTGCCTTTTCAATGCCGTAATAGCATAATGGTTTAAGCAGCCAAACTCGGTGACGATCATTTGCTCAGTTTCTCTCACTGCTCTCAATTTGCACATTATTGTCTGGTCTTATTACTGGGCCATTCATATCTTGCAAATTTTAAGATTTGGTTTCATTTTTGTCTGAGGGCATGCTCACACACACCTACACACACCGAGCGAAGGCAAAGGAAGGCTGCTAGCTTGTTCTTTTTCCTTGGCTGTTTCCATGGCAGCGACTTAGAAGGAAAAAAAGGTGTTTTCTTATGTAATGATTAGTGCTTTAAAACAGTTCCCCAGCGAGCGCCTTCAAAGCGTCAGTCTGTCTGTATGCCTGCGAGATGAGCCTGTTATGTTTATGTAACCTTGATGGCCCACATACATTCAGATGAGAAGAGAGTATAGTGCCGTAGTGAGAGCTGCTAGATGTTACTATATTCATCCAGATTGTTTTGACATACTTAAAGCTACGCTGTGTAACTTTTGTGCTGGGGTTCTGCCACTTGCTGTGGAGATGTTAGATGTTTCACAGTTGAGCTAAACTTGGAGCTTACCTTGTGTTTTTTACTGATTTACTGATGTTAATATTGCTAAAAATACTTATTTATTTATTTTTATTTATTTGAAATAGGGACAAAACACAGTAATGAACATATACATGATATGTAAATATGTTATTAGATTGTAGCCCTTCTTACTGATCTCCACAGATCTGGGGCCTCTTTTCTAAAGCTCGCTTATGCACAAATCACTGTGTAGGCGCCAACCGCAGGATTTATGAAACTCCTAAGTGCCGCGCTTTGCCTATCTCTACGGCAGCTCGGACACTGCTGTAAGCTCTGCGCAAAGTCTGGAGACAACGGGAAAAAGCGACACTCGTGGAGAGGAGCAGAAGTGAAGTGAGTTTGAGGAAGTTTTTGATCAGGAAATCATCAGAAAATTCACATATATAAAAGAATTACATTCAGATTTGAGCATTTAAGAGGTGAGCCAAAACACGGAGAAGAGCTGTTTATTCCACAAATTATTCTCAACAATATTACACATTTGAAACCGCGTGCTCTTGTGCACCAGCGTGTGCACTACCCCAGTGCAGCTTTGGGTTTCCCGCTGTCTGCTTATCGGCTCATGTTTAGGTAAATCTCATTCATGAGTCAGATTCAAGCTGCAGGTTGGATTTATAAAGCACAGATTGTGTGGTTGAGTGCGCTCGGAGGGTATTCTAAATTTGGAGTTTGCAGGGCGCACGCCTCTGGTGACCACTAGGAGTACGCACTGGCTTAGGGAAATTCCTGCGCAGTCCTTTATAAATGAGGCCCCTGACCTGTAACTGTTATAACATTCATCCATGCATGTTTGAGTAATCTTGTGATCTCTCCTGGGTCCTATTGGAACCCTCCTTACCATCAGCTGTACGTTTCTGCTCAACACTCAGCCCACAAGCCTACGTCACCCACGCTCCCACATGACAATTCTACATAAATATACAAAATCAGGATACAAAACACTACACTACGACTTCACAAACCTGATGCCATGTGTGGTAGTTTCATTAACGGGATGCATGGCGATTATGTTGAGATAGAGCTCTGAAGGGGGAGTGACATAGCATGGAGAGCAAAGGTGCGGGGGAATTAGAGCTTCAAAAACAAAACTGAAACAAATGAATCATGTTAATGTGTTGTTTTTGGCATATATAACATTTTCAAAACAATGAAAGATAATGCCATGCTGTGGAACATTCCAGACGTGGCAATAACATTTCAATAGATGATGTACCCTGCATCAGAAAATGTATGTACCTCTAAATTAGGAAGTACAAATATAGAAATACATGTATAACAATTAAAGCAATCTCAATTATAAATCTACTAATGAACTAATGAACTAACTGGTCTAATTGAGAAAATCGGACTTCTCCCGAGTATATTGTGTATTTTTTATGTTATTATTTTATTATTAGCTAAGCCTGCAAGTCCAAGAACTTTGAGAACACACATCAAAATCGTCACCGTCTCCATTTTCAGTTTTCAGTTCCTCTAGCCATTATCTTCAATCATTCGAGGGAGCTTTGTGCCAAGGACAGCGGCTCTCTGGCCTTGGGCGTGTGTGGAGATTTCTCACTAGATTTTTTATTTTTTTTTTGTACTTTATTCTGGCTGCTGTGTGCCGCAGAGGCCAACACAACATAACCATTCATATCAGGTGCCAGACTGCAGACTTACCGACACAAGTTTGTCTAATTAAAGGCGCTCTACCTGATTTTTACGGTCTTAAACCAGCTCTTTTCACATTTTTATTTTTAACTGTTGGTCCAAAATGAGTCCTTACTTTCCCAACTCGTTTTCAACGTTCCAATTATTCACTGTGGATGAGTTTATAAGCGCTTTTCACAATGTTCAGTGTGAAGCTAACAACAACTAGCATGCTAACTTGGCACTTACTGATTATCTGACTATAAAACGCTTCATATTTAGATGCAGACAGTACACAGAGTACATTTTGACCTCAAGAGCTGCTTATAAAATACATCTGTGCTGGAGCAAGACACATTTTGCTCAAATACATGGGGAAAAAAATCAAGTACAGAGCCTTTAAAGATGCACTACGTAACTTTTCTAGTGGAAGATTTCTAGTCGAAGATTTGCCACCTCCTTGTCTCCAGTGATTCATTATTTTTTGTTACATTTAATAGTTTATAAGCGCTTTCTACAACTCCCAGGGACCAGACCAGTGTTACCATCACGGTAAAGCTAGCAACTCGCATGCTAACCACACACTTCCTAATTGGACAATAAAAGGCTTTGGTATTGCATCCATTTTCCTGGACTGTTTCACCATTATGGCATTAAACGTCTCTGTTGCATTTATTCACCTACAGGTGTTTTAGTGTTAAATGCCTTGAAAACCATGCATTCTTACTGAGAGGGGTCACCTCTCCACAGATCTGACTCGTAACTTGGCCTGCTGGCATCAACTACTTGTCTACATAGTGGATCTTTAAATGAATGAAAGAGTCAGGTTACAAAATGTTATCTAAATGTTTTCTAAGTGTTTCCTTCTCTACAGTTACTAACGAATGTGCTATGCTCATGCTGAAATCATCTTAATTGTGTGTTTTTGCTTTGTTCTCGTTCAGTATTTGACAAAGGGATGTGAGACGACAGAGATGACCCTTCGGAGGAATGGCCTGGGACAACTGGGATTCCACGTGAACTATGAAGGCATTGTTGCAGAGGTAAATGAGTCTATATGAGTGCAGATAACACTGACGCTTCATTGAAATGAGACTGAATACACCTCTGAAGCTGTTGCTAATAGTCATAACATTTTGAGCTCTTTTACCTTTTAACTTGAATTCCTTTGCACTGCTTTTGGAATAATTGGCTGAGGCTCAGTGACTCTTACTCCTTAGTGAAGCCAAAATGCCTTTATAGCTTGTCTTTATTAAAAAAAAAAAGAGTTGTATCTGATTTTTAAAAATGTGAAAACCAGAACTAGTTCATTTTAGACTTTTTTTTTGCAATGGTCCAAAGTTATTCCTCACATTCTTAACGCATTCCCAGCATTAACTTTCATAACTTTTGCTGTCATGGTAAAGCTAAAAACAACCAGCATGCTTACAACGCACTTCCTGATTCTCTAAAACGTTTTATGATTAGCAGACAGCTTCTGTACTGGACCAAAATCTGTTTTACTCAAAAAATACAGCACAGACACCTTAAATACCAAATCATGAGGAAAATACACTGTTTAAATGCCATGTTTATTTTCCATAGAGCAAAGCTTTGATAAAATGACTCTTCTTTCTGCTCCCTTGCATTCATTTCTTGTAATGTTATGACACTGTTGATATCTTTTTATACTTTATGAATGAAATAAACGAACAAATAATCAGTCTGGTACATGGAGCTGGAATTACCTCAAAGCGTACGAGTTTCAATCTTCTTTTTATTCTTAACGCTGGTTGTGCTTTGCAGGTGGAGCCGTATGGATACGCGTGGCAGGCTGGGCTCAGACAGGGCAGCCGATTGGTGGAGATCTGTAAGGTTTCCGTGGCGACGCTGACACACGAGCAGATGATCGACCTGCTCAGGACGTCCGTAGCGGTCCGCGTGGTCATCATCCCACCACACGAGGACGCCACTCCACGCAGGTCTGTGCTTATTTAGAGTGACGGCAGAGTAGTTACGAGTCTGATCTGTGTCTTTCTTAACTCTTTCTGTGTGTCCATTGTGGGCCTTGACTTTCCATGACAATCTTAAAGTTGGTCAGGGAAGATCTCAGTTTTTCAGCTTGCTCCGCTGTTGTGATGCGTTGACCAATCAGATCCAAATATTCATTATGGCATTGTGTGTTTCTGATCGTTTTCAGCGAGAGCCATTCCAGATTGCTAAATGTGCAGAACTTAATTCATATTTATTATTATTATTATTATTGTATATTTATTTTAATCAGGACAGATACAACAAACATAGATTAACATTTAAATATTCTGTTGCAGGTTAGTAGAGGTGGTGGAAAAAAATAAATATATCACAACGCATTACATTTTTATCACTAGCTTCTCCTGAACGTACTTAGGAGATGGAGGAGCCACCATCATCATTGGGGTTGTTTTATTTTGGACTGACAAATATTTTATTGTCATATCACCCAACCAAAAAACACATTACAAAATAGCTCAAAGTGAATGAATGCATCATCTGTCTGTATAACCCTGTGTGACAAACAGTGTGCACCCTTAAGGCCCATAGTTGCTTGGATACGCTTCAACTCAATAAGCAAAAGCAAAACAAATGCCTGTAATGTCCCCCTCTCACCACAGGGGGTGCTCAGAGCTCTACCGCCTGCCCATGAGCGAGTACAAAAGTAGCAGTAACGACAGCGGATCCTTCGAGTACAAGTTCCCCTTCCGCAGCAACAACAACAAGTGGCAGCGCACTTCCAGCAGCCCCCAGCAGTCCCTGACCGCCTCCCCCCAGCCCCACACCCCGAACAGGGCCATCAGTCTGGGCAGCTCCGTGGGCAAGACCCTGTCCGCGGAGAGGCTGGAGAGGGGCGCAGCGATCCCCCGCAGTGTGAGCAGTGATGGGCGCCCCCTGGACTCCAAGAGGTAATGGTGGTTTGAAGATTTTATTACACATAACGGGGGGTAGACATAGCCTGAGGTTTTGAAAATATTGGACATGCTATCTCTTAAAGGTGCACTGCGTAACATTTCAAGTGGAGGGTCTGCCACCTGAAGGAAAAAGGCATGAAGGAATCACATTGTAGCATCTAAGCTGACATTACTCACACAAGCCAAGATTACTGGATGATGCAAATTACAAAAATGCAACTTTTATCCAACATCTTTCATGTTTTTATTGCACTGAAAAACTTAGGAAAACATGTGTCCTTGTATCTCTACAAACCTGAGTCTTCTTTGGTCTGGAGGAAGGTCTCCTGCTTGTTTCCATGGAAATGTTATTCCTTTGGCTATAATATTCCACAGTATGGCATAAAACAAATCTCGTATACATCCATGGAGAATGTTCTGGTTTTAACTTTCTGTTTCTGTGGTATCAAGCAGGTGACGTTTCATCTCCAGAAAGTTACGCAGTGTTGCTTTAAACTAACTGAAATAAAATGCATCACGCTACAATATGAAACTGTCCTTATTGTAAATCGACTTCTTTACTTTAAATGAAACTTAAGTCGTATAGATGTGCTATTATTACCCGTATCACCTCAAAAGCCCTTTTCAAAGTGCTTAAATGTAATCAGAGGTTCCTCCAGACTGTGCTGGAACCTGAGCTGCTCTGAGTAATCGATGGCATTTCCTCTGAAAAAACACTCTGCTCTGCTCTCCGCCGTGGTTGGAGGGGTGGGCCAGACGCCAAAAAATGAAAGGCTGTACCTGATTTCTACAGTCTTAAAAACCTGAAAAACTATTTTGCATCCTAATTATTCACAGTTTATAAACGCTTTTCACAACAGGGTTGCAATTTAGTATGTTTTATTCTTCGCACCCATTTTCAAGCTTCACTAAGAAAAAATCTGTGCACTGTGCTTTAAGTGTTCTGGATTCGTGCATCCTTATTTTGTTCATTGACCAACTCGCATTCTGACAAAATATTTACTTTAAAATACTTTAAAACACAACTTCCTCATCATTATCGTCAGAGGTCACACTTCACTGTAATTGGTTAAATCCACCTGTCACTCACTCAGCTCTTTAAGAAAAGGTACTATGGAAATGTTTTTGTACTTTCTACCATGTTAGAATGTTCCCTCATCATTAAGAGGTTTTATATGTCATTTATGCATGTTTGAGGTATCTAGCAGGCCATATTAGTACTCTTAGAATTGGTTTTGGCTAATAAAGCATTTGTTACACATGTTACTGTGATTAATACCCCCTCTTTAACCGAGACTGACCAATAGAACGAGTGGGTGGGGAAAAGTGTCTGTGTATTTGCATAGAGCAGCACTAAGCAGACAATTAATGAATCTGTATCACTATATCGCTCAAATTAGCCCTTCAGTTGTGTCTTTGCTTTACCTGACTCTTGTCCCTATGTGCCTTGTACCAGGATGTCCCCGGGCAGTGAGTCCTACAGCCTGGCCTCCTCTCTGGCTCTGGGCCGCTCCCCTCACAACCGCAGCTCCCCCAGTAACCTCTCCTGCTCCAGCGAGACCTCAGGAAGCGCCGCCCACTGGAGGCAGAAGTCCATGCCCGAGCAGTAAGTAGAAACCAAGCCACTGATCAGTGCGAACAACATTCATTCATAGAAACTCTCTCTAGTCTGGCCAGTCAGTGTAATTGGGTGTTAAGTTTTGTTCTATTTATACTTTTAAATTATGATTTGTTTAAGTTCTGCCAAAGCTGCTAAATGTGGCACAGAGTAGAGATTTGGGTATGAATGTGGTGAACCTTGGTTGAGTGATGGTAAAGCCACAGTTAAGATAAATATTTGACATAGTTCGATCAAAGTTGGAGAATGGAGAGTTTCAACCGTCTTTAAAGGTACCCTGCACTTAAGATGGTTTTACAAATTAAATACATCACAGCTGAACTTTTGTTGCAATGCGTTAACCTGTAGATGGAGGGCACATACAAATATTTCTTATTCTCATTATATGGACAGAACTCATATGAAAGTTTAGAACCTCCAGAATTCACCCACTGACCCGCAGAGGCTGCACTAGCACTGATTTATGATCAGCTGCAGGGGGCTGGGGTTTAGGTACTGACCATTCAGATCAGAGAGAGGAATTTTAGGTTTGAACCAACTGGATTTTGAAACTGGCAACACAAATGAAAGACTCATGTGAGCCATCATGTCCAATTACGATATGGATATTTTTACCTTGTATCTGAGGACATGGGCTATATTTGTGAAATTTGAAATAATAACGTACAAACATTTTGTACCTTTAACTTTTTAACACTAAAAAGTGATCTATCTGGTCAGACTTGAGGTCATTTTACAGTACATGTGTGTATACTTTTAATCTTTGTAATGAGGGTATTGGAACTAATCAGATGTTTTCTTTTTGTGCTTTCTTTCAGGTTTGCAGGTAACCATCACTCTCCTATATCCTCTGAGAGACGGGTAGTAATGAGGGGATACGCAGGGGAAAGTCCACACCTGATTGGTCCAGAGCAGGGGACGTGGGCGGGTTTTGAGGGTCACCTGCCGGCAACAGAAAGTGGAAGAATATCAGTGTTGATATGGTGCACTGTATAAGGGCCTGTGAGGGGGATACACTTTTAGAGATGACACTGCAGAAGCTGTGAGTTTGGTGACAGATTCTGCAGCAGGGGATTTCATCATAATACTGCATCGCTGACAGCCACAGCCTCCTCAAAACAACCAAGTTTGCTTTTTGTTGGCAAATACAGTAGTTTAGTTGGCATAGGAAAAATAAATGCCCCCACAACTTTTATTGTCATAGTTATAATAATCATGCACTGTTTTCCAGAGATTTTGTCCTTGAAAATACTAGTTTGCTTTGCTGTGTTATTGGAGAAGTAGAAACTGTTACTGCCTTCACAGTACAAAAGAGCAGTTGGGATTTCCAAAAGAAAACTCTCTAAAACCCACTAAACTGCAAGAAATTACACTTCTTTTGTAAAAACTTTCTTGGAAGAGGTTCCCCAAACACACAATACCTTTAATTTTTACTTGTTATAAGCTCGCTCTTGCTGTCACACTAAAATGTCTAAACAAAATGTTTTTAAACATATTTGGGTGACCTATGGCTAAATAATGGAGTCATACCACAATTCAAAGCAAATGCGTAATGTATGAATATGTGAATATAATTAGTGCATTTGCCTTGAAGTGTAATTAATTTGCAATCACTGGACGGATAAACTTGAACTAAATCTTAAGTAGATAAAAGGGATTGTGATTACATAATTAAAAGCATCCTGGAAAATGATTTCAAGCAAAGTACGGGAACCCTGAATTGTGCAATTGTGAAAAGTTCCCTAGATGTTATTTAACTTTGTCAAATTCAACATTATGTGTTGTCGTAGAAACTCAAACCCAGATATGTTACTAAAACTTATATCAGCAGTATATGCTTATTGGAGCAAACAAAATCAGACCTTTCTTCAGTTCTTTTTCTATATCAGAACTAGTAAGATACCACATGGTAATACTAAAAAAGCTGGTGTTATCTAGTGTTAAAAGTACTTCTCCATGGAGATGTTGTTACTTGGCAAACAGTGTGGTATTAAGCATGTGCCGTCACCAGGCTAGGTACTAATTCCAATACCACGATGATTAAAAACACTGTTAGACACTTTTTAGTACTTTTCTATACTACATCTGGTATTATATCTGTGTAATCCCTCAGTGGTCCAGGTTTGTTCCATAGTGGTCCATGGGCTATACTAGTCTATATGTCTTATACTGGTAAACATTCTTCTCTGTTACGGTCTGAAATGAGTCATTCTACTGATGTTTTTAAAGGTATTTTTGTTGGGTGACACTTCCCTATCAGGCAGAGACACGAATTCTCAATGTTACTGCTACATAAAGTCATCTAGTATTACATCTTAAATGATAAACATTATAAAGATTATACACCTACTTGTTCTGATACAGCTCAAGATCATTCTAAAGGTTCATTTCTGTCCTGTGAATGTGACTTTTTAGTATTGATACCTGCTCAAACAAGTATCTAGTTTGGATACTAGTTTTAGTATTGATTTAGTATCTGATTTTCAATACTTTTGACAACCCTAATGGTATACAGTGGAACATTCTAGGCCAGTCAATAAGGCGATGGACCCCCCACCAAATGACATAGTGAGTTTGTGTCACTCTTGATTCTAAATATATAATCTTGTTTTGTATCTTTGCAATAAAAGGCATTTTAACTACCACGTCATAGAAGCCAACATTGGATTTTTCAGAAACTACAGATTTACTACATTTCTATTATAAACTTCCAATCCCTTTAATTCTCTATTCTTTTTACGGTTTATGTCTAATTACAAGCCCCAATCTGACCATGATGAAGGGACTTTTCCTCTTTTCTGTAGTTTGCCCAGATTTCCACCACAAAATCAACATGCCCCACTCGCGCCCCCCTTTTGTCCCAGCAGGATGTGTCTTTCCTGGGCAGTCGCGCTACCAACTTCCCCTAACCCCGGTCCCGTCCGCTCTGATCACAAGGACAAAACTATAGCTCTTGTATTTTGTGGTTGCTTGTGGTAATTTAGTTTTAATTGCTCGGTTTTGGAACAATGCGCTTCTGGGTCCTGGAGTCTAGCCCTGCCTGATTCGTCCGCTCTGTGGTCACTGTCCACTTCCTGCTTCTCCCAGTTTGACCCCGTGACCTCTGAGTGTTGATGACAGTTCAAACCCAGGAAATACACGGGGCATTTAAAGGGCAGGGCTGTTCCATTTGTTAATTGTGCAATCTTTTCCCAGACTTAATGAGTCATAAAAGCTTACGGTATAATAAGGAGATGTGTGGTGTAAGCTTATACTCCAGCAGGCCATTAGTGCTCTAGTCATTTTTCATCTTGGGACTAGATTCATATTTTAATTAAGTTATGTAGTTTGCTTCTGTTTTTCCAGTTGGCATCATTGCTTAAGTTTGGAGCAAGGCCCATCTCCAGATTTTAAGCAGGGTTTGGTCTGGACTGCCTACCTGGAGGATTAGACTAATGTTATTCTAGGTCAGCAGTGTGTAGGGATATTAGCACCATTTTATTAAATTAATTAAATATTAAAATTATATTGTTAAAGACAATAGAACATTAAAAAATACAAAAATAAACATGAAAATAAGACACAAAAGTACAGGCCCGTCGACAGAAATTTGGGGGCCCGGGGCAAAAAGTCTCACATGGGCCCCCCTCTAATATAAATTAATAAGAAGAGGGCCCAGGACAACGGCCCCCTTTGGTCCCCCCTGCCTACTGCCCTGCAACAGCATAACACAATACCTAAACACCCCCCAACACAGACACACACAAAACAAAAAAATGGTAGAGCAGCATAACCTATAATAATAATACTGCTAGACCCCCTTTTATTTATATTTAAGCCTATTTATTTGTAATTTAATTTTACTTTCATTTTTTTAATTAAGTTCTTGGTAAACATAAAGTCACTAATATTATTTTCACCATCATTTCCTTTAATCATCTTTTTATGATGATCTTAAAGTATAATTTTTTCCCCCTTTCTTTCCTTTTTAAAAAAAATATGTATTTATTTATTATGAAGCCTTATTTTATTTAGATTAAAAGGATTTATATGCAACAACAGCAGAAAAGAGAAGTTAGTTGGTGAGTGAGTTGGCTGAAGATTTTTTTCTTTTTTTTTTTTTTTGGTATTTATATAGAAATAGAAATATCAATATGAGACTCTGGTGTTTCTCCCATAGTCTAAAATCCTCCCCATAGTATAAAAAGAACAAAGACTAAACATAATCATAACAAAATCTCACTTTGTTGCTCCTTTTATTGTCATCCACAAAAGAAGTAACTACACTGTTCAAAAACTGCTTAAACGTGAAGTACAGGCAATACATGACATTTAAACTCCACAAATTGTATACAAGAAAATCATTACTTTAGAAAGTATTTGTACCACCATAGTCTGAGTGAAATCTATTGGAAACTGTAGTTGCTTTTGTATGAACTCCAGTGTAGGTGTAGTCTTGTGAGTGCAGTTTGGGTCAGATACTTACAGATATGCAATAGTTTTTTGAGCTTTTTCCACGCAGAGGGCTACAGACTGATGGTCAACACACTGAGTCATTTGGATGAGAGCATTTTACATAACTTTGACACCTTGAAACATAAATTTTAGGTCTGTATCACAGTGCTGTGTGATGTTATTGAGGTCATAGTGGTGCACATACTTATATTTTCAGGAAAAACTATTGTCAATGATCATTTGGGTCAATTCAGGAGGACATCACTAAAAATATTCATGTCATTATCTCTTTTTTTTTTTTAAGTAGTTGGATGTGTCACTTTAAAATGCTTCTTCATTACAGCTAAGATATGGGGCTCAGTCAACTACTAGTGTTATTTGCCTGGAATGTTCCACAGTATGGCATTAAACCATGCACCTTTAAATATATGTTCAAGTAATGTGGTCTGAAATTAACCCAAGCGTCACCGTCTTTTTATGTGCTTCCCTTTTTACCGCATTAATGCTTTAGAACAAGGCCCATTTCCAGATCTTGAGCTTTGGTTTGGTCAGGACTGGAGGATTATTGGCCCGTTATTAGTCTTGGTCATCGGCTTTCACACCACGTACCATCAAAGAAAAGACACCACATCAGATCCAGGTCTAAACTGGATTATTCCAGGTCTAATCTAGGGCTAAAGCAGGTCTGAAAGTGGCTTGCATTCCAGTTTGGGGAAAACCGGTTTAAGCTGCTAATCTTTTTCCAACCACAAAATCAACTCCCTAAAACATGTCACTACAAACTACTGCATTACACCTAACAATATCTATCAGAACAATTTATCAGAATATAATATTAAAAATTCACCATTTCAGTTGGTTAGTTTGATATTTCCGCTTTTTGTTTTCATCTTCCTGTCCACATTGCAAGACGACAAAACCAAACCTTTCTTCAAAAGGCTGGCATCCACATGAATAAGAGTCTGTAATTAGCAGGAACAGCCCCTTGAGTCTTTGTGCGGATTCGTTATGCAAAGAAGCCATTTTTCTACTGGCAAATTGGGGGATATCGAGCCCAAGATTTGTTATTTCTTCCCTAGCAGATGTTACTCTCTTCCTCTTCACACTGTGGACAATGTCGGCCTACTCTCTCTCTTGCATAACGTGTCGACAGTTACACAACAGTGGAGTTTTCTTTGGGATACGCACACACACACACACACACACACATTTAAGCCTCTCACACTGCATTGCTTGGTATCCCAGAACAAACAGTAGTGGGCCAGCAGGGGGCGACCAGGGACATGCACTTGTTTGTTACTGCTGTAGTATAGAGTAAAAGTAACCGATACTCCAAGAAGTATTTGATAACTGTCCTGAGTAGCAATTTGGACTGATATACGTTGTATTATTGCGATATATATAGTATAAATGGTAGGGATGTAATGATATCCAAATTTGTCAGTACGATATTTTCACGATATGCATCTCACGGTACGATATTTATAGCGATTATATTTTGTAGAGCCTAACTAAATTGTGAATATACTACTTTTTCCTTTAAAATGTCTTGACAAGTCTTTGATTCTGACTTAAACCAAAGAGTTAAGATTTAAAAGTGCTTAATAAGTTATTTAATTGTGTAAACTGGACTGAAACAGAGCAAAGGATCATGGTCTATGTAGTTTCCTCTGTTTCTTTTAGCTATTGCTGCACCATAACAATGAATTTAAGCAAAGAGACTTGAGATTCGATATATTGTGATGGTCCACGATATGATTGAGAGACTTTTGACAATATGATATTACGATATTTCGGTTATTGTTGCATCAAATGTTACACATTTTTTTCCATTCAGAAGATTCTTTAAAGTGCCCATATTATGTGTTTTTCTGATCTATGTTATAATGTTGTTTCCTCATCAAACGTACCTCGAGGTGTGTTTTGTTTCATTCACACATGTTTAACAAACACATCCTGCATATTTAGGCTGAGTTTTTCTCTCAACACGAAAACACGCTTTTCCACCTTGTGATGTCATGTGATAAAACAGGAAGTGCACCACTGTGTTTTTAAACTCCATGCACCTTCACTAGAATCATTTTAATTTCAGCCCTGGAATTGCCTTTTAAGATAAAAAGTAGCTGTTATCTTGAAAACTACCACTACCTGACATCACAAGGTGGAACAGAGCATTTTGAACTTTGTCGATGTAGGCAGACTAAATAAAGGGTTACTTGAAATAGATATAAAATACTAGTAGTTATATGATACTCAATCAGGCTGTTGATAATTTCCAACGAATTTCTAACAATTCACCTTGAAATGGGTACTAGACATCGAATCTTTATAAACACATAAATAATAATTAACAAAACTTAAAGGTCCACTATGTTACTTTTCTGGTGAGGTTTGGAATATCCCACAGTATGGCATTACATTTTTCTGTGTTGTATTCATTTAATAACTATTTTATTGCTCAAAAATCCCCCCCAAAAAACGACACACTCTTAGATCTACACTATAGTTGTGACCTGTACTCGGTGGTGATGGTTTAATGTTCATCTGTGGAACATTCTAGACAAAGCAATAACATCTCCCTGGAGGCAAGCAGGTGGTGGACCCCTCTCCAGAAAAGTTACATAGTGCATCTTTAAGCTCTGTTTAAGGTTCTCATAACATAATCACCATTAAAAAAACGCCCTCATGTTCATCTATCTACTAAAAAATAAAACATTTGGCTTCAATATTAAGTTTAAAAATTATTCTTCATTGATACTTGATTAAAGGACAGTTCAGTATTTTTCTAACGGGTGCAATCTCTCTCCAAAAGTACCCCTTAAATAAACTGCTACCACTGCTCCCACTTCAGGCTAGTGCTGCTCTACTGAGTCAGATGGAAGTCATCCATTTGGGCTGCAGGCTTCTGGGGGATATTTTTGGCACTGAAATTCTCTGTGTGTTTTTTTTTTTTATTACAGATGCCCCAAGCTCCAAATCTGGCCAAGGATTCTCTGGGGGTCCACGCATCCAGAGGCAGGAGCAGGTCATCCACCTCTCCCCCAAGAAGGGCAGCCAGGTCTGGGCAAAGTTCATATATACCGCGCTACAATGAAATATCGATTGATTCTATTGATTTTCATAGAAGTAAGATCAGTGGAGGTGGATGGAAAGAAAAAGTTCTGTAGTCCTGTGATGTTTATAATAGACTGATACGTTTTTAGATGGTCTGAAACACATTTTATTGAGCCTGTGATTAGTTTAAGTGTTTGATTTTCAGCAAAAGGAGTGAGTGTATTTAAGTGTTGTTGACCTCACTTGTTGCAATTAAAGAGGAGGGATTATGGAATTAGCTTCCTACCGTGCTATAAATTTGTTCCCTTATCAAAAACATGCTGGAAGTGGTTTTATGTCATCCATGCATGTTTGAGTAATTTAGCGATCTTTCCTGAGCCCTATTCAAGCTTTCCTGACCAATACTATTCTGTCTGCCTACATCACCCATGCTCATAACAGCATGATATAAAAGAATACACTACAACTTCACAAAACTGATGCGATGTGCAGTAGTTTCATTAGCGGGGTGCACGCTGATTGTGTTGTGATAGTGCTCTGAAGGGGGAGTGACTTAACATGAGGAGCAAGGGGAGCTTGTCATGCAAAAATAAAACAGAAACTAAACATTTTATTTCATTGTTTTCAGCAAATACGTTATTTTCCAAACAATAAAAGTTAACATGGTGATATAAATATGTTTTGTGTTAATAATTAATACCCCAGAGATTAAGTCAGATCTTTATGGTCAGATTGTGTTAACAAAGCTCAGATTAACTTGAGTAAATTAACTTCAGACAGAGCAGTGCCTCCAGCTAACACACCTATATTCTGTCCGTCTGTACAGTCCGACAGCCCCTACTCCGGCCACTCCAGCAGTAACACCCTCTCCAGCACAGCGTCCAGCGGGGGCCACAGTGACAGTGACAAGTGGTACGAGCTGGGCGCCGGCGGGGGCGCGGGGTCCAGCGGAGAGCAGGGCGAACCCGAGCCCAACGGCCTGGGCGGAGGAGGCTACCTGCAGGGCTCCTCGGCGGACAGCGGCATCGACACCAGCACCGGCTCCTACGCGCCCACCCACCACGGCCACCCGCACTCCCACCACGGCAGCGCCACCTCCCTGCTGGCCCCGGGCGGAGGCAGGGACAGCAGGGACAGGGACAGGGAGAGGGAGAGGGACAGGTCCACTTCCCCCTGGCACAGTCCCACCGAGGGGGGCAGGAGGATGCTGGAGAGGTCCCCCGCCGCAGCAGAGTCTCCGGGGCCGCCGTCGGAGAGCCGAGAGGGGAGGACTCCACCCACGCACCTGCTGGTTAGAGACGCCAGCACCTACAGCCTGAGCGACCTCGGATCTCACAGGTTAGATGCAAGTTTGGTTTTGTCAGTGTTTTTAAAGCTTCTAAAGATACACTGTGTAACTTTTGGTAACACAAAACATGCCTGCAAATCATTGTAAATGTTTATTAACCATTAAACAATCATCTACTAAAAATGACAAGTATTTAATAATTAGTACATGAGTAGTTAATGATTAATAAACATTTGTAAATTGTTTGTCGATGTTCCTAATTAAACATTTATGAATGTTTTATTAATTAGTAATAACACTTTTTGTATTGTCCATGTTTGTAAATGATTATTAACCATTTGTTAATGAGTAGGTATTGGTTAATTAGTTATTAGTTAATGGTTAATAAACTTTTACAAATTATTTATAGGTATGCCTTATTATAAAGTGTTACCAACGTTTTTGAAGGAGGGTTTGCCACTTGCTTTCCTGCTTGTTTCCATGGAGATTTTTGATGAGTTGCCTGAAATGTTCCACAGTATAGCATTAAACTTGCCTATCTCTGTGGAGACGATGCAAACAGGCCAAGTTACAGGTCAGAGCTGTGGAGAGGTGACCCCATTCACAGTAAGAATGCATGTTTTTCAAGGTATTTGTGAAAAACACACAATGAAATAAATGCTGGAGAGATGAGTTGCCATAGAGACAAGAATATGACGTACCCTCCACCAGAAAAGTAAAAGAATACACCTCCTTAACTACAGTGATTTATTTCTAGTCCTTCTGGAATTCAATTTGGAGCTTGGGTAATTGGTTGTAAATGTAATTAGTCTTAATGATAAAAAAAATATTACTAAGCACCACCAGAAAATTAAAAAAATGAATTGGCCACAAGAATGACTCTGCCTAGGCTGAAAAATACTAATAATAAACTGTAGAGTGCGTATAGAAAAGGCTCAAATTGTTCAGATTTTTCTTTTTCAAATTTCAAGTTTGTAGTTTGTTTTGGTTTTGGCACTGTACAAATAGAAAATGTCCCTGTGTGCGGCTGCATTGTCACAACCAGGTTCTGTTCAAAGGGAAGAGAAAACTCAAAATCACAAGTTTGATCAAGTTAAAGCTGCACTATGTAACTTTTCTGAAGGGTATGCCACCTTCTTGTCTCCATGGAGATGTTATTTCTTTGCCTAGAATGGTCCACACTATGGCATCTTCATGGAGATAAACAGTTGATGCCACCAGGCCAAATTATAGATCAGATCTGTGGAGAAGCGACCCTGCTCTCAGTAAGAATACATGTCTTTCAAGGTATTTTAGAGCATGTGTGTAGAATCCCTCAATTTATATCCTTTAATTTGTCAACGGGACAAAGTTGTTTTTTTTATATCTGCCTTCAGGCACCAGTGTCTAACCAGAACTGAAGAAGCAGCTTGGATGAGCTGCGAAACTTATTCAACCAAAAAAAAAAAAACTTTGTCCAGCTAACAAATTGAATTTCTCCCATGCCATGGATTTTATAGCAATAAAAACAACTGTAATTGAACAAATCCTAGATCATACGTGCTATGCCATACTGTGGAATTGTAGACAAACGTATCTCTGTCAAGACGAGCTGTGTGCATATCCTTTTACAGAAAAGTTACATAGTGTATCTTTAGTTAGGATTTAATTTAAACACACATATTGTGCTTGTGTCTCCTGTATAGTCATGATGACACCCATGGCTCATTATGTTATAATTTGGACATTTAAAATCACAGTATTGATCTAAAATGACTTAATAAAGGAAACAAATCCAATGACTTGTGGGTTAGAAAAATGTGGTGACATCATCAGTACAAAGAGCCGTGAAGTTGTTAGCACCTCCGATGGATAGATCGTGCTAGAGAGGAGCAGACGTTTTTTTTTGTACCAAAAATGACTAAGTAATGCTGCAGAATTCTACGTGTATCATTGATTTAGAAAATTAAATTGGAAAACTAAGTAAGTACAGAGCAGGGGACATGTACCGGTGACGATGAAAATGGGGTTGATCTGTGCAATGACGTCTTGAATACAGGAGAATATAGATTACTCAAACATGCACAAATCACATGAAACATAACTGAGAGTGTAAATGAAAAGGGTATTATAAGGGTATTATATATAGAAGCAATTATAATATGGTTAAAAGTTTTAAAAAGTTGATTTAGCAGAATAGCTGTGCTGTAACCATCCAAGAAAGGGAGGATACATACATTATTATATGCCTTTTAAACCATGCTTGATGTCAAAACTACATTTTCACAATATGGCATAGACAATTTATTCTGCAGCAAATCAAGTTAATTTTATCTTCCAATATAATCATGCCAATCATGTCTTATTTGCATTGACCTGACCTCTGCAGTGTACCACCGGCTTCCACTTCTCATTACTTTAATCTTTACTGCCTATAAGGTCCACCTCCCTCAATTAGATCTCCCTGGAAAACATCAGTGGCCATTTAAACGCTCCCATCTTTCCACATTAGGAGGAAATGCAGGGCTCGTGTACCAGGCCCTTGTAGGTGACGTGTGGAGCAGCTCAGGTTCAGTTCTGTGACACACAAACACACAAGTCATTTAGAGTCACAGATGGAGCAGTTGTGACCAGGGCAGGATGAGGATTCGGTCGTGTTGTACTTTGTCATACTCCAGAGTGGAAAAGATGAGCCTAGTGACCTATGATGAAACTACAGATGACACTGATATGATAATGACACATCAGATTCATCATACGAGAAGGTTAAAGGTGCATTGTGTAACTTTTCTGGTGGAGAGTCCGTCAGATGCTTTTTCAGTGGAGATGTTATCGCTTTGTCTGGAGTGTTTCACAGTATCGTATTCAACTTTTCCATCTTCATAGAGCCCAAATCAGACCAAGTTATAGATCTGTTTAATGTCATACTGTGGAACATTCCAGGCAGAGCAATGACATATCCATAGAAACAAGCAGATGACAGACCCCCTCCACCAAAAAAGTTACACAATGCACCTTTAAAGTACATCTATACTGTATTGTAAAAACATAACAAGGTTTCCAAGTCTTTTGAAATATATATTTTTATGTACTATACTATATATATTTTTTATGTACCAACAATTAGACAAGTTCCTGGTGATACTTTGTCTCTGTAATCCCCACACAGTCGACCAGGTTATTTTCATTTCAAAGCTTTTGGAGTGTAATATATGTAGAAAATATAATAGTACTAATAGTAATATAAAAGTGCAGTATATAGTAATGGTACTGAATACAGTGGAAGTGGAAATGTTCTAGTTTATAGACTGTAAAGTACTTCAAATTAATTCTGAAATATAAAAGATAAAGCACATAAAAAAGAACATAGCCACTGCTTTGGTTTGGTTGCAGTTTATGTCAAAAAGAATAACGCCTCACACTTGTTGTTAATCTGATCCTTTAGTATTGTTTAATTTCATTTAAAGGGCCTGTATTACACCATCTTCTAATCTAGTAGTATATTATAATATTTGCTTATCACAAACAGACCTGGAGTTGTTTTGTTTCATTCACACATGTTTAACACACAAACTCTGCATATTTAGGCTGAGTCATGAATCATTTGCATCATTTCAGCCCTGCAAGTGGCAAACTTTACTGAACTAAAGTTAAAAGGAGCTGTTCACTTGAAAACTACCGCTTCATGACATCACAAGGTGGAACTGAGCATTTTGACAGACTTGTGATGAAGTTTTTTGTTTCATTCATACATATTTGAGTGACCCAACTCCAGGTATGTTTTTAATGAGATAACAACATTCTAATTCAGTCAATTTTGTGTAATATGGGACATTTAAAAGATCAAGTAACTTAAAATCATTAAAATAAATGAATAGATGTAAAGGATCTTAGAGTTACAGTTTATTTGCATTTTTTTATCCCACTGTATCAGCACCACCACACACATATTACCAAATTACTTCAAGATTAACGCACTTAATTCTTTGTCTTCATCGTTCAGACTAAGTGTAAGTGTATTCCTTTTACAGAACTATGTCCCATTAACCTTTCCTCCACCTGTCCCTGCCCACAGCTCCAGGCACTCGGCTCACAGCTCCCCCAGAGAAGAGCCGTCCTCCTCGGCCACGTCCCCGTCTCAGTCCTCCGTGTCCCCGGCTGGACCCAAGAGCTTCTACCCCAGACAGGGAGCCCAGTCCAAATACCTGATCGGCTGGAGGAAGCCCGGGTCCACCATCAACTCTGTGGACTTTGGAGACACGCGCAAGTAAGCACCTATTGATCCTTTAAATTAACATCACGCAGGGGGTATACTGTATGTATTTCCATGGTGGAATGTTCAGCAGTTACACATACATTAACAAACACAGCCTGATAAGTTTTTAGATCTGAAAAACAGATTTAAACAGCACATTTTCAGAAGCCTGTGATCAATAAAAGCGTACATTCTCTTTAGATGTTTTGATTTTCAACAAAAAAAGGTGAAAGTGACTAATTGAAAAGCTGTTGGCTACTCCTAGCTAGCTTTTGATAATTTAAAAAAAAACTCTTTCTTTAGAAAATATAACTACTTAGTACTTTCTTTTCTATTCCCATGTGGCCTTGTATCTGTGTAATCCTCAGTGGTCCAGGTAGGTTCCATAAAATTATTCTAAAACTATTCAGGAAAGGTTCGTTTCTGTCCTGTGAATGTGTCTTTTTTTAGTATCCAAACTAAAAAATAGCTTTGATACAAGTTTTATATCGATTAGTATATATTCTAACATTGTATCTCGTGTCTGTTTTGTCTTCATTGTTTGTTCTGCAGATGTCAGCACTTTGCCTAAGACAAATTTGCCTCTGGGACAATAAAGTGTATTTAATTTGATTTCAATAAAATGTAGTTAAACTAATTATATTTTAGACGAAGTTCATAATTGCACTTCCTGGTTAGAGATGGGCAGCAGATGTGACATAAGCAGAGTTAATGCAATAAACTGTTACCAAGCAACCAAAGACTAAACAAGCGCCAAAGCTAGTTTATTCTGTATTTTTCCTCTTAAAATTTCAACTTTTCTTCACATGACTTGTGTAAAACTGCTAAATCATAGATACTGTTTTAGCAAACCAAGTAATAATTAGAAAAACATGAAAAACTAGTATAAAAGATACCCAAGTCTATTGCTGTGGTGAGATTTAGAATATAAAGTAAAAAATATACTACTAATCCTGTGAAGTGTACTACTTGTTTCTGCGACTATTACGTCAGCATTACTTTACACCGCTGGGATTATCACTGCTGCCTTCATTGCCCAAAATACTCATTTTGCCTTCCATTAATAACACCACAATGAGGTGTTAATTTGTGGTTCTCCGTTCATTCTTGTTGACAGTAATTGCATATTGCATGATTGCCCTCTTATGGTTTAGAAAAAGAATGCACTTCAATACTGTATTTTTTTTTTTTTTTTATAAACTAATAAGTGTTGGGCTTAATTCATTCTTACATAAAATTTTTTCATCTTTTTTATCTCATGTGTTCGGCTGCTTTTCCTTAATTTTCATTTATGCCAAATGCCAATAAGGGGTATTTAAACGTTCAAAATGACATAGTGCATGACTGCCCTCTTGTGGAGGATGTAAATACTACACATGAAGGCTGAAATGGGTTTGACATTCACAGTGAAGAAATACAGTTCCTTTAATAGCCTGTGCTCTTAAAAAAACAAGACTAGAATCACAGCTGAACCTGTGTTGCCAGTTACCTGCAGATGGAGGACACATACAAGTATTTCTCATTCTCAGTATTAGAGATAAACTGATTATTGTTACTGATTATTGCCGATATTTGCTCTTTTTAGCATATCGGGTTCAGCCTTAAATCTCCAGCTGTGGCCGATATTTTGTTAGGCTCAACCAGCTGCCTAAATATGCATAAATAATATATGTATAAAGCTTAATTTAAACACTTTAGTCCAAAGATGATGGTGCAAATCGGCCCTCTCATCCAGGTTGTAGTAAAACAAGATCCTTGATGATTTTGACTAAATTCAAATTAGATAATTTGGGGAAAATTATCAAAATCAGTCCCACATATCGGCCCAAAAATATCAGCAGATTTTATCGGCCACCGGGTTTCTATAGCTTCTAAACACAAAATTATGACAAATTCAACTTGTCCGTTTTGTTCAATGTTTTTATAATTGAGAATAATTCAGCATTAAAATAAATTCATATTATCTTGGGTCATGTTAAAGGAATTTAAAAAATGGACCCATATTTTGAGGCAGAATCATGCATAATTTCCTCTTTTCATTTTCTTAAGAAGTTTATTGTTATTGTATTTTTTCATATTGTGACAAAAGCCCCATGTTCCTCGTGTTCCTCCAGGAAGTCTCCAGGAGAGAGCAGCGTGGATGTGATCCCCACCCCAGCGGCGCGGCCCTCTCTGCGGGACATGCACTCCCCTCAGTCCCACGCCAAGTCCACCGTGGAGGAGGACGTGAAGAGGCACAGTGTCCCAGACAGCCCCCCCGCGCTCCCACGCAGACATAAGGAGAAGGTGATCATATTTTATGATCACCTTTATGATCTTCATTTTAAATTTTGTACACTGAAAAAATGTATTCTGCAAAAGTCAGCCAATGAAATTCATTATAAAAATATTCACACTTTTTAAGGATTAAAATTCAGAGTTAGAATTGTATCATTCAAAATTCTAAATCTGATGGAATAACTTATCTTCCATTCTCCAGCATGTTTATCATCTCATCATTTCAAAGATATGTAAAAAGATATGGATAATTTTTGTTCTTCTGAGGCCTCAAAAATCTAAACCGTATTTATATTGTGACTTATTTATTAAGATACATTTTGAATTTGGAAACTGCTTTGTCACAGTTTTGGGGACTGAAAAACGTTGTGGAGATCTGCAGAATCAATGAGCAAAGGACTAAACTCTGACCAATGAGCTCCTTCGTTTCATATGCCTCACTGGGGAAAAAAACTTGGTGACCAGACTGACATCTGTTTGTATAAATATTATAATTCTCAGCTTGTCAGGCAAAGAGTGTGTTGTAATCATACTCATTCATACACGTTTCATAACTTGTGCTCTCCCTGCAGCACTCTCAGAAGTCTGACCCGGAGCAGCCCCTGTCGCGGCGCCGCTCCCTCCACAGGACCCTGTCAGACGAGAGCATCTACAGGGGCCAGCGCCTGCCGCCCCTGTCGGACACTGTCAACGAACCCGCCCTGGCCACTGACGTCCTCTTCAGCTGCTCCACCCTCCCCCGCTCCCCCACCACACGGGGAGTCCCACTGAGACGGCCCTCGTACAAGCTGGGAGTCAAACTGCATGGTAGGAGTGTAGTCTGCTTTACAGGTGCTGTCACGAAGTTTATCTGGGGCCGGGTCGCGGAGGCAACAGTCTAAGTAGGGACTCCCAGACTTCCTTCACCCCGGACACTTCCTCCAGGGGGGACCCCAAGGCGTTCCCAGGCCAGCCGAGAGACATAGTCCCTCCAGCGTGTAGGAATGTAGATTGACCGGTAAATTGAGAGCTTTGCCTTTCGGCTCAGCTCCTCTTCACCGATACAGCGACCGCATCACTGCAGACGCTGCACCGATCCGCCTGTCAATCTCACGCTCCATCCTCCCCTCACTCGTGAACAAGGCCCCGAGATACTTGAACTCCTCCACTTGAGGCAAGGACTCCCCACCCACCTGGAGAGGGCAAGCCACTTTTTTCTGGTCAAGAACCATGGCTTCATATTTGGAGGAGCTGAAAGTCATAAAAAACAAATCGGCACATGGCACACATTCTGCATTTAAAATCTCTGTAAAACTGAAATTGTATGTGGGAAATAAGTTAATATTATAGAACATTAGAACTGAAAATGAGGAGGTTGTTTTGACGGAGGAGGACATACTTTGCTTTAGCGTTTGTTTGTCTAAGGGGGTGTCCCATAATGCTTTGTGATGTTACTGTGAAAAGGGCTATTACAACCAAACACGTTATTATTACTGTAAAGGGACTGTGCCTATTTTTATTTCTTGTGGTAAAGTTAAATTTGTTTTCCCCCTGTACAGATTTTATTATACTGTAAAAGCATCTCTTGGGATCTAACGCTGTCTGCATCTCATTATAAAGGATTTTTATCGCCCGAGCACCAGGAAATACACTGTTGCATGCTAGTTGTTGTTAGCATTACTGTGACTGCTGTGACTCTTAACTCTGAAAGTGTAAAGCGCTCATCAATTAGGATACTCGAAATGCG
The DNA here is from genome assembly GCA_029959045.1 of Taenioides sp. WSHXM2023. Taxonomy (NCBI): domain Eukaryota; kingdom Metazoa; phylum Chordata; class Actinopteri; order Gobiiformes; family Gobiidae; genus Taenioides; species Taenioides sp. WSHXM2023. The sequence continues at coordinate 20,878,457 of CM057103.1, read as the reverse complement.
ATAGGAAAGTGGGGATTAACTTTGGACCTCTGCAAAGTGTTTAAAATGAACTAGTTCTGTTTTTATGACAGTAAAAATCGGGTACAGTGCGCCTTTAAAGCGAGTTTATTTGATTTTTTTGTTTTTTTTAAGTTTAGTTTAAAGTGACAACAAAAAAAGAAAGTCGTACATAAAATTAATGAAACAAATATTATAGGAGACGTTTTACTTGTCACTTGTGTCCAGGAGATCTGTCAGCATCAGACACTTCCCTGGTGGATCTGGTGGAGCGCCATCGCGGGCCCCTTCCCCCTGAGCTCATGCCCCTCCCCTCAGGCCGGGACAGCCCCCTGGAGTGGACCCACCTGGTGGACGTGGCCAGTACCTTCGAGAGCGAGAGAGGACCACACTATGGTAATCACCAGACACAAACATAAAACACATTAACTCAAATGAGGGTTAGGAAAAATGTTGAATTACGAATTAAGATTTTTTTCTATATCACAGTTTACATTTTAAACTCTTCCTTAAGGACGAAAAACTAACACAAGAATCACATTACAGTTTGTACTGTTCTAAACTACAGGGTTTGGAGTTCTTTTATGCACCGTTGCGATTTGCTTATTGTGTACAATGTTTTGAGTTTGATTCAAAAATCATCTTGCAGCCTTAGCCCGTATGTTTGTCTGCAGTTTATCAGCTTTGTTTATGATTCTCAGTTTTACTACTTCAATGTCCCTTCCTCTTGTTTCGTGCAGTTCAGAGGAGTTATGTGTTTGGAGACGCTAACCACAGGAGCAGTGGGGCCTCCAGTCCTCAGCAGCCCCACATCGAGCTGCAGCCGGCCCCACTCTCCCGCCCGGCCTCCAGGTAAAACTCTACTCTTCACATGAGATGAAGAGTTTAGATAATCCTTCTTTCTGTGCCTTAATAGAAATCAAAATGTCTCGATGAAGCTCATAATGATTGGCATAAAGATTTTCAGACATTGTAGTGCAGTGTTTCTCAAACTGCTGTGGGTGTACAAAAGCGTATGGTGTGGTCCTTTTTAAGACCTGGTGTAGTTCCATTATACACCTGGTTTAGATCAAGTGGTACTCGGGTGGCTAAATATTTTCTGAAATGTTTAAGAACTAGAATTATTGTTTTGATTTATTGTTGTAATAACATTGTCTTTTGTATTTGCTTTCAGTGAGGGCCACATCGGACTGGAGAGGAAGGTGACCAAACTGGAAGCCATGGTGAAGATGCTCCAGGAGGACTTGAAGAAGGTGAGGAAACTGAAACTCTTAACCACAATGTATAATTTAAGTTATCTAACAAATGATGAAATATAAATCTATATTATAATATTGTAAATTATAATTTTATGATCTATATTTTAAAATTAGTTGATGATTATAATAATTGTTATGAATCATTTATTATTATTGTTGCCTCTTTAACACATTATAAACCTGCATTTTATATTAAAGTGCTGTGATTATGTAGTTCCTCTGTTTCAGAAATATGAAGTTAATCTACGTTTCAGATGAGTTGAAGTGTATTCAGTTTGTCATATTAAAAGTACATTCAGAATGAAATGTACAATTATTATGTAAAAGATGTGACAGCAACATCAGCAGGCAGCGTAAGTACTGCAGTGTTCTTTTTCCTTATTGAAGCTGAGTCATACTGTATTATACAAACTCAATGACACTGCTCGTTACATTGGTGTTTATTATTGTGGGCAGAGGTGGTTATTTCTCTTTTGTGCGCCGCATGTGTCAGCTGCAATCTCCTTTATTTTATTCACGAACAGACTGTTGTGTTGAATAAAATGTTCCAGTCGGACTTGATTCACCTCCCTCCCTCTATCTTTATTTGAATACATTTGTAGCATCTGTCTTTTTACAAACAACGCTGCTAATCCGTCCGTTAAACATGTTTCACTCCCCAGTGTCGCCAGCAGAGCGCGCCAGACACTCATCCGCACGTTCAAAGGAAAGTGAAACGTCTGATATTTACGTAGCTAATAACCGTTTCTTTCTGTGCCGTAGGAGCGTGAGGAGAAGTTGCGGATGCAGGCTCAGATCAAGCGTCTGTGGGAGGAGAACCAGCGCCTCCAGGAGGAGTCCCAGACCTCTGCAGCCAAACTCAAAAAGTTCACCGAGTGGGTCTTCAACACCATCGACATGAACTGACCAGACCCATGAGGAAATGTACAGTACCAATGTTCCATGTTAGACAGAGGGAAAGCCAAATGAAGAAAGTTGCTACAGTTTCGTCTCGCTCAACCTACCAGGATTTTATTGTCCGCAAATCTTCTGTTAAAGTTACTGAAGATTTAAGCTAACGTTAGCCAAATTTTTTCCAGATCAATCAAGACTTTGAAATGGGCTGAAAACTGCACTGATTTTTTTAACAAATTCGCCAAGAAAAAAACAAATCCGTATCTTCTCATTTTTTCCTTGGAATCAAAAAATGCGACATAAACAAAAACCATTAAAAAATTTGACGGAATTTACTCCAAAAATTTTAAATTGTGGGATTTTTTTTTCCTCAGTGGAACGATTTTAACTCTCCAAAGGTACAAAATATTTAGAATTTTCTGCACTATTAGCCGTCCGTAAACTACTTTAACACTTTTTTCAGTGTGGCTTAAATAGTAACAAAGAGGAAGGATTTTTTTTCCACCTCTGCAAGTCGAACTTTTGGATTTGTAAATATGTTTTCCATTTTTTCCGTCTTTCAGAACTAGTTTAAAATACTTAGTTCTGCATCAACAGCACAAGCCAGAGTTCCTTATCCAAAAGCCATCGGTGACTGGCGCCATTTTACGTGTTTTTACCCAGAGTGCTTTGCGTCCATCCGCTATATATACTGTAGGTGTTTTCTTATAAGCAATAGGAAGGACAAATCGGGGACTATTTTTGCCTTCACAATTCAAGGAGGAACAAGGGAAGACTGAAAAAGTGGAATTTCAAAACAAAACTTTGAAAATTGACACTGGATACGCACAAAACGCCAGTGTGACGAAGACTTAAGAAGGGACGAAAAACCACTAACCGAAAGCAGGATTTTAGCGAATGAAGGACTAAATATCTGGTTGTTTTTACCCAAGTTAATTTATTTCCTTGTATTATAATTCAAATAAATAAGTTGTTCTATTGGTACAGTTCAACTCCTATCAGTGTTAAGTTTCTCGACAAAATTGTGGCTATGATTTAAATGGCTTTCTTTCACTCCGGCTTGAATATATGCGTTTTATTATTGAGTATTACTGTAACGTGGCCTGCTGTTGTGTTGCTTAACGGTGCCCTCTAGTGACGACCAGTGCAAAATGTTTTAATTTCCCTTTTTATCCCAATCTGCTGTCAATGTGCATTTCTCAGTCAGGACTAGAGCAGTGGGGGCGGGGTCACGTGATCAGCCAGGACCAATCAGAAGCCAGCTTTGACAGACAATCAAAGCAGAGTAGTTTAAGTGTACGCATACAGTACTTTTTGCTCATAGTTTTTCCTCAGGTCGTTCACAAAGTAATATTTCGTATTCAGAGATGATATTATTTAGGTTGAAAAGGTGTTATGGATAAATATGTCACCATTGCAGTTTGTAAGAAGCCATTGTGTGACTGTACCAGAGTCTATTCCAGTCGTGCCTACAGTGATTCTAGTGGTCATTTAACTCAAATCATACGGAGCAGGGTCGTGCCTTGGTAACAGCTGTATGAGGAAATATTCACTTAAAGAACACATATTATGCTTTTTTGAACTGCTGGCCATTTTATATTGTTGTCCCCATATGAAAAACATACCCGGATTTGTATTTTTGCTTCATTCACTCAAAAAAGCTCTGTTTGCGTTTTACTCAAATTGTTGCGTCATAGATAAAACTCTAGAATTCTCATGCAGTTTTACTTATTTGGTTATTGTTCATTCCCGTTGCTGTCAGCAGAGGAGGGAATTGGAAACAGGAGAAGATCATAAAGTGTGTTTTCCAAATGTAAATGTGAAATACTTAGCCCAAGGTGACTAAAACATGTTTATAAGGGACAAAAGAATGCATAATATGTGTTCTTTAAAATGATCCAGTGTTGATGGATACAACTTGAACAAGAACAGCAGGACTTGACTAAAAGGATTCAGACTTACACGCCTTTACACAACACTGTGGACTTGTGATAAATAAATGTAAATGTATTTCCTGGTTGCATTTTACAGGTAAAATGATTCATAATTACTGTTGAAAAGAACCTTGACACGAATATAAAGGACGGGGACACTTTGTGGTTAAATACTTAAAGGTGCACGATGTAGCTTTTCAGTTTGGGTCTGTCACCGCGTTGTTTCTATGGATATGTCATTGCTCTGCTTTGAATGTTCCACAATATGACATTAAACAGCTCTACCTTACATGAATTCAATTACAGGTGGTTTTATAGCTCAAAAATGCCTAGAAAAACAGGGATTCTGGCTGCCTCTGCACAGATCTGACCTGTAACTTGGTCTGGTTTCGTCTCCGTGATGATTGCAAGTTTTAATGCCGTACTGTGAAACATTTCAGACAAAGAAACACCAGAAAAGTTACACAATGCACCTTTAAGACGTAACATATGAGACTTATCGAAAACTAAACAGACCAAAATGAGCTAAATGAGGTATACATTTTTGAAATATGTTTTCAAGTCACAGCAATTTTGAGTTATTTTGTCAATTTAAGGCGCTGTACCTGATTTTTATCGTTTGAAAATATGAAAAACAGAAAAACAGTTCACTTTAAACGGTTTGCAGTGGTCCAAAGTTATTCCTCATTTACCTTCTGCATCCTAATTATTCACCATGATCATGTTACAAGATCTTTTCGCAACTTTCTGAGGCCAGAGCGTAGTTTTGACGCCATGGTAAAGTTAACAACGAGCATGCTAACTGTGCACTTCCAGATTCCCGGACCTTAAGTACTATCACTGTGTACTGTCGGCTTCTAACTTTAAAGCATTTTATTTCAAGAGCCGCTTATACAATACACCTGTACTGGGGCAGGAAATATTTTTGCTCAAATACATGGATAAAAAAAAAAAATCGGGTACAGGACCTTTGTAATTTAAGTTTAAAATCTTTCCTTTTTTCCATCACATTGTCAAAACAGTATTATATTGTACAGCCCTACTTCCTTGTTAGCCTTTTGAAAGCCATACAGTGTTGCACAATTTTCATTTTTAACTGAAGATAACAATAATTTTCTGTTATAATTACTTTTATATGTCTTTTTGGACCAGTTTTTACAAAGAACATAGGGACTTAGCTACAATGCTGCTTATAAACATATGATATTTTAGATGTGTATAAAACTAGCTTAAGCAACGCGTGAAAGGTGCACTCTGTAACTTTTCTGATCGGTGGCTCGTTTCTATGGAGATAAAACTGCTTTCCCTGGAATGTTCAACAGTATGACAATAAATGTACCCATCTTGCATTTATTGAATCATAGGTGCTCAAAAATACCTTGAAATCGTGTATTCTTACTGCGTGTGGGGTCGCCTCTCCACAGACCTGACCTGTAACTTATAGCTTATAGCTGAGTTAACCCATTTTTTTTAAGATAGATTAGGTCGATGGAACACTTCTGCTAAAACAAAATCATCAACATCTCCATGGAAACAAGCGGGTGTGTATTAATCCTGAAAAGCTACACAGTGCGTCTTTAACATAGCAACAGTTTTAGCTCTTCAGGGCAGGTACAGTGTGAGGAGGAGAGTGACTGATGGTCCTAATATATTTGACATAGTCTTTCTGTGTGTGCCTTTGGATGTTATTGTTGTTTATGTTTTAAATAGGCTGCCCTCTCTCCAAAATATACCCGTAAATACCGACACTGACTCCTGTTTCGAACCACTGCCAAATACAACGCCTTAAAAGTATCGCACAAAAATCGATCATGCCAATCTATGAAGCCAAATTTCTGCCAGTAACACAGATACTTGACCAATCTCTTAACTTTTAACGAAAACGTACAAATATTGGTGAATTGGTACTGCCCATAGTTTTTTTTTTTTCTCTTTCTACTTGTTTAAAGGGCCCATATTGCGCTATTTTCTGATTTTAATGTTGTTTCCTCATCACAAACACACCTGGAGTTGTGTTTTGTTTCATTCACACATGTTTAACACACAAACCTTGCGTTCTTTTCTCAAATGGAAAACACTGTTCCACCCTGTGATGTCATGTGGTAATACAGGAAGTGCTCCACTGTGTTTTTAAACCCCATACACCTTTTATAATAATAATTTCAGCCCTGGAATTGCCAATCTCTGCTGAACTAAAGGTAAAAGTAGCTGCTGACTTGAAAACTGCAACTTCATGACATCACAAGGTGGAACAGAGAATTTTGAGGCGTAGATATACTAATAATAAAGAGTTACTCAAAATGTGAATGAAACAAAACACAAATCCAGGTCTGTTTTTGATGAGATAACGACATTATAACATGGATTAAAGCTCACAAGAGTCAGTTTTGCCTAATATAGGACCTTTAAAGAACTGTCTATGTGACTTTTCTGGTGAGTGGTCTGCAACCAACTTCATCATGGAGATGTTGTTGCCTTGCCTGGAATGTTCCACAGTATGGCATTAAACATATCTATCTCACATTTAACCAATTACAAGTGTTTTAATGCTCAAAAATACAGTGAAAAACATGCATTCTTACTGCGAGTGGGCTTGCCTCTCTGTAGATTTGACCTATAACTATAACTTAGCCTAGTAGCGTCACCATGGCGATAGATAATGCCATACTGTGGAATATTCCAGGCAAAGTGATCACATCTGCACCAGAAATGTCACATAGTGCACCTTTAATTTGCTGACATGCCACTAATGTTCACTTCATGTGGAAATATGTGAAAATGTTGCTCTTATTTTCATATTTTAAAAGATAAATTCTATTACTGATGATACTCCGAGCTTGCATTTTTGACATTTGAATGTAAGATTTTAACGCAAGCTAGAAAAAAAGTTTACTTATAGAGCATTTTAAGCATATATAAACAGATTTTCGAGTTGGTTCTGTTTTAAGAATCACTGGCCAATGCGTATGGGAACCCAATATAGAAAAGTCTAATTATCAAGAAGATAGTTAGTTCTGAAAAGCACATATCTTTTCAAATGTATATACTGAAGTGTGTGTTTGCCTTGAACACTGGTCTGTCCATAGCTTTGTCCGAGTGTAAATGACGATATGTAATGTTCGATATTGTACATGAAAGTGCTCTAGTTTTTGTATTGGAGATTTAAAGCGTATGAAGCCACCAGACCAACTGTGCAGTGCAGATGTGTAAAGTGTGAGATCAACTTGTACAAAGACTCCAACATGCCACTCAAATGTATTTTATGTTGTTATTTTATGTTTTTTGATGTGTACACAAGACAGTAAAGGAGGTGTGGTCAGGAAATTAGGAGAGTAATGTTGTACGGTGGCTCAGATTAGTCAAAATTAAACTTCAACTAATACTTAGAGAGTTATTGTACTCTTTTTTTTTTCCAAAAATCTTGGTAAAACGTGTACACCTCAAACGTTTTTGTAAGTTAAAATGGTTACATAATAATTTTAGTAGTTCGATTATTCACTGAGGCATTGACAATAGCAATGCAGATTTTTTTTTTTTTTTTCTTACATTTCAAAATCTTGCTATAGATTTTATATATATATATTTATAGGTGCTATTTCTGATTTTGATGTCTTAAAAACAAAAACAGAACCAGTTCAATTTAAATGGTTTACAGTGGTCCAGTTATTCCTCACTTATCTTATGCATTCAGAGCGTCTTAATTATTTATAAGTGTTTTTCACAATTCTCAGAAACCAGTGCTGAGGTTTGCCGTCAACAACAGCTAGCATGCTAATCACGCACTTGATTATCAGACAGGGAGTACACAGCAGATTTATTTTGACCTCAAGAGCTGCTTATACTATATACCTGTAGTGTAGTTTTGCTCAGATAGATGGAACAAAAATGTGGTAACTTTCATTTAAATCATTGCCTTGAAATGAAACCACTGCTGCTAAAATAAGATATAAGATAAATGATTTCGAAATTCAGACGTCTGTAATCCCTTAGTTGTCTTTCTTTGGCCAAAAACTATATCCAGTCTTAAAAGTTCTTGTTTTGGTAATTGCTTTTCACTTTTAGCTCTTGCATGGATATTGACCGCTCAAAACTAGGATGTATTTTCATTTTTATAAGAATAATATTTCAAATTCTATCAGGATTTCTGACCACACCTCTGTTCCTGTCGCAGAAGGATTTGAGAAATGTGAAGTGTATATTTTTGTTCTCATTTTTAGACCACTGTTATCTCAAAGGGACATGTTTACGGCTCTCCTTAGACCAACTCGTTCTGATGTAAAACTTGTCTCAGTGTATTTCCTCCATACAGTTTAGACAGAGGTGCTCGTGTTTGGGGAATCTGACCCCATCTTTTACCAGGACAGGACAGAGGGGACAGGAGAGGGCGCTGGAGGACATGTGTGGACATTATTGGACCATAGGTTTGACCCAGTCCTGTTTACATCCAGGTCCACTGTCTCTGTAATGTGTAAAGTTATGAAAACATTTGCAGTGATGACAGTATTTAAGTTGAAGTCTGAAATAAATAATGACATATCTGTGCTTGTGACATGCTCTTTTGTTGGAAATGTACGGAGTCGAATTATTATAATTGCAAATTTCCAAAATGTAAAAAAAATAATGTTGTAATTTCTTATTTTTAATTGTACATTTCACAAGTTAAAGAGGGGGGTATTTTACTTCTATGGGGTATTAAAGGGCCTGTATGCTTCAAAAACTTACCTGGAGTTTGTATATTTAGGCTGAGTTCTTCTCTCATACAGAAAATACTCTGTTCCACCTTGTGATGTCGTGGATGTCAGGATAATTTCAGGAATACATGACATCACGAGGTGGAACAGAGCATTTTGAGCTTTGGAGATGCAGACAGACTAATAATGCAGGGTTACGCAAACACTTGTGAATGAAACAAACACAACTCCAGGTCTGTTTTTGAGAACGTAACATTATAACCTGGCTAAACGCTCACAGTGGTTATTACACTATAACCACTGTTAATGAAACTACTGCACATCGCGTCAGGTTTGTGAAGTTGTAGTGTATTGTTTTATATCATGTTTTTGTGGAGAATTACGTGGGTGACGTAGGCGTGTGATGGCTTAACCGTGAGGAGGGTTCCAATAGGGTGAGAACGCTAAATGACTTAAACATGCACGGATGACATCTAAAACCTAAATGTGTCTTTGATGAGAGAACATTATAACATGGTAGAAAGCGTCAAAAAGTCGATTTTACACTTAAATAAAAATATTTACTGAGTTCAAACTTGTACTACACTCACTCATAATTGGATAATTCATTCATAGTTAAAGGTGCACTATGTAACTTTTCTCTATTGAGGTATTACTGCTTTGCCTTGAATGTTCCACAATGTGACATTTAACTTCTCTGTCTCCACGGAGGCAGGCATGTGACGCCATCAGATGAAGCTACAAGCAAGTTCTGTGGAGAGGCGGTCGGAACCACTGACCCACAGGTTTGCGGTGCAATTCCAGATGCCACAGATGAATACTGACAATGTGTCCTTGGGCAAGACACCATCACTCCTCCAGTGTCTGTGTACCTCTGGTGTATGGGTATGGGTGAGTGGTTCCTTGTTGTTCCAAAGCAATAACGTCCCCATAGAAACAAGAATGTGACACTGTATAACCAGAAAAGTTACACAGTGCAGCTTTAACCTTCTTTAAATTTGTATTAACATTTTTTTAAAACTGTAAAAAATATCTGTAGTAGTTTCAAAACCACAGTCACAGCTGTAGCAAACAATTCTGGCGCCATCTAGCGGTGTAAACATGTATAACCACTGAAAAGGAAACTACCCAGAGACACATTACAATGGACATACAATGCACATTTTACGTTTTTTTGGAACAACTTATTAAAATATTGAAAAGAAACAAAATAAAATATAAAAACATTTTGCATTTTCATGGTAAAAAAGTGATTTACATCGTTTGAAAATAGTTGAAACAGTGGAGGCTGATCAGAGCGCGATATGTAAATGTGTTGGATCACAGCCCAGAATAGCAGACAAGCGTACTCGATAGACTGCAAAATAATGGAATGTTCTGCATGTTTATATTTGCAGTGATGTGAAAAGTAAGCACGTATATGTTCAGAAAAGATCCACAATTTACCTCATCACCACCAAACTCTCCTCACCAGTATTTCACCACATAAAACTATTTCATTGTGTTCACTGTTTCTTAGCTGTGACTTAAAGGGCCCATATTATGTTATTTTTTTTATGTTATAATGTTTTGTTTCCTCATCACAAACAGACCTGGAATTGTGTTTTGTTTCATTCACAAACCCTGCATATTCCGGCTGAGTTCTTCTCTCAAACTGAAAACACTCTGTCCCACCTTGTGATGTCATGTGGTAATACAGGAAATGCTCCACTGTGTTTTTAAACTCCACACACCTTCACTAGAAACATTTGGATAATTTCAGCCCTGGAATTGCCAATCTCTACTGAACTAAAGGTAAAAGTAGCTGTGAACTTGAAAACTACCGCTTCATGACATCAGAAGGTGGAACAGAGCATTCTGAACTTTGGACATGTAGACAGACTAATAACAAAGTGTTACTCAAACTTGTGTGAATGAACCAAAACACAACTCCAGGTCTGTTTTTGATGGTGCAGACTCCTGTAGCATTAGCCCACTCTGCAGGCCACTCTTCAGCCTCTCAGACCGGCCTGAGAGACTGACGAGGGGAAAGAGGAGGAGAAAGAGGAGGAAGAGTGTTTCACAGGCACAGCTCACCTCTGTGAAAAGACAAGAAATAACATCGACTACTGCTACAGACATTCAGTCATGAACTTGAGAGGCTTGGTTCACACTCATAGCAAGTCTAAAATGTACTGTACATCAACAGCTTTGTTAACACGGTGGCTGAGTGGCCATCTCTCTCACCTAACAACAGGAAGGTCGCAGGTTCAACTCCTGAGCTGATGCGGGCCTTTCTGTTATAATCTCTATTCCCTATGTGGCACCATGTTCACAATATAGATTTTATAATAATTTCAAAAACAGTGTCTCAGATTAAGTTGAAGTGAAAGCCTTTGTGCCAAAATAAAATGTTCTTAATTAAGTTAAAGTCACAGTATGTAACTTTTTAGCCAAACTATAGACTAAAATGTATATATTTTTTCCCTGAAACATGACAAACATCACATGTCATGGTCTCTGGGTCTGGTGGGTTTCCTTCAGGCACTTCGTTTTCCTCATCAGCCCAAAACATGCACCGTCACGTCAAATCCTCCTGACCAAGACCAGCTCATTATCTGGAGATGAGTCCAACATTTGAAACATGGGTCAAATGTAGGAGAGCGGCAAAAATATACACTACGACCTGACTACAAACTTAACTTAAGAAAGTGCTAGAAGTGCTGTGCTTTTGTAAAGTAGCCTCAAGAAGACTGTAGGGAATGGGTTGATTTTAAAGTTAAGGTACACCTTATTGTCCAGTAGGAAAATTTGCCCTGTGTGCTTGACTCATCTCTCAAAGCCACAGGGGCCTCTGCTCAAGAGCAGTGGGCACCATAGCACAGGGGACCCATCTTCAGATCTTGTTGCTAGTCTTTGTCAAAACATTAACTGGAGAATTTTACCAATGGTGCATGTTTTGGGTTAATGGAGAAAACCACAGTGCCCGAAGGAAACCCACACAGACACAGGGAGAGCATGCAAACTGTGCACAAGACTCAGGTGACCCAAGAATCGAACTCTGAAGCCGCCATGCTGCCTGTTTGGTTTGTATGGGTCATTGAAAAACACTGAAAAAACACTAATAATGTATCTATTATATTACATCATATCTTGATAGTTCCTTATTTAAAAGTGTTGTTTCTATGACTAGCTAAAATATTCCTGCAGCTGCTATTGCTAATGCCTCACATTTACAACGGACATTCTAGACTAACACTGCAAACATCTTGTACTTGCCTCATTGACGGCCTTGTGTCTTGGTATGAGCTCCGTGCCTGCTCCTCTGTGCTGGCCGGTCCCTTGTGGAGTTGGGGGCTCTGGTCTCTCCTCTGGGTTTACAGTCTGCTCCTGTGGGACGTGCTCTTCCTGTGTACACGTACTCAATAATTCAGCACAGCTCCACTCTGTTACAGTGTGTCATCCCCGTCACCCATTACACGCTCGGTCTGTGTGACCACCGAGGCTCTGAGTGCAACTATTGATTCTACACATAATAAAAGTGCATTTGTCTCCTGTTTGTGCGCTAAACTGGAGACCAAACACAATACACACAACTGTTTTGAAGCTCACTAACCGTCAGTGCTCCAGTAAACTGCAAAATTTAACTGATTTAATTCATCTCTTAAAGGTGCATTGTGTAACTTTTCTGATGCAGGGCCTGTCAAACGCTTTTCTCCGTGGTGATGACCAAAAACATACCTGGAGTTGTGTTTTGTTTCATTTACGCATGTTTTAGTAATCATTTATTACTAGACTCCACTTGTTTTGTTGTTAATGGCTTATTAACAGTAATGACAAGTGCTTATTATTTCCTTATAAATACTTTATTAAGGAATCTTATTTTAACGCATTGCCAAAATATTTTTGTAAACGCTCATTGTTTGTTTGTGCTGCTTTCTGAAATACCCCCTGAACTGTAGATTTGAGCATAAACTGAACAGTTAATACAGTTTGTACGTTATCGTTGATTATGGGCAAATATTTCAAATAAATGAATTCCTTTGTACCAAGTCTCATTGGCCCCTCCCCTTCTCCAAGTCAAATCAATATTTATTACTGTAGACGCTCCATTGATTGACCTCATGTAAAATCGTTAAAAATCCTTCTGCGTCCTCGAAAAGTTTTATTTTAAAAAATTCATAAAAGAAAGTCTCTTTAGATTTGATTTTTAAGAAAGGCGACTAAAGGGTGCAAAATCTGTTTCCATAATCATTATTATCTGCTCTGCCTCAAATTTGAGGTATTAACAAAGTATTAAAATGTTTAAGTAGTTCATGTTTTGTTTATGACGAGTGTTGTTCTGCCAGGGGAGGGGAGTCCTGGAAGGGCCTCAAGTCCAGGGATTTGCTCAAGCTCAAGGATCTGCTCAAGTCTCTAGTACTGGTAGGGTCTCGAGTCCTGGTAGGGTCTCGAGTACTGGGAGGGTCTTGAGTACTGGGAGGGCCTCAAGTCCTGGGCGGGTCTCGAGTCCAGGGATCTGCTCAAGTCCTGGGAGGGTCAAGAGACCTGGGATGGCGTCAAGTCCTGGGATCTACCCGAGTCCTATGATCTCCTCAAGTCCTGGGATCTCCTCCTTCTCAGGAGCAGAATGAGTGAGGTCCACAGGCTGTGGGGCACACAGGACTTCAGAGAAGACTACCTCGGGAGGACAGTCTCTGTGAGCTGATCTGAAGTGACAGTGAGTGTGGGCGCATGTGTACTGGGTTCCTCTGTTGGTTTCTCTGAGGCTTTTTGAATGATGTCCTCAGGAGGAGGAAGAACAGGGGTAGAAGACTCCAGGTCTGTGCTGGGGTCTTCATGGTCCTCGGTTTCAAAAGGGAAGAGAGCGCAGATCTCTTCTACCATCAGGTCAGTGATGGTCTCCAGCAGGCTAGGACAGATGAACCAAACAAGCTCCTCCAGTTCTTCATGGGAAAACATTTAGTGGGATCTTGCCATGATCTTCAGAACCATTTGGTCCTGCATGGAGTAAGAGAAATGAACTCTCTGGAGCATGTTTCCTAGAGCTTCAGTTACATTGTCCAGCACACGATGTATTAGTCCAATGGTCTGGATGCTGAGGTCAGAGGACGGCATGCTGAATAAGTCTGCCACAGGCTGTGGAAGACCTTTGGTACAAAGGCTAATACCACATCCCTGGGCCGAAGCAGGCAGGGACACTCCCCTGTCTGCTCAGACAAAGGGTCCAAAAACTCATGAGCCACATGGACAAATTGTGGGTCGCTGGAGGACAGAGACAAAGTCAAATGAGCTGAACATTCATTTCAAACAGACATGATAATCATCAGTGTGTGTGACCAACAGATCTCAGGGATGTTTGCAGGACACACGAGGAGCCGCCCTGCTTCAAACACAACGTCTCCCATTTTGAGCAAGTTCATAACATCCCAAGTCTGAGACAAAGAGAAGAATCAGTATTAGTGCACAGGACTGTCACAGGACTGGCTTTAAAGATTGAAAACCAAATTCAGAAGAGGTCTGGCTTCCTCTTCATCTTTCCCCTCCATCTCAAAGTCCCACATCTGGACATGGATGGACCTCTTTGCCTGCTCCTGCACTGCCCTGGTCATGTGGTCAGTAGTGACCGCAGAGGACAGTAGGACCTCCTCCTGCTGCCTCAAGAGGTGCAGGACCATAGCAAACACAAAAACAAACACTTTAGTGTTCACTGGTCGACCTTTTTTTGACAGAAATTCAGAAAGAGAGTGATACTTACTCTATGAGGGTTTATATGAGGGCAAGTGCCCGCAGAGCTGGAGTTTTCTCTTACATATCGGGGTGATGAACAACACCTGCTGAAAAGACATGATTGCTTTACTTTTTACACTTGAAGGGAAGGGAAAACAGAATTATTAGGAGATAATTCAAAATGATTTAATTATACTTTGAACACCCGATGATTTTAGATTTTATTAGGCAACCACTGCTTGCCTTGATTGCCCGGACGGCACGCCACTGTTTAAGAGCATGATCTACTGTTCCTTGCCTTTTTTTTTTTTTTTGCTAATTTTCATTTAAACTAGGTAAAGTTGCAGCTTTCTGATTAAAAATGCCTAAAACTTTATGCTGCCTTCAGTGGCTTCTGTAATTTAAAGTACTTGGTGACATCACACAGGACTGCCCTGATTACAGATAGGTGTTTCTGATTCCAAACCCTTGGCTGTAGGGACGGAGTTTGAAGAGTAGATACCTGTTAGACCAACCACACTGTTCCTTATGTCCAGTGGTGGGCCGTCAGAGCCAGCAGGGCCTTCTCTGCTACCCCTGACATTTAAACAAAAATTTAAAACTAATGATTTTATTACATCAATTAAATCACAATTTTGTATTTTATAGATCTAAAATCCTCTCGAACATAACAAATATGAGTGTCCTATCAGATTTGGTGTTATTTTGGGGGTTACACATTCACAAATGCTGCAAGTTGCTGGCCCTAGCTTTAAAACTGACCAATCAGATTGTCTCTTTGCAGTTGATTGACAGCAGCACTGGTGCATTGGCTTAGTCCCGCCCCCAGGCCTGCTGCGCTCAGCCCGGGACCTGGCCCCGTCCCGTCATCACTGGAGAGGCCACCGGTTGGTGCCAGATTGTTTATTTGCTTGAGTGACTAGCGTTAGCTTAGTCTGCTTCACTTTTGAGTTTGAAAGAAAAAGATGCTTTCATTTGGACTTTCTTTTTGGACAAATAATGGGATTATTTTTAAAGAGGGGCAGTTTATGTTTGTTTCCCGAATTAGTTGTTAAGAAACGTTCAGAAGAGCATCTATAACATCAAGGCTACTAGCAAAGGATTTTTGGATTCATGGATTTATACTTGTCTCCATGGATGTTATTTCACTGCCTGGAATGTTCCGCAGTAGAGCATTAAACACTACACACTAGTTTAATTACATCTACAGGCTTGTTTCTCCATAGATCTGACTCTATTATGAAGTTTATTTCCATACTGTGGAATAATCAAGATAAAACAGTACTATCTCCATGGAGAGAAGCAAATCCAGGAGAAAAGTTACACAGTGCATCTTTAAACAAACGTACAAAAAGACTGAAATTTGAACTGACAAACTAATACAAAACTCACATCTCAGAATATCCCAAAACAGCTGCAGACAGTCCTCACCTCATCTGTTAGACTCTAGAACATTATAGAACATTACGCAGTTCCTTAGTATTTCTCAGTACTTTGCCTTAAAATTAGGCCAGCCCATATTTTTAGTCGTCTGCATTGGCTCACAGAGGACGCACTGGGGTTGCTTCAGTCCCCCTGCTGCTTGTTGACATGCATCGGCCCGGTTCGGCACAGTACGGAGCAGCTTTCCTCCCCTCTCTGCGTGTTGCATCACCGCCTTTGAAGATCCTTACGCCATCCTCAGCAAATAGTCCCAGAGGTGTCGGGACTATACTGGAGAAATAAATCATCTCCAGGCTAAAAAGGACAATGGGAGGTTTTATTTTCAAGTTTTTTTGACGGAGATTCAGTTAGATTCTTTTAAAGCAAAGTCGTGTCTCTTCATTAAATATTGAATGAGTGAAGCGAATGTGACTGTAATGGTTTCCCTCATATCGAATAGAAATAAATGGAAAATGTGACGATTTATTCCATGTTGGAACCCAGCCCAACAATGATACTGCTCAAATGTAATGTAAGGTGTGATATTTATTGGGATACTCACTGAAAATGTTAATTATTGTAATACGTATAAGATTTTGTGTGTGTTTAAAGGTTCTATATTACACAGAATTGACTCTTGTGAGCTTTAAGCCATGTTGGAGGCAGACTGATCCGATAATCGTAGCAGTGGCACCGGCTGGATGATCTGAACATCTGAACAGGAGGTAAGTAATAGCACTGGTAAAAAACAATACACTTCAGAGCACAGAGCACTTCCGCGTGGGTCGGAATGATCTGGCAGCAAAGAGAAGGCAGGGTGGGGTTTTATACTCCAGCTGATCCTGAATGAGCTGCAGGAAGATCCAGCCACGTCCCCGTCACACACCAGCTTTTCTCTGCAGAAAAAGGAAACACAAGGAGAGGGGAAACAAACAAAAGCACCAAATCCTAATAACAACATTATAACACAGATCATAAAATGGCGTAATATGGGCCCTTTAATAAAACAAATAAACACAAAAGTAAAACTGCTTAAAGTTGCATCGTGTAACTTCTGGTGGAGGGTGCTTCATGTTCAGTATGGTGTTAAACCTTTCTATTTTCATGGAGACCAAACCAGACCAAGCTACAGGTCAGATCTGTGGAGAGGCGACCCCGCTCACAGTCAGAATCCTTGTTTTTTAAAGTATTTTTGAGCTACAAAACCACCTGTAATTGAATAAATGTAAGGTAGAGCGGTTAAATGTCACACTGTGGAACATTCCGGACAAAGCAATAACATCTCCACAGAGAAAAGCATTTGAAAGATCCTCTACCAGAAAAGTTACACAACGCACCTTTAAAGTTCACATTTAAACGAACCCAGATCTAGCTCCATTCACTCAAGCCTCATTGCCACATTTTGAAACACCACCATGTCACAGTCTGGCCTTTTAAATGTTAATATCACACGTCATGAGCTGTCCCTAGTGCGCTTATATCCCCCTTTTACTTCTCGCTAAAAAGCTAAACCGGGGCACTGTCTCGTCTCCTCTCTCATTATTCATGCCAGCCTCTGATTTGTGCGCTGGCCCCTGATTTGCGTGCTATCTCAGGACACAAAACTGGAACTAAAGCAGTCCCTCTCTCCACAGCTGTCACCCTTACGTCACTCCTCTCACCCTAATCCCCCACACTCGCTACAAACTCATCTGAAAACACCATCTTCAAATCTCCTCTGTCCAGGCCTGTGTTTTCTGTCTGTTCAAATGGATCCAGTGTGACGTCTTTGAATGCTTGAATTTTAATACTGAGAAAGAAAAAAAAAATGTTTCAGATTTTGTGAAGTTGGATTTGGCTGGAGTGCGTTTGTCGAGTGTTGATACTTTGCAGCTGATGTCGTCAACAGTCCCTGGGGGTGTGATGCTAACTGTAGGCATCTATTTGTCTGAAGTTCTGTTAGACTTTAGAAGTGCATCGTGTCACTTTTCTGGTGGAGGGCCTGTTAAATGCTATTGCTGTGTCTGGAATGTTCCACAGTATGGCATTAAGCCTTTCTATCTTCATGGAGACCAAACCAGACCAAGTTACAGGTCAGATCTGTGGAAAGACAACCCGCTCACTGTCTGAATCCCTGTTTTTCTAGGTATTTTTGAGCTATAAAACCACTGTAACTGAATAAATGTAAGGTAGACCTGTTTAATGTCACACTGTGGAACATTCTGAGCTTTGTTTAAACACAATCTGACCAAAAAGAGTTGACCGCAAGTCCCTCTCAAATAACATTAAACGTCAAATGGCATTAGCCAACAGTTTTTCAGTTAGTCACTGTCACCTTTTTGTTGAAAATCACCTAACAACACCTAAACAGGACCATGAATCACAGGCTCCTGAAAATGTGTTGTTTAAATCCATTTTGTATTTTTTATTATTATTATTTTTTTGAGTTTTCAGGCGATCTAAAGATGTTTTGGTCGATATTGCTAATGTGATGAAATACATAGAAATACATAGAAATAACCCCTCAGTGCGATGTCACTGCAAAGTATCAATTGAACCTGCAACTTTCTACTCTCCTACGATAGTTTGGTCTTGCCGCGGAAGGATGAAGTGTTTTGCTCAGGAGAACAATGTCAGTAAGGTTGATAGTGGCTCAGATTGGAAGAGAGGTTGAAGTTTGGACCAGTGAAGCTTTGGTAGGAGGGCAGACAATCAAGAAACTGTGCCACCGCTGTAGTCAAAAGTGTACTAAATAAGATACCATTACTTCAAATATTATTACTCAAGTAGACATTAAGCAGTGATTTCATGTAAGAGTTAAAAAATGCTTGAGAAAACTATAATAACAACATATGTCCCAACATCTAACATCTAATTTCAAGTTAAAGGTCCTGTATTACTCAAAATTGACTCTTGAGACGTGTTATAATGTTGTTTCTTCATCACAAACATACCTGGAGTTGAGTTTTGTTTCATTCACACATGTTTATTCCTTTATTATTAGTGTCTACATCTCCAAAGTGCAAAATACTTGGTTCCAACTTGATGTCACGTAGTGGTACTTTCCAAGTTAACAGCTGCCTCCTCCTACCTACAGAAACGAAAACTGAATCGAGCAGTCAACGTAAAGATTTTGTAGACTTACTCACAGTGGGAGGTAAACCCAAAACTTTTACTTGAGTAAGAGTACTGTTACACTGTCAAACATATTACTCAAGTAGTAATAGTATCTGAAAACTACTCAGAGGTAATGTAGGCTAATGCAGTACACACGTCCATCAGGTAAAGTGTATTTTTTTATCCAAATGTAGTGAGTAATTGAAAATAGTACTAGCTTAGCCATCACTTAAACGTCCTGTATTTTTCTCATGTATTTGAGCAAAAGAAAAATGAAAGGGCTCATATTCTGCTATTTTCTGATCTGTGTCATAATGTTGTTTTCTCATCACAAACATACCTGGAGTTGTGTTTTGTTTCATTCACACATTTAACACTTAAATCCTGCATTTAAGCCGAGTTCTTCTCATGTCATGTAGTGGTAGTTTTCAGGTTATCAGCTGCCATTGTCCAGGTATGTTTTTGATGAGGAAATAACATTAAACTGTAACACAGATCCGAAAACGGTGTAATATGGGCCGTTTAAACCTATTTCCATCTGTCTGCATCTTTACTGGCAGACTGGACGAGTGACAGACAGTCTGATCTACTCGAATCCCTGATCAGACGGGCGTTTTCTGTGAACGTGAGCGGATCCCGTGTGAGCCTGAAGAAGACAGAAGCCATTTTAGCACAGATGAGATGTTTGAACCACCGCTGTGCTTCCTCAGGGCAGCAGCCAAATGACAACAAACAAACAACAACTGAGTCGGAAACCACCATCACCGGATAATAACACCGGGTTAGTATTACATATTTTACAAATTAGTGAGATACAGGACTACATTCATACCATACTCCATACAACTGTACGATAACTCACACTTATGTAGCAGATAATACTCCCTACAACTGTACAACAACTAACCCAATCACTATTTCATCTTTGCGCTGTTTCTCCTTACCCACTTCTCGTATATAGCTGAGAGATGTATTTGTATAACTATATTTCTAAATTTTATTTTTACTTTTATATAATTATGCCTTATTTGACACCTGTCTCTTGCTATTTTTGCTCCTTGTTTTGAATTTATTATTACCATTTATATTTTTTCTCTTTGTTATTATAATATATTGTGATGTGAGAGCCACTGTGTCCGAGTAATTTCCCTTGTGGATCAGTAAAGTTTGTCTAAGTCTAAGTCTAAATTAAAATGATTTAAATCTGAAATGAGAGACTCTAAAAATCTAAAACCTCAAGCTTAGGAGATTCAAAATCAAATTCGTACATTTAAAACTAGTTCCTTTAAAACAAACGAGCTAACAACTATTGTAAAACTGCTGCAAAGTGAACGTGTGGCCCTGTTGGAATGATGTGGATGATGACTCTACTGTCCGACCCCCAGCTCCCTCATGACGAAGGCCCAGCAGAGGATGGACTTCCTGTGGAGAGCAGCTGAGAGCTCCAGCCCAGATGATGGTGCACTTCTACACGGCCATTACCGAGTCCATCCTCACCTCCTCCATCACGCTGTGGTGCGCCGGGAACCCTATGTTATGTCTGCACCAAATCACCAAAAAAAAACTCTAGTGTGTTACAGTTTCTTCACTGACAATGGGAATATTATTACACTATTTTTTGATTTGTTATAATGTTGTTTCCTCATCAAAAACGTACCTGGAGTTGTGTTTTGTTTCATGCAGAAAATGCTTCACTGTATTTTTAAACTTTATACACCTTCACCAGGACCATTTGGATGGTTTCAGCTTTGAAATTGCTAAGCTAAAGGTAAAAAGTAGATGTTAACTTGGAAACTACCGCTTCATGACATCATAAGGTGGAACAAAGCATTTTGAGCTTTGGAGATGGACTAATACAATAATACAGAGCTACTCAAACATGTGTGAATGAAACAAAATAGAACTCCAGGTGTGTTTTTGAGGTAACAACATTCTCACATATCTTAAAGCTCACAAAAGACCATTTTGTGTAATACAGGACTGTTAAAGATGCAGTGTGTAACTTTTCCGCCGGAGGATTTGGCAGTTTCTTGGAAATTTTATCGCTTTGCATGAAATGTTTTCGCAGTTATCTCTATGGAAGCAGGTGACACAACCAGGCCAAGTTATGAGTCAGATTTATAGAGATGCGAGCCCACCCACAGAGACGCATGGTTTTCAAGGTTGAGCAATAAAAACACCTATGATTTAATACAAGACAGACAAGTTTCTCGACAACTGCAAAACATCCAGCCTTCAGCTCATTTTAGTCTGAGTGCTCATAGTGTTGTTGTGATCCTAAAATTTCAAGGTAGCTTTCGATACTACGACTTTATACTACTCACTACTCAATACCGATTCCGATGCTTCAAAAATAATAAAAAAACATTCTTTCTTTCTAGACAAGAGAATGTGATTTTCAACATTAAATCACAGTACTTTCTTTGATATTACCATGTTGCCTTATATCTGTGTAATCCTCAGTTGTCCAGGTTTGTTCTAAATGCCCAGAATATGGCAATCGTTCTATAAAACACATACATTCTTACAAATTCATTCAAAAAATTCATCCAAACCTACTACAAAAGTTATATCACGTTCCTTTTTGGACTTCACATACCATACTGCTTAATTAATTTCCCTGCACTACAGTGTTTTCCCCAGTCCTCCACTCTCACAGTCTATTTTAAGCCCCATCTATGGCACTACTTCTTGGTTACTTTGCATGCAGCCCCAGTCGATCGCAGTGTTTTGCGGTCTATAGGCGTGTCGTACCTGCCTCTCTCCCTCTCTCCCTCTCTCCTCTCCTCTGCTCTCCTCTCCTTTCTTCTTGGAGACCGGTTCTTTCGCGTCTCCGGCTGCTGTGCGGAGCCGCTGTCAGCCGCTGCTGCGTGCGCTCTGCTCCCGTGGGCTTGGCATCGCGCGGAACCAGGAGCGAATGAGACGAGGGGAGCCGGTTTTATAAGGTAAATTACGCATTGCTAAGAAAATATTAACTCAAATTGTTGTCAGACGATAGTTTTTGGAGCGAATTGCCAGTGCGCACGACCTAGACTGGTATCGAAATATTTGTAGCGGTTTTGGGTTTTCTGTTACGCTTTTGGAGTGCGGTTTACTCAATCTTCTTGGGTAAAATCTACGTGGTATTGTCATAATCGGTTTTATTTGTTTGCGACATAAAAAACTCAACACGCTACATCTAAATCTGAAAGCTGAATTCGTCTTTTGCGTTGGAATAACCCGATCTCAATTTCTTTACGCTGTTTGACACCAGTTCGGTAAAACTTTGGCTATTTTTCGTGGTTTAGTTTACGATGTGTTAAGTGTGGTCTTGTGATAACGTGAATAGACTTGTGCAGAGTGAGACACCGCGTGAAAAGAGCAGCGCAGCGCGGTTTGGAAGCCGAAGGAGCGACGTGGGATGCCGTGGGATGTGGCCACTGGATGCGCGCTGGATTGGCTACGGTAGAGTTGTTACTTGGCTGTTTTCCTAAAATATGAAATTTACCATTGTGTTCGTGAGAGTTTTAGTTTTGCACGTGGTTTAATCCTGGTTTTGACCCTACCAGTCCGTATCTGAACCTGGTTTAGTTCTAGTTCAGCTCTGGTTTAGTCCTGGTTTATCTGGTCTAGTATTTTTTTCCTATAGTCCTGGTTAGAATACCTTGAGTTAAATATTAAATTGATTAACTAAAAAGGCAAGCATAAACCTAAAATGCCTCTCTCTGATCAGATTGGTCACTACCTAAACCCCAGCTCCTGCACCCTTCATGAGTCAGTGCTAGTGCAGCCTCTGAAGCTCAGGGAGGGAATTCTGGAGGTTCTGAGCTTCACATGAGTTCTGTCCATAAACTGAGAATGAGAAAAACTTGGATGTGTCTCTTTCTGCAGCGCAGGTTCAGTTGTGATTACTGTACCTTTTTTAAACCAGTAAGAGTGCAGCCTACATACTGTACCTTTACAATCCTGGTTGTGCGCTGATGGAGGTTTTGTCATGGTTTCATTCTCATGGTTCTAGGTGATAATTACTAGCCTATGTTGATTTAGCATTCAATAAATGAAAGCTGGAACAATATATTTTGTGGCTCAATATGGTGGTGTAGTGGTGTATAGTTTTACAATAGTGGGGAGGTTTCTGGTATTTTATGTAATAACGTAAGTTTTGAGCTGTACAGGGATGAAAAAGTCACTTCAGGACTATAGTAATTATTGGTTCTTCCTGTTATTTATTTGTTGCTGCTCAGGCCTTTTTAATACTATTAGTAGTATTGGTTCACTGGGATTATCTTACTTTGTATCAGTGGCATAAAGTAGTTTCAGGACTATTGTATAAAGCAATATTTCTCTATCATTTCATCTGTCATTGTTATCTTGACAGACCTACATGGTTCAGTTCTGTTTTAGTCTTGTTTTCATCTTTAATTTTTACTCATGGTTTAGCCCTGCTGTAGTCCCGGTTTAGTCCTTTTATTTAATCCTGGTTTGGTTCTGGTTGTGTCCCAATTTGGTCTTACATTCACTAGAAACCTCTTGTGCATTTATGTCCAAATTGATTTTATTATGAGACGGTCTTAAAATGAAAATGGAACGCCTGTCCATATTACGCTTGACAAAAGTCGAAAATCAGATACACTCACTAGTGCTGAACTACAAGTTTGAAGTTTTAGTGTTGTGGCAGTATATAAGGGCAGTCCAGCGTGATCTGGTTAGCACATGTTTACCAAAAGCATAGCAACCTCAGCAATTTGTATTTAAGCTAAAGTGAGTCAGTAAGTAGACCATTCCCAACCACATGCCATTAACTGGAGCAGGCAAATGGTCTTAGCACTGGTTTAGTGTGTGGTCACTCTACATTAGCCTTCTCTGTACACTTAAGGGAAATCTAACCCACTAACTGTAATATGATACTGCTTTTTAAAAAATATTTCTTACAGATTCGTCTAGCTTTTACAGGGCCTATATTACACAAAATTGATTCTCGTGAGCCTTTGGTCATGTTATAATGTCTATAACCTTATCAAAAACAGACCTGGAGTTGTGTTTTGTTTCATTCACACATGTTTGAGTAACCCTTTATTATTAGTCTGTCCACATCTCCAAAGCTCAAAATGCTCTGTTCCACCTTGTGATGTCATGAAGCGGTAATTTTTCATGTTTTACAGATATCTTTTACCTTTTGCTCTGTAGAGATTGGCAATTCGAAGGCTGAAATTATCCAAATGATTCTAGTGAAGGTGTGTGGAGTTTAAAAACACAGTGGAGCTCTTCCTGTGTTTTCTGTTTGAAAGAAGAAATCAACATATGCAGGATTTGTGTGTTAAACATGTGAATGAAACAAAACACAACTCCAGGTGTGTTTGTGATGAGGAAACAACATTATAACAGATCAGAAAATAGCATAATATGGGCCCTAAAGTGCACTATGTAACTTTTCTGATGGAGAGTCCGCTACCAGTTTGTCTCCATGGAGATGTTAATGTTCCAGAGCATGGCATTAAACATATTTATCTTGTATCTTGATTTAATTACAGGTGTTTTATTAGCAAAATACATTGAAAACATGCACTCTTACTATGAGAGGGCTGGGCTCTCCACAGATCTGACCTGTAACTTGGCAGTGGTGGTGCCAAATGCTTAACTCCATGGAGCTAGACATGTTTAATGCCATTCTGTGGAACATTACAGGCAAAGCAACAACACCTCCATGGAGACAAGCAGAAAAGCTACATAGAGACTTTAAACTGGTGTCATTTTTAAGGTTTAACGTTTATCAAAAATTCATTAGTTTCCATTGCTCGAGCTTTTAAAACAAATTCTTCTGAACAACATGTACTGACACAGATATTTGCTGTAATTTATAATTCATGCCACGCTCAAGGAAAGTAGGTCCTACATTTGTCTGTCCTCTGTAGATTTCACATACTGATATTGCATAATCTTTCATTTATTCACACTTAAGTCATTTGTGTGTGTTTTTACAATCCAATACACAACATGGGGCTCGCTCACAGCCTCTAATGCTCTACTAAACTATTGAGCTGTTGGAAAGTTTGCGCACAAAAGTGGAACAGCTGCAGTGTTAGCAGTCATGCAGAAACACAACATTGATTTTGTCTTGCACTTTCAACTGTAAATGTAATCATATGGAGGTAAGTGTTATGTTGTATAAACAGACACCGTTAAAGGGACAGTGTGTGACTTGGAAACCATGGAAACAGAAAGTTAAAGCCGTACTTCGGAAAATTCTGCATGGAGATGAGTGTTATGCCAAACTGTGGAACAACATTTCCATGGAAAAAAGCAGGAAGAAGTCAGGTTTGTGGAGATGCAAGCCCGCTCAGAATATGGACGCATGTTTTTCAGTGCAATAATAATAATAATAATAATAATAATAATAATAATAATAATAATATAAATAAATAAATAAATACATAAATACATAAATAAATACATAAATAAATAAAAATAAACACATTCATTTATTTTATTTTTAAAGAAGTTACATACTATAGGTTTAAAAACATAAATATACAAGGAAAACAGCAAATAGATAAATAAACAAAATGTATTGAATAATTATTCTACTTGGATAACTAAAATAAACTAAAACAACATTAATTCTGAAAATCTCAATAATTGAAGTAACTATTCCAAGTCAAGTTACAGATCAGATCTGTGGATTGGTGACCCCGCTTCTAGTAAGAATGCACGTCAGGTATTTTTGAACAATACAAACACCTTTAACCGAATAGATGCAACTGATAAGTTTAATGCCAGACTGTGGAACATTCCCGCCAAAGCAATAACATCACCATGGAGACAAACACTCTTCATATTCTCACTGTTTATCAAAGGCATTGAATAGAGTGGACACATTTCCCTATGTGAGTAATTAAATATAGAAAACAGGCCTGTCAGTTTCTGTGTTGATTTGTGAAAGCTGTTGTGTCGTCTTGTGCACTTTGCCAATTTGTGGTTTTGGTTCAAATCTTAATAAACTCATCAAAAGTTTTAATTGGCCACTTTCTTTTAAAACACCAACTAAAGTCTTGCAGACATAGAAAAAAGAAATTCTGTGTATTTTTTCACATTTAAAAACTAATAATTACATCCTCATTATCTGCTGCTGGAACACTGCAGTCTTTAAAAATAAGGAGATTAAGAAGATTAATAAATTCACACGATTGAAAGTAGAGACTATTTTATAAACATGTTTTGAGATGCAGTGAATTCCCAATTTCCCCTAAAAAATATCAGCTTTGTGAGAAATTTTACACACTTGTTTGGGATTAATTCTTCTGCTTTCAAAGTTAAAGTGGGACTAAACACCAAAACTCCGCCCATAACCACATTTCAGACTGGGCAGTACTTGGAGGACGAAAGGAGAGAATGAGGGGGGAAGTCACAACAGTCATACGTGATGTCACCAATTACTGGAAATTGCAGAGTTCACTGAAGCCAGCACACACTTTTTTTTTTACCAGAAAGCTGCAGATTTACCTAGGAACAGTAGATAATGCTAATATGTTTAGTAGCGAAAAATAAAGTGGAGACAGTGTTTAGTCCCACTTTAAAATCTTTAAACAAATTCTTTGCTTGTTTATTTCCGTTTTTGTGCTTCAGTGTATATGCATACTCTGCTGCTGCTAGTATCCTGCAGTGTAAATAGAAATGTAGATGAATCATGGTATTAGATTGTGGATGGCTATGTTAACAAATATCATATCTTCCTTTATTTTTTTTCATAATCGCTATTCAAACTCAAATTAATTATCAATTTATTTAACTTTGGAAAGGCAGTGGGGAAAATAGGGAAAATATCTGCCGGAAGGTCTCAGTACTGTTGGTGTTAAAGAGGAAGAGAATGAGAGGCTGAGGAAGTTGATGATTCTGCTGCTGTGGTGAGGAATGAGAAATGACTTTATTGTGACAACTTTAAAGAGGTAGTATGTAACTTTTCTGGTGAGGGGTCGGCCACCTGGATAAATATGTCTATATTACGCTATTTTCTGATCTATGTTATAATGTTTCCTCCTCTAAAACATAATTGGAGTTTTGTTTTGTTTCATTCACACGTTTAACACACAAACACTTCATATTTAAACTGAATTCTTCTCTCAAACTGAAAACACTCCGTTCCACCTTATGATGTCATGTGGTAATACAGGAAGTGCTCCATACAGGAAGTGCTCCATACAGGAAGTGCTCCATACAGGAAGTGCTCCATACACCTCCACTAGATTTATTTGGATAATTTCAGCCCTGGAATCGCCAGTCTCTACTGAACAAAAGGTAAGCGGTACCTTTTAATTTGTAAACTACCACTACATGACCTCACAAGGTGGAACGGGGCATTTTGAGTTTTGGAGATGTAGACAGACAAATAATAAAAGATTACTCAAACGTGTGAATGAAACAAAACACAACATTACAGTGTGGCTTAAAGCTCGTAAGAATCAATTTTGTGTGATATGGGACCCTTAAATTTGCTAATTTAACAGTTCATTGAATTGCAGGTGTATTTATTGCAAAGATCTGATTTGTAACTTTAACTAGACAGCGAACTTTCCACCCAGAAAAGTTACATAGTGTCCCTTGAATTTTGAGTAGCAAGTTTTTTCCTTATCGAAATAAACATTTTTGTTTTGTGACACTATCCATTATTTAGATCGGGCCCAGTGGTGAGTTATACGACCTCATTCACCTCCTCTCTCTTCTCTTTCTGCAGCATCTTATCCTGAGGACAGAGCACACGAGGACATTAAACAAGATTCACAACAATTGGAAAAAGAGAAGATAGAATCAATTCAAAATGGCGGAGGCGACCCAGCAGCCACCACCACCACTCAAAGAACCAACGGAGAAAGAGGCCGAGAAGGAGGAAACACCAAATAAGAACGCAGAGGAGAAAGACCAGGACCAGACCAGTACTGAGGGGTCCACAGAGTCCGATGAGGGGTCCGAGGATGGGTCTAAGGAAGTCCAGACCAGAACTCCGACCAGAGCTCTACTGTCCATGAGGTCTATGAGTACAATAGACGTGGAAGACGACTCTCCAAATATGATCGTCTACAGAAAGGTAAGGAAGTTTGGAACTGGCACTTGCTGGTTTGAATTCGCTACTAAAGGAAAAGCTGGAAATTGAGAATGAAAAGTTTTAGATGTTTGTTTTGCATGGTTGGTTTGTTGTTGCATGGTTGGTTTGTTAAGGAGACATTTGACAAGTTGAGTGGTTAAATGGATAGAGCATTTACCCCTGAATTAGAAGTATTTGGTGTATTCTATAGTAAATGGCTTTGTGCTGAGAATACACCATCAGTGGTTTACAATCAAATTAGGGATGTGCTTTTTGTTTATTTCTTTCATCGATTACATTACAATAAGTATGAGAACAGTTGCTCAAAGGTGATGTCTTCGTGGTGATGTTATTTCTTTGCCTACAGTGTTCCACAGTATAACATTGAACTGTTATATATCCATGATGACAGGCTGGTAGTGCCACCAGGTCAAGTTTTAGGTCTGTGGAAAGTTTCTTTAGCAATAAAAACACTCAATGAAATAAATGCTAAATCAGCGGTACCCAAAGAAGAGCCCACAGGACAAACTTGGCCCTCCAGGGACTGTTGGGATTTGTAAGAAATATCTATTTTGATTTAAGTTTGCATTGAACCCTGTTAGGAAATGAAAAGGAAGCCCATGCCAGTCTATGTCTCTAAACGCAGCATAATTAAACATAATTTTATCATAAATATCTTTACAGACAAGCTTTTTCTAATTTCTTCTAATACGTATTCAGTTAGACTTGCCGAGGGAGAAAGTTTGGGCGCTCCTGTGCTAGATAGACATGATTAATGCTGTGGAACATGCCAGGGAAAAACATGTTTATTTGTGCTGAATTTTGTGAATTGCTCTATTTCTATTCCAAACAGCAATTTTTCAAATTGATTAAACCCATAATGACGATTCAACTGACAATAACCAATAACTGAATTAAAATTTTGAGAATCTATTTTAGTTTACCATTAGCGTTACTTTAAATCCATAAACACAGCACATAAACTCAGTATTAGCAGCCATACATTACACCTCCTTGCATCAGCATTAGTCTGTCCATTGTTGACTATCTGTTGCACATCACTTTGTACTGGCACCTTTACCTCCGCTAACCTTTTGTGCCCTGTGAGTCACTGCTGGAGCTTCTGACGAGAACTCAAGTGAAAGTGAGTTTATCCTGCTGCTATCTGTCAGAGCGCCATCACCCAGGGGTATACAGAACCACGCGACCTCCAGATCCTTATAAATGCAGCTGCACTTTGACAACCAATCTGAAGAAATTGTTTTTGAATAGAAATTGCTGAAAAATATTGTGTGCATGTTTTTGGAAAGTATAATGCATTTCAAGGGCTGAACGATTTGGCAAAAATAAAAAGTGCAATTTTTCGGACAAGCTTTGCAATTAGTTTTGAGAATGATGTTTTTTAATAAGAGGATTGGTTTCAGAGTTCACATTATTAACCCATCCATAAGAATGGATAAAAAACAAAGAAATCAGAAACACAATTCAGAACATGTTTGTACAGATCTAAGAACTAAAAGGTTAACAGTTTTTATGCAGAATAAGGATTTTTCATTGTTTCTGGAGAAAATGATGGTACTTCAATTATTGGAGCCTTTACAATTTGCTCATAGTGTCCATTCAAATTGAGATTTAGATTAAATTGTGATTAATCTTTGTCAGGGCTTTCACAATTGAATGGAAATTTGAATGATCATGATTAATGATTTACTAATTGGTGCCCTGTGCAAACATTTTTTTTTCCCCTCATGTTGAACAAGGTTGATTTTTAATTTGATTTGAAGTGGTCTAATAAAAAAAAGGCTTTTGACATCCTGATCATCAACAATACAGTCAATTAATCAGCGCATTTTAACTCAAAAAGTTTAAATTCTGCTCCAAATTTCAAGCTTTTACTGATAGAGGACTGGCTGTAGACCTTTCCATTAAACTGACTCGAGCTGGGTTAGGGTTAGGGTTAGGGTTAGTTTGGCAGTTCATATTTCAGTCTTCTCTCAAATACTAATTGAAACAAAATTGAGATATAAAAGGGCCTATATTACACTATTTTATTATCTATGTAAAAATGTTGTTTGATCATCACAAACATGCCTGGAGTTTTGTTTTGTTTTATTCACACGTTTAACACACAAACCCTGCATAGTTAGACTGATTTCTTCTCTCATTTGGCTAATTTAAGACCTGTAATTGCCAGTCTCCGCTGAACTAAAGGTAAAAGGTAGCTCTTAACTAAAAAACTACCACTAAATGAGCAGAGCATTTTGAGCTTTGGAGATGTAAACAGACTAATAATAAAGGGTTACACTTGTGAATGAAAC
The DNA here is from genome assembly GCA_029959045.1 of Taenioides sp. WSHXM2023. NCBI lineage: Eukaryota > Metazoa > Chordata > Actinopteri > Gobiiformes > Gobiidae > Taenioides > Taenioides sp. WSHXM2023. The sequence goes on along the minus strand of CM057103.1, from coordinate 20,848,082 downwards.
AAAACACAACTTCACGTATGTTTTTGAAGTGTTTTGTGTAATATAGAACCTTTAAAAAATACATGTAATCCCAATAATATAAAAAATACATTTGAATTATGAACATTTGTATACCTATTGATTTTGCAATTAGATCTTTACATTGCTTGAAGTGGTATAGAATTTTCCCTATTTGAAACTCATCGGGTCTTCACATACATTACATAAGTGTCTGACAATATGCAGGCCCCATTGCATTTCAAGGCTTATAATATGAGTGGCATTAATAATAGGCTCTTATCCACGCTCCATCACCTATATTTCATTTCTCGTGCAGTTCTGATTTAATATACGGACACACACGCGGGCATATTTATTGAATTGTGACACTCTTCTATGGGTATTTTATTGCACGCGGGGCTCTCATTATACGAATAGCAACATGGAAAATCGATATTAGATGTCATTGTGTAACGTACTGTGGTGATTAAGGCCAAGTAGCAGTGTAGTTACTGCAGAGGCTGAATTATGAGCACAGATATTGTAATTGTATAGAAAATGTGGTTAAAACGTCAAAAACAGTCTCATATTGACAATGTTGACCCACGTGTCGGATACCATGTTTTTATGGTTGATATTCTGTGTTATATTTCTATATCCCTTTTGACATGAACCTTTTAAGTACCTTGTATGAGTAGTAGTTAGTTGTTTTTTAGTATGAATGCTTGCTTAATATATAGATATAAATATTGTTCATTGTGGTTTTACTGTAATGTGTAAAATGTGCCCTTGAAGTAAATTCAGTACTGGATTTTGGATGTGTGACTTTGTGATTTTAACACCATTTATGTAGACTTTGTTTTGTTTTTTTATATTGTACTCTTCACTATTATTGGTCAATTCTTCAGTCAGAACACGACAGAAGCTTTTGTGCCTAGAGCTGCATTAAATAGAGAAATACTGACACATGATCTGACGATATCACCAAAATTATATTGTTAAAGGGTGAGATCATGATTAGATTCTGTCGCCATATTGCTCAGCCAAAATTTAAGCACGACTTGCACTGGAAAAATTGTGACTCAACTCCTTTTAATAATTGAAAAATAGATAGATTTTATTTATACTGGAGGAAATTCAAGCTCAGCAGCAGAAACATTTCCACTGCGCTTTTCAGTCCCCGTTGTGTCTCAGTCAAAGGTCTCAGAGCAGTTTAACAGGAGGACTGGACAGGTAGGGTCAGCAGATCCTGTGTCAGGGCAGTTTGAGGGGAGTAACAGCCTTCAGAACAAAAGTGTCCCTCCTCTGTGTCTAGCCAGCCTCAGGGGGAAGCCAGGTGAACTCTGAGACACAACAGGAAAGTTCTCGTCTAAGTGTCATTCTCACATGCATTCTGTTGTTTTGGTTGGTGATGAGATGGGACATTTCCTCAAAGTAGTTCCTCTGGAAGGTCTTACTGTGTCTGGTGTAAAAAGTCCATGCAGGTTCTTCAAGGAGACAGGAGAAAGAAAATAGCTAATTTCACATAATCGAACAGTCCTTAACAATGTCTTTTTGCACTGCACAAGCGTCTTAGTTGGTTAAAATCCCAAGATACCATGTTATGCTATGAGCTAAAAAAATCCTAATAAGTAATCTGAAGCACATCCATTGCAATATGACAAACAGCACCAGTGATCGTCGTCGTTCACATCTTTATCCAACAGCTCTCCATCTGTCAGTCTTCATGACAATTTCACACTTTTTTACGAAGGTCAAATCAATTCTACATTTCTCCGTAAACAGAAGGCACTCTTGTTAGCCGTGCGGTCTAAGTTGTCATTCAAGCTCTGTTTCTCGGCTAGCACAAACCAATCAGACCAAAGTCATTGAATCGTCGTACCCCAGCTGTGTCTGAGGCTCCCAGCACAAGGCAATTTCCACACACTAATATCATCTCTGCTTTTCTGCTTCTCAAAGCCTTCCATAATGGATTAGCGGGGAAATTGGAAGATGTTTGGAGTAGATATATCAAGTGTCGAATGCTAGGACAAATGCAAAATAACATGAGCGGCATGATGGGGATTAAAAGTTGAATATTGCAATAGAGTAGTAATGTGCAGAGCTGGGATGATAAAATGACTGTAAACAAAGTGCCACTCTGCTGAACCAGGCTGTTGGCTGGATAGCTGCAGATCATCACGTACCAAAATGACTATGCGACACTGCTGGATCCTATGCGCATCACTGATTAAAATAAAAGTGGAGAAGAAGTAAGTACAGAGCAGCGGGCGTGTCCGTTGACAGTTAAAACAGGGATTGATCAGAGCAGTGACCCCTGAATGTAAGAGAAAAAAGATCACTCTAAATGCAGCTTAGAATGAGAAGGAAAAACTATTAAAACATGGCTAAAATGGGATGGTACTACTACACTGCTTTCATTGTTATTCACCTGAAGTATCCATATTCACACCACAATCTATATATGGGCGTAAACAAAAGGCGGACGCACAACTTTCTTTTCTCACTGCCGACATTAGTAACAGGGCCGTTTGCAGCTTCATGGGGGTAAATCTTTGACATCTTTAACTGGATTATTTTTACAACTGGAGGAACCTACTGTAGGCTATACTAGTTGTTGTCTTAAATTTCAAACTCAATTTCGATACTAAGGAACAGATTTGATGCTTAATGCCGATTCCAATGCCACGAAGATCATTTAAAAAACTTTTTCCTTGGACAATAGAATGTGATTTTCAACATTAAATCATTGTATTTTATTTAATATTACCATGTTGTTTTATATCTGTGTTAAACGCTCTAAAAAGTGATGTACTACATAATAGGTCTCCTTAGAATACTTTAAATGCTTAGACAAAAACTTACCAGCTCTATAAAGATGAGGCACTCAACTTTATTCTGATACATTCTGTTTCCTCTTGTTTCCCCTCAGAATAAAGAACCTGATATGCTGCTAAAATCCACTTTCTAAAGCTGTGCGCAAAAAATCCATCCATGTGAATACTACCTCTAAAATACTGTGGCGATTTGTGAACTTGGCTGCAAGGCTTTATGGGAGGTGGAATTTTTTTTGTAAGATGGCTAGTTCACTCGGCGTGATTGTTCAGGTAAGAGTTGTTCAGGGGTGTTAAAGATGTATACCTTGTGCTGTTTATTTTTGAGTGGTTTAAATAAAGCTGAAATACGAATACAAATTCTTCAAAGTCTATGTACACTGGTGTATGAATGTGTGTGAGAATTTTCATGGTCTTGGTCTCGTCTTGGACTTGAGCGCATTTGGACTTGGTCTTGTCTCATTCTCAAAGGCGCTTGGACTCGGTCTTGTCACGGAATCGAGATCTGACACTTGACATTTCATTATGGCTGCTACCGTCGGTAACAAACTTGTACCGGTGTGCGGGACCGTGTCGGGCTTATCACTGTAGCCTGCGCGTTCATCTGGAGCCACTGGGCACTGCGCGGCACATATCACTACACACGGCCCCAGCATGCTGCTTGTCTGCAACAGTGTGTGTCACAAGGCAGTTTATCTTTTTAAAACATACTACCTGTCCACCTGCCTCACGTCAGCACGCTGCTCCTTGCCTTTTCGCGCTCCCTCTCCTTCCCATGTACAGTGCTCATAGGCTCCATCCTCAGTGTGCGCTCAGTAGAAGAGCGAGACGAATCCAAATTTATGTTACAGTGTCTGCGCAGAGTAGCCCTACAGCGATATGTGGGCTGAAGTTTACCTAATAAAAGTGCACAAATCCATTTGTTTTTGTCACAATGGGCATTTGGTTTGGGAAATGTGCAGAGCCTGGTAAATAGGCTACCACCGCAAAACCGGTAAGAGAAAGTGACTGCAATTAGGAACTTGAAAAAACAGGTTTAAAAATGTCTTTCTTCAGCAGTTTTCTGTAAAGCTTTAGTGGAGTTAGCTTAAAGAAAAGCTTCTCAAACTGTGGGTGAGGGTCCAAAAGGCGCAGTGTTTAATTGCAGTACATTTTTCTTTGCTTATTTTAATCCCAAATTAATATTGATCAGCTAAAATGAAGATAGATTTATAAAAACATTGATATATAAATGTGCCAAAATAGCTGTAAAATACAAATACCTTTATAAAATTACAAAGATGGTCTTGATTTAGTCTCAAGGGGCCTCGGTCTCGGTCTTGTCTCGATCTCGACCTTTAAAAGTCTCGGTCTTGTCTCGGTCTCAACCCTCAGAGGTCTTGGTCTTGTCTCGGTCTCAGGACCCAGTGGTCTCGGACTGGTCTTGGTCTCGACTAGTGCGGTCTTGACTACAGCACTATTGCTCGCTAATCATGTTGTTACGTTAAGCCTGATAATCGTATAGCTCGGTGTACTAGCATGTCTGCGCTAATCGATGTAGCCTTATCCACTGAACCTCCTTATTGATCTGCACATTCCCATTGTACTAGGCAGCCATGCATTTCTTTGTGCTACTCACGTTTAATTGGACCATTGTGAAATCACCGTGATGCTGTGTGAAGAGAGGCTAAGCTAATAAACAAGACAAAATCATACCAAGGGACCGCACCATGCTAGCTCAGGACTTACCTGACAAATGATACAATTATTTTCACATTGGCTTGTCATGGATGTAGTCTGGTTAAGTTGCACTAATTAAGGCTCTAGATCTTTGATTGGATTTGAAACAGATTATATTGAAGTTGCGAATACAGTTCTTGGGAAGGGGCATTCAAGTTGACTATGATTAATGTGCTTTTGCTGATAGTGTAAGGCTGTTGGCTGTAGAGCAAAAATCAAACCTGTATTATTTGGTTCATAATTTAAATCACAATAATAAGTAAGAATGGCTTTTGTTCTATTACTGCTACTGTTGAAATTAAGTGTATATCTTTTATTAGGACTGTTTTGTGTCTTATATTATGCAAAATTGACTATTGTGAGCTTTAAGCCATGTTAGAATGTTGTTACATAATCAAAAACATACCCGGAGTTGTGTTTTCTTTCATTCACACACATCTCCAAAGCTCAAAATACTCTTTTCCACCTTGTGATGTCATGAAGTGGTAGACATCACAAGGTGGTTTCAGTTTAAGAGAAGAACTCAGTCTAAAAATGCAGGATTTCAGTGTTAAACTTGTGTGAATGTGTGAGGAAACATTATTACATAGATCAGAAAACTGTGTAATAAGGGCCCTATATGTAGACTAGTTGCCCAGCATGCATTTCACTAATGAATCTACTGCACATTGAATCACGTTTGTGAAGTTGTAGTGTATTGTTTTGTATCATGCTTTTGTATATTTATGGAGAATTACCGTGTGAGCATGGGCGATGTTGTCTTGTGGGCTGTTTCAGGGTAAGGACTGTTCGAATAGGGCCCGGGAGAGATCGCTAAATTACTCAAACAAGCATGGATAGCTTTTCAAACCTCTTCAGGCATGTTTTTGACAAGAGAATAACATTATAACGTGGTAGAAAACTTGAAAAAAATATTAATAATCATTCATAATTCATTGCGATATTGACCCCTTAACAGCTCCTTGCACTGGGACCCCCATAAAGCTGGAAACGGCCCTGGTACTGATGTAGACAGGGAGAAACGAAAGTATATACGAAATATAAAGATCTCGGTGTGAATATGGATAAGACATAGAGGTTACCTCAAGTGAATAACAATGAAAGCTGTGTAGTAGCGTCCCATTTACAGTCCATACGAGTGAGAGAGCTGACTGTGAACTACGCATTAGCCCACTGACCTTTCCATATTATGTGGTCTCCTGGATTTTTGGTCTTACCCACATTACTCCTTCAGTCATAAGTTTTCTAAAAGTAGTCGAACCAAAATAGACCAATGTTTCAAGGACAGTTGCTGGTTTGATTCCAGCTCCATATAGTGCGTTGTGCATACTTGGGCAAGACACTTCACCTACCCTACTATGATAAACTATATGTCTAACTATATGTACCAGGGGCGGACTGGCAATCTGTAAATCTGTAAATTGGCTCATGGATCGATTTGCGCACTCACCCCCCAATCTGTTCCTAAATTCCTACTGTGGGCCGATTTGTGGGGGAAAGTCCAGGGCAGTTTTTTGGTCCCAGTCCGCCCCTGATATGTACTAAATGCATGTCTTGTTTATTCTTATGAAATGAATATTAAACGCCAATTTGATAAGTTTTTAATAAGAAAAAAATAGTTGTTGATCAATATGAGCATTCAAAATAGTGACAGAAGCACAGAGTTGTGGCTTAGATTCCCAGGCAGTATACAGGAGGATTGTCAGAAGTATCGAAAATCAGATACTAGATTCACTTTTGCAAGTATCGATACAAAAAAAGTCTCATTCACAGGACAGAAATCAACCTTTCCTGAGTAGCTTTAGAATGATCTTGAGCTGTATCAGAACAAGTATACATTTTATTGTCTAAAGAAAGCGGTATTGAGTATCGAGTCTATTGCTTAGTAAAATAATTTCATGTAATGTGGATTAAACTGTCAGTCAGTAGCTGTGGATTAGCTCAAATTCAGTCCTTCGATTTCTCTTGATTGTATTGGCATTTTATTCTTCAGTCACCTCAAATGAACAGTTTTTTCCAGTACGCCTTTGATGACCTGACCTCCGCCCATACCCTTTGAACCTGGTCAATGCATTAATGCAGGACGGTCCATTCAAATGACAGCAGCTCTTTTGTTAGGAGAACAACCTCTTATCAATGCATCACTTTATTTGCACAAAAGGCTGATGTACTGCTATAATTAATCACAAACTCTTGAGAATCCTCGTTTGCGTGTGATAGGTCGAAACTGACCAATCACAGGGCAGCTCTGACAGACGTATTTTAGCCCATTTTAGCGGAAATATGGACTATTTTGTTTTTGAAAAAAGTGAAATTTCTTACCTCGTTCCACTGACTCTTTGACCAATCGTCGTCAGGTATTTGTTTGAATGCGGCGCTCATTGGTTTCGATCATGGCTCGTGTAGAAATCGATTCAGATTATTACACATATCAATCAATTTGGACTTTTCTTGCAGTGCAGAAAATGTTCAAGTTAAAGCAGATGTTTTAAAATGTAACTAAAATAGCACGTTACTTAAAAGAGCACTGTGTAACTTTTCTGGTGGAGGATTGGCCACCTTCTTGTTTCCATTGAGATGTCAAGAATGTCCCACTGTTCCTTATGACTTTTCTATGTCTTCTATCAAGATGAAAATACTATCTTGTTATGTGTCTTAGCATGAAGAGCTGCTGGCTAGTTCATATATAACTTTCTTATACCTTTCCCCAACATTTGCACCAGTATTTGTCAGTCCAAAAAAGTTTTGAGAAGGAATAAAAGACTTTCAGAAGTTCCCTATTAACATTCAGATGTGATTCGTTGTTTTTCGCTCTGTCAAGGTGAACACATTTGCCGACCTTGGAACATGACTAGCATGCTAACATTTTTTTTTCTATTTCTCCTCTCCAAACTTGCAAAAACACTCAGTATGCATTATTCAGAATGGAGATGTCTTTGTAAATGTACTTGGTAATGCATTGGGTAGTGTATTTTAAGTTAAAGGGCCTATATTGCACTATTTTTTTTTCCTCAAACCGAAACACTCTGTTCCTCCTTGTGACGTCATTAAGTGGAAATACTGGAAATGCTCCACTGTGTTTTTAAACTCCATACTCATCTCTCACTAATAATTTTGATCATTTCAGGCCTGGATTTGCCCATCTTTGAAGTGACAGCTATTGTTTCAGCCTTATTGAAACTGCTTCACTCCTCCTGCTTCACTAGCAGATATTAGAGACTTTCTATTGACAATCTTAACTGTACAAAAGGAAAAGCAAAAATATTCAAGAATAAGAACAACAACTTAAGGTTACTCTATAGTACTGAAGTGTAAAATAGTTCAAATGAGACTGAAATAGTTGTTAACTTGAAAACTATCACTAAATTACATCACAAGGTGGAATGGAGCATTTTGAGCTTTGGAGATGTAGACAGCTTAATGCAGGATCACTCAAACATGTGTGAATGAAACAAAACACAACTCCAGGTCTGTTTTTGACGAGCTAACAACATTCTAATTGGCTAAAATCTCGTGTTGCCTTTAAATCTGACTTCTCGCAGTCCTTCTGTTTTGTCTGCTGTATTGTGGTACCATCTTGACTCTTGGGAAGTTGTGTTTACAGAGCAGAATAAGCTCTTTATTGCAGGCTTAGGTTTGGTGGTGCAGTGAGCAGTGGGTCGTGAGATGGAGGCGAGGAGCTAAGGCCACTTTGGGTCAGTCTGCAGCCTCCAGGTCTGAGGCCAGGGCTTGGACAGTAACACCAGGGGATATATAGGAGAAAGAAAGTGCACCTTTTTAGGCATGTGACAATAACACATGTTGAAGTGTGATACATTGTTAGAAAAATATAAATGATAGTAATGGTTGAGCGAAATGACAAAAACAAATCCGATATTGATTGATCACATATGTAACTTTCTGGAGTGGCACATCCTCATAATCCCATGGGAATACAAAGTTAAAATCATACTTTGGAACATTCTCCATGGCGATTTTGAAGTTTAATGCCTTACGGTGGAAGATTATAGCCAAAGGAACAACATTTTTATAGAAACAGCCCTCCTTCAGGCCAAATAAGAGTCAGGTTTATGGAGATGCAAGCTTACAGTAAGGACAAGTGCAATAAACACAACCAAAACGAAAAAAACTGTGGCTATACTGTGGCTTTAAGTATATATACTGTGGCTTTAGGTATATGAATTAAATGACTCTATTACTAATTAATTTAGGTAACAAAAACAACTGGACAAAAAAACAACAACAACAACAAAAAACGTACATTTGATTTTGTATTTTGGGACACGAGTAATCAAACTGAAAATACGTCTATTATTTACATATAGATTTGTCCTAATTAATTATAAATAAATTAAATAAAAACAAAAAAAACACTCACACACATTTGTATTTAATGAGTGGAGAGGAGTTTTGTTATTAAGTATAATTTGCAACTACAAAACAACCTTACTTACTTAACAGTGTGAAAAAATGTACTGAAAAATGTTCCTTGAGTCCTTGCAGCTTCATTATATACATTCTAACAGCTGTTTCCATCACAACCACATCTGGACTGACCAAACCAATCCCCATTATAATCCCATTTCTGCCCAGCTCCTCTGCCTCCTGTCAGCCTGTCATCGTTTATGTCTCACGCCCGGAGCTGCTGGTTCTATTCCGCACTAATGTTATCAGTGTCACCGTGTGGAACGGAGCCATGGGCCAAAACATGTTCAGAGCACCTGTCTCCATCCAGGGACTTTTTAGGCTGCATTTTACTGGATGAATTTCAGAAGAGCACATTATTTCAGAACTGGATCTATTTGTTTTATGTTTTTTTGTGGTGGTTACAAAATCATTTCCATTATTATGTCCCTGGGGGAAAAAAAAACAAAACAAAACAAAAAAAACACTTCATTCACTTTGCCAGTTTAAAGGGCCCATATTACGCCATTTTCTGATCTATGTTATAATGTTTCCTCATCAAAAACATACCCAAGGTTTGTGTTTTGCTTCATTCATTTAACACACAAACCCTGCATATTTAGGCTGAATACTTCTCACAAACAGAAAATACTGTGTTCCACCTTGTGATGTCATGTTGCGATACAGGAAGTGCTTCACTGTGTTTTTAAACTCCACACACCTTCACTAGAATCATTTGGATCATTTCATAGTTGTAGTTGCCAGTCTCTACTGAACAAAAGGTAAAAGGAGCTGCTGACTTGAAAACTACCATTTCATGACATCACAAAGTGGAGCAGAGCATTTTGAGCTTTGGAGATGTAGACAGACTAATAATGCAGATTAGGGTTAGGGTTAGGTAAGTTTTTGAGGCGGTAACAACATTCTAACATGGCTTAAAGGGTAACTTTTGAGTAATATAGGACCTTAAAAGAATGTTATGACTGTTGTGATTCCTTATTTCTTACTATATTGCTTAGAAATTGGTCATGTAGTGCACATTCTGAAGAGCCATTCAGTTTTGCTGGTATCTTTTTGAAAATATAAAATTAGTATTTGCATCCATAAAGGAACTTGATCAATAGAATACGCTGTAAGGATTCATTTGGGTTTGCTACTCATTATAGATTGCCTATGTAAGTGTCCATTTTAAACCAATATTTCACTTTTGTAATATGGTGCAGTTATCTAAATCAAAAGCTATGAACCATATTACTTCTTGCACAGCAGAGGCTAATTGGGCAGTTTCATAGTAGTCCATGCAACAACAACAGCAACAACAAAAAGAGAGCAAAATAAATTGGAGTACTCACATTAATTGATTCAGTAATTAGTTAGCAATTAGCGTTCAAACCATCACTACAAACAAATGCTAATGCTAGCTTTGTTTCATGTGATTAAAAACAAGGACATTTTGCAGTATAGTGCTTTCTGAAATTAGCTTTTTTGCTCCCTGATTTAGCAAAGCAATGCATATTTTAATACAATTTTGTGACCTCCTATATGCTATTACTATGCAGTACAAGTCTGAAAACAAATGCATTTTGCTGCGAGCATGTTCCATTTATACTCTATAACTTGATATAAATAGCCATGCATACCAACCATTATAATAGATTGAATAGACTTGAAATCTACTACAGCACAATACTAAACACGTGTATTCTTGCTGGTTTAATATCTTCACTGTTTACAATGATTTACCAGCAGCCAGTGCCATGAGGTTTGGGGGTCTATAACGTCTATAAAATTCCAATGGCGCATCACTAGCTCATGTTTATTAGGTAATTTCAAATGGGGATGGCGTTCATTGATGATGGAGAGAGAAAGTAGAGCGGGAGATGTTGTGGACTGATGGCATCACTATTACACCAGCCATTGTAACTTCAAGCACGTCCCCGCTCAGTATAATAGAGCCTGGGTTTATCACATGCTGCAAACACAAAGGAATTGTGGTTGAAAAGGTGGTATGCTAGCTTTATTTGGGCTTTTGACATACTTAACTGTTGGTATTTCACATTTTATGGTTTTGTAGAATGGCTCTTTGTACAATTTTGACTGCATTCTTTTTAGTTTTGCAGTATGGTTAGATCTGCTGCCCCTCAGTCGCCCTCTTCTGGTAATAATAGGAAGTGAAAAATTTGAAAAGACAAATTAGCAGCATGGTTATGGTCAAAGCTAGTCTATGATGAGAATTGTTTATCAGTAAAATAGTTAGCGTACGTGTGAAAGTATTTTGGGGTGAGACTGTTTTTTAATATTTCCATTTACTAACTTTTAATTGATCCAAAAAAGAAAAGGCTGTGTGGGTTCATGCCAGACATGTGACAGCCTACTGGAATATTGGCTCTAGTTGCTAATCTAAACAAACAAAAAGTAAACAAATAATGGATAAAAAATGGATAAACTGCTCAAATATTGTAACAGTGCTAATCTTTACTGTCAGCTGTGGTGCAACAAATGACATACAAAAGGACAGCTGCTTTTTTACATCTTCGAACATCTCAAACATGGCTTGTAAGTGTCTCAAACTTTTTGTGCGTGGTAAGAGATTTTGAGCTTAAATGATGGTGTACATGAGTAACTGTCTTTCCCCGTTATCAGTCCACGTAAATGCAGTTAAATCCATCAATAAATCAATACGATGCTTTGGGACAATAGCTGATTGGCTGTGGATCACCATTTATATATATTTTTACTCTTTGTTATTTTAAAACATTGTGATGTGCAAGCTGCTGTGTCCAAGTAATTTCCCTTGTGAAATATCTTCAAATTGTTGCCTATAAAAAGAAGCTGAAACTTATGAATATATTTTTCAACTCAGGTCACCACAACAAATAAATTGCAGTGTGCTTTGCATGGTAAATTAATATTATAGACTCTCTCCATTATCTAGTTCCTACAGAGTACAATGTTCTGCTTTATTGCTGAAATTTATAAAACATTATTGTGGCTCATTTTGGATGCTACGAAGGCATTAATAAAGTGAGGACCAGTTTAAAATGAATTATACCAAACATGTTTATTTTATTCAGCAAATAAAATAAAACAGGAATCCTCTTGAGCTTGTATCATGGTAAATTCAATTGCTTATGATGGGTTGTTACGATTCAGTGCAGATGTTCATGATAGATTTGGTTGTCAGGGCTGCATGCACACTGCGAGTACCCGATCATTTTCATATATGTAATATGTATGAGTTACTGCGCTGTCTTACTTAGGCGTGTGGATGCTGGAGGGCCTTGTAAAGCTCTATCTGATGTCACTTACTGGAACATAGTGCATTTGTAGCACTACTTTCAAATGAGTGTCCATTAAGATAAGGATAAGGCATTGACCAGCTTAATCACAGAAAGATCTTAGTCAATATTAAACCTGCACAGTATGCTCCCATAGTTATTTATTTACTAGTTTTGAGTTCTTACTTCACAGGTTTGCCCATCAACCTAAAAGAATGGACAGGTACTCCTTTAGCTGGGTACCCTGAGCAGAATCCTAGCTCTTATTAAGTCCACCTTACATTGCCAAGACATTGTACTCTGTATGAACTAGATATTATATTAATTTACTGTTCAAAGTACATTGCAGTTTATTTGTTGTGGTGACCTAAGTTGAAAAATATATTCATAGGTTTCAACTTTTCACCATTTAAAAGATAAAATGCAAAAATTGTTAACTGCTATGGCAACAGTGCTATTTTTTTGATCATTCTGAGACCCATGGATCGGCCCGATTTGTATGTAGTTGTTGCACTGATGAGGGAATATTTTACTGCTGTGATATCATTTGCCTTAGCGAAGGTCTCACTTTACAAATAACACTAAACACAAGGCCTTAACACTGTTTTGGGATGTTTCAGCATAAAACATTCTTATATTACCATAACAAATTTTGTGACTCAAAAGAAATAAAATAAAATTGTGAAGTCCCTAAAATGTTGTAAAAGCAGATGCAGTTTGTGGTCTGTCTTCACAGTGGTGACAGGGAAACAGACTGTGTGTTGTCTGTTCTGTCAAAACTCATTTAGACTCTAGGCTCTTAGGCTCTGCTGAGTGCAAAGTGACTCCTCTGTGTCGCGGAGACGGGGACGAGGGTGGAAACAAGAATCCATCTCCAGATCTTGAGTTGGTCTTGGTCAGGACTTTATCTGGAGGATTTGGCCTGTGGTGCATGTTTTGGGTTGATGGAGGAAACCGTAGTACCCGGAGGACACCCACCAGACGCAGGAAGAACATGCAAACTCCACACAGAAAGGCTCAGTAGGCCCGGGAGTCGAAGGCAGTTATTTGTTCAAATGCAGCTCTAGCCATAATATGCTGTTGTTGTGTTCTTGGGCAAGATACGTCACCCACTCTGCATATGTGAATGTGGTGTGTGTGGTTTGTAGGTAGTTTTTTGAATGAAAATTGAACAAATGTTTTTTTGAATATTTTTGGCAATGACCAATCAGAAATACTGTATGCTAACTTATACTATCTAGTCTATAGTTTAGGTATCTGTACTTTACTTGAGTACATTTTAAAGAGGATACTTTTAAATTTTGCTTTTGAGATCTGGTATCTGTACTTTCTACTCCACAACATTTTTTAACTGGACTGTATTTATTTGATTTTGTTTATATTAAACACACAAACTAAATTCAGCACAAATCTTTATCAAAATTTCTGCATTTTAAGTTTTATTAGATCTCAAAATCAGCATGATACTCTTTAAGTACATTTTAAACGGTTATTTTCATACTTTTACTTAGATTTTTTTTAACATAGATTTTAGATTTTTTTGCTCCGGTATCTGTACTTTTACTTAAGCATCAAAATCGAGTTCTTATTCGAGCACTGGACATCAGGTGACCCATTACGCAAACAATCACTTTAAACAGAAAATCACCTTGTCATGCTATGCTAATGCTAACCCTAATTTTGCTTCGCCATTTTAATAACTCCTCACCACACGGCCCTTCTGAAAGATAATTAACGTCACACTTATTCACGACCTCACAGGGATTACCATATGGCTTTGTTAGGGACCACAATAACAGAGAATTTTGAGAAGCCAGTCATATTTTCTGCACCATTTTCAAAGCACCGCACATCAAACGCACTATGGCGAGCAGAATAGAAAAAAGGGTTAATATTTGGTTGAAAAAGACTATAATATAAATCCACCTGGGTCCATTGTTGTGCTAATAGCATTTGGAGTAGCGGCGGTCCAGTACGCTGACACCTGCATAGTTCAAATAATGAAAGCTGTTTTTGTCCATCCACCGCCAGCTAGTAACTGTATTTATAAAAAAATATGTTTGAGATTTGCTACTACGGCCAAAAAAACTCCAACTTGTAGAATAACTTTGGAACTTGGTGCCAAGAATTATAATGTAAAAAGAACGTACTAGTCTGTAGTTGTGCAGTTGTTCACCCAGTGTAACCTCAGAGGAGAGGCCTGCAGGCAGTTATGGACTGCATATTAAAGAAATCAATAAAATGGTAAAGAAGTGAATGTAAAAGTTTGATTTTGAGTTCACTTTATATAATAGAAATAAGGCTTAGTGGTAGAGTTGTAGTGTGTATGTGAGTTTTTGTTGGCGGCAGTTTGCTGAATGTCTCTACACACTCTATACCACGTTTTGTTGGTTATTATGAAACCTAATGGCCACAATATGTCAAAACTGTTGTTATATCTAATCTAAAAGCTACAAATTCCAGTATTTAATTCATAATTTTACATTTAGTCAACTGCAATCCAACTCCATGTTTCAAACTATGTCACCGATCACCATGGAAATGAAACCTCTGTTCTAGAGCGAAACACTTTAGTTTGGCTCACAACCTCTCAGCACACTGGTGAACACACACACAAACATGGATAGCTCTACGACTTTTTCAACCAAGCCCTGGTACCTCTACACGTTAGAGGACGACGCCCACCTCTATGATGAGGGCTTCGACCTGGAGGCTCTGCTCCGCCCCACACCATCAGGGAGCGGTCAAGAGCCACAGGAGACCCAACTGGTGTCTCCCGACATCCAGGAGCCCTCAAACCCAGAGGACGGAAGTCTGGTCCAGGTACTTCCACCCCTGGTCCAGGACCTTCCACCCCTGGTCCAGGATCTTCCACCCCTGGTCCAGGATGTTCCATCCCTGGAGGAGAGCGCTCTGGTTAGGGCTCTCCGTGAAGAGTTGGAGCGAGCAAGGGCCAAACTTGCAGATCAGGTCCAAATAAACAACTCTTTGGACCTGAAGCTCAGGTCTCAGGAGAGAATTAACCAAGAAAAAACTCAATGATTCTCTCCTAAAGAAAGACAAGCAACTGCAAGATCAGTTTAATACACACAAAGAAATCCGGTACCTATACCACTCTAAGGTACAGGAAAATATGCAGCTGAAGCAAGAGCTTGCAAATGTTGAAAGAGTCAGGAATAAAACAAACGATTTGGAGATACAGAAACTCAAAGCTTCTCTCCAAAAGAAAGATAAAGAGCTGGAAACCCAAATGAATACATATAAAGAGATTCGATATCTCTATAACACTTCTGCGAGCGAAACTGTCCAGCTCAAACAAGAGCTATTCAGCACCAAGAAAGTCCTTGAAAAGATAAAGGGACAACTTAAAGCCCAGGACAACGTAATGGCTGAGATGAAAACCGCAAACAGGTTGGATCCAGAGGCCGGCAGAAACTCTGAAACCACTGGTACTGGAGTCAATGAAGAACTGTCCAGGAAGGTGCAGGAGTTGTCTTCAGCACTTTTCTCAGCACGTGAGGAGATACGTCTCCTAAATTTTTGTCGTGAAAGTGAACGTGCACAGCCATTCAGCCGCCCACAAGGAGCGGCTGTAGTGAAGGAGCAGAGGAGGGTGCTCCATCTGCTCCAGCACTAAAACCCCTCCAAACACCACCCTTTACACATTGCATTTTGAAAAAATAAAACATAAATTGTTTTAACCTTATGTTGTTCTCTTAAATGTC
This sequence comes from Taenioides sp. WSHXM2023, assembly GCA_029959045.1. Lineage (NCBI taxonomy): Eukaryota > Metazoa > Chordata > Actinopteri > Gobiiformes > Gobiidae > Taenioides > Taenioides sp. WSHXM2023. The sequence continues at coordinate 20,832,143 of CM057103.1, read as the reverse complement.
TGTGGTATTTGTTCATGTTTATTGTTTCAGATGTCAAAACTTGAATTCACTTGCCAGCCACAGCTGCAGTCACTTGAATTTTATTAAATGGTAAAGCAAAAGGAGAAATTTAATTTGTCAACTGGACAGAGTTTATTTGGTCGAATACGTTTCGCAGCTCATCCAAGCTGCTTCCTCAGTTCTGTGGTTGGTAAAGTGGAAATCAGTAGTGTGCAGTGACTTTTATGGGTAGGCAAGCAGACTTGTGGTGGACATCAACATTTAGTCATAACATAATTTAATAACGCCACTTTTTATGCATTCTACATTGCAAATTAGTATATTTATTTTTACTCACATTAATTGCATGTATACTGAGCCATTTTGGAGTCAAAATAAGGAAGCCTAGACCATATAGTTGATTAATATTTGTATATATTGGACTGTATTTGACACCCTTTCTTAAAAACAAGGCTATTTGTTTCTACGCCGACATTTATGACATTTGTGACATATGACAGCTCTACACATTTGTAATTCACTTACTACACAAATTGTACATTCATGAAGATCACGAAGAGATACTTACAACAACTTATAATCCAGACCAGAACTGAAGTCTGAGCCTGGGGTGAAAGAGAAAACCATCACAACATGGTTCAACATTTATAAAAGTCAGTTTAGCACAGTCTCCTTTAAAGGTTTATCAAGTCGGTATTATTTGTTTGACCAAATATAACCATAGAGGCTTTGGAGAAAGAAATATAACCTAATAGGAAGTGTATTCTTTAATGATTCATTCTTTCCCTGCAAGGACAATGTAAGTAAACAAAATAAAATGATTAGCCAAAAGTGTTAAATGTGTTAACCCTTGCATGTAATCAATATATAAAGTGAATTTTACATTTTACAAAGTAGTAATCACAAAATATTCAACATGGCTTCCAGTCATAGGCTAAAATTAGCACTGGGACCGCTGTGGTTGCTCTCATTCTTAAACTACCAGACCTTTATGTCCCATTAGACCCCAACACAAGACCAGGGCCCATAATATCCTGCAGGTGGGGTAAGGGGCCAGTGCAGTAATAGACCCTCGCCCAAACCCTCTCCCCTCTGTCACAAGACCACGGCAAGAACAGATAGTGATTTATGAACGAACTAGAGTCCTCGTGTAGCCCAGGTGCATTGTGGGTAGTCGCTGATGGACGATCCGGAAGCGCTCCCTCCATTAGAGTTCTCTTTCATTCTGAATTGAGTCTGGGATTCTGTCGCTTAAAATCAATCACCGACCGCTAACTTGCTTTGCTATACGTTTGTCATCATTTGGATCCATTTGTGGAAATGTGTCAAGTTTTATTGCTGCAATTTGGTCGGAAATAGAGGAAGTGGTGACGTAAAACTATACTTTCAATTGTGTTATTTGAGTTTGAGCATTGGAGATGTTTTTCGTTAGGTTTTCCCTTGTGGTCAACAGTCTCATATTATTATATATTGATCTGTTATGTCAAGTAGAACTTAAAGGGCCCATTTTACGCTATTTTCTGATCTATGTTACAGTATAATGTTGTATCCTCGTCACAAACATAACTGGAGTTGTTTTGTTTCTTTCACACATGTTTATCACACAAACTGTGCATATTTAAGGTATATTTTTCTCTCAAATGGAAAACTGTTCCACCTTGAGATGTGGCAATACAAGAAGTGCTCCACTGTGTTTTTAAACTCTATACACCTTCAGAACCATTTGGATGATTTCAACCGATCTCTACTGAACAAATGGTAAAAGGTCTCTGTTAACTTGAAAACTAGCGCTCCGTGACATCACAAGGTGGAACAGAGCATTTTGAGCTTTGGAGATGTGGACAGACTGATAATAAAAGATTTCTCAAACATGTGTGAATGAAACAAAACACAACTCCAGGTATGTTTTTGAGGTGGTAACAGCATTTTGACATGGTAAAAGCTCACAAGAGTCAGTTTTGTGTAATATAGGAGCTTTAAGATAACCAGAAAAAAAATAGGTAAAAAGGTAAACGTGAAACAAAAGTCTTGATTAGGACTGCAAGATTAATCATAAACAAACTGAAACCATAATTTGAGTGGTCGCAATTAGTTATATAATTTCTTCTAAACTATTATTTTATAACATAAATTGTTTTATGTAATGGCAATCACAACTTTTGCCAGATAAACTTGATATATTTCCCAATTTTTCAACTATAGTTTTGAAAAAAAAAAAAAAAAAAAAAGGAAGGACAATAGAGCCTTTTTCTACCCCTTTTGAACGGAAAGTACTTCACTACGTAACTCTAGTCTTACTACTGTACTATTAGTAATACATGTACCACTTTTAACAATACCTTTGCAATTACTGCTTCTAGTAATATACCATTTAAAAGCCCTGTATCTAATTATTTGGATGTTTTTAAGCAACATATGTTAGTTGTTGTTAGCATTACTGTAACGGCAAAACTCAGCTCTAGTCTTTGTAAGTTGTGAAAAGGACAGTGAATAATAATTTGGATGATCTGAATACATAAAGTAAGTGAGGAATAACTTTGGACCACTGCAAATGAACTAGTTCTGTTTTTCACATTTAAGAGTTAAAGAGTAAAAATCAGGTACAGCGTTTGAAGTTGAATGTCGATGTGAGAAACCAGAGCACATAAGCCGAAACCAGAAAAGCCATATGATTGTGCGAGACACATTCCCTTCACTGAACACTGAGGCTCATTCGTATTAGGGTCCAGATGCTGCGTTCAGACTCATGTATAAATCATGGGACATTACAGTTTCTCTCAGAGCTGAGCCGTAGCCCCACACTCTGCCACACCACAAACATTTTGTCTCCAAAAATGATTCATGACGAGTGTGTCTGCAGTGAGCCCAGGCAGGTGGTGCTTCACTCTACAGGGAACACACACACACACACACACACACACACACACACACACACACACACACACACACACACACACACACACACACACACACACACACACACACAGACACAGACACACACACACACACACACTCTATGCATTTGCTTTCACAATATTTGCCTGTTGTTTGAGTTTTATTATTCTTCAGAGATATCATTGTAACTTTTGGAAACAAATGAATGCAAAGTACCCCAAAGGTGTTGCAGATGGGAGGCACAGCACTGGTAATATTGCTGTGTAGTATTGTTCTGTACTTGTGCACTGTTGAGTATTTTAAGTTGCCTCAGTCTCTTGCTGTTCAGTGTGATCCTGCAGTTTAATAAGAGGCACAGTTAAATCTCCCTGTGTGACTGGAGCAGGAGCTTGCATTGCATTGCAGTTGCCAGGGTTGCCGTTTATCACCAGTGCTGTTTGTTATTTTGATGGATAGACTGTGTTGGAGGGGCCTGTATCAGTCTGGTTTGGGACCAGAATCGTTTCAGTTTTTCTTCTGTTGTTGTCCTGTTCTTATTTTGTTGTCATTAAGCCAAGGACTGATTTAATGAAGCCAATTCCCATCGACATATCGCTCAATAGAGAAAGAACAGTCATTTTGGGGCTCAATAGTTATCTTGTGTACATTTTTTTATTTTATTTTTTTTACAATACTATACTATATTGTTAAGTACAATTGGATGTACAGATCTGCTCTGCACAAAGTGAAGTTTAGCGCTAATCCTAATCCTGATCTAGTCTAGGTTTGTTTGTGCACCCAGAACATGCCGAACCATTTGGTAAAAATATCTAATTTAGTTTTTTCTGACAGATTGCGATGGCATTGCAATTAGATTAGTGATTTGTTTTTAAATAATAGAATTCTGTTCAAAGTTTATATTTAAAACATATCCAGAAGAATTGACAAAAGACAAAAATCACATTTCAAAACATGTTTGTACAGATCTAAACTACAGGGTTATTTTAAAGATTATAGAATATTTTGTTTGTGGAAGAAATTACAAAAAAAATTGCAACCTTAGCGATTTGCTGATTGTGAGATGTAATGTAATGTGAACTGTACACCACTTACCTTGATCAGACCTAATAATAGAAACACAACTTTCTTCATCTCTTCCTCCTCTTCCTCACTGTCCAGTCTCCCTCTCCACAGCTGTATTTCCGATTGGAGCATATACTTTGAACTGTGGCAGAGAATAATGTGTGGTTACAGTAAGAAGTAGGCCAGACCCAGAGCCCCACTGGGACGGGAGCCAGGAGACACTCTGTGCGTTTAAATGGGAGGAGGAGCAGTGCTGGGGTTAACATTACAGGCCATTGTGCCGAGTATGATCCTGAAATCAAATACAGCAGTATGTGCCTCAGCGGGAGTGAAGGGACCACCTGGAGAGTTCAGAAAGTAATTAAAATATGTGTGATTTGTGTACATTTGTATTCATTAATCTTTTCTGGTTATAGAGACTGTTCATGTATCTATGAGCACCAAGCAGGACCACAAATCCTTATACACAGAGTAAACATAAGTAATGTTGGTGCACTATGTCACTTTTTAGTTGGAGGTCTGTGTCACTTACTTGTTTCTATGCATATGTCGTTGCTCTGCCTGTAATGTTCCACAGTGTGACATTAAACAGCTCGACCTTACATTTATTAAATTACTGGTGGTTTCATAGCTCAAAAATACCTAGAAAAACAGGCATTATGACTGTGAGCAGGGTTGCCTCTCCACAGATCAGACCTAATAATAATAAATAATAATGCATCATTTTTATATAGCGCTTTTCTGGACACTCAAAGACGCTTCACAACCTGTAACTGTAACTTGGTCTGGTTTGGTCTCCATAAAAATGAAATCTTATTGCTATATTGTGAACATTCCAGACAAAGCAATAACATCTCCATGGAGAAAAGCATTTGACGGACCATCCACCAGAAAAGTTACACATTGCACCTTTAAAGTCAATTATATCAGGGTTTTTATTTCTTCTCTTTCAATGTAAAGGGGCACTGCTTGTCTGACAAGTATGACATTAAATGATTTATTTTGTATTTATTCAATTACATGTGTTTTTATTCCTCAAGAATACCTTGACCAACACGTACTGTGACCTTAAATGAAAGTATTTCCCTTACAATAGAGTACAACCAAATGGAGGCTCTTCTCAGGATTGATGAATATTGTGAGCACATGTCAGGCATCGCATGAATTGTACGGTAGGATTAAGGCTGTACACACAGGTTCATTAATATCACACTCCCCCTGGTGTACAGCCAAATATTCACCAAAATGTACTACACTGTTGTGATACGAGGGCACATGGCCATACAAATGACACAGTGTAGGTGCAGACTGATGAGCTAAAGCCTGATTGGGGTGAAATAGTTTGTCCTGTGTTTGATGACTGACACGTAGGGACTTACAGAACTGAAGAACTGAGGTGATTTTCTGCCACAAATGACATGATTTTCATGCCCCGTCTCACTGAGACTTTCAAAACAAAAGGATAAAGTCTTTTGTACATGAGCTACAAAGTTATAATAGTATTCTCCACAGGCAGCATCAGTGTGCAGAGGCACAAATTACAAGTAAGACATTCAAAGTTTATTTTTAAAGCCATTTCATACATAACATGAGTCCCAAAGTGCTTTACACAGAACATTAACAAGTGCAGTACTTTAGTTGTCACAGTAATTGGTGGTGGGCTGATTATCATCATGTTATAATCTTCTTAAAATCAGATTAAACATTTCTATTTTCTATTTTATTTTCTTCTAAAATAACATCTAATTTACAGCCATCATGTTAAAACAGACCTGGCCCTTACCCTGATCTCACATTTGCTCTTAATCTGATTACTCAAGAAGCCCATTTGTTGCATACATGATGTAATTTGTACTTGAAGCAGCACTATGGCAGTGGACACAGTAGAAAGGACATGTTGAAGTGCACTTGGAGAAACAGTGAGAGCTGCACTATGCATTAGCACAGGCCACTTAAGATCACTCAGCTTGGGTAGGACAGGATGTTAGCCTCTCAATACAACGTGGTCACATTCTAATAGACCATCACGGGCCTGGGAGGAGAACCACAACTGCATAAAGCTCACAGTTAGATAATAAATAAAATAACATTCGCGTAATATTGAGGTGGAGGAGATGTCAGAATTCTAAGGTAGATTTGCTGTTTGAAGGTGCACTATGTAACTTTTCTGGTTTTTTTTTTTTTTTATTTTTGTTTTTTTTACCTGTTGTCTCTATAGAGATTTTATTGCTTTGCACGTTTCACAGTATGGCATTAAACATGACTATTTTGCATATATTGAATTACATGTATTTTTATAGGTCAAAAGTACTTTGAACAACAAGTATTCTTACTTGGGTCGTCTCTTCACAGATCTGACCTGTAACCTGCCTTTGTGGTGTTACCTGCTGTGTCCAGGGAGATAGATAAATGTATTACCATAACAAGGCTAAAGTGTTTACAGTAGACTCTGTTTTGATGTGGTCTTTGTGGAAGTGCTCAAAGGTTTACATGAAGTGTTGGTGTAGGATTGTGCTATTAATCAAATTTGACCTCTCTAGCTCAAACATTACAGTATAACAACAAGAGCAAAAAATATATAGTAATAATAGAATTCAAATTTCAAAATAATTAGTACCAAAAATAGCAAAAGACTTGCACAAATATGTCACATAAGCCTCCTCTATCTCCATGCTGTGCTAGAGTGTGCGTTGTGCTAGCGTCTTCTCCCTGCCTGATCCGTGACACTGCAGTGACACAGCCCAGTGCGGACATGGGGCTTTTATTTATCCCATTATTAGTGGCACACATGGCCCGCTGCACAGGAGATGACAGGAGATGGGCCCTGACATTTGCTCTCTGAGGCTGGGTAAACGCCACTGTGAATGCCCTTGGCTGTCAGAAGACCCAGAGAGCCCTTTTGGCCCACAAGTGTCAATGGAAGATGTTGGGAGCAGAGGAAAGGGCTGTTATTTTCAACACTTAGTACCAAGGAAAACATTTCTTCCCATGCTTTGAAGATTTTACTTGTTCAAATTTGTCATGTTTTATAATTTCAAATAATGTGTATAAACTGTGTGATTTTGAGAGCCGCTTCTTTTACTTTTAAAGGAACACTTGGTTTAAAGGTACAGAATGCATCTTTCTGGAGGTGGCACATTAACTGCATCTGCAATCGTAATCTTAAATCTGAATCTTAAATCTCTATCCCAGAAGTTGATAGAGGACACTGCACAAAACGTGACTACACAGCTCTAGTATCCAGTAAAATGATGTAGATGAGCTTGTAGTCATTTCAAATAATAATTGGAAAAAATAATCAAAATCTGCTCTATATATGCCCTATACTTTGGAACATTCTCCATGGAGATAGTTACATTTTATGCCATAAAGGAACAACATTTCCATTTTCAGGCCAAATAAGAGTCAGGTTTGTGGAGTTGCAAGCCAGCTCAGAGTAAGGATACATGTTTTCTAGGGTTTTCACTGAAATAAAAACAACAAAAATTAAAATAAATAATAATAATAATAATAATAATAATAATAATAATAATAATAATAATAATAATAATAATAATAATTAGGCTACAAAAATAAACAAAATAAATATATAATAAAAGAAAACTGTTATACTCTATTGCATATCATATGTATTCAAAGTAAATTAACATATTACATAGAATTTTTTCAGTTGTTCTGGAGACTTCATTAAAGTATTTCAGCTTCCTAATATCCAACAATTTCAAGACTTTTTCCCATTCAAAAGATTTAACAATTTGATTTAAATTGTCAATCGCTATGGCAACAGTCCTAATTCTTTTATCATTGTGAAACCCAAGGCTATTTGAATGATTTTAGATTTTGCGGTATCACTCCACACTCAGTTTTACCCATGCTACGGTCCACATACTTTATGAATAGGAGCTAAATTATGAAAAATGCTCACTTGATGCATCCAGAGGTCCACATTGATCAAAGCATGCTGACTAATTACACCGGGTTTACACTTAATGAGGGTCGATGCAGGTTCGAGTGCCTTGAAGACAGAGAAGCGCTGTTTACTGCTTAGTTTTATGTGACAGGCAGCCCCGAAGTAAACTTTTCAAAATACCAAAACCAAATACTGAGTGTAAATAAGATGGTATTGAAAATTTAAAATCACGACAGATGATATGCTGTACTTCACACTCCAGTGCGGTTAATGCATTTGACTGACAGCTCCAAGTCTTGCCTTTTTCAGAGATCTGTCTATATCATTTTTCTTATTTATAGACGTAGATTTATCTTTGAACAGATGATGCTTTGATTGGTTGTTTATAACCTAGATATTGGTGGTGGTGGTGGTGAAGAAGAAGAGGTACCGAACACACAGAGGCAGAGGGAGAGAGAAACTGGACTTTTGGAGATGAAGACCGCCTAATAATGCAGGATTACTCAAAAACATGTGAATGAAACAAAACACAACTCCAGGTAACAACAGTTTAACATGGTTTAAAGCTCACAAGGTTCAATTTTGGGTAATATAGGACCTTTTAAATACCATATAACCATCTCATTAACCATAACTCATCAATAGTCATCCAATACTTTGAACACTGACTAGTTACTGAAAAGCTATTGGTGCGTGCGACCAATATCGGTAACAAACACCCAAAGCGCTCTGTTCGTTTCCATTGGGGACACAGTGTTTAGACAGCACCGATACGTATAGATTTTATAGATCGCTGTCTCCCTCCCTCCTCTGTCAACATAAAGCATTAAGACATCCACACGGCAATCCATCAAAGCGAAGTTTCCTCTCAGTATCTACAAATCTGCGCTTTCACGTCGTCTTAATGTGCTTTTTTCTTTTGTCCAATCTCCCAACAATTTACCAATTTCACATCTTCCAATCTTTGCTTTGTTATCCCAGAAGATAATTGTGTATTTGTTCCTGTCAAACTTTGAAAGCTAGAGTGACTTGTTTTGAAGTTGAAAATCACTGGGGTGTGAAATAAATTGGACGACAATGGATGAATCTGTTTTAAAGTGCGTGTGACAGATTCCCATTATTCTGTAAGTAACGCTGTGTTCTAAAATGTAATATCTATATATCTGTGTCATCAACAAGTCACGCATTAAGAACTCATTTTTCTGACGGTTTAACAGAATAAAGACGCTATCATTTATTTTTATTGGTCTAATCATAACTGTTGTTTTTAACTTTATAGTTGCTAGGTAACAGTTATGGAATTATCTGCTGTCCGTGTCAAACCAGGAAGTTAATTTATAAAGGTCACAAAAAAAACAAAACAAAAAAAAAACTAGAAAGATTGAGAAAAAGAATTAAAATCTGAATTGAATAGTCTAACTTGCAGATGTCAGAAGCCACTGAACATTTCATTTATAAAAGCAATTAGATGGATTTGTGTATAATTTCAGTTTTTCTCACACAACCATTTTAAGAGCAAAGTCTGGTTGTGCAATACAAAATGATTGCAGTGATAAACTATTATCCATATCTCAATGATAATAATAATATTGCAGTGTTAAGGAGTGGTGGTTGGGGGGCCTCCAATGGTCTGTCTTAGGTCCGTTCTTGTCTTTTATGGTTCAGTCCTGTTTTAAGCTTGGGGGGTTGTTTTGGTATTGACCTGGTTTACCTCATGATTTAGTCCAGGTGCATTATGTAACTTTTTGGTTGAGAGTCTGTCGCCTGCTTGTTTCTATGGATAAGTCATTGTTCTGCTTAAAATGTTCCACAGTATAACTTTAAACAGCTCTCTTACATTTATCATTTTTTTTTTAGTTTTATGGCTCAAAAATACCAAGAAAAACCAGCATTCTGACTGTGAGCGGGGTCGCCTCTCCACAGATCTGACCAGTAACTTGACATGTTTGGTCTCCATGAAGATAAAAAAGTTTAATGCCATGGAGCAAATCTCAGAAAAGTTACACAGTGCACCTTTAAGTCCTATTTTAGATCAGGTCTAGACCATTTTTAACCTTGGTCCAAACCTCCGCATGGAAAATCTTCTGGTTTAAGATTTACAATCCAAAATGCTTTGTCTTTAATGAGTAGAATTTTAGTGGTTCTTAATTTAATCAAGGGCTGCACAATTTATCACAATCAAACCAAAATTGAAATTTGAATTCATTGAGCAATTATCAAATCACAAAGGCTGCAATAATTTAGATAATAGAATGCCCTCAGGAAAAATTACAAAATGTTCACAGTTCTTTTTATGGAAAAATCTGTAGTTCAGCCTTTTCAAATATGCTCTGAAATGCATGGGATTCTTGTATTAGTTTATCAGTTCATATTTCAGTCTTTTCTCAAATGTTGTTTACAATGGGCACTATGAGCAGAATTGGACTTTTTAAGCATATATTACAAATCTAATCACTGTACTTACTACGCGCTACTGAAATCTGAAAAAAAAAAATTTCTTTCAAAATTGTACAGCCCTAGTTTCAATCATGGCTCAGTTTTGCTTTGGTCCTGGTTCAGTCTCACGGTTTTGACAAAATTAGACCCAGTACATCCAACATTTACATTTGGCTTTTCAACTCTCACTTGGTATTCCTCGCGGTCTTGACTTGGCTAAACCCATGTGCTTACACTTATAGCTCCTCGATCTCCTCTGTACACTGCACATTGATCCTGGAGATGTGCCCCTTCTAGTTTTGTTAAATATTTGATGGGCTGCAGATATGGACGGGATTGCCTTTGACTGACAGGCCTAGTCTTTGGAAGCCCGTCGTCAATACCCATCAGTGACTAGCAATAATCGCTAAGGAAGTACAGGGAGACTTTCATCATCATCATCATCGCTAATGACACAGGGCTAATGCTAAGGCTAATGCTGTTTTTGCAGGGTAGATATTTCGTAGGGAGTGGTTAATGAGGAGATAAAAGTATGTCCAATGTTTAGAGAGCTAGAAGCTAATTTAATAAATCTGACTTTTAGAATTGATCCTAACATTCTAACATTGTTAAAGATGCACTATGTAATTTTCAGGGTCTGCTATGGTTCCGTGTCATTGGTCCGACGTCCCATTAGCCTGACCGTGCACAGTAGAGATGCGTGGATGACTTGTAACGTGCTGAGGATAAAACGTTCGTAAAATCGGAGTGTGGATGGAATTCTCGTTCGTTTAGGGAGCCACACCGGAGCAGGGAGCCACAAACATCAGAACAAACACCAGAAAATCTACGCCGTGTCATTAGCGGAGTATAAATATATACACGCCGCAACCGCCAAGCTGATAGCCAGAACTACACCAGGACTACACGAGGACTACACTAGAACTACACCAGGACTACACGAGGACTACACCAGGACTACACTAGGACTACACTAGGACTGAACCAGGACTGCATCAGGACTAAACCAGGACTAAACCAGGACCGAACCAGGACTACACCAGGACTAAACCAGGACTAAACCAGGACTGGAACAGGACTGGACCAAGACTAAACCAGGACTAAACCAGGTCTAAACCAGGACTAAACCAGGAATGGACCAGGACTGGACCAGGACTAAACCAGGTCTAAACCAGGACTAAACCAGGACTGGACCAGGACTGGACCAGGACTAAACCAGGTCTAAACCAGGTCTAAACCAGGTCTAAACCAGGACTAAACCAGGACTGGACCAGGACTGGACCAGGACTAAACCAGGTCTAAACCAGGACTAAACCAGGACTGGACCAGGACTAAACCAGGTCTAAACCAGGACTAAACCAGGACTGGACCAGGACTGGACCAGGACTAAACCAGGACTAAACCAGGTCTAAACCAGGTCTAAACCAGGACTAAACCAGGACTGGACCAGGACTAAACCAGGTCTAAACCAGGTCTAAACCAGGACTGGACCAGGACTAAACCAGGACTAAACCAGGACTAAACCAGGAACACCAGAACAAGAAAAATAAACGATTAAAGAATGCTTAAACATGCACCAGTCACTCCAAATACAACTTCAGGTGAGTAAATGTTGAGGTGAAACAACTGTAACATGGTTAACAGGTCAGATCTGTGGAGACGCATGTCCACTAAAATGCATGGCTTTAAACAATAAAAACACCTACTGAAATAAATGTCAGATTGATATGTTTTAATGCCATACTGTGTAACATTCCAGTCAAAACAATAACTCCTTCATTTAGATAAGCTGCTGTAGCGGATCCTGTACTGGAAAAGTTACATAGTGTATCTTTAAGGGACCGAAGGAATAGTTTGAGATACATGGGGAACTTACCTGATTTTGTGACTGTACCAATGTCTGAATATTACATGTAGGCCTGTGTTTTGTTTATGATAAATATCTTGGTAATCTTGGGGCATCAGTAGATCAGTTAGTAAAGTGTTTGTCCACTGATCTGAAGGTTGGCGGTTCAAATCCTACGTCTGAATGGCTTGAAAGATGATTGGTTGGAAGGCAAAGATAGCACGCTGTTATTGGTTGACAGTAACCTGAAAAATATTCTTCTACTCGTCAATCTATCACTTTTAATTGCTTGTAAGACCTTTTGTAAAAGCTCCTCTACTCTCCACTTAACTACAACAAGATACGACAGTGAATTTGCCAGGGTTTCAAATGTTTTCTATATGGGGCCCCGCACAGCTCCTCAGTACTGCACGTTCCTTAGTCCTGCAGAAGGGCAGCTTAATTGGGCTCCCCATTATTCCAGTGGCCGTGGAGAGAATGGACGAGCGCTGACTCAGTAGAACATGGGGCCCTTGGGTTCCTGAGCAGAGGATAGCCCATTTTAGCCTGATTTCTGTAAAAAATTTCCTTGTTACTGGTACAAGCTCAGATCAACACAGCAGCACTAACAAATGTGCAATCAGCGGTCTCATGGGAGGCTCAGATCTGTGCTGGATTTATACTGGAAAGAAAAGTTTGTTAACTAGATTGTAGCTGTTGTAGCTGTTGCATTGGAAAAATTTCTAAAGGTCCCAAATTACACAATACAGATTCTTGTTATAATGTTGTATCGTCATCAAAAACATACCTGGAGTTGTGTTCTGTTTCATTCACACATGTTTGAGTAATTCTTTATTATTGTTTATTATTATTCTACATCTCCAAACCTCTGTGTGCTCTGTTCCACCTTGTGAGGTCATGTAGTGGTAGGTTACAGCCACCTTATACCTTTAGTTCAGTAGAGATTGGCAATTCCAGGGCTGAAGGTGTATGGAGCACAAGGTGGAACAGAGTGTTTTCCGTATGAGAGAAGAACTCAGTCTAAATATGAAGAGCTTGTGAAATATATAGAAAATAGTGTAATATAGGCCCTTTGAGAGAGTATTTACTGTCTATTCCACTATAGCAGAATGTGGGTTTTTTGTCCACTGTGAGCTTCTGTAGTCAATAAACAATTTCCCATGTGATTAATCTCCCAACTGGTTCTAAAGGGCTTATTCTCAGGTAAAACAAAGGAAGACAACAATGAATTATTTATAGTGAATAATATATGTGTAATGTATGTGCGAGCTTTCATTAAACCTAATTATTAAAGTAAGGTCAGTGCTGAGGTCTGCAGAGCGCGGCCTGTGGGACTGTTCCCTTCACATATGGAAATGTGATATTCTGGAGTACAGGAGGCAGAGATACTGTGGTCAGGACGACTAGAGCGGAAGCACCTTGAAAAGAAAACATTGATAAAGTGTTCTATTTACTGTAGGTGGATCTGTTACCTTGGACTGAATATCCAATATCATTTTACATCTCGTCATCAGTTTGATAAGAAAGTTGAGGGTGATTGCAGTTTTTTTATGGAAGCAATTTTCTGCTACATCTCTTCTTTTTATTCCCACAATTTTGTCCATAAAACATGTATTGACTTTTTTAATATAGGCCTATGCCAGTTGTAAAATGTTGATTAAAAAGTTTTATGGGTTTAATAGGCTTATTTTAGAGTGTTTTAAATATAAAAAATAATGTATTATTGATGCACATTGTGTACAGTTTGGACCACTGTATGAATAGTGGCAGCTTTGCTGCAGCTAAATGTGAATCCAATAAAAAATAAATGAATAGGACCTCTTATGTGAGAAAATTTTGTTCCAATTGTACTTTTCTCTATGAACTCTTTCAGATTTCATATTCATTATGTGACTGACAATGCCATATCAGATAATACTGATTTGAAAAACATAAATAAATACACTGAATATGGACCAATATCAGCTCTGATACTGTCTATCTGTTCCCTTGTTCGTTGGTCAAACAGCAAAACACTTTCCTGTGACATTCAGACACCTTTACCTTTATCAGATCTGACCCAGTGTTCTTAGAGGATTCTTAGAAGGCAGATGTGTGGGGAGATGGCGTGAGAGAATCAATGCTGGGTAAAATAAGGATCTGTCCAGCGTGTCAAGGCTATTGGCAAATGAATTCCATTACGACTGTATGTGAACACTTGGCCCGCGGAGCTTTGTGAAGAATCCAAGGACTTCTTTTACTATGCAAAAGTAGTAGGAGTACTAGGTCAAGAGGTACATACACAATGAAACTTCAGTGTTGTAATATAGTCGCCAGCAATATGGAATCTATAAAGAATTGTGTTTATTAAGAAAAGCCCTTTATCTTACTTAACCTTCTATCTTAACTTAGTCTTTTGTTTGAATCAACAGAGGCCAGTCTCAGTTGTTAAAACAAACAGGAATTAAATAGTTAGAGAAAGCAATTTTCGCAGTGACACTGTAAGGTGTTCTATGATTTAAAATTTCATAACAGGCTCAAATCAAATAGTAATGCTGATTTATTGTACGTAGAAAAACCTTGGATATGATGACCAAAGGTGTTTATGTAAGAAGTTGGTGACTGGTTCTCAAGACGATTATACAATCAGAAAGCAGAATGAGCCTCACACGGGTCTCTCATTTGGGTTGCCAGTTTCAATACTGATATCCAGCTGCTTTAAACCTAAAATGACTCTCTCTGATCTGAATGGTCACTACCTAAACCCGAGCACCTGTGTGTAAAAATGTATACGTCCTCAATATGCAGGTTAAGGTATAGACCCTGTACTATGTCTATCTATATCTAAGATTATTAGATATAGATAGACATAGTACAGGGTTACTCAAATATACAACTCCATGTATGTTTTTGATGAGATGACAACATTATAACATGGCTTGAAGCTCACAAGGATCAATTGTGCGTGATATAGGACCTTGAAAGTAAGTCTGACAAAGGGGTATGAGCTTCAAAAACACAGAAGAGCTTCATAAATTACAAAATGCTGACACAGAGCAACAATATACCTTTTGGATAACATGATTAAAAGCATTAAAAAAGTTAATATAGCACAATATAGCCCTTTAAGACTGCAGAGTTTTTTCATACAGTACTGGTCCCTGGGCTATTCTGTGGGAGGAAGCTCTTTCACAGTGTCTTTCGCAGTGCTTTGAAATTATCTGGCCATTTGTTTAAATTGCTGCTGCTGGGAAGGCTCCTATACTTTGAGAAAGCTGTTTAAAATAATTTGACTTGTAGAAAAATGCCTCTCTGTGTCTTGTACATGCATTAGTCATGAAACAGGCTTTGTATAAAACACTTTGTGTGTGGGTTGGAAAGACTAGATGAGTGCGGGTATTAGTAAGTTTCAAGGATTTTCTTTTTTTTTTCATCAATGCTAACTAGGATAAGCACTGGCAATGTTCAAATGGATGGAGATGTGAGCAAAAAATATACAAACATTATTAGCTATTGGTCAATAAACTGGTTCTAAACTAATGTAATTTTAAGTTATCTAAGGTAAGGTTAAGGTATACTTGTCCTCTGCATTTGACCCATCCTTCAATACCGCTGGAGCAACGAAATCAGATCTGATCTAGTATCAAAACTAGATACTCATTTGAGCAGGTATCAGTTCTCAAAAGTCACATTCACAGGACATAAATGAATCTTTCCTGAATAGCTTTAGAATGATCTTGAGCTGTATCAGAACAAGTATAAGAGCACATAGACTAGTATAAGCCCATGGACCACTATGGAACCTACCTGGACCACTGAGGGATTACACAGATATAAAACCACATGGGAATATAAAAGAAAGTTCTATGATTATTGTTGAAAATGACATTTTTTAAAATTATCATAGTGGTATTGGAATCAGTATTGAGTATCTAGTCTATTCCTTAGTATCGAAATCATGATTGAAGTTTTATTATCTTGACAACACTAGTCAGGAGCAGTGTTGACCCATCTCCAGATCTTGAGCTAGACTTGGTCAGGATCTTTGCTGGATTCTTGAGATAAAGCCTTTATATCAATATCGGTAAAGGACCTGAAAAAGCTGAATAGGCGCATCTTTTATATTGCACAAAATTAATGTGTGCAGTGTCAGAATGTTGTGACCTCATCACAAACATACACGGAGTTGTGTTTTGTTTCATTCACACAGGTTTAAGTAATCCTTCATTATTAGTCTGTCTACGTCTCCAAAGCTCAAAATGCTCTGTTCCACCTTGAGATGTCATGAAGCGGACTGATTGGATGAATTATGTTTTAAATCACAAAACAAAAATTTGACAAGAGAGACGATGCTTGAAGTCGTGTCTGCGGTGCTCGCACCATGCGCCTTTTCCTTCAGAAGTTCTTCTTGTAAAGCTGCTGCCTGATGTTGTAAAGTGTTTAATATTCATCCTCCACGGCTGTAAACTTTCCGTAGTCCATCACGAGTCATTCTCCGAGCTCCTGGATGTGACGCATGGTGTTTACGCGACAGTAGTGGTTTTAGAGAACATATTTTGAAAGGAAATCGGAAGTTTATTTTGACACCATGTGCTTATTATCTGTCTTGCCCCTCCTAAAAGCCTGAAGACACTCCATTGATGCTGAAAAATGAGAACTCCAACTTAATCTGAGGTAGTGAAATGACGGCCAATGGATATGCGCGTATGACACTGCTGGTGTAGATTGCCCGACCGGTATGTTGCGAGTATGCTCCACTTACGCACTGTTACTGCTCTGGTGTAAATTGGGAATGACATCACAAGGTAGAACAACGTAATTCTGTTTGAGAGAAGAACTCAACTTAGATATGTAGGATTTGTGTGCTGAACATGTGTGAATGAAACAAAATACAACTCTGGGTGTGTTTGTAATGACGAAACAACATTATAACGTAGATCAGAAAGGATGTAATATGGGTCCTTTGACAGTCAATATGCAGAAGGTTAATATCTGTAATTACATGAAGCACAGCCCAATGTCTCTCGCACAAATGAAATGATGCAATTATTTCGATCGCTATTATTTGTAAAAGTAACACACTAGCCTGATTATCCATTTTGTTCTTTTTATATTCTCAAACTTTGGTGCTTTTTAAAGACAATAAATCCGTAGATGTAATGACTTTTTTTCTCGACATGTTTTGGCTGCTAACTGTGAAACTTGTGAAGATGGCTCACAGTTGGCCTCAAAAACATGTCAGAAGGAAGACAGTCATCTATCTCCTGATTCATTGTTTTTAAAAAACAGCAAAGTTTGTGTCGCTGGCGATTGTTGAGTTGAAAGAACTTTAAGACAAAATTATTATGGCAAATTTGTAGATTTAAAGGCACTGTACCTGATTTTTATTGTCTTAAACTGGACAAAAGGAACTAGTTCATTTGAAAAAGTTCATATTACGCTATTTTCTGATCTATGTTATGATGTTTTTTCCTCATCAAAAATAATACCTGGAGTTGTGTTTTGTTTATTCAAAAGTTCTTTTCTCAGACTGAAAACACTGTGTACCACCTTGAGATGTCATGTAGTAATACAGGAGGTGTATGGAGGTTTTTAAACTCCACGCACATTCACTAGAAACATTTGGATGATTTCAGCCCTGGAATTGCCAATCTTAATGTAAAAGGTAGCTGTTAACTTGAAAACTACCTTCATGACATCTCAAGGTGGAACAGAGAGAGCTTTGGAGATGTAGACAGACTGATAATAACGTGTTAATGAAAGAAACAAAACAACTCAGGGTATGTTTTTGATGAGGTAATAGCTTTATTAAATTTTGTGTAATCCTCACTTACCTGTTGTATTCTGAGCTTTATTCTTTATAGGCACTTTTCACAGTTCTCAGAGACCAATTTTGCCCTGACTGCGAAGCTAACAACTAGTATGCTAACATGCACTTCCTGATTACCAATAATAAAAAGCTTTCTAATTAGATACAGGCAGCACACAGCGGACTTATTTTGACCTTGAGAGCAGCTTATACAATCTATCTGTCCTGGAACAAGCCACATTAAAACATCGAATTGTAGAAAGTCTCGAACACAACTCAAAATCAGTAAAATAAAATAATAAAATGGGAAAAATAAATCAATCGGTTTCTTGGGCGATGTTTCTCAAGTCTTAAGTGCCAATGACCTCTAGAATTTGACCCCAGGTGCTCCAGGGGGCCATTCATCACAGGGCCCTGGTGACCTATGACCTTTTCCATACTGTGCAATTGTGTTGTGGGCAGTTACTACCACCTAGGGATATTTGAAGAACAACCTCCATTACTCGTGTATATTGTGTAAAAAAAAAAGAACGTTTTTCATCATTTTGCAATCAACTTTTATTGGATTTGGGTGCTTGAGAGCTGAAGATGATAATATTGTTAGCGTTGGCGGCTAATAGCTAATAACGCTAATAAGCTATTCCCATATTAGTCCCACATGGATTCTAGGAAATATAATATCCAGGGCCTTGGATTTTTCAATGGTTTACAGCTCCTGTCTGTTTAAAGGGCCCATATTACACTATTTTCTGATCTATGTTATAATGTTGTTTCCTCATCGCAAACAGACCTGGAGTTGTGTTTTGTTTCATTCACACACTTTTAACACACAAACTCATACATGACATCACACGGTGGAACAGAGAATTTTGAGTTTTGTAGTACTTTCTTTTACTATTACCATGTGGCCTTATATCTGTGTAATCCCTCAGTGGTCCTGTAGGTTCCATAGTGGTCCATGGGCGTGTACTGGTCTATGTGCTCGTATACTTGTTCATATACAGCCTTTTTAAGATAATTCTAAAGCTATTTAGGTTCACTCCTGTCCTCCGAATGTGACTTTTTAGTATCAATACCAGCTCAAGTGAGTATCTAATTTCGATAATAGTTTTTGTATAAATTAGTATCTGATTTTTGATTTTTTGACAGCTATACTGGCCACTCAAAAGTCCATAATGAAGACTCCTTTCTGACTGTAATAGCTGAAGTGTGTGCCAGTGGTTTCCTGTTGGCGGTGTGTAAAGAGATTGGACACAGCCTGTGCTCTGTCTCTGTTTGCTGTGTCCCCGCTGTGATGAAGATGGACTGTCCCGCTCCATTCCGCCGTCTTCTCTCCATCGCGGATTCAGCTGTAATTGGCAATGTGAAAGTGTCAGAGGAATCCTGGAGAAAGTACAGTCTAGAGCTGCTATTGGACTGTAAATCTGAGAGCTCACCGGATTTATACATCTGACAAACCGAAGTGCTGACTGCTATTGCACCAAACAGGTGTGGATTTACGATGTGTTGGGAGTTCAGTAATTGGAATAAGACTGTATTTTGCAGAAAAATATAAGATGTTATTGATTATTTTATGGCTACAAGTATGATTTCCAGAGCTGTAACAATATCTTAATCTCATGGTATGACGTATGGTGCGATATATTTATGATGTAATGCTAATGACCATTACCCATTTAGGGAGCAGAATGAGCCTCACATGAATTTCTCATTTGGGTTGCCAACCAATGCTGAAATCCAGTTGGTTTAAACCTAAAAGGACTCTCTCTGATCTGATTTGTCACTACTAGAGATAGACCGATATATATTGATTGGCATATATATATCAGTTGGCCGATATTTGCATTTTTTAGCATATCAGCCTGAAATCTCCAGCACAGCCCGATATTTTGTTTGAGTGAAACAGCTGCCTAAAAAACTTGCATAAAACTGTATTTGAACACTTCAGTGTGAGGAGGACATTGGACAAAACGTGACTACACTGCTTTCTTATCTATATTGTAAAATCGTTACTACATATTGGCCAAAAAATATCGGCAGACCTTATCAGCCATCGGTTTCTCTGACTTTTAAACAATCAATATTGCATCGGCCATGAAAAAACCCATAGCACTGGCAGCCATCATGAGTCAGTGCTAGTGCAGCCTCTGCAGCTCAGCGAGGGAATTCTGAAGGTTCTGAGCTTCACATGAGGCATGGTCTGTCCAGGGCAGGTTACATACTGTTCCTATAAACACAGAGTAGGCTAATCCTCCAGGTTAAACCTAGTTGTGTCCCCAGCGCCGCATTGCAGTGACCCACTGCTCCTGACGGGTTACTTCAGCTGAACAGATTTGAAGAACAGGTCAAATGCAGAGGACACATTTCCCCATACGTCTACCCCACCTTCCCTTACCTATATTTACTGAATTTCTAAGTCAGTTTGACAGCTGTAATCTGACTACATCCACCAAAGTGGCCCAGTGGGATGAGCTCATGAAGCTCTGAATGTGCCTGGCTGTGCCTGGTGTTTTTGGAGCAGTTTAACTTTGAGTGAGAGTAAAGACTAAAGCCTACAGCCTCTGTCTCTGTGTTTCTGTGCACATCTGAATTATTGATGTCCCGCAGTCATAAGACAAACTACTCTCTCTTTCTCTGTCTCTCTCTTCCTCCATCTCTCTCTTTCTCCATCTCTGTGGTTTGTTCAGTGTCACACCAGCTGCCTGCTTCTAGCGAGCCCTCACACGGCTGGGAGATGATGTCTCTATTTTGTTTTAGATCCTTTTATGAACTGGTTATATTAGATGATATATTAGAAATTAAAATGTTTCTGTCAGTATGTCCCTAAGTAATTCCACTGCATTCAACATTTGTCAGCAATAGTTTAAAAACATGAAACCACAACCTACTACAACACTTTTGGTTACAGTAAAGTTGGATTTTGCCCATCAAAGTAATTAACAATTTGCAATTTTTAAATGTGCCTAAATAAAGAGAATTAACACAAAGCTCCAACATCATTCACGGTACTTTGAAAGCAGAGGTGACAGCTGCTTTTTTCAAGTTTTACTATTCTAGACGGGGCTATTATACTTCTATTGGGTATTAAATCACCATGTTACCTTTTATTGTTTTGAAAATGCTATATTTGCTGAAAACAACATATTAACATGTTTAAGAACTTTCACTTTAGTTTTTGAAGGGAGTCCCTTCTCCCTTTGCTCTCTGCACCAAGTCACCCCCCCTTCAGAGCACAATTGCAACACAATCAGCGTGCATTATTCTGATGAAACTACTGCACATCACATCAGGTTTGTGAAGTTGTAGTGCTTTGTATCATGCTTTTGTATATTTATGGAGACTTGTCTGGGAACATGGGCGACGTAGGCATGTGGGCTGAGCTTTTGAAAGATTCGTACTGCCAACCATAACAACATGTCATTTTCTGATCTGTTATAATGTTGTTTCCTCATCACAAACAAACCTGGAGTTGTGTTTTGTTTCATTCACACACGTTTAACACACAAACCCTGCATATTTTGGCTGAGTTTTTCTCTGAAAACTGAAAACACTCCACCTTGTGATGTCATGTGGTGATACAGGAAGTGCTCCACTGTGTTTTTAAACTCCATGCAGCTTCACTAGAATCATTTGGATAATTTCAGCCCTGGAATTGCCAATCTGTACTGAACAAAAGGTAAAAGGTAGCTGTTAACTACCACTACATGACATCACAAGGTGGAATGGAGCATTTTGAGCTTTGGAGATGTAGACAGACTAATAACAAAAGGTTATTCAAACATGTGAATGAAACAAAACATATCTCCAGTATGTTTTTGATAACTTAACTACATTATAACATGGCTAAAAGCACAAGAGACAATTTTGTGTCATATAATAGGACGACTGATTATACATTTTGCTAATATGATAATAGAGTAAGTAGCATGTTTATTTTCAATTAAAATTTTGCATTACGTGTCACCTTTAAACCCCATGCCCTCTCACTGTGTTACAATATTCTCCACAGCCTGCCCAGTACTGCACGTATATTATCTATCCACAGTGCCCCATAGGAGTAACTGTCCACTAGAGCTGCTGTAATGGCGTGCTCCTATCTCACTCCACACTGCTCTCAAATAAAATGACTTTTCACCCCTTGGCTGCTCAAGCTCTGCTCCAGCCTGGCCCCTGTCTGCTGCTATTAAAAGAGACTTATAGGAACAGGAAGTACGGGATGGGCAAAGCTGTAGTAGTACTGCACTTTTCAAATATTGTATACAGGATAGTGATAAGAGTACATTGGTGGTATGCAGACTACGCACTGTATGTCATATATGTTGCCCATGTCCAACCAGGAAGTAAAATATAAAGTAGATAAAAATTAGGCATAATTTGTAGTAAAATCTGAATTCACCACCAAAAATCAACCCCTTACAAGACTTATATTCCTTAAATGGAAGTGGATGTGTTTCTATGGTTACTACTACTACTACTATAATCAAATAGTGTATTAAAGGCATAAAAAATATTATTACATTTAGTTCACACTACTAATAATAAGGCCTCTGTCTGCTGCTATTAAAAGAGGAACAGGAAGTAAAGAGTGAGCCAAGCTATAGTAGTACTGTACTTTTCATTCAAATATTGTATATACAGTATTGTAGTAGCACATAGTGGTTCAAAAATATGCTTTTCTAAAACTGTTGGCTTGTGATTGTAATGCTATTTGAGAGCGACTTAAATTTAACAGTACAAATCAGATCACCCGGTGTAGTTCCAGCTAAATCAGCTCTTTCTGGTCAGATTGTGTTAAAATAAAGCTCAGATTGAGTCTAATAAATCTTCAGACAGAGCATGCCTACTGTTAGCATCACACCCCCAGGGAACATTGATAACATCAGCTGCAAAGTATCAATACATCTCCAGTCTGCTCCCTGCCTTCCTTAGGTACTCTACCCATTCTTCATATCACTCCCTGGCACTATGGTACTTCAGAAATGCAGTTTTGCTGTCTCTACGCCCCATAGTCCCTCCATAACATAGACCTGTGTGCGGTGTGTGCGTGCGGTGTGTGTGTGTGTGCGTGTGGAGATGAATAGGCTCGCACTGGGACCCGGGGAGGAGGAAGAGAAGACAAGAGGACTGATGTCTTCTCTCCTCTCCTGTCTGAAGCAGCAGCCCCGGTGGGTCGTCCTGCAGATCGATCCCAATCTGAGTGATGGGGCTGGGCCAGAGGAGGAGGATTGAGGAGGGCGGAGACCTGGCCTGGTGCAAAACACTGGGGATGGGTAATATATCGGCTCCAGTATCAGTATTGGACGACACTCAATCAATCAATCAATCAATCAAATGTATTTGTATAGCACATTTAAAACAGCCAGAGCATTTACAGCACAGATATAGAGACAGATTTTCAGATATCAGTACGAGCAGATGCCGATTCTCGAAACTGATATTCACTACCAACTTTTTTTTTTGTGTTCCCCATTCTCTGTGTGCCCAGATTAATGAGTCAAAATGTGTGTCGAGTTGTTGTGTACAGTTTTGTATGTATGCTTTTGTATATTTATGGAGAACTGCCGTGTGGGAGCGTGGGTGACGTAGGCTGATGGGTGGAGCATTGCACAGAGATCGCTGAAATACTGAAACTAAAACATTTCCAGGCATATTTTTGATGAGGGAACAACATTATAACATGGTCGAAAGCTCAAAAAAATCAATCTTGCATAATTCCCTGTCTTTAACATTATGGGATTACCTCTAAATATTTTACATCTGCTGCCCATATCCAACCAGGAATTAAAAAGTAGTCTTAAAAGGTAGATAAAAACTAGGCTAACTAAGTTTTTTTTAGTTAAATCTGAAATGTGTTGCTATGGTTACTACTAATTCTACTAGCTTACTACTACTATAATGAAATACTATATTAAATGCATACAAATATTATTACATTTAGTTCGCACAACTAATAATAAGAACCAAGAGTTAAAGTGCATCACAGGTTTTCATGTTTTTATAAGTATTTTATGTATTATTAAGTGTAAGTATTATAGTTTTGGAGGGATAGACGTAGTACTTGTAGTAAGTATTTATCATAGTGGCAGTTTATGGGGAAAAAAGTAGAAGAAAAGTACCAAAATACAGGAAATTGTGCTGATAGTAACTGTAAATTGTAGTTGAAATACTACTACAACAAACGCTGTACTTTATAAGATCTAATTTATGGTGCCATATATAGGCTACCCTTTGAAAGTACTGCAGATTGAATGTGCCTGCTCATTAGTAGTGTTTATATAAAGATAAGGTGTATTCTCACTGGGTAGTTGAAGTAATGATTGTAGTTCCTGTGAGCCCGAGTGAAATGGATTTTTAATGTTGCTAGAATCAATATTTTATATGGTGTAAGTGTTCCCTAATGTAATAACGCACAGCTCAACCACCTACCTGCTGCTCCATCACCAAACCACTCCTAGTTTATAGTGACTTAATGAGGAAAACTAACGGCACAGCAAATCCTTCACCTACTTGACTGGAGCCATGTTTCAAAAGTTCAAAATACTATACAGTAGTACAGTACAGTAGTCCAATCAGCAGACTCCGTTAATCCGCATATTCAGTTATCCAGACACAATTATATAACTCTGTATGCATATTTTATATATAGGGGTTTTAATTAAAAAATTGTAGTAACATTTCATCTTTAAAAATACCTAACATCCTTCCATGTTTTATTTTGACAACATCTTGGTAGTCCTGGTTTAGTTCTGGTTTAGTCCAAGTGTAATCAAAGTACTGCCTTTGTTTAGTCATTGTTCAGTCCATGTAGTTTAGACTGGTATGTTTAGTTGGAAATATTCATATTTCATATTTTATTGTCGCATTAGAGCTCCAAGATCAATCGCAATCGAATCAAAATTGCAATTTAAATGGACGTAACGGCGAAACAAGGCTGCAGTTTTTATTGTTTCACCATTTCCTCCACAAACAGCAAAATATTCAGTCTTATTCTACATAAAAACATGTCCCGAAATGTGATTCTTGCATTAGTTTGTCAGTTCAGATTGAAGTCTTTTTGTCAAAACTGTGTTTGAATTGTAAACTTTGAGCAGAATCTTATTATTAAACAAATCGAATTGCAGTCTCAATCAATCATTCTGCCCTATGTAGTGTTATCAAATAATAATATGCATTTTCGTCTATTTTTCATCTATTTTCATCTAGCCGCAATTGCAGTATTTGTCCTGTACCTGATTTCAAACCATGAGTGAGAATCATTTGGATAATTTCAGCCCTAGAATCGCCAGTCTCTACTGAACTGAAGCTAAAATGTAGCTGTTAACTTGAAAACTACCACTTCATGACATCACAAGGTGGAACAGAGCATTTTGAGATTTGTAGATGTAGACAGACTAATAATAAACGGTTACTCAGACATGTATGAATGAAACAAAACACAACTCCAGGTATGTTTTTTGGGGAGGTAACAACATTATAACATGTCTTAAAGCTCACAAGAGTCAGTTTGACGTAATATAGGACCTTTAACTTGAAGAATAAATAATAATACATCCTTCAATATGATGCTTTTTGATGAATTTTCATGTAGTTATTATAAACTAGCTGGACGTCCATACCACAATCTGCTGCTGAGTCTTGTATAGTGATGAGCGGCAGATGGTGCGTTCACTGTCCCTCTGTAGCATCTGTTCCCCTGTCAGCTTAAATATCTTTTTCACCGCTTCACCAAACGCTTGGACCAGCCAGAAACGCCCTGATTGAGCCATTCTTCTGACAAAAAACCCCCCAAAAAACAGTAAAAGGAGAGATAAGAGGGAAGGTTTGAAATGTGGCTTTAGATGTGAGTCTGTGTTGTAGCCTAGAGCCAATTCTGGAATACAGTCATTTTTATCATGGGTGATGTTGGCATAAAGTAAAAGTATCTATAGTTTTGGAGATTATTTAAATATTGACAATCAGATCATACTTTTGTAATATGTTAACGTGGGATTACAGAGATCGCACAAAAAGTAAAGTGTAAAAATAGCCACAAAAGGTCTGAAATATCATGTTGTATTCTGTTCAAGCTTTTACTTTTTATTTTATTTTTATTTTTAACTTTTTCATACTTACAGCCTTAATATTATTTCAAGACAACTATTTCCATATTATCTTGTAGAAAATGTTATAATCCTGTTCTAAATGTTATGTTTCCGCTAGATAGATCATCCAAAAAAGTGACGGTTTGAAATACAGTGCACAATATCAATACAATACAATGGTCAGTCTGGCTATGCTTCCATTGTAGGGAGTATTATACCTTTGATTACATAGATTACATTGAGCTGGCAGTGTTGGACTGGCAAAGCATAGAAATGTGTTTTCTCTATCAACAGGTTTTGGTATAGAAGTAACTGAAGATGATCGTTCAATCCCATAAACATTACCCTTGGGCAAGACACTTCCCCAACTTTGCCCATATGTGATTACGTGTTCGCAATTAGATTTAGGGGTGCACCTAAATATCAAAATATTGTGATACTTAATGTGCAGGCTGCTGTATTGATAAATCAGCAGGAGCAAAATTAAATTGATGCTACACTGTCATTTTGTTGCTTATTAAGAGAAAGTAAACCTCTTTATGTAATTCAGTCAGTATATTCACTGTTTTGAGTTTTAAAGGTGTATTGCGATATTTTTCTGGTGGAGGGTCCGTCACCTGCGTGTTTCTATGGATATGTCATTGCTTTGCCTGGAATGTTCCACAGTGTGACATTAAACAGCTCTATCTAACATTTATTCAATTACAAATGGTTTTACAGCTCAACAATACCCAGGAAAGCAAACATTCTAACTGTGAGCGGGGTCGCCTCTCCGCAGATCTGACCTGTAATTTGGTGTATTTTTTTTTTTTTTTTTTTTTTTGTAGTACTTTTTTATTGTCCCTGTAGGGAAATTGTCCTCTGCATTTCACCCATCCTTGAAGAAGAATTGTTGGTTACACTTATAATACCTTTTTATTTTATTTTTTATTTTTTAATTTTATTTAATTTAATTTTTTTATTTTTTATTTATTTTTAATTTAATTTAATTTTATTCTCCATGAATATAAAAAGGTTTAATACCATACTGTGAAACACTCCAGACAAAGTAGGAATATCTCTACGGAGAAAAGCATTTGACAGGCCCTCCACCAGAAAAGTTACACACTGCTCCTTTAAGTGAACTTTTCTATCACATTGCCATATAGTATTGTGCTATTATTGTATTGTGTTAGCCATATATCGTATGCCGTATTCAATTGCGATGGACCATGTAATTCCCAGCCCTGTATTTGTGTCTATTACTGTAGTATTTCTATGATTCAGGTTATACCTAATAAAGTGGCCACCCAGTCTTGTAGTTCTTTGAGTGAGTAGTTTTTAATAGGAGCTCATCTGACATATTTATTGTTTTGCTCAAATACAGATAGGCCCAAAGTGTGTGGGCTGCTGTGTTATGTAATAGTCCGATCCCGCGTGCTGATGTAGGTAGTTAAAATTTCATTGTTTCATATTTGTTATCTTTTCTTTTAATAATGTTATTCTGTCTTTTCTCCCACTCTCTCCGCCCACAAAATCTCTCTCCGTTGCTTGTTTCAGTTCAAGGCCTGTACTGTAATTGTTATCAAAGAGCCACCTATCACTGAGACTGCACAAATATCCGATGAATTGAACCATCTGTGGCTGGTTTACATTGTGCTGACTCATATCGTCCTATCAGACCATGTGGACAAATAATACAGGTACTTAAAGCTCATTGGACAGCAGAGGCGGGTGGTACAGTTACACTTACATTTGCTCATCTGATTTTTATTCTCTTAAAATGGGAAAAACAGTGGTCCAGAGTTATTCCTCACTAACCTTAAGCATTCTGAGCATTTACAGTGTGATGTGTTTGCAGAGGCCAATCTAACAGTGCACTTTCTGATGATAAACTTTTAAAAAATATATTACTTGAGTAACTTTACTTGAATAATATATTTTACTGTTTAGACTTAGACTTAGACAAACTTTATTGATCCACAAGGGAAATTACTATTTGGATACAGTAGCTCACTCATCACAATATAATATAATAACAGAGAGTAACAAGAATAGATGGTGTAGCAAAAAAGATAGCAAATGAGACATAATTATAAAAAATAATGTATATGTACAAGTCAAAATGAAATAGAAAAATAAGTAATAAACTATAAAATAAAATATATAATCACAGCTATATACAAGAGACAAGAACGACAGGGCAATAATTGACAGGGCATAAGGATATCCGTTACTTAAGATTGAGTTGTTGTACAGTTGTAGGGAGTATTATAGTATGAATGTAGTCCTGTATCTCTCGCTGTTTGAGCGGAGCTGTAGGAGCCTGTTGGAGAATGAGCTATTTCCCACTGTGAGTAAATATCTAAGTGACAAAAACCTTATGTTCATATTTTAATGATTTAAATGATTGAGTTTTCTTGTCTTTCAGATATGATTTAGTTTTTCTTGATGTTGTTTTTCTTGATATCCTTTGAAAATGTAGATTTCGTGCATTATTTAATGTTATGTCCTAAAATTTACAGAAGCTTCAGACAAATAGTATCTCTTACAATTACTACAATACTGGACTTTTGTGGTTGCGTACTCTTTCTTGAGTAGCATATTATCTTTGACATAAACTGGAATAGTATGAAATGTCAACAGTGAAAGCGCATTAGTTCTAGGGTAAATTCTCACGATCTTTTATTGTAAAGAATCATCCAGTCAGACCTTATGTAACTTAACTTGACCCATGCTTCAGTGAGCAGTGGGTAACTCAAAAGTAGTGCTCAGGAGACCCTCACCTAGAATATGTCATTAGCTCTTACATCGCTAAAGCTGCTACACGCTGCTGTGTCCAGACTTTCTGACCAGTGACCAGTGAGTCTCCCATTTAACAGTGTCTATAAACTCACAATATGCCTGTACCATTTCCTCTGCTGTACAATCACATACAGTACTGTGTTTCCTCTCTGCACTACTCTTATTGTTTATAGAGCATTAGCAAAAGGCAGTAAAATACTTTATTGTGATACACTACAATGCCAGAATATATGAGCTTCTATATGTGCATAGTACATTTCTCAAAGTATTCAAGTTTTTATTGAATATATCTAAAAGTCACTGTTATTAAAGGAACTGTATGTAGCTCATGCTCTTACCGTTTTGAAACTGAACCTTGTATCATTAAAGCAAAAGTAGTCCTGGTTTGGTCCTGGTTTGGTCCTGGTTTAGTCCTGGTTTGGTCCTGGTTTAGTCCTGGTTTGGTTCAGGTTTGGTTCAGGTTTAGCTGAAGTTTAGAATTGTGTGTGTGTGTGTGTGTGTGTGTGTGTGTAATCCTTAGTCCTTATTTTGACCAGTTTAGTCTCGAAACTCAAATATCATGGTGAAAATGTTATAGGCTTTGAGATGTATTTTTGTTATTTTATGTCATTTGGCAGTAAGTAGCAGCATTCTCATAAATATACAGACACATTTCTAATACGCAAATGCATCAGCTCATTTCAAAGCGCCCTTCTGTCCACATTTACAGTCCAATAACCATGGCAGTAGTCTTGTGGCCACGCTGTTGTCCACAAACAAACATTCAACAAGAATCCAGCTCCCATTCATGAGCTCCCACTGTGAAACCGAGGGGCCTCAGTGAGTAAAAGAGGGCCCCCAGTGTGTGTATGCCAGAGCTGTTTACAGAGAAGTAACTAACACAACATAGACTGTATAAAGAAGTGGACTAAGTGAGTTTGATGTCACCCATAGCGTTTGGCTCCAGTCGAACGAAGCTCACCCGTGATCGCAGTTGGAGCCAGTTCCATATTAGGAATTTATTTACGGACAACATAGCGAAATAAAAACATCAGGATCATGTAGAGCGAGTTAATACAAACATTTTAAAACCAAAATAACAAGGCTCCCTGCAGCCGTTGCAGAGAGGGGTGACAGTTTTTCAAAGTAAAGTCAGTTGGAGCTGGAGTTGATGGAGCACCCCCATGTTCACTTCCTATTTGGAACTCGGTGGCTTGCGGGTTAGCTATTTACATTTATAGTCAACACCAAAAATTAGGACTAAACTGGGGCTAAATCTGAAGCTAAACCTGTACCAGATCAGATTAAACCTGGACAAGAACAGGGCCAAACCAAATCTACTAGTATTTACAATATTTACAAGTTTTCCATTTGTAAATAATGTAAATACCTTTTCACTACTTTTGTTTAAAGGTCCTATATTACACAGAATTAACTCTTGTGAGCTTTAAGCCATGTTATAATGTCGTTACCTCATCAAAAAAAAAACATAGCCAGAGTTGTGTTTTGTTTCATTCACACATGTTTGAGTAATCCTGCATTATTATTCTGTCTAATCTTTATTCTGTCTACCTTTTAGTTCAGTAGAGACTGGAAATTCCAGGACTGAAATCATCCAAATGATTCTAGTTTAAAAACGAAAATGGAGCTTGTCTTGTATCACCACATGACATCACAAAATGGAACGTGGAGTGGAGTGTTTCCTGTTAGAGAGAAGAATTCAGCCTAAAAATGCAGGGTTTGTGCGTTAAACATGTGTGAATGAAGCAAAACAAAACTTCAGGTATGTTTGTGATGAGGAAACATTATGACATACTGCGTAATATGTGCCTCTTCTTCAAACATTTGGGAACGTGGAGCTAAATAAACCATAAAAAATCATTTCTGACTATAACATGGCTATTAAAGAAGCCCGTCACAGAGCTCTTCTTTATCTGACACCCCTCTTTTTCATATAGAAAGTAGGATGAAAAGATTTTTAATGAGCACAGAGCACCGACTCCCTTGTACCCGCTCAATCTCGCACTAATGGATTCTTCTGACAGCTCCAATAAAGTGAAGATGGACACTTTGAAATAAAATGCCATGTTCTCTTTTAAATTTATATTTCCAAGTTAGAGTTATTTTAAAGATCTTTTCCACTGTAAAATGTTATATACTATAAATAATATGACAAATAACAGATTTAGAAATAAGAAATTCGAACATGCATGTTTCTGTTGTGTCCCTGACCAAGACACTTCACTCATAAAACTAGGCAATATGTCAGAAAAACAAACAAACTTTCAGATAAAATCAAATATAAAGTGCTTTTTCTGCACTTTTCTGTTTAATTTTAACTGTACATTCACATCTACAATCAAATTTTAGCACTTTATTGGTGGATTTCCTTGGTCTTAATAACTCAAGATAAGCTTTTATTAGAGAAATTAGTCTCGGACATCAGGGGCACAATGAAAATAGACAACATCCAACTGGGCTGGCTTCACTGGCTCCTAAACGAGTCTCCACCTCATCCACTCGCTCTGATAGTGTTGACAGAAACAGCTTAGTCTTTGCCAGCTTCATTTGGAAATCTTCTTGGTTTTTGTCCGTCTTTGCAGAGAGCTCCTCGTGAGAATCACAAATAGCTTTCAAGAGGGATTTCAAAGTTAGCCTTTCTTGGTGCGCCATCTTGTGCTTGCACATTCTCAGAGAAAAGTTGCAAAAAAAAAAAGGTAATTTGATACCAGTCTCCTCCATTTCATGTAGAAAACACTTCCACGCATAACACCACAAAAGCAAACCCATGTTGGAGCAAAGTTTGATGTATTACAGGGTCATTACCGCTTAGGTTCCACTAGCAGTGAAAGCATCCTGGAACTTCACTGAGTCCAAAATAGACAACATCCAAAAACATTTCATACAAGGCACAGTCCTCGATACATGCGAGGGACCGAGAGATACACACTCACACAAGAGATACACACAAACTATTACACAATCCCTTAATGGCCTTTGAAGCTGTCCCCCAAAAATGTTGATAACATAGATGGAAACAACAACACCAATTAAATAAATACTGTGAGAAATTCATCTTTCATCTAAATGTCGTTGTGGGGATTGATAGGGGGTCCTTGGCATGTTTTCATACCGATAAGTGGTCCCTGGCGTCAAAACGAGGCCCCCGCTTTAAAGTATAGTTCCATTTGCACTCTCCTAAATGGCCTAAAGTGCAGTTATTATCTCACTCCTCCCTAAAAATAGCTATTAATTTTTGTTGATATCTTCCACACCAAAATAATGTGTTTATCTATAACACTAATCACTGATATGATGATTTCTGTGGTGTCCGTATAGATTTTGGACGATGTTCTATATCTAAGAGGGACCTACAGTATGTCTACGCCTGGTTACTTTGGTCTTTCATCTGAAGTAGAAATTACCTCATTGTCACATAAAGGAAAACAAGAGAGAACCTGCAGCATTACACTCCTCCCAGTTCTATATAATAAGGATGAAAATGCACTGTGCTGTAAATATAGTGGCTTATAGTCGCAGATGAAAACAAACAGAAAAGCTGATAAAAGGATTTCTACTTAGAGGTGCTTAGAGATGCTATTACCTTGCCTAGAATGCTGCACCGTGTGGTATTAATCACTAATCAAACAGGTGACGATACCAGTGCCAGGTTACAGGTCAGATCTGTGGAGAGGTGGTTCCGCTCGCCGTAGAATCCATGTCTTTCAGGGCATCTTTGAACAACAAAAGCATCTATACTTGATAAAAAGGCAAGAAAGAAATGTTGACGTTACAGTGAAAGCATCATCATCATCATCATGGAGACAACACTGTAAAAATGACATAGTGTACCACAGATGCCCTTCCAGACACAACAAGCTGCATTATTTTAACTGAAGTGAGACATAACAGCAGGTATCAGGCACTGTTTGAACCGGCTACCATCCAGTCGGTAGCTGAAGGCTTAACTCACTGTGCCCTGGTTGCCCATTATGTACATTATAGTGTACTTCAAATTTACTTTACTTCAGCCTAAATAGACCTGTGTCATTTTGTAGATGTTGTAGTAATTATAGTGATGTGCAGTAGAAGTGGGAGTAGTAGTAGAAAATGTTGCAGTATTGGTACTAGCTGGAGTAGAATATTAGCTGGAAGTAGTAGTAGTAGTAGTTTACTTCCACTTCTATCCATGTGTTTCAAAATGATGAAAAATTTGGACGGTTGCCATAGCAATTAACAATTTAAAACAAAACATACTATCTTTTCAATGGTGAAAAGTCCTCAAAA
The DNA here is from genome assembly GCA_029959045.1 of Taenioides sp. WSHXM2023. Classification (NCBI taxonomy): domain Eukaryota; kingdom Metazoa; phylum Chordata; class Actinopteri; order Gobiiformes; family Gobiidae; genus Taenioides; species Taenioides sp. WSHXM2023. The sequence goes on along the minus strand of CM057103.1, from coordinate 20,799,075 downwards.
TGTTGCCTATAACACGAGAATGACTAGTACTACGTTTTTGCAGTGAAATCTAATAATAATTCAAGCACTATATTCCGTAGTATTGTGTGTAGTCTAAATTGAGTGGAATAGTACAGAAAAAATACTCTTGTTTACTACAAAGGAAAGACATCACAAACTGGAGCAGACTTTAGGGGCTCTGCTGTCCCCATGGGGTCTATAAATACACATGACACTTCCACACGCTGCTATTCACTCTACTGGGAATACTGCGAGAAGACCAAATACGCCATTACCCTGTGGAAGGCTTATAAGGAACTGTACGGAGAAGAACTGTACTTAGAAAAAGACAGGAGGTAAAGATGGGCGCCGTACTGATGTCTTTGTCGATGCTGAAAATGGAACGCTTGGGAAAACGAATAATGAAACGCATGGTTTTGTTAAGTATGGCTTCGCAAAATCAACTCATAATCATGTACTTCCTGCCTCTCAGCCAATCACTGTCTGCCAAAGCCTGACATTTTTATATTAGGCGACAGTAGCTCAGTTTGTGTTTGTCCACTGATCCACTTCATGACATCACAAGGTGGAAAAGAGCATTTAGAGCTTGGAGGTATAAACAGACTAATAATGCAGCATTACTCAAAGGTGTGAATAAAATAAAACTCAACTCCAGGTATGTTTTTAATGAGGCAACGACATTATAGCATGACTTAAAGCTCACAAGAGTCAGTTTATGGTAATATAAACTAATTTAAATGAGCTAGTTATATTTTTAAGACAGTAAAAATCGAGTTCAGAGCCTTTATGTGCATAGCAACATTAGTTTGTATGTTGTGCAGGTTTCTCTCTCTTGTTTGACACGTTTATGAATAATTGCTAAAGCTGTATCCTGTATTTTGCTCTGGACAGGCGGGGACAGTGGTCTTGCCCAGGGCACCCTGTCCCGAGAGCCCATGTGTCAGCTCCTATGGGTGCCCCCTGCAGTCGAGGGGGACACCTTTCTAATCCCAGATCCACCAGCTCTCGCCTGCCCTTCAGCTATTCTCCCCAATTAGTTTCACAGTCTGTGCACAGCCATATTGAAGAAAGCCAGCACCTAAAGCCTTGGACCTTTCACTTCCTGTAGCTGTGAGGGAGCGCTGGGCATTTTAATGGAGCAGTACTGGATTTTTACTGCCTTGAAAATGTGAAAAACAGAACTAGTTCATTTTAATAGATTTGTAATGGTCCAAACTTATTCCTCAATTTCTTCACGCATTCTTAGCCTCCTAATTATTCGCCACCATGAATTTCTAAGCACTTTTCTCTACTTTCAGAGGCTAGAGCAGAGTTTTTCCCTCACGGTAATGCTAATAACAACTTGCATGCTAACAGCGCACTTTCTGGTTTGCAGGCGATAAAAATGCACATTGATCTCCATAGAGCTAACATGTAACTTAGTGGCGTCAGCTGCTTGTCTTCATAGAGACATAGTTTCAAATAGGAAGTGAGCATGGGGGCGCTTCCGGTTCCATCAGCTCTGGCTCCAATTGACTTTACACTGAAAAACTGTCAGTCCTCTCTCTGTAACTCATTTTGGTCTTAAAATGTTCATATTCACCCGCTCTACATGATCCCGGTGTTTTTAGTACGCTATTTTGTACGTAAATAAATCCTATTCCTAATGTGGAACTGGTTCATAATTCGTTCCTATAAGTGCTAGCCTCTTGAGCTTCATTTGACTGGAGCCAAACTCTATGACGTTACACTCCCTTAGTCCACTTCTATATACAGTCTACGGTGTATATATAACATTGCAAGATAGGGACAGTCTTGGCAGAATAGATTCCCCAAGACACACTCAAATCGGAATGATGTTGGTTCAAACCCCTACAAACATTACAGCCTTTTCTTGTGTCCTTGAGCAAGACAGAATTAGTAAAATACTGTCAGCATAACTGAGCAGTTTCTGTGTTTTTCTCCTCTTGTATCACTATGGAGATATTATATATAGTGATGCCGTATACATTAATATGCATAACTCATACTGCTGCTGCATATTCATGTTTTAATATTAATGAGAGTATCCGGCCGCTGTTCACGCCTGAAATCACTTGATGACTTTACCCCTTAGGAGACGTTTCTTCAGATTTGTTCAGTTCCAAGGTTGCTCTGGTCAAACGGCCCATTAAACACAGTGAAATGTCCACACAGAGCACCCACTGCCCATACACGTGTTAAGATGGATTAGTCCCTGTGTACCATGTGTCAGTGTGTTTGTGAGGGCACCTTCACTCACTGCGCTTCTGTCAATACGGGCTATACAGGTGGCTTTAGTATTTGTTTAGTTTAAACTACATTTGCAGTTACTTCTCATCAGCATATTTATAGATATTGACAATCCTGTTTAGTTTCAGTATGTTTTAAAAAAGTCCTTAAAATTCTGTTGTTTCTCAAATTGATGGCATTCTTCTTAGGACTAGATATTTCTGCCGCTGGATTTATTTTCTAGTGTGAGTGTGCGCTTAGTTGCAAATTAGCAGCTAGCCTCGATTAGCTTCAATTAGCTAGAACCGAACAGTATGGCGCCCCTTATTCCACCATTTTCTAGGCTGGTGGCCACAAATAAAGTACTAAATATCTGCAAAATGTACACACTTTACTGTGCATATTTCCTTTCACTTCCCAAGAATCACATTTTTTTTTCCTGATTGAAACATCCAAAATATAAGCCATGCCATATGCATTCATTCTATGTACTTTCTATGTTTTGCTCAGCTATTTCTCACTTCAAAACAACGTTCAATCTCCCTGCGTGTCATTGCGAGATAGTCTTGCGTTCTATGGCCCACAATCTCATTTATCTGTCCTGTCCAAACGGCTAGAATCTGCTGCTCCATGTTGTTTGGCGTGCTCATAAATTGCGTTTGGGGGGGATCTGGGCACTGAGCTGTGTTGCCTTTACACTTCCATTATCAGTCACTGCGGTGGGTTGCCAGATGCAGCCAGTCGAAAAGCAGCAAGTTATCATCACTGTCAGACCAGCGTCGCTCCTGACCTTCCCCCAGCTTCTCTCGTGCAATTGTGATACAGGTGAATGGCAAAAGTATTGCTGCTGAAATGGAAGAAATAGAGTTCAATTTGGGTTGAATCATTTGGGTTGGATAATATACAAAAGTCTACAAGGCCGTAAATGTCTCAGTTCAAAGTATCGTTCAAAATCAAATGGACTGTAAAATTCTTCAGAAGTGCAGAATTCACACCTTACGCCCCTGTAACATTACACTGCAAGTTTGACGTATTTTATTTTACTACTACTATCGCTTTTACTGCTATTACTACTACTCCTACTACTACTATTGCTATTACTGCTATTACTACTACTACTACTACTACTGCTACTACTACTGCTACTACTACTACTACTACTACTACTACTACTGCAGTTACAAGTAAGTACTGAGTAGTGCAAATGAAGTTATAAGTTTAAGTTTGTATTTCAAAGTACTTGCTGCTTTTAGCTACTATGACTACTACTACAACTACTACTAGCCTACTACTACTACTACTGCTACTGCTATTGGTACTACTACTACTACTACTACTATTCTACTAGTACTACTAAGTACTGAGTAGTGAAAATGGATCAAGTTTGTATTTCAAAATACTTCCTGCTTTTAGCCTTCTACTACCGCAAATACTACTTTTGCTACTACGACTACTACTACTACAACTACTACTAGCCTACTACTACTACTGCTATTACGACTACTACTATTACTACTACTACTGCTGCTACTACTACTGCTACTACTGCAGTTACAACTAAGTACTGAGTAGTGCAAATGAAGTTTAAGTTTGTATTTCAAAGTACTTGCTGCTTTTAGCTACTATGACTACTACTACTAGCCTACTACTACTGCTGCTATTGGTACTAGTACTACTACTACTATTTCTACTACTACTACTACTAAGCACTGAGTAGTGAAAATGGAATAAGTTTGTATTTCAAAATACTTCCTGCTTTTAGCCTTCTACTACTGCAAATACTACTTTTGCTACTACGACTACTACTACTACAACTGCTACTAACCTACTGCTACTGCTATTACTACTACTACTACTACTGCTACCACTACTATTACTGCTGCTGCTGCTGCTACTACAGATAGATAAATCACATTTCTGTGCTGTGCCAGCCCCACACTGCCAGCTCAGTCCTTGTTATCTTGGTCTATGTCAGGTTCAGGTTCAGGTGACTTTATTTGTACCCGTAGGCAGATTTGTTTAGCAGCTGTTTTCAGGTTTGGCATCAGTACACATTAAGACAGTAGAGGCACATTTAAACATCCACACTGGCGCAAAGTTACAGTCTGATAAATATATTAGAAACATAAAAACAGAAGAATAAAGTGCTGTGATTTGTTCATGAGGATACCTGCTGAAAGAACAAAGATTCAAGACTCAGCTAGGAGCACCAATCCGTCTGTTGGACCATTTGTTGATTTGACTCACTTTATTCCTGTCTTTCAGAGCCAGACTGCCAAACCACGCCACTGGGGAGAAAGATAAAACTAATCTGATAAAAGATCTGTGTGTGAGCATTGTATTGACCATGTTAAAATGTGACCGCTTTTGTAGACATGAAAGACGTTGGTGCCCTTTTTTTGCACACAGCTTCAGTGTTTTCTTTAACGTCATTATAATACTCCCTACGACAGAAACAATACTGTCACAATGGCTATAAATTATGCAGCTACTACTCTTGATACAGCCACAATTACTAAAATGTAGTAACTATGGTTGGAAATTATTATAACGTATTGACTTAATGGTGTAACTTTTAGATGTTTACATTTATTGAAGATTGACTTGGCAGAAGACAACAACTTTTAGGAATCTGTACTTAAGTAAACGACTACTACTTACTTAACTACTTAAGTAAATTTTACAGAGGATACTTTTTTACTTTACTTCACTACATTTTAGATCTGGACTGAAAAGTAGAAAGTACTTTTCTTTATGGTTTAAGACCTGCGGCACATTTTAGCACATTTAATTTGAGTTTCCGTCCCAACTTTGAGCAACACAACACACAAAAACACAAAAACGTCTAGAAAAAAATAAGAAATCAGTTGAATCACTTAAAATCAGCTAACTTCTTTATCAAAATCACTACATTCATTCATCCTTTAATGATCCTAAAAATCTCTACAAAATACTTTTTAAACAGGTACAGGTTTCCATGTAATACTTTTATTGGAGTAACTTTTTGCCCCTGTATCTGTACTTTTACTACAAGGAACAACATGGAGTACCTCATCCATCACTGGTTGCTGATTGGAGAAAGCTGACATTGAATTTCCATAAAAAGTTCAAGTGTCACGTCTTCACTATTCTACCTTAATGGAGAAATGTCTGTATTGTCCAAAAAGGGCAACAAGACTGACCAGCCCTGTCAGATAATATGGACAGATCCTTAATGGCTTTTTCTTTTACTCAGCCTTTGGTGCAAACTTGAAGGGCAGTTTTAAGTTTACTACATTGACAACAGAAGAAAACAGGCTTTGAAGCAGCACTATATGAAACACATGCATTTGTATAATCAGTATCTGTATAGTATCTTTTATATTTCTCAGATTTGTCCCATGTATTTGAGCAAAATATGACTTGCTCTAGTACAGATATATTGTATAAGCAGTCAAAAGTGTGTACTATCTGTATCTAATTATAAAGCGATTTATTGAGCAAGAGTCAGGAAGTGTGTTGTTAGCTTTACCGTCACAGCAGAACTCCGCACTGGTCGGGGAAAGAAGTGAAAAGTGCTTATAAACTCATCATGGTGAATAATTAGGATGCTCAAAATTCATAAGGTAAGTGAGGAATAACCACTGCAAACTGTTTAAAATGAACTAGTTCTGTTTTTCACGTTTTAAGACAATAAAAAATCTGGTACAGCTTTAATATAATCTGTAAAAAAGTATTACAATAAGAACTACAGGCCTTTGGTAAAATGCATTTGATAAATTTTGTAAACTTTGAAATTATGAACATACAAAAATGATTTTCATAGGTCTATTGGCACTCCTAAAAATGTATGACCAAAATCAAATGGAGCCTGATTTTCAACATGATTTTCAACTTTTTCTTTTGTCCCCTAGTTGTTTAGTTTGTAGAGACAGCAGATAATAAAATGTCAATGGCTGCGCATGTAAGGTTTTTCTCATATAAATAAAAATATAGTGGTAAAAAGTGCTGTTCTATACCATTCAATCATTTCCAGATCAAATGAAAGCCCATTCTAATTCTTTCTGACAGCCGAACAGATTAAACCTGTCTCTTATCACAGGCTGAAGGATTATATGTCCTTATGTGTCATATTGATGTACATTTGATTGATATTATCAGAACATGTTCACATAAGAGCAGTGTTGGTGCACTGATGAGTCTAGTTTAATACACATTTATGTCACGTTGCCATTCAAATAAGATGAAAATGTGGAGTTGTTACAAAGTTCATCAGAAATACTAGAACAAATCTGATATACAGTCATATACAGTAAGTAAAAAAAAAAATATTTGGTCTATACTTTAAAGGTTTCATATTAAACTAAATTGACTCTTTGGTTGTTACCTCATCAAAAACGTACCTGGAGTGGTGTTTTGTTTCATTCGCACATGTGAGTAACCCTTTTTTATTAGTCTGTCTACATTTTCAAAGCTCTGTTCCACCTTTTGATGTCATGGAGTCATACTTTTCAAGTTAACAGCTCCCTTTTACCTTTTTTCAGTAGATATTGGCAATTCTAGGGCTGAAATGATCCAAATGATTCTAGTGAAGGTGTGTGCAGTTTAAAAACACAGTAGAGCACTTCCTGTATTATCACATGACATCACAAGGTGGAAAAACACAACTCGGGTATGTTTGTGTTGAGGAAACATTATAACATAGATCAGAAAACAGTGTAACATGGACCATTTAACAGGCTGGTACCCAATTTTTCTTTCATGTAATAAAAGTAAAATAATTTTTCCCCATTACAGAAATATTGTAAAAGCAACACTGTGCTACGTTCAGACTGCAGAACTTAATGCTCAATTTGGATTTTTTGTGAAATCTAATTTTTTGCGAGGTTATTCACATTTCCAATTAAATGCGACTTGTATGTGTTCTCCAGTGTGAACTTTAAAAGCCCCAAAAGTGACCCGCATGCGCATTGGAGGACACGACAACATCACACGCAGCGAGCGTGCTCAGTGTTTACGGAAGTAGCCTAAACACGGACGCTGGCATTGAGCACATGGTGATTTTAAAGTTGCTGTCGTACCGCAGCCAGAACATGTACAGCTTATTTGTTTTAAGAAGGAAATTGAGAAGGAGAAGGACAAGGTTTTTGGCCATGGCGTTTTGTGGGGCAGTGGCAGGAATGTTCGTATAAATGAACTTGTAGATGTGGAGTTGCAGCCAAGAGTGGTGAGATTGCCATGTGCTTCGCTGCTTCATTGACATGGAGTTCATACACAATTTTTGTATGACGGGAAGAACGTTTGTGTACATTTGTGAGCGCCTACTTGTACCACTCACGCTTGTTGATGACGCGTAGGTCGGATAAATGCGACCTACGGCGTTCAGACTGAAGTCGCATGTCAAAAGATCGGATATGTATCAGGTTTAGTACCACATATCCAAGTGGCCTGGGTCGCATTTGAAAAAATCGGATTTGTGTCGTTCAGACGGTCATTAAAAGATCAGATACAGGTCGCATAGGGGCGAAAAAATCAGATTTGGATCACTTTAGGCTGCAGTCTGAATGTAGCCTTCAATGCGTTTTGTGTTTTAAAGTATTTTTTTTAATCCTCCACGAACCAGGAAGTAATGCTGATGCACTGTTAGCATGGTAGTTGTTGTTCACATACTAGTTAGATGGCAAAACTCCTCTCTGCCTCCTGGAAGTTGTGAAATGCGCTTCAAAAACTCATTGGTGAATAATTTGGATGCTAAGAATAACTTTGTACCACTGCAAACTATTTAAAATGTACTAGTTTCATATTTTAAGTCAAAAAAGTGTACAGCGCCTTTAACTAGCATCTCTCTTTTGGTGTATTTATAGCCTACTTGACATTTTAAAGACCTGACTCGTTTGCTAGTCATTAAATCGGCTGCTTTCCATTTCAAGGGCTTTAATGAAGTTATTCTGAGCCAAAACTGTGAGTCTGTGTTGCAGTAATGAGTCTAATAATGCCTAATAACTAGAGTATGTATGGCTATGTTTGCCTTGACCTAGAATACAGGTGCTAGGCTTCTTCTGATGGTACTTAAAAGCATAAGGTTATTTTTTATTTTTCATCCATTTTTCAGTAGGCATAATAAGCCATGTTATAATGTTGTTGCCTCCTCAAAAACAGACCTGGAGTTGAGTTTTGTTTCATTCACACATGTTTGAGTAATCCATTATTATTTATTTATTACATCTCCAAAGCTCAAAATGCTCAATTCTACCTTGTGATGTCATGAAGTGGTAGTTTTCAAGTTAACAGCTCCTTTTTAGCTTTTGTTCAGTAGAGATTGGCAGTTCCAGGGCTGAAATTATCCAAATGATTCTAGTGAAGGTGTGTGGAGTTTAAAAACACAGTGGAGCACTTCCTGTATTACTGATGACATCACGAGGTGGAGTATTTTCTGTTTGAGGGAAGAACTCAGCCTAAATATGCAGGGTTTGTGTGTTAAACATGTGTGAATGAAACAAAACACAGCTGGAGGCATGTTTTTGATATATATTTGAAATTTTTGTTTTCATTTTTCCCATTTATTGGAAGATACAAGATTCCCCTCTTTTTTTTTCTTTTTACATTCTAATCCCACATATCTCTAAAACACCAATTACAATATAATCCATTTTTAATATAATCTCCCAGCTCAGTACAGCAGTTACATTCACCCTTTGCTGTTATCCTGCCTGCCATTGATTCAGATCTGGTTCAGATCAGGTAATTCCTCTGCGTATGCTAGCTCTGCGTGCTACCAAACCACTCTGTCCCACCAGCGCACCCTCCCACACCCCTGGCCACATCTGACATTCTCCGGCGCAGTGGGGGGGTTCTCACCTGATGTATTCTACCTCTTTTTTACCACACCGCTACCCCTTTGTACCGCTGGTGACTAATCGCTGGCGTTTTGAAGCGGGCTTTATGGCACCGGCTATTGTCTGGGACCCCGGGCACGCCTGGTATGCATGTGGGCTCGACGGGGGGGCGGAGAGGGGCATTGTGGGCGAGGACGTGCGCGGCTGGCTCCTCTCCTCTGTCAATACAAAGATGCGCAGATGTAGCGAGTGATGTTCCATAGAGAGAGGGGCATTATGGGAGAAGAAAAGCGCACGTGTGAATTGAGGTGAATCAGGCCGTTATTGTGTAATATGTGATGTTTGTGCAGTGGTTTTGTACATGGAAATAAAACATAAGCAGTTAAATGAGTGCAGTATCTGGAATAAACAGGTCAGTGCAGTGGTATGTTCTGGTGGAAAGGGGGAAATTGTAAGTAAATAAGCTTTAGATTGGCTTCCCTAGCTGTACCTGATTTACTGTTGTGAAAAAACAGAACTAGTTCACTTTAAACAGGCAACTAGCATGTTAACAGACACAGCTTGATAATAAGACTAGAGATGCACCAATCCAACTTTTTCAGTTCTGATTCTGATTTCAGTACTATAGCCTCAGATATTTGCTGATGCCTGATATCTACCGATACTAGTGCAGAGTCTGAAAATTGTATTTAATTCCAATCAACAAAAATGGAATAAGACAAAACTGATCTAAATGTGTTATGTAGCTGTTCTATAAAGGTTCAAACACTATGACACATTCTAAACCAACTACGACCAGTAATAGACTAATTACAATGATTTATACAGTATGTCCAACCAGGATATCGGCTGAATCGATATTTGGAAGCTGATATCCAATCCAGCAAATATTTAAATGGGACAATAAAACAATTTATAGTTAGACAGCAGACTTATTTTAACTTCAAGACCTGCTTTTAGAATACATCTGGACTGGGGCGAGACACATTTTGCTCAAATACATGAAAAAAATCAGATACAGGACCTTTAAAGCCATTTGGCTGTGAGGAGGACTTCCACCTGCTTGTCTCCATGATAATGTTGTTCTTTTTCTATAATCTTTCATAGTTTGACATAGAACATATCTATCTCCATGGAAAAAGTTCCAAAGTATGCTTTTAACTTCATATTTCAATGGAATTGTGCAGGTGTTGTAATATTTTTGGTGGACGGTTCGCTACCTGCTTCTTTTTTGTATTTATTTTGTGAGTTAGTTGTTAAAAAGTTACCGCTATGTAACTTTTTGACTGGGGATCCGTCACTCGTTCGTTTCTGTGGATATGTCACTGCTCTGCCTAGAATGTTCCACAGTATGACATTAAACAGCTCTACCTTTTATTCAATTAGGTGTTTTTATAGTTCAAAAATACCTTGAAAAACAGGCATTCTGACTGTGAGCGGGGTTGCCTCTCCATAGATCTGACCTGTAAACTCGTATGGTTTGGTGTCCATGAAGATAGAAAGGTTTAATGCCATACTGTGAAACATTCCAGATGAAACCATAACATCTCAACTGAGTAAAGCATTTGACGGACCCTCCACCAGAAAAGTTACACAATGCACCTTTAAGCTGTCCAGTTAAAGCAGACAGAGTTATAATTCTATATATTGTACATTTATCCAACCACATCACAAAATCTGCATACCAACAAAAGACAATTAACCTTCCTTCAACTCAATTTTACACCTTGAGAACACCGTGACGCTATTGCACTTTGTATCTGACAACTACTTAACAATGTTATAATGAAACTTTTACCAGACGTGTCAACCCACAAAGCACACCTTGTAATAAGCAAATAGCCCCTTTCAACTTTGAATTACAGGCTTTCAATTACAGCCTTTCAATCATCACCCACACAGCGTTACCAAAACCTATATTCAGTCTCATATCGAATTAACACCCGTATTTACAAGGCCAAACTTTTCTTTTCAAAACAAGCCACTCCAAATTCAATGCCTTTTGTTTACCTCTTCAACGTGAGCGGCGTGTAATTATGATAAATGAAGTAAAAGCTGATTTGTGGATTGTTGGCGCTATCCGTGCGCATGTTTGTGTGTGTGGTCTGCCACGGCGGGGGGGAAATCTCATCTCATCCAGTGTTATGGTCCATCGAGCGAAGGCCAGAGGGGAGAGGAGAAGGAGGAGGGAGGAGGAGGAAGAGGAAGAGGAGAAGAGGGCTAGAGCTGCAGAGCTACTTGCTTTTGGTGAGGAAAAATAGCAATATAATAATAAAATAATAATAATATAATATAAAATAATAATAATAAACTATATGGTCTAGGCTTCTCTAATTTGACTCCTAAATGGCTCAGTATACATGCGATTAATGTGAGTATAAATAAATATACTCACTTTCACACAGCTGCTTTGGTATCAGTTGAAATCTTTAACTTCATGGGTTATTTTTTTAAAGACAATACAGTAATGTGTATTTACCTTGTTGACATGTTTCGGCTGCTGCTGCTGCATCTTCAGAACTGTCCCCGGTGTTGGTGGTGACGTGTTGTATATCAGTTGTTGTTACTTCCTGTAGGCGTGGTCATCTGTTGTTACTTCCTGTAGGCGTGGTCATCTGTTGTTACTTCCTGTAGGCGTGGTCAGCTGTTGTTACTTCCTGTAGGCGTGGTCAGCTGTTGTTACTTCCTGTGGGCGTGGTCATCTGTTGTTACTTCCTGTAGGCGTGGTCAGCTGTTGTTACTTCCTGTGGGCGTGGTCATCTGTTGTTACTTCCTGTAGGCGTGGTCAGCTGTTGTTACTTCCTGTAGGCGTGGTCAGCCTGATGGACCTGGCAGGTCGCTCAGACTGACCACGCCTCCCGTCGCCCGGTGCTCTCTGGAGGAGGGTGTCCCAGGTGTGTGAAAGGAGGAACGCTCCGTCATCACGGTTAATTCTGTCCGTGCTTCGTTTCCTGATTTCACTGTCCTCCTTGATCCAGAGTTTGAACTTGTTGTTTTCCGATCCAATGACCCGTGCCCCGTCCCAATCCATAATGTGGTTATTTCTTTTACCGCGGTCTGATATGACGGATTTTAGGTTTTCCTGCTCTGCTTTGTCTTTTTGTGTTCTGGTGGGTCTCCATGATGTTTCCTTTTCACATTCCTTTTGGTGTTCCTTTTTTCGGATGTGAAAAGCCCGGCCTGTTTCCCCTATGTACGATTTATTGCATGAATTGCATTGGATTTCGTAGATGGGGTTGCTCTTGTGGGATTTTATCTTTGGGGTGTACTAGCTGTTGGCGGAGTTTTGTGTTTGACTCCAGTGCTTATGTTGTGTTTTTTCATGGCTCTCTGGATGGGTTCAGTTATTCCTCTAATGTACGGTAGTGCGACTGTGTTCTTGTGGTCCTGCTGCCCTCTATTGGTTTGTTGTGTTTTTTCCCGGAGTTTGTTGGCTTTATTGTTGACTTATTGTCTGCCTTTGTTGGGATATTGACATTGTTTGAGCGCTTATATGATGTGTCTCTCCTCCTCTTCCCTGTTGGTTTGGTCTGTTATGAGTGTGGCCCGTTCGGATAATGTCCTTATTACCGAAAGTTTATGTGCAATGGGATGTTCGGATGTCCAGAGCAGATATTGGTATTGATCGGTTGATATTGGTTACTGGCAGACACTTGAAGCTGTTGTATAGAAACTGGTATCAAAAGTGAAAAAGCCGATCAGTCAGCTCCTAGTTCAAACTACAGGCTGAACTAGGCTGGGTAATATGGAAAACTTAAAGGTGCATTGTGTAACTTTTCTAGTGGAGGGTGCATCAAATGCTTTTTTCTATGGTGATGTTATTGCCTCTTCTGGAATGGTCCACAGTATGGCATTAAACCTTTCTATCTTCATGGAGACCAAACCAGACCAAATTACAGGTCAGATCGGTGGAGAGGCGACCCCGCTCACAGTCAGAATGCCTGTTATCTAGGTTTTTTTGAACTAAAAAAGTAATAAATATAAGGTAGAGCTATTTAATGTCACACTGTGGGACATTCTAAGCAGAGCAATGACATATTCACAGAAACAAGCAGGTGACAGACTCTCCAATATTTTTATTTTATTATACCAATATTTACAAATATACAAAATCCAGTACTACATAAAACCCACTCACTGAGAACCACTAAAGATTAAACTCATATTCTCGGACACTATTATTATCCCTTTGCGCCCTGTTTCCTGTCTTTAAAGTGTAAATGTGAGCTCCTCCACTGCTGTTTGTGACCTAATTTAATGTTAGCAGTTAAAACAGTGGGATGATGCTGTGCTGATCCATTGGACTTTTTGGATCTAATTGGTGTCCAAGGGTTTGTGAAGGCGGCTGTGGATTTTTAATGAGAGGAGATGGAGCTGTTGGATTCCACTTTGCGTTCTGGGGAGCTGATAAATGAAAGAATTAAGTAGTTTTCTACGACTGTTATGGTCATTTGGTCAACTGGGCCCTTCTGTCTTCTGGGCCATTAACTGATAAATTTACGACTTAGATCTGGCTTTGCATACAATTAAGGACAAACGTTATTGCGGTTTTTCTGATTGATTGATTCTGTTTAAAGGTCCTATATTACACAAAATTGACTCTAATGAGCTTTAGTCATGTTATTAATGTTGTTACCTCATGAAAAACAATGCTCTGTTCTACCTTGTGATGTCATGCAGTGGTAGTTTTCATGTTAACAGCTCCTTTTCCCTTTTGCTCAGTAGAGACTGGCAATTCCAGGGTTGAAATTATCCAAATGATTTTAGTGAAGGTGTATGGATTTTAAAAACACAGTGGAGCACTTCCTGTACCACATGACATCACAAGGTGGAACAAAGTGTTTTGAACTTAGCCTAAATAAGCAGGGTTTGTGTGTTTAACATGTGTAAATGAAACAAAACACAACTCCAATTATATTTTTAGATTAGGAAACAACATTATAACATAGATCAGAAAATAGCGTAATAAAATTAAATGAATTAAAGTTCACATTTTAAACACGTCCAGAAGAATTGACAGTAAGTCTGAAATAGGACTCTTGTAATGAAACTAACTCAAAAATCACATTTCAGAACATGTTTGTGCAGGATTAGCAGTTTTTATGCAGAATTAAACAGGAGAAATAAGGGAACTTCCAAATTTGTGTTTTGCTAATTGCTTTTTTGATTAATCTTATTACTGACTTTCATTTCAAAACATTGTCTTGCAGTTTTTAACTTAAATGGAGGAATTACTAGGATCTTGGTTAAAGGTGTTATATTACACACAAATGATTCTTATGAGCTTTAAGCCATGTTATAATGCTCTTACTGTACCTCCTCAGAAATGTACCTGGAGATGTTTTTTGTTTCATTCACACGTTTGAGTAATCCTTTATTATTAGTCTGTCTACATCTCCAAAGCGCAAATGCTCTGTTCCACCTTGTGATGTCATGAAGTGATAATTTTCAAGTTAACATCTCCTTTAACCTTTTGTTCAGCATAGATGAGCAATTCCAGGGCTGAAATGATCAAAATGATTCTAGTGAAGGTGTATTGAGTTTAAAAACACACTGGAGCACTTCCTGTATTACCCCATGACATCACAAGGTGGAACAGAGTGTTTTCAGTTTGAGAGAAAAACTCCAGGTATGTTTGTGATGAGGAAACATTATAACAGATCAAAATGTGCATATTAAATGTAACTTCACACTTAAATCAGACGGATTTCACTTTGGACATTGCATAGATAATTAAATGTGCACTGCGTAACATTTAGATTTAAGTTTAATGTCATACTGTGAAACTTTCTAGGCAAAGCAATGTAATCTCCATGGAGACAGGCAGGTGACTGACTCTCCGCCCAAGAGTTACATAATGCAGCTTTAAGAACAGTTTGAGCCTGCTGCAGGTATAGTGTTTGACCCAGTGTAGGAGGCTTTTTCACCGTGCTACTGTCAGCTAAAAATACTACAGAGTACACATGAGGACACAGGCTGGGAATACACTACAGTACTACACAACTTCATTCCTATAGGTATCGGGTTCATTTGGAAATGGTTCATTAAAGGTTCTATATTTCACAAACTTTCACTGTGAGCTGTAAGCGAAATTAGAATGCTATAACCTCATCAAAAACAGACCTGGAGTTGTGTTTTGTTTCATTCACATATGTTTGAGTAACCCTGCATTATTAGTCTGTCTACATCTCCAAAGCCCAAATGCTCTGTTCCACCTCGTGATGTCATGTAGTGGTAGTTTTCATGGTAACAGCTCCTTTTACCTTTTGTTCAGTAACAATGGGCAATTCCAAGGCTGAAATCATCCAAATGATTCTAGTGAAGGTGTGTGGAGTTTAAAAACATAGTGGGGCACTTCCTAAATAAGCAGGATTTGTGTGTTAACCATGTGTGAATGAAACAAAACAAAACTGTATGTTTTTGATGAGGAAACATTATAACATAGATGAGAAAATAGTGTAATATAGGCCCTTTAACTTTTATATAGTTTTGGGTAAATTTTACTTTCTGATTTATATTTCATGTGCGTCTCTTTTGCTTTGTAAAACATAATATAGTGAATATGTAAAACATGCAAAATAGAAATGAAGGAGCTCATTGGTCACCCATCATTTAGTTAGTCTAGTGCTTTGCTCATTGTTTCTGCAGAAATACACAATGTTTTTCAGTCCCCGGTGATTATCTCTTTCCCTTTTCTTCCTCATAAGCAGCTATGTTTTGATACGGACCCTGATTGGCTAATCCACCTGTCAATCACGTCCATCTAAACATGGGTAGATTCAGTGGTGACCAGACTCATCTTTCTAAAGTACTGAAGTAGTGTGTATTCTGGATCGCTGGTACTCGCTGTAGGGAGTATTATATCTCTGATGATGTAGGCTGAGATAACAAGGGGTGAGCTGGCAGTGTAGGGTGGTGACACAGCACAGAAATGCATTATTTCATTTTTTCAAACTCACCCGTGCAAGATATTTCAGTGTAAAGGTGACATCATGTCTTTTATTGAATTGGTGTTGGTTAGGATCAGGACAGGGATACCCCCTACCCCCGGTGTATCTGACTCAAACTGCACTCACAACGCTACAGCTGCACGAGACGTCATGTAAAAAAAATATATATTTATGTAAAAAAAAGTACTAGGAAACAATGTACTTATGTAAAGACAAATTAAACTTGTGTATTGTGAGTTTAAATACCAAACAATCCCAAATCTTCAGCTAACTCTCTCACTGACTCACTAACTTCTCTGTTCTTCTGTTTAAATCCTTATAATCTAAATTAAATGATAAATAGAACTAATACAAACCTTAAATTATTTTGTATATCTTAAAAAAAAAAAAAAAAAAAAAAAAAATCAGGTAATTTTTTATTTATCTAAGTAAACTACCGGAGAATCAAACTGATATCTCAATTTTTGTTTGATTCTTTTTTTCTGTATTCACTTTCAGTACCACCTTAACACAGCAGTGCACATCTTTGCAGTTTCTCATAATGGCATTTCTTACTCTCCGCTCTATATAAAGTAAGTGTGAGTTGTTAGTTTTGCGGGAGCTGTCTCCAGAGCGACCAACTCCTCACTGCCCACACAAGGCGCACACAATAGCATCTGTGTACCAGGAAGTACACTGCAACTGGCATCTGCAGTCTGAGAGTTTATTCATAGTACTTTAACACTGGTGCATAATAACACATATCTCTCTATACTAGGTTATATTTACATCGTTGTCCTAAAATGTTGTGCTTTTATGTTTTGAACAGATTGAAGAGATCGTGACCAGGATGCAGGAGGAGACTGAGGGAGTGCCCATCCGAACTGTCAAAAGTTTCATGACCAAAATACCGAGCGTTGTTACAGGTAAGAGATGGTAAAACACTGAAGTGGGTAGTACTCTGTTAATTTGACTCTTACTCTTACTTAAGTAAAAGATTCACTTACATTTTAATGATTGGAACTGAGTCTTAGACAAACGTTATTGGTCCACAGGGGAAATTACAGGCAGTAGCTCACAGATTACAATAAAATAACAATGTGGAGGATTGGTGACTCAATTGCATCTCCAACCGCTGCGTACTGTGGTTGTGTCCTTGGGCAAGGCACTTTCCGTGTGTGTGTGTAAACTAAGTGATGCTGTTTGAAGATAGATATATGGACAAATATAAAATTAAGATGTTGACAAGCAGTAACTCAAACTCAAAGTAAAGCCCCCCAGTGACAACATATAGTCCCTTGTCGGAATATATGGAGAAGATTCTATCAGGTAGGGCATCTGGCATAACAAAATGCCATGCCACATCGTAATCTACTCTACTGTATGTGTTTGTGTGCATTGTGGGGACTCATGGGGACCTGGGTCACTTATGGGGACAAAAAACAGGTCCCTATGACGTAAATATTTTATTAAAGGTGAGGGTTTAGGTTGAGTAAGGTTAGGATCAGTCTCCAAAACTCGTGTAAATCCGTGTGGTTTTTGCAATATGTCTAAAGGATTATAATGTTTCTATAAAGCCATCCTGTACCACAATTTTTCCTCGAGAGCAGATTTCAAAGAAGAACATTAGACACTCCAAACAAATGCTGGAAAGAGAGAAGACCTATTAACATCCTCCTCCTCCTCCTCCTCCTTCAGTCTGCGCTTATGGAAAACACATTACGCGGCCATAAGCAGACCATATCAATAACCATCATTATTGCTGCACTAGATGGATACACAGAGCTGCTTCTACCAATATTAAAAAACTGCAGTCTGAATGTTGCAAAGGGAATCATGAGAAATGGAGAAACAAAGGCAAACACATTTAGATGTTTGTTTGTTAAATATCTTTTATTACACATGCTACGAGTCTTGAAGCAAAATCAACTTTTTATGGCTTGTTTCTCCTCATTTACCCTCTGAAGTTGTATTCAGAGTGATTCATGAGGTTTGAGTAATCTTTATTCTTCTGTATTCAAGTCGTCATTGCTCTGTTCAACTCCTGTTTTCACAGCCAAAGGTACACGCCCACTGCTCTGTACTGACTTCATTCTCCAATTTTATTTTGTTAATCTGTGATGCACGTAGGATTCAGCAGCGTCATGTAGTCATTTCGGTACAAATGAAAAACAAATCTGCTGCTGTGATCTGCGGCTATCCATCAGGCACCACAGTTTTCTAACGTGGAAGTCAGCAAACTTGTTTCTTTAATTAAGTGGTTTTAGATGAATATCGCGATTTAAAATGTCCAAAGTATAAACTATATAGCAGACAAAAGCACAATAGGTCTTCGTTAAGTTATTATAACAAACAAATAAAGATGTATGGACTGATCAGGTTCAATCTACTGGCTGGTATTTAAAGATGAACTATGTAACTTTGTAGGGTTGCCAGCTGTCCCAGTTTAGTCCCGATGTCCTGTGTGTCTATGGGGACGGCTGTTGTCCCACATTTCACTCAGAGCCTTTATTGTTGATAGAATAATCGCCAAATCAAGCACATAACAGGCCACTGACTAAATCAAAGGAGCGAGAGACTGATCCAAATACTTCTTAAAATGTGCAAATAGCAAATATTATGCAATTTGTTTGTAGAACACCCATGTGCTGGTGTGGGGGTTTGCTTCATACAGACAAAATGAATATTGTTAACATGCAGACTGATTAGATAATGTGTGGTTAGATACTATAATGGTTACTGGATCTTGTCACTAACAAAAATGATTAGTGGATTTTACTTTTGGATTTGTTCAAATGAAATGCCATTTCATTTTTATAGGTATAAAAGGTTTCAGAGGTAGTCATTTTCAATCTGATGGTACCCAGCGTCTCAGACCAGTACCATCAAATTGAAAATGGCTTCTGGCTGGGAGCGAAACGTATTGATTTCAAAAACAGTGTGCAGATAACTCTCTCTGAAACCTTTCCTACCTTAGACCACTCCTAGTCAAATGAGGGGCTACACATCTCATAATTATTGGAATTCTAACCAACCACTTGTGTTTTGTCTTTTCCAGGAGCAGATATCGTACAGTGGCTGATGAAAACTTTGGGCATAGAGGATCCAGGTACATTTTCAACCATCACCTTTCTATTAGTTCTGACTGCAAAAAAAACTTGCAAAAAACAAAATAGCTTTTCTTATTCTGTCTCAAACTTGCCAGCTCTGTAGTTTAGACCTCTAAAAACATGTTCTCAAATTCATGGTATTAGTTTAGCAGTTCAGAATTGAGTCTCATTCACACAGGTTTGAATTACCCTTTATTATTAGTCTGTCTGCATGTCCAAATACTTTGTTCCACCTTGTGATGTCATGAAGCGGTAGTTTTCAAGTCAGCAGCTGCCTTTTATCTTTTTTTCAGTAGAGATTGGCAATTTCAGGGCTGAAATGATCCAAATTATTCCAGTGAAGGTGTATGGAGTTTACAAGCACAGTGGAGCACTTCCTGTATTACCGCATGACATCACAAGGTGGAACAGTGTTTTTTTTGAGCAAATATTTAGACTCAAAACCTAAATATGCAGGGTTTATGTGTTAAACATGTGTGAATGAAACAAAACACAACTCCATGTTTGTGATGAGGAAACAACATTATAACATGGATCCAAAAATAGCGTAGTATAAAACATAAATTACAAATCATAATTATAATCACAATAGAAAAGGAACAGTGAAATATTTTGCCCAAATCGTTCAGGCAATAACCATAGAACAGCTATATAAAACATACATTTCTACACATTTGAATCTCGCTTCTCTGGTTCACTGTGTCCCGGCTTGAGGAGCTGGTGGGTGTGCTCTGTTTTTCTATGGTAAAATGGCCCACTCATTCACTGACTCATAAACTGTCAGAGCACCTTAGGATTAAAATATATTTACGAAACTATATATAAAACCAGAATCTAAAGTTCTAAAAGCGAACCAACGTTACCCGCTTTTCACGTCGGAATGTGGCGGCACAGTGCGTTGAGTGTCCCCCCGCCAACCATAGAGCAGCCAATTCAAAGCTCATATCATTATTTTAGCGTACACTTTATCAACATTGGCCTTGGTTCTGAATGTAAATTTCAGTTTCATTAGAATTTCCGAAAAAATAATATTAAAAGTTTGAAAGCTTGCTGGGGGCTAATCAGCTATGCGATAACCCAATTGTATTTAAAGTCTGTGAAACTTCATAAACTGCTACGTTATGAAAACATTTTGCCGAAATTTAATTAACAGCAGAAAACGGTTAAGCAGAATAACACAAGAGACACTAATAAACATTAAATTGCCCACTTACATGTATGCAAATTAGTAGTTAGAATCTTAAACAGTGTAATACAGGCCTTTCTTACAGGAGTAACAGTGTATAAGGTTCAAATATGTTAAATATTGTTGTTGTTTTGCGTTGTAGCTGAGGCCATGCACATCGGCTCCCTCATCGCCTCTCAGGGATACTTCTTCCCCATCTCAGACCACGTCCTCATGCTCAAAGATGATGGGACCTTCTACCGCTTTCAGGTGAGTGCACAAAGTTTATATATGAATGTCTTTTTGATGTGAGTTTGCCTTTTTATTTATTCCAGCCAGGGTAGACTCGGGTGCGATGAATTATCTGTTAAATGAATACACTTTGGCGCTTAGATCTTGAGGAGGAGAGGCCGAGGAGGCTGGTGGTTCTGCTGCTGTGTGTGTTGCGAGACTTAAAATGCAAAACCATTTAGCTTTTAACCATTAGCTCATCCAAAACATACATAAACAAAACCAAAACAAAAGCTAGCTATGAAGCAACATGACTTGTAAGTTATATTAGCAAGTATTTATGGACTTGCAAATTGAATAGGATTTCTACCTGAGACGTAACAATCCAGGGAAGATTTTAAACTGAACAAGTGTGACTGAAGAAAAACACAACTCCAGATATGATTTTGATGAAGGAACAATGTTATGGTCAGAGGAGGATATACTAAGTTACATTACATCACCACATTCTATAGGCCAATATTAAGAGGAACGTCAATCACGAGAGTCCCCAGATGATGTTCCAGATGTTTCCAACTGTGCAACACCTTCCCAAAATGATCTCCATGACAACATCGTATCATGTGAGGCAAACAGTGCAGAGATGAATGAACAGAAATGTCCCGAATTGGCAGAAATTCCCTCATCTTTTCTGAAACCTGAAAGTAGCGAAGCTGATCTCCAGGTTAATGACATGGAGGTGTTACAGGAATCTCCCTCTGTACTTCTGGGACCAAAAATCAATGAGGATGAAAAACCTTCAGCAGAAGACACCAGTAAAGCAGCTGAAGTTGAGATGGTCACAAACATTGCAGTTCCACCAAATGAGGATTGAGGATTTGAATCATCACGCACATACTCAAAAGTCTGAGGAGCCTACAGCTGCAGTCAAGGAGGAACATCAATCGGCAGAGTCCTCAGATGATGTTCCAGATGATTTCAACTGTCTTACACCTGCCCAAAGTCATCTCCATAGCAACATCCTATCAGATGAGGGAGATAGCACAGCGATCACTGAACAGAAATTGGCTGAACTGGAAGAGCTCCTAAAGAATGACAACAAACATACTCAAGAGACCGAGGAGCCTGTAGTTGGAATCAAAGAGGAACCTAAATCTCCACAAATGTCCCAAAGTATTCCAACTGTGTTAGTCCGGCCCCAAATGACCTGACCAGCCCGACCAAAGCTGTTGGGAAAAAGAAGAAACAGGAAAAGAAAGTCTAACAACCATAGAAACCATAGAAACAAGCAGGTGATGGACCCCCAATCAAAAAAGTCACATAGTGCATCTTTAATTAAAGTTTTTCATTCCATTTTTCATTCCAATTTTTTATTTGATCTTGCATTTATCATTCCTGAATTAGTACTTCATTGGAACTGAAATGTACAGTATTTTGTAAAAGCAGCACAAATCCCATCTGTTTCACTTCTCTGTTTAAAAATAAATACATAAATAAGCCACGCAGCACTAAAAAAATAATTCATTGTAATATTGAAAACTCACATGTTTTGGCCTGTAGACTTCTGGCCTAGAGACAACCTGTAAATGCATATGGCAGGTTTTCATGTTTTTTTAATTATTACTTGGTTTGGCTGGATGAACATTTGAAAACAAAAGTAAGAAATTACAGAAAGTAGCACAGAGTTTTAAAACTGAATGCACAGTTTTAGTGATGCACATTTGTGTTTTGTGCATCACTCTCCTCTCACTCTTGAACACCTCTCCTCTCATCTCCAGACCCTCTCTTCATCTACAGACCCTCTCCTCACCTGCAGACCCTCTCCTCATCTCCAGACCTTCTCCTTATCTCCAGACCCTGTCCTCACCTGCAGACCCTCTCCTCATCTCCAGACCTTCTCCTTATCTCCAGACCTTCTCCCCATCTCCAGACCCTCTCCTTAACCCCAGACCCTCTCTTCACCTCCAGACCCGCTCCTCACCTCCAGACCTTCCCCTTCATCTCCAGACCCTCTCTTTATCTCCAGACTCTCTCCTTATCTCCAGAAGCTCTCCTCACCTCCAGACCCTCTCCTCACCTCCAGACCGTCTCTTCACCTCCAGACCCTCTCCTCACCTCCAGACCGTCTCTTCACCTCCAGACCCTCTCTTTATCTCCAGACTGTCTCCTTATCTCCAGAACCTCTCCTCACCTCCAGACCCTCTCCTCACCTCCAGACCGTCTCTTCACCTCCAGACCCTCTCCTCACCTCCAGACCGTTTCTTCACCTCCAGACCCTCTCTTTATCTCCAGACTGTCTCCTTATCTCCAGAACCTCTCCTCACCTCCAGACTCTCTCCTCCCCTCCAGACCGTCTCTTTATCTTCAGACCCTCTCCTCACCTCCAGACCCTCTCTTTATCTCCAGACTCTCTCCTCCTCTGCAGACATGCCCCTTGCAGGTTAATCCGTGGCCCCTGGTGGACCCCAATCAGGCGCTGTCAGTGTAGACGTTTCATGTAGACGACAAAGGCCCCGTCCTCCTCGTGCATCCTCCTCTGTTGTAGTTCACCATCCAATGACCCTATTAAAAATGAATGACAACCTGTTCAAATATTCATCAAGTGAGTGAGGGAGCTGAGTGGGCAGAGAGGAGGCTGAGAGATTAAGTGTGCTCGTATTTGTGTGCTTTGGTTTATCGTACGGTGTCGTTTAAAGTTTCAGTATGTCATTTTGTCATTTTTCTGGTTCATGGTCTGTCACCTGCTTGGAGATGTTACTGCTTTGCTTGAAATGTTACGCAGTATGGCATTAAACCAATCTTTTACTCATTCGATCAGGTGTTTTTGTTGCTCAAATTCACCTTGAAAAACATCCATTCTTACTGTGAGCAGGCTCTCCACAGATCTGATATGTAAAGTGCCCATATTACCCTATGTTCTGAACTATGTTATAATGTTGTTTCCTCATCACAAACTTAGGCTGAGTTTTTCTCTCAAACTGAAAACACTTTGTTCCACCTTGTGATGTCATGTGGTAATACAGGAAGTGCTCCACTGTGTTTTTAAACTCCATACACCTTCACTAGAATCATTTGGATGATTTCAGTCCGGGAATTACCAATCTTTACTGAACAAAAGGTAAAAGGTAGCTGTTAAATTACCTCTTCATGACATCACAAGGTGGGTTACTCAAACATCTGTGAATGAAACAAAACACAACTCCAGGTGTGTTTGTGCGGCGGTAAGAGCGTTATAACACAGCTTAAAGCTCACAGGAGTCAATTTTACGTTATCTATTAATGCCAAAAAAAACCAAAACAATAACATCTCTATGGAGACCAAACTGTGGCAGGCCCTCCAAAAGAAAAGTTACATAATGGACCTTTAATGATTATTTTGATACTGGGAATATTTGTATACCAAAAAATACACTCACCTATTTGAAATGTATCCTTGAGTACTTTGAATGAAGCCTTGGCACAGCTAAAAATAGGTTTCTCTGCGAACAAGTAATGCTAGTGCGCTGTTAGCATGCTAGTTGTTGTCAGCATTACCATTACAGCAAAACTCCTCTCCGGCCTCTGAAAACAGTGAATAATTCGGATGTTTGTGATGCGTTAAGAAAGTGAGGAATAAGTTTGAATCACTGCAAATGTTTTTAAATGAACTAGTTCTGTTTTTCTCATTTTTAAGTCAAAATGAGGTAGCCTAGAGTGCTTTTTAATCCCTGGCATACGTACTAATATATTGACCTATACAAATATATATTTTAACCATGAAACTAATATAGGAAAGGCAAGACAAGTTTATTTGTATAACACATTTCATACGCACAGCAATTCAGCATAAGAAATACATTTAAATCACAATACAAATATAAAAGTGTATGCAACATTTTCGTATTCCACAGTGGAGTCTGAACGTGTTTCCATACGTGTCTGATCTTCCTCTTCACTCCGGCTCATTGTGATTAAACCTGACTGTGGCGCGTTATGGTTTTGACCTTGGCCTTTCCCTGTTCACAGTGAAGTGGAGAGCGAATAGGCCGTGAAAAGGGTCGTGTGTGGAGGGCTCTTTGTGCACGTAATTGTTATTCATGAAGGTTTTATGGAGACAGAAGAAAACAGTTGGAATGATGTAACAGCTAAAGGTGTGAGTGAGTGTTAGCATCTGGTCACGGCCTACAGAGTTTGGAGTTCTTTTGCTTATTTGAATTTCCACAAAGTTTTCTTTTATTTTTTAAATGTAAGGTGGTTTCACACATGTTGACCCCATGTCTGACCCCAGTACGCACTAGATGTGTTTCTGTTTACTTCACTTATAACGATATTCAAATTTCTGGATGTGGTATTTTCACTATATACATCTCACAGTACGATATTTATTGCAATATTTTGTAGAGGCTAACAAAATTGTGAAAATGCAACTTTTTCCTTTTAAAATGCCTTGACAAGACTTTTGTTCTGTCATAAACCAAAGAATTAAGACTTAAACGTGCTTAAAAAATATTATTATTGTTATTATTTGTAGTATTTTTCATGTAGTCTGCACGTAACCTTTATTATTAGTCTGTCTATATCTCCAAAGCTCAAAATGCTCTGTTCCACCTTGTGATGTCATAAAGTGGTAGTTACCAAGTTAACAGCTACATTTTATCTTTTGTTCAGTAAATATTGGCAATTCCAGGGCTGAAATTATCAAGTGTTTTGTGTTTAAGGGAAGAACTCAGTCAAAATGTGCAGGGTTTGTGTGTTAAACATGTGAATGAAACAAAACACAACTCCAGGTCTGATTTTGATGAGGAAACAACATTATAACATAGGGCGTCATATGGGTCCTTTAAAGGTGTAACTTCTCTGGTTGTCTCCATGGAGATGTTAATGCTTCACCTGGAATGTTCCATAGTATGACATTAAAGTTTTCAGTCTTTCAATTACTAAAAGTGTTCTTGTTGTCAAAAATAATTAAATACATAAAACGCAACATTAAAATTCTCTGAAAAATGTTCCACAGATCTGATGTGTAGCTTGGGCTGGTTGCGTCACATCCTTGGAGATAGATCAGTTTAATGCCGTACTGTGGAATATTTCAGATAAAGCAATAACATCTCCATGGAAACAAGCTGGTGCTGGACCATTCCCAGCAACCGTAAGTTACAGTATATTTGGAGCATTTAATTCAATTCAGCATTTGTTCATTTTCAGTTATGGTCACAGACTTTTTATGCAGAGAACAAACTTTATCATTTGGGGCAATTTAGTCTACCATAACCTTATCCTTCTAACATGTAACAACCAACAAATGTCTCTTCTGAACAGTCTTTTTATTCAGTTGTGTAACTATCTTCTCCTCTTGTGCTCCAGGCTCCATATTTCTGGCCTTCACACTGCTGGGAGCCCGAGAACACAGACTACGGTAAAACACAACCCTCCTCTTTCTCTGTAGTGAATGACATGTGAAGGTAATGCAGTCTGCACACTTTGTACAGATAGAATGGGTCAAGATTATGTTATTGCTCTAAAAGAGCCTTAGTTCTAAATAATATTAGTCAAGTAGAAATAAAAGTACTTAAAGGAACAGTATGTAGCATCTTACTGTCTAAAAAAACAACTGTAATCACATCTGAATCTGTGTCGCCAGAGCCTTAACCTGCAGATAGAGGGCGCACACACATTTTTCTCATTCTCATTATATGAACAGACCATGTCTCATGTGAAGCTCAGAACCTCCAGAATTCCCTCACTGAGCTGCAGAGGCTGGGGTTTAGGTAGTGACCAATCAGATCAGAGAGAGGCATTTTAGGTTTAAACAACTGGATTTATTTTTATTTATTAGTTTATTTATGAGACAGGGACAGTGCACAGTCTACATCACCTTAACAGGAAAGATGCTTTGTGCAGGTTGTAGCACTAGAGCAAATTTCCACCTGTCCCTGGTGCATGTTTTTTAGGTTTGGATTTCACCACTGAAACTGGCAGCCCAAATGAAAGACTCATGTGAGGCTCAGTCCTTCTGACTGAATAACAGTCTTGACAACCAAAACATCAAATTATAACAAAGAAATTTGCCATCATGTCCATTGTTTTTGTAATTAAGAACAAATGAGCATTAGAGTTGTTATTAGTAAAAAATATATTTGATTTGAACATGTCTATCTTTTATCTGTGGACACAGATAGGTCAAGTTTATGAAACTGTCCCTTTGAATTCAATTCTTACTGATTCTTACTATGATGTACTGCTAATACAAGTGCTAACAGCAGTACCGTTACTACTCTATGCAAATAAATAACTTCAACAGCTCAAGTAAAAATATCTCTCCATTTTCTCTTGTGCAGCCGTGCAGGCTAATCAAAGCACTGCTCACATCCTCGAGCAATTACTGTGTGAATGTACACGTGTGTCTGATAACATTAGTGCCACCTCCTGTAGAAGTGATTCAAACGCTCCTGCACCATCAAAGTACCAGGGGATATCTAAGCAGGCATTTACATGCTCATACTGTGATGAAAATGAGCCGGAAATAATAGAAAGGAAGGGAAAGAGAGTGTATTTATTTGAATAGCTTCAAATAGTTTCTAGTTTTGGTCATATTGGGCAACACTGCAACAGTGTCAGTGCTCCCATTAGAGCAAAATGGGTGGCTGTATTTTGAAATTTGTTTGTTTGTAAAACTGCATAAAATTAACAACTTTTAAATTATGACTGAACAGGGAGAGCGGCCAGAAAAGCCAGTTGTTTTGTTTTCAAGATGAATTTATTAGTAGTTACAAATTACAGATAAAACATATAATCTTTTTCTGTAATTATATTTTTATTGTGAAGACGCTAAACTTATACAACTTCATCCTGTGCTTGACCACCTATGCATTTTCTATATCTACTACATTAACATTGCCTGGACTCTAGAATACACACTTCTTCAGTACTGTGAGTAATATGAGTCTGGTCCCTGAGTTCAGATGGACAAACAAAAAAGAAAAACAAAAAAGAAAATAATATCACAGGGGACTGAGAGATATTAGTCTGGTCTGCAAATATATATACACTCCACAACAGCATTCCCCATATATAATCTATATAATATTTTCCACTGAAGTGTCTCATCTCTCCTTTGTGTCCCTCAGCCATCTACCTGTGTAAGCGCACCATGCAGAACAAGACCAGACTGGAGCTGGCCGACTACGAGGCGGTGAGCGCTGCTTTTACTCCTCTGTTCAGCACTCACCTGGAAATGAGCTGTAAATGTCACTGTGGACTGTGAGGAGAACTTATGTAAAGTTATGAAATGTGTTTTTGTCTCAGGAGAACCTGGCCCGGCTGCAGAGAGCGTTTGCCAGAAAGTGGGAGTTTATCTACATGCAGGCGGAGGCCCAGGTCAAGTAAGTACTGAGCTCCAGCTGCACCATGAAGAGAGTCTGGTTTATGAGGAGAAGGTCTGAAGAAGACAGTGATAGGATTTTGGGAACAAAGTGCTGGAGGAGCTCATTTTATTGTTGTATGGTGGCCTTAAAGGAACTTAAAAAAATAAAATAAAATAATACTTTTGGGGATCTTCTCCATAAGCAATGATCGTTACCCAAACATATATTTTTTTCCTAACAAAATAAATCTCTAAATAAATCTGAATTATTATAAATAAATCATATCTAACTCAAGTGGGAGTAAAAGTATGCAGTCCAAAACCTAGAGAGGTACAATTTCTTTTAAAAAGTGACTCAAGTGAGTACTACGCACCTCTGGACAAGGCTGTGTTGTGTTGTGTGGTTGTGTGTTTATAACCCGTGTAATGTACAGGATCGACCGCAAGAAGGACAAAACAGAGAGAAAGATCCTGGACAGCCAAGAGAGGGCCTTCTGGGACGTGCACAGACCAGTGGTAAGAGAGGAGCCACAGACCAAGGCAAAACTACCATACGCTTTGTTTTATTATTATGTTTTTTATGTACATTTATATTTATACTGTAGCCTGGCTGTGTGAACACGACAGAAATGGACATCAGGAAGTGCAGAAGACTTAAGAATCCACATAGAGTTAAAAAGGTGAGGAATGAGTGTGTGTTGGTCCAATCTGCAACAGTAATATGGGCGCCTTGGAGGGACATTGTGTTGTCTACTAGAAAAATGTTGAGAAAAATGTCAGATGATACAAATGATCCATTAACACAGCTATGCACTTTTATTTCTATTTTGATACAACATATTTATTTCTTTATTTATCTGAAGCAGCTCAAGTTAGACTGAACCACCAGAATTTTATTCAGGCTTAGAACTCTTACAGGACACACTAATGGGTTATTAAAGTTGATATCTTTGCATTAAAAAGTACAGCTTATGGTAATCCAGGCCAACTATAAACCTGAGGCCACCTGAGGGCCACATTTAGCCCATTAGCCAAAAAACATGGCTCAGGGGCCTTGTTATACATCTAAAACTGCATTTTTTTCTAAATTATGCACCATTTATACTATATCTTTTTCTTGTCTTCTTGTATCTTTTTAAATTTCCAGTCTGTGTACGGTTTATGTGAAGAGGGTCCCCAGCCCCAGAGCCCCATCCACACACCCTCCCACCAGAGCCGCAAGGGGACCAAGGAGGACGTGGAGAAGGAGGTAAGGCCGATATCAAACACTCTGTATGTACACGTACTAAACCCACATATAAGCACTCATTTAGAGCTCGTATGGAGATATATTGAGGTGTAGAATATTGATTTGTCCTGGTTTAGCTTAGTCCATGTCTAAGTGTAGCTGTTCTCCCAGTGCAGAGTTCACCAGGTCCACTACTGTCTCTCTTTTACAGATTCAGTTCCTCAACACACAGCTTGACCGACACTGTATGAAGATGTCCAAAGTCGCAGAAAGGTACGCTACGTGATTTGATTCAGGGCTGTGACATGAATCAAAATCACAATTTGAATGGACAAAATTGTCAAACGGCAAAACTACAGTTTTTGAAGAACCATAATTTCCTTTAGAACAAAATATTCAGTCTTATTCTGCGTACAACCTGCAAACACTGTAGTTTATCACGTTCTGAAATGTGATTCTTGTATTATTCTTGTATTAGTTTGTCAGTGCGTATTTAAGTCTTTTTGTCAATTCTTCTGAACTTGTTTGAAAAGAATCCTATTACTAAAATATAAATGCTACGTCTTGTCAGAAAAATCGCAGTTAGATATTTTTTTAGTCCTAATTTGATTCAAAATAAAATACAAATACAGACTGACAGATTTTATTGGTATGCATTTAGTCTTTACAGCGGAATATTGAATTTAACCGTGTTTTTGTTGTTCCTCTGCAGTCTGATGGGCTACTCAGAGCAGTACCTGGAGTATGACCCCTTCATCGTGACCCCTGACTCCTCCAACCCCTGGATCAGTGATGACCCCTCCTACTGGGACCTGGAGGCTTGGTATACACACATCTGCACACATCTACACACATCTACACACATCTACACACATCTACACACACTACTGTTGGGCCATTAGGGAAAAACAAAACAATAGACTGAAAAAATGTTGTCATTTTTTATTATAATTGTACATTTTCACATTATAAAGCTCATTAAAAGTGCAATGTGTAGCAATGTGTAACTTTTCTAGTGAGGGATCCGTCTCCATGGAAATGTTATTGTTTTGCCTGGATGAATCCACAGCATTAAACTTAACTATCTTGAATTAATTCAGTTGCAGGATTTATTTACTTTTTTTCCTTACATTTTAAGAAAATAGATAGCTTAAATACCATACTGTGGAACCTTCGTGGGCTTGGCAATAACATCTCCATGGATACAAGCAGGAACGGGCCAGAAAAGTTACCTAATGCAGCTTTAATATCACAACTACACTAAAGATAAAGTGTACTCATTGCTGCCCTTTTTCAGATTTAGCTTAGAATAAAGTCAAAAACTAACTCGCCACATAACTAGAAAATGTGATTATTGTGTCAGTCCCAATCCTGGATAACCTGTTTACGGAAGGGCATCCAACTTAAACCCTCTGCAAACCCTCAAATCCCTGCACACGTTGATACTTGACCTCGTCTTGTTGCTTTAGTCTAGTACTTCATTTCGGGCACTGCCATATCGATCCTTTATGTTCTAATAATTACGAGTCAACAGTGGCATTCGCTCCGCACGTCTGTCTGTGTGACTTAACGAAGAATTAGCTTTAGCCGACACGTACTCACTGCTCTAATGTAACCCGATAACTCACATGAACTGATTAATAGAGGGATTTCAGGCTAATATTTCCCACAGGGCCGCAGACGAATGGATTTCACATCAGCGCTGGCATATGGCGATCATTTGTACATTCTGCGCGTGTACAGCTCGAAGTCTCTAACCTTGAATGGAGTCGCTGGAGTTTTTGACAGTTTATAAATAACTTTTTACACTTGTTTTAAGGTCCTCCGTCGTGCATTATTCAGGCTTTTTCAAATCCTTTTCGACACTTTGTCACTTGATGTAATAAGCTGCACTGTGTAACTTTTCTTGTGGCGCGTCAGCTGCCTGCGTGTCTCCATGGAGATGTTATTGGTTTGTCTTCCATGTTCAACAGCATGGCATTAGATCTGGCTATCTCTATGGGAACGAGCATGTGACACCATCAGTTACAGGTCAGATCTGTGGAGAGGTGACCCTGCTATAACTAACAAAGATGTCTGTGTAATCTCTCAGTCATCCATGTAGTATCTATAGCTAAAAAAATAAAATAAAATCTGTTAAAGGGACAAAAAAAACCTTAAAAAACTTTTATCCAGTTGTCAGAATTTCATTTCTTTTGCTAAGTTTTTGAAGGTGTTTTTAAAGAATAAAACAAGTTATTAAATATATTCAGGATAGATTAGTTTAATGTCAAACTTTGGGACATTTCGAACACTCCAGGAGGCAATAAAATGGTGGACCCCCTACCAGAAATGCACCTTTAAAATGATCCATGAATGTAAAATAATAACTCCGTAAAAAAAAAATAAAAAAATCTGTTCACACATGTTGCAAATCTTGGCAGCAGTGAGCACACGGGCTGAAGTTAAAGGTGGACTATCTAACATTTTTTCAAGACATGCTTTGCAGTGATGACAGTTTGAAAAATGAAATGTTTTAGTGAAAGTGCACTGAGGGCACCAACTCATGACATCAAGAGGTGGAGCAACATTTTGTTTTGTTTCTGAGCTCTTAAAAAGTGGACGGGTAAACATGCTGGAATACTGAAACATGCATGAAGGAAACAAAGTTAGTAAAGTTAATTTACTTTATTTCTACTCGTACGATATTGTACTTCATTAAGATACCAAGGTAGCAGGCTGTGATTGGCTGACAGCAACAAGACAAGTGAAGTAGAAACAGGGACAAAATTAAATCTATATGTCACCCAAACATATTTATAATTTGTACATTTGACTTTTAGAATTCTTCAAAACTGAATTTCCCTTGTAAAGATCTTGTACCTGCTTTTCCCCCATGTGTTTGAGCAAAAAATATTGTATAAGCAGCTCTTGAGGTCAAAATAAATCAATTGCATCCTGTCTGCACCTAATCAGAGACACATTTTTGTCTTTTTCATTGCGGTGAATAATTAGGATGCTCAGAATGCATAAGGTAAGTGAGGAATAACTTTGGACCTCCGCAAACCGTTGAAAATGAAGCAGACAGTCAAAATCACGTACTGCGCCTTGTAATCATCTGCTTGCTAGCGCGGCATAATTAGCATATTGATTTCATTTTGGTCTAACCGTGCGTGTGTTATTTGGCAGTAAGGAGCCCAGTCAGCAGAGAGT
This sequence comes from Taenioides sp. WSHXM2023, assembly GCA_029959045.1. Lineage (NCBI taxonomy): Eukaryota > Metazoa > Chordata > Actinopteri > Gobiiformes > Gobiidae > Taenioides > Taenioides sp. WSHXM2023. Next base: position 20,766,834 of record CM057103.1, on the reverse strand, counting down.
GAAGAAGTGGGGCTTTTCTCTGGAGGAGGCCCTCAAGGACCCGCTGGGGCAAGACCTTTTCCTGCGCTTCCTCGAGTCGGAGTTTAGCTCGGAGAATCTGCGGTAAGCATGGGGCGGTTTCTGAGAGGATAACATCTAAAATTGAAGAGGTATTTTCTCTATGACTTCTGGGGTAAGACTTAAGGACATGTGCTCTGAGAAATACACACTGTGAGCTCCAATCCAGACACTTACGAAAACTGACGAGACATAAGGCTGCGTTCACATGACGTCAGAACGTTTTTGAATCCCTATAGTTAAAACTGAACTGGAGGACAGGCCATTTAAATAAACAAAAGTGCAATTATCTTTTCACAATTGCTTCAGAAATGAGATGTTATTATTACCAGCTGAAAGGGCATTTGTTTTTTGGATTTCTTTTAAAAACAGTGAGTTACACAGAGCCAATTATGACATTATTCTAGAGCACAATCTGTTTTAAGAAAAGTACCGTTATCCTGTTCTGATCTGGTGCTGGGTTGTGCTTTGGGTTGTCGTATAGTTTAAGTTTCAATCTGAATAAAAGGTGAGACAGTCCCTCCAGTGTGTCCCCAGAGTCTCCTGGTGGTGACACACGTCTGGACCATCTGACCTGGGACATGTCCATGGATTAAGCCGTGGCTCCACTAGGATCTCTGAGCATCAAACTCATTTTCTTGTACTGACTCGAGTGTTTTTTGTAGCGTTGTATTGTAGCTGCGTCATTTTTCATTGTTTTTTCGCACTCAGCTTGAATGATTCAACTCGTTTCATTAATATCTGCATATTCATCTTTCTTTTTAACAGAAATCATCTCCCAGTCTGGAACATTTTCTGTTTCCTCTGGCAGATAGCTGTTTGAAATAAGTAGTAAATCTGTTTTGAAACCAGTCAGAGAAATGTTGACGTTGATGATGTTAAAAAAGTCTTAAATCTAAATCCTCTGAAAAGAAGATTCTGAAGTGAAGATGTGCATATGCCTCACAGTAGTTCGACTTTCTTTTTTACAAACATGAAGCACTTTATCATCTCCCTGTATCTTGCGCAGACACTTTCCAAATAGCTGATTCAGACATGTCTGCAGGCGAGACACCCCAATCATCTATTCACTTCCAAAAATCTCCCTCTTTGCACGATAAATGTGTACCTTCCCAAAATTACACACTCCAAATTGTACAGCGTATTTACAAACGCGCTATGGCGGGGCATCAGATAAAAAGAAAGTAGTTCCTGACTACGTGCGCTGAATACAGATTTGCCTAGCGCATATGGCTGCCCTTAGTGTTACCTTCATATTACAAAAGCCTATCTATAGCGACGTGGCTGTGATGCTTATCGTAGCGTGCCCCCCAGCTAGCAGAAACAACAGCGATAAGTATTAACGGTTTGATAAGTGTTGCTCCTATATTAAAGCTATCCTTCAAACAGACATCCATGCAGTTACTTTGAGGTGAATAGGCCCTGGCTGCGTCCAAAAGCATGGAGGAGGGAGCGTGGAGTGTCCTTATCTTGCCCCCTAGGCCACTCTCTAGGTTCTCCTTCCTCACTGTGGCTTCTTAGTTACTGACGTTTATGTGTTTTGTCTTTGTTTTGTGCTTATAGAGTTCAAATACTGCTATTAAAGAAGAATATCTTGCCTGTGTCTGCTGTATAGTTATAATCTATGACATTCATGGATCATTATGTTATAATTTGGACATTTTAAATCGTAATATTCATTTTTAAAAGCAGCCCAATGGGAGCTGATTTCACCGTAAACTTAAATCACAACAAAAAGCCATGAAGTTGTTGGCTCCTCCTACGGACAGCTGCAGATCACACAGCGAGATTTCTTTTCATTCGTATCACAATGACCGTATGACGCTGCTGAATCCTACGTCTATCAAAGATGAAGAAAATAAAACTGGAGAAGGTTAGTAAGTGCAGAGCAGTGGGCGTGTAAAGGTGGCGGTGAAAACGCTGGTTGATCAGCAATATGGCGTTTTGAAAATAAATGATTAAAGATTACTTAAACATGCACAAATCTTTCTAAATACAACATCCAGAGGGTAAATGAGAAGGGGAAACGACTATAACATGCTTAAAAACTCTGAAAATAGCTGTGCTTTAATGGGACATTTTCGGTTTCACTTTTCCCCAGATTTTAAATTAGGTTAAAAAAGTAATTATGTGACTAATCCATAACGCTATACTTCATAATCCAGTTCTAAAGATGGATTATTTTACTTCTATGGAATATTAACTGCTAACACATAAAATATAATCACTTATTGTTTTGAATGCTACTGTATATTGGCCTTAGCATGTACAGTATTAACCCGTTTTATAACTTTAACATTTACTTTTTTGATGCTCTGAGTCTTCCTTGGCTTTTAGCACTAATTCTCTCCCCTTCCCGAGCGCTGTCACAACACAATCAGGTTGCATCCCACTCACGAAACTACAGCACTCAGGTGCACTCAGGTTGTTGTGTACCGTTTTGTATCATATTTTTGTATATTTATGGAGAATTGTCGTGTGGGAGCCTGGGTGACGTAGACTTCTGGGCTGAGCATTGGACAGAATCTTAGAGTTAACCATAAGGAGGGTTCATGAGAGATCACTAAGTAACTCAAACATGTAATGACCTCTAAAACTCTCTTTAGGCATGTTTTTGATGAGGGAACGACATTATAACATGGTTGAAAGCGCAAAAAAATCAGTTTTGCAGTCCATTTTGAATGTGTGAGAGAATAAATATAAGTTTTGCAACAAGAAAAAAAAAAAATAGAATAAGACAATTAACTATTTTTATCTCACAATAGGGAGATTTCAGACCGTAGTAAGTTTCCGAAGTGTAATATTGAGTAGAATGTAGAAGATGGTTGGTTTTATGAAAAGAGTTTCAAAAGTGCTGTGTGTGTTTTAATTCAATACTTACTTAATGTCCAAAAAAAGTGATTTTTTTCCCCAATAATATTCTGTGAAATGTTTTGGAGATGGGCCACAGGATGTTTTAGAATTCTGATCGATTTGCACAGTCTCACTCTCCGAGCCTTTCTGTCTGGCTCAGCGTATTTGCAGTACGACCTGTCAATCATCCAGCTGTACTTTAAACCATTAGCAACAGAAAAAAGGAGAAAAAGGTACTAGAAATATGGAGTTATTTCATCTAAAATATCATATTCTTTAATTATTTCACCCCAGCGCATGGATCCAATAGGTTTGTTATCCATATTTTATACTGATATAGTATTTTCATAGGAAGTATCAAATAGAAAAATCCACAAATAAACATAACCATTTTTATAAGTGCCAAGATCAATTAGCACTGAGTATAGAAAACTCTATACCAGATCTGTGTCCATTTATGATATATTGTATAAGCAGCTCTTAGGGTCAAACTGAGACCACTGTGTGCTCTCTGTATCTGATTATAAAGCATTTTTATTGTCCGCGAACCTGGAAGTGCGCCGCATGCCAGTAGTTCTTAGCACAGCCAAACTCAGCTCTGGCCTCTGAAAGTTGTGAAAACGGCTTATAAACTCACTGTGAATAATTAGGATGCCAGGAATGTAATCGGAAAATTAGCTGCCAACTAGTTTTGTTTTACACGCTTAAAGACTTTTAAACATTTAAGGAAGAAGTTCTCAAAGTTGCTCACAAAAGAAGCAAGAAAGAAAAAACATAAGAGATTAGTTTAAATGTGTTGCTTTATATTTGTATTAAGCCTACAGGCAGAATTCTATATTTAACATGTAAATCTTAGGGAATGTCTGCTTTAAGGGATCTACAATTTGTTTACCTTGTTTTAAGTTTTGAAATATTAAGCCCTGTTTTGTTGGATGAATATTGGACATTAGTATCATCTGAAAAAGACAAATCGACACGGGCCCACGCTGAGTCATGTCTGTCACGTTCTCCCTCTCGTGGGCTGTAGGTTCTGGCTGGCCGTGCAGGACCTGAAGAGGCAGCCCCAGCAGGACGTGGCCCAGAGAGCGCAGGACATCTGGGCTGAGTTTTTAGCCGAGGGGGCCCCCAGCTCCATCAACCTGGACTCCCACAGCTACGAGCGCACCAGCCACAACCTGAAAGACCCCGGACGCTACAGCTACGAGGACGCGCAGGTACAAGGGCCCGGGGCGGGGGTTCAATGACTGGGGTGCTGCTGTGGAGTTTCTGAAGTGTCTTGCTCCAGGACACTTCCAGGACACTTCAGAAACTTGAGCTACCAAAAAGAAATTAGACTGAATGACTTAAAGGTGCAATGTGTAACTTTTTGGTTGCTTGTTTCTATGGATATGTCATTGCTCTGCCTGGAATGTTCCACAGTGTGACATTAAACAGCTCTTCTTTACATTTATTCAATTACAGGCGATTTTATTGCTCAAAAATACCTAGAAAATCACACATTCTGACTGTGAGCGGGGTCGCCTCTCCACAGATCTGACCTGTAACTTGGTCTGGTTTATCTCCATGAAGATAGAAAGGTTTAATGCCATACTGTGAAACATTCCAGACAATGCAATAACATCTCTATAGAGAAAAGTATTTGGCAGACTATCCACTAGAAAAGTTACACAGTGCAACTTTTAATTATGGATTTTGTGAAGAATTTTGTTGGACGCCAGTTTTCGTCCAATCAGATGCATTATCTGCTAAGAATCATGGGAAATCTAATGCTTTGCCCAATCCCAGACGGTCGATTCTCTGTCATGGTGCGATATCGAGAGAGACAGTGAGGAAAAAACACAAAGTAGATGGAGATTAACGCTTTAAAATCTGGTATGCTGTTGTTGTGTCCTTGTGCAATACACTTAAACCACCTTACCTGTGTGTCGAGCAGCTACGATTAACACTTACCCCACCTATAATACCACAAAAAATCAAATGCTTTTATCATTATTATTATTATTATTATTTTATCGTTACTATAGAGTTTAAAGGGGTTGTACACATTTTTTCACATATAATAAAGTAAAATAGCATCTAATTTTAAAGCATTTTATTATCCGCGAACCAGGAAGTGTGTGGTTAGTATGCTATATGTTAGCTACAACATGACTGCATAAATTAATGAATTAGTTCCGTGTGTAAGTGTGCAGTGTGTAAAAGTATCGTTAAAATAGCTGGAATTACTGCTTTCCTACATGTTATAATAAAATAAAATAAAGATACTATTAGTGGTGAATGAACTACTCACTTTTGTTACTTAAGTAAAAGTACACATACAGAGGCAAAGGATTACTCAAGTAAAAGTCACATGAAAAATCTGCTTAAGTAAAATTATTAAATTACCTTTTTAAAAATGTATTTCTCGAAGATTTTTCAGAACAATTAAGCATGAAATGTAGTGATTTTGATAAAGAATTCCTCAGATTTTAAGGGATTCAATCGATTTCTCAATTTTTTTCTATCTGTTTTTGTGTTTTTATGCATTTGCTTTGCTCAAAGTTGGGACCTCGACTCAGATTAAATGATCTCAAAACAAAGAAAAATACTTTGTACTTTTCAGTCCAGATTTAAAATGTAGTAAGAGTAGAAAGTACAGATACACGCTCTCAAATGTAGTGAAGTAAAAGTAAAAAATGAACGCAAGTAGCACAGATACATAAAAATTATACTTAAATATTGTAGTTTTACTTTTGTACTTTGTTATATTCCACCACTGGCTACTATAATGGCCCCTGCCCTCAAAGTAAAAAAAAAAAAATCTTTCAAATCCCGTTCCTGCCACTCTGTCTCCACCTACACATTTTGCATAATTATACATTATATCTGACCATAATTGGGCTTCACAGTGAAAGTTCCATTTGACCTGCACGCGCTCACTTCCCTCCCCCATAACTCGGAGCGGGGAGGCAGATTTCCACTTATACTTGTGACAGAGTGGGGCCCGCCTGTCCCCTCCGCTCCACGCTCCACCACCACCGGCTAATGGTCTAATATTCCCCGGGACTCACAGCTCCGAGTCCAGGCAGGAGACAGGCTCAGAGGAAGGGGCAGGGAGCCTAAGAACCAGGCTGTCCGTCAAATCCTCCACACACCCGGAGAGGAGAATCTACACTGCAAATTTCTCTGATCTGGTCAAGCTTTTAAAACTTTCAGATGTTTTATCTACTTACTAGTTCTGAGACTGCTTAAGGCTGTGTCCCATTACCCTGTCTTACCCCTTCCCCTTCCCCTTTGTCTTGCTGTGAGGGCTGGTGGTACGAATGTTCCCCTAAGAAATGGGACACCACTCGATTACCGTTTGCTTCTGTTAAGCAGATTGACTTCACACTGATTTCACCTAAAAAGTGCCACGTCAAGGATTATCGGGTACCTCAGCTCGACAAAAAACGAGCTTGTTTATACATGAAAGTTCGATGAAAACGTCGGCTAAACAGACATTACTACAATTAAAACCGCAACAACAATTCACTAAACGTAACGCAGAACATAAGCGTCATAATTGTAAACCTGCTAAACTGTTAATTGATATTTACAACTGCTGAAAATACTCACATTTATGAGACTCCTTGGCTGGTCGACGTGACGCTCCATCCTGATCCCAACACCTGCCTGAGCTTGTAGGCTGACCCCTTCGTTTCAAGTCTGGTCAAGAGCTTACTTCGTTTCAAGGGGTATGTAGCCCTAGGTCGTGGCCCTAGCCCGTGATCAAAATTAGAATCGAGACGCCCCTTGGCCTCACATGAACGCGCAAAACCAAGAGGTAGGGGTAAGACGAAGGGGTAAGACAAAGGAATGGGACGCAGTTCAAGTCTAGATAACTTGTCATGTAAAATTATCTTGCAGCATGGACAGGTAATTTCACTACTTTAAGTCATTTTCTTACATTTTGGGCAATCTTTTTTGCGTGTAAATACAATTGTTGGAGTTGAATTTGGCATTTCCAAATTTAGAGACGTAACAATAACTGAAATGAGGTGATACCGTCCGTATACGATAGTTTCATAGGCTGACACCAATTATCCGTAAAGTCAGGCACATTGTTTGCAGAGAATCTTGGAAAACAACTGCTTGACTCTATCCAGTTGACAGTTGATTCTCTGTCAGGGGAAAAAAAAAAAAAACACAAAGTGGGTGGAGACTGATGAGAACCACGCGGAAACAACGGAAAGAGACAATGTTTCTGTGTCGCGGACAGAAAGAACGAAGTGGGCAGGGTGGAAATTAAAACTAAAACATGACCGGTGTTCATGGTTCAAAATCAGGTACAGGCCCGTGAACCAGCAAGTGCATGGTTAGCATGCTAGTCGTTGTTAAAATAATGTAAAAGTCTGTTAAATCTGTTGGAATAGTGTAGTATCTATACAAAATGCCAAGAGAGGGTTCTATATGTGCATTTGATTAGTTTATGAAAAGAAAAAAAAACAACACATTGGTGAGGAAGAGGAGGAGAGGCGGAGGAGGCTGCTGGTTCTGCTGCTGCGGTGGAGATGAAGGGCGGATTGCAGATTGTGATTGGTTGAGAGTGACAGAGAACAAAGTGAGGGTATATTATTGTTAGCCTTCTCTATAGCGTACATGTGTTTGATAATAAAAAGTATCACGTACATCCTGACCCTGTACTGCTCCTCTCTCCAGGACCACATCTACCACCTGATGAAGAGTGACAGCTACAGCCGCTTCCTGCGCTCCAGTGTGTACCAGGACCTGCTGCTGGCCCGAAGGAAGGTCAGGCCCAATGCATGATGGGACTGTTCTTTGACTGCATACTAATCAATACATTCAGGGAAGTTTGGGGAACTAGACCATTTCCAGTATAGGTGGGTGTTTCTGATTACAAAACCTCGCTGCATGGGCGGAGTTTCGAGTGTGGATACTTGTTAGACCAATCACACTGGTCCTCATAAGTATCTGTACTTTCTTTAGTCCTCCAGACCCGCCATTGTGAAACAGTGAAAATATAAGTGAATGTGTTCTGTCTATAGTTGATAATATTGTGATCTGTTTTGTTTCCAGCCTGACACAGACCAGGGCAGACGCACCTCTCTGGAGAAGTTCACTCGCAGCGTGGTAAGTCTGAAGTCTGAAGAGCTTTTACTACATGCACTTTCAAACAGATCAGTTAACACGATTCATTTAGAGTAATACAGCTGGTAAAGTGCTCGTCCCCTCATCCAAAGGTTGGCGGTTTGAATCCCGCAAAATCAAAATCATTGGTGAAGCAGTCAGATTGGTCGAAGCTGCCGCAAATGAATACTGTTGTTGTGTTCTTGGGCAAGACACGACACTTCACCACCTCCTGCGTGCACTGGTGTGTGAATGTGTGAGCGGTTCTTTGATATAAAGCACTTTGAGAGCCTTGAAAGTGGAAAAGTGCTACGTAAATGTGACTATTTCCCATTTAGTCTTACTTGAGTAAAATTTGTGGTTCCTCTTCAAACTGTGAGTACGTCTACAGAGTCCAAACGTGACAAAAAAAATGTTGACAAAATGAAATGATTTGTGACATAGATATAATTTACTTTTGCTATTTTATGTGGTCTGTCCTTATTACATTAACTTCAAATTATACAGCTCCTAAGTCTAGACTAGTTCCAACAAATATTTTTTTTTACTATTACTTGAGTAATTTCTCGAACCACCACCACCTCTGTTTATGAGAGAAAATTAATATACTAAAATTATGCATATATTCATTTGAAACAGTGTGATTAAATTAGCATTCAGTAATAAGCAGTTTTCGAAAATCCTTCAAATCAAATGTAGAATCCGCCCCGTACAATGTTTTTTTTTTTTTTTACAGAGGAGTCTCATTCTAGCACCAGTGTATTTTGACAGTCTTTTCCTGTACTTACGAGAGTCTTGTTGTGCTGTTGAGCCTAACCCCTCTGGGACATGTTCTGATATTGGCTGACAGCAGGTACAAGCTGTTCACTGCTCTGATCATTATTTCAGCTGTCAACAAGCGCACCAGAAAATCACCAAGCACTGAAGTCAGCCTCAAAACACTGCTTTGGTTTACGAGATAATTGTCTTAAAACTGATTTTCTCATTTTCTGTCTGATTTTCAACGACCATGTTTAATTGAGTAAAAGTTCCATAAAAGGTTACTTAAACGTGTGAGTGAAACAAAACACAACTACAAGTATGTTTTTGATGACTTAATGACATTATAATATGCCTTAAAGCTCACAAGAGTCAATTTTGTTAGTTTTTTTTTTGTTTTTTTCACCAGTAGATGGCAGATGTAAAACAAAATATGCATTTGTGCCAGAAAAGTTATGAATGGTACGTTTAACATTTTGATTTTCTTTTCTTTCCTTTTTCAGGGCAAGTCTTTGACAGGGAAGCGGCTCACCGGTCTGATGCAGTCTTCTTGACAAGGTCCGCCGGACTAGTACTCAAACATGAACTGTCTCGTACTGTCTGCTCACCACCACAAGGGGGCGACTGCACACACTTGGGAGTGGCTAAGGAATGGCCCTGGACTATATGGGACTATAGACTGGACCCAAACGCCACACAGGAAAAAAAATATCTACACGAAGAGACCTGACAGCATGCAATAAGTCACTAGATCCACCACCAGGGCGGCGCTGTCTCTACAGAGTTGATAATGACTATAAAAATGAATTACTGTTAGGATTTCTACTTTGTAAGCCTGTTCACTGCCGGGCTCCTGTCTCCTGTGTTGGATATGTGAACAGGTATATCACTCTGTGTCAATGTACTCCTTGAATGCCTTGGTTGATGTCAACAATGAGGCCCCAAACACACTGCACGCCACAGTCGCATCACGTACCCTCATGAAACCACAACCACGCGTCAATACAAGACTTTGTGTGTGTAGCCACTGGGAACAGGTCTACAGTGAAAATAACTAGCTGCATAGGGTTGTATTTACTGTCTGTACAGTCTGACCAGGGCAATTTCATAAGTGCATTTAAAGCACAAATGAACAAACTTTCTGAACCTCGGCTCCTTCAAACGACACTCAGCTGTCTCAGGAACACGCTGTGCTGATGGTAAATGAACAAATACAACAAAAGATGCTTTCTATGTGTTTTAAATGGGATACATGCCCTTGCGTCAGTGGTGAAACATGTTAGATTCTGTTTTCTGAAATGTACACAGGCAGGATGTGACTCCATACAGTGTGACCGTCCCCATTGACTTTTAAAAAATACACGTCCAAAACATGCTGTTTTTACGCTTGCGTAGGGCCAAATATGCGTGCAGTGTGTCCAAGGCCTTAGATTAATGCTGTAGCTGTGTGTTCTGTCACCTGTCATTCACTGGAACTGAACTAGAGGGCGCTGTAAGTGGACGTCAGCATGTTACCCGGTCATGATGAGACGGGGGCACAGGTTTGTTTTGGCGTACGGATTACCTCGCTGCTTTTTCTATCTTCAATTAGTCAGCAGTAATTCCCAAACACTGCCCCACATCATTAAAAGAAATGAAATAAATAAATATGTATTTGTTTAATCATAATATTAGCCCTTAGCTGAAATTGTAATAATGTTTTTAAAAATTTAAATTTGTGAGCGAGTCATTTGTTATTGCTGGGAGGTTGCATGAAATTAACTGATGTGTAGCAGGGCCACGACATGCTTGACTTTGGGATTGGCTGAATAAGTAGATAAAAAAATATTTATTATCAATTCATTTGTTTTTTATCAATAGTAAATGTATTTAAAAATATTGTAAAAATTCATTTTCAAAAATATTATTCAAGTAAAAAATTAGATAAAGTAAAATGTTTGATTATAATGAATATGATGGTATTTGACTTATTTATGTATTTACTGCTGATGTTTGCTCAGCCGTAATTAGAACAAATGTAGACAGAGGTACTTCCTGTGGCTGTGTCATATTCAACTCAAAAACGCCAGTGAAAGACTTTAAACTGAATTGTCATAATGTTTTGGCTTATCTTCAGTACATTCCGCTGTGGGAGCTCAGAGTAACAGCAAAGTCCGCCCCAAACCGTTCTTTATCAGATATAGAGACGAATGTGAAATTAAAGGGGAATGCACAAATCAACTGTTTATTTTTTTATGTTTCCAATCAGAATTTACTATCGCTTTAGTTTTGGGACCACTTAGAAATTGTCAAAACTAGTTCATTTTTTGCTGTGGTCCAAAGTGATGCATTCTGAGCATCATAATGATCCAGCGTGAAGAGTTTGTAAGCACCGTTCAGAACTTTCAGAGGCCAGAGTGGAGCTTTGCCATCACCTTAATGCTGACAACAACTAGCATCCCAACCACGCACTTCCTGATTTTATAATTAGATGCTTACGGTACACAGCGGATTTACATTGACCTCAAGAGCTGCTCATATATTATATCTGTACTGGACTAAAATACATGGGGAAAAGAAACAAATACAGGGCCTATAATTAAGTGGAAATTAGTATGCAAATTAGTGGTTATTTAGCACTTAGTTAGTGTTTATAAAGCACTTATAGAGATTATGAATGTAGAATCACACCTATAATAATGCTAATGAGGCAGTAATTAAGAGCATTAATGAGGAAAAAATACTAAATGGCGAATAACTTGTAAAACATGGGGACCCATAAAAGAAGCATTATAAATATTTAATAAAGAATCAAATTAAGCACTTAGTATGCTGTTAATGCATGTAAGCTTTTAATATATGCTCCCTGAACTAAAGTGATACCCAGAATGCAAAATAGACTCAAATGCACTGCAACAAGTGGTCTACGCTTCATGTAGTAGAGTACTGCCCTCTAGTGGTATTGAAAGAGAGGTACAGCTAAGTGTCTGATCACATATGTGTGGAAAAGTATGAAAAAGTGCACGCAAAAGAATTCAAATGTCATGATAGATTTATTTTGCTCTGTCACAAACTGTACACTGGGGTCACTGTTTTATTATTATCACTGCACAACACGTTTCAAACATCTGTAAGTGCTTTTTAAATTACTTTGATAGACAATACATTAGATTATAGATTATGCTTTTTCACATTCAGTCTCTTTAATTGAAAACTAGCATGCAAAATGTACAGGCCCTGGTCTGACGTGTACAGTACTGAGTAAACCTCTTTTTTAAATGGACAAAATGGTGAATCAGATTACATTACAATAGTATTTATGTGTCTGCTGGCAGAGTGGTTAGCGAGAGGGTTCCCGGTTTGATTCTTGCACCATGTGGAGCAAATCCTTCAGCTAGGTAGGTACTCCTGTCAAAAAATCTGAACGATCTGCTAAGGTATGGTCCTGTCTTGTTGAAATATAGTGCCCTGAACTTAAACTTAGAGGTCATATTCACTTGCATTGGTACATTTTGAGCACAGTACAGTACTTTGGCTGCAGTTCTCTGTTTGCTCACTAGGCGGCGACAGGAGAAGGGCAGGACATGGGCTGCACTCCTCTCACCTCCAGAGCCTTGTTAAACTGCACTGTGAGGGTCTTTGAAGCTTTGGTGATCCTCAGGTCCTTCATACAGCCTTTGAACGATCGTTTGGTGGACAGCGCCGCCTGGTGGACTCCCGCTGAAATACACATAGTACAACACATTTTATACCAGAGGAAACGTACTTTTAAGTGGTACAAGTAAAAGGATATTCTATGAAAATGTACTACTACTTCAGCTGCTACCAGGCTACTGCAACTTGTACTTCTACTTTATACTCCTTTTTACTACTTACCTACCTATACAGTATTCTTTTTACTCTTCCATGGTATTGGTATTCCTTCTACTTAATGTACTACTAAAGAAACAACTGAAAAATACCCACTACTACTACTACCAGTACTACTACAAAAGGGGGATTAAATAATTTTTTGACATGTAGAACTCAGGGAAACATCATAATAATATAAAAGGTAGCAGAATTTTGTAGTTTTTTCAAATATATATATATATATATTTTAATCTCGTACCGGGGTATCCTCCGACGTAGATGGGGTCGTTGGTCTCACATGTGTTGGATCTGGCGTTTGGACTCTCGGCTTTGCTCTGGGCACTGTCCACTCTGAGCTCCAGTTTGTGTCGGATCTTTGTGGCAGTGACCGAGTGCCACTGGCCGTCACAGAAGCCCTCTCCCTCAGGGGACACCTCTGCTGTGATCAGACCTGCACCGTTGTCCACGTGGAACTGCAGCTGTGAGGGGAGACAGAGCCATTAGCTCAGAGGATGGTTTATTGTACTGCTAGCTCATTTATTGTACTGTTGTTTACTGTAGTGTAAACTCATGCAGTTTGGATTCATGTGGTATCATAACGTTCTAAAGAGCAGAGAGATGAGAGGGGGGGTTAAAGGTTTAAATATCTTTATTTTGTTGACATTAGATACAAAAAATCTATTAGATAGCTTCTCTTAAAAATGTAAATGTTGCCTTTTTTTTTACTTAAAAGGTAATAATAAATCATCTTAGTATAACATTAGAACTTTCTGTGTATGTAGGCGCTACTTTAAGGAGTGATACTTCTGTCCTTGTGGGAGAAAAATGTATTTTGAGAAAACAGTTTTTGAAGTTACATTGTCCCATATAGATCTATGGATATAAGTTGATTAAATTAAATAAATAATTCAATAAAACTTTACATCTTTAGCTTTAGACCAAACAGTGTTAAGATTAGAGAGAGAGAGCAAACATTTGCTGCAACATTTCCACTGCGTCTCTCGCCTTTGTGTCTCAGTTTAACAGGAGGACTGGTCAGGGAGGGTCAGCAGATCCTGTGGAAGAGCCCAAAGTGTCCCTCCTCTGTGTCCCTCCTCTGTGTCCTGCAGCATCACAGCAGTGTCCAGGGTGAACCAGGTGACCACAGCAGGACAGGCCTCACTCTCACTTCGCTCTGGTGTTTCGGTTGGTGATGAAGTGATCAATTCCCTCAAAGTGTATTTTTCTGGAAGATCTTTTTGCTGCCACATATGGTAGAAAAAGCCTGTAGCATCTCAAATGTCCACAGCTACTGTAGCTTCTAAGTTAGCTCCTTAACTAGCCTCTTGCACAGTCTCCATGGATACGAGAAAAACAAACTGTTCATTTCACACAATCCAACAGTCGCTTGTGTTCATTTCCTCAAAGTATTTCCTCTGAAGGTCTTCTGCTCCATTTGCTGCCACATGGTGTGAAAGACCTGTAGCATCTCAAATATTCACATCTAGTTTCTAAGCTAGCTCCATAGCTAGCCTCTTGCACGGTCTCCATGGATACGGGAAAAACAAACAACTCATTTAATAAAATCCAACAGTCTCTCACTTGTGTCCTTTGAACTGCACATGCTGCACTTCTTAGGTGGTTAAAATCCTATGACAGGATGTTAAAAACTGAGTTAAAAAAACAAAAAGTTTCAAAATCTGCTCAGTGTAGCCACAAGTCACTCTGTTGTTATTTGAATTTTTATTATGGCATCAGGTCAAACTGATCAAAAAACAAAAATGCCAGCCTAAAATAGCTTCATCTCTTGTGTTATTATGAGATTGTTATATACAGTATGTGTCTATGTGTCCATGTGTTCCAGTCGTCTTACTTTTCCATCCACGATCTCAACGCCCAGGCCGTCCCTGTCGTTGTTGCTAACGGCTAACAGCACTCCGTTTGTGCGACTGGTGCGGAAGTCAAAGGCTATGGACACCTCCTGACCCACACGGTACGTCGCCACTGCAGGAACAAGACACAAAGTTTGGTTAGAAAGTCCAACCAAACTTTGGGAAATTATCTATCCATGGATTTCAGAATTAGAAAAAACAACCAGAAACTTAAACACATTACCCAGAAAAAGTGGAAAAAGTACTGGACCTTTTCTACTCAACTAAAAGTACAGGTACTGTGGCTAAAAATGTACATAAGTAAAAGTAAAAAGTATGCATAAAATATTACTCCAAGTACTAGTTACAAGTTACTGTTTTTTTACACAATTTTACTAGTATTATTAATCAGTCTTTTATGTAACTTTCAATTTAACTTTAATTTTGTAGATTTTAATCTCTTAATTTCGTTCATCAGTCGTAACAGCAAATCAAATATCAGATATCAGCTCAAATCACATCAATATCAGACCATCACTAGCCCAAGTACATGTTTAAATTCTACTCAAAAAAGTACAATAACACAAAAAATCTAATCAATTACCACAACGTGAGTATTTGTAATGAGCTACTTTCTACCTCAGTAACTTCACTACAGGCTCATACCTGCTTTCAAATATCCATTCCCCTGAAAGTACGTCCCTGGCTCAGTGGCGACAAAGCAGCGTCCAACCATGTGACTGGAGGTGGGGCTCTGCATGTCCAGGTTAAAGTCCTCCACTGGACTGCTGACCGCGCTGCCGTGCATCTTAAAGTTACGCACACACCCGTTCAGACTGTACAGGATCTGAAAGTACACAAAACACAGCTCCATTTAGCATACAGAGTACTTTTTATTATTAGTTGTACAATTTTGTTTGGTATTTGCTCACCGGTCCTATCCTCTTGGTGGTGTAGTTTTGTGGTAAACCGCCCACATAGATCACGCCGACCACATCCAGCAGATCAGCCTAAGAACGATTTATATATATATATATACACACACACACATACATTTCAAAAGTAGAATTTTAAAATGTGTACCTTCTTTGGACTGATCAGTTGTTTCATGTACTTGGAATCGACTGAGAGAACAGCTCTTTGCTTCTGGCGATTCACACGGATCTATGAGGAAAACAAACATAGCCCCTCCA
Organism: Taenioides sp. WSHXM2023; assembly: GCA_029959045.1. Taxonomy (NCBI): domain Eukaryota; kingdom Metazoa; phylum Chordata; class Actinopteri; order Gobiiformes; family Gobiidae; genus Taenioides; species Taenioides sp. WSHXM2023. Next base: position 20,751,185 of record CM057103.1, on the reverse strand, counting down.
GTTATAAAGCAGATTTAGTTATTTGGTTGACAACAGTTGTGGTATTTGACTATGTAGAAATAAATAGACAGACAGATACATTATTAATTCTGATGGAAATTCAAGTTTTGCTGCAACATTTCCACTGCACGTCTCAGTGTCCTTTGTGTCTCAATGCAGTTTAACAGGAGGACTGGTCAGGGAGGGTCAGCAGATCCTGTGTCAGGGCAGTCTGAGGAGAGGACAAGCCAAAAGTGTCCCTCCCCTGTCTCCTACAGCATCACAGCAGTGTCCAGGGTGAACCAGGTGAACACATGAAAGGCCTCGCTCTTACGCCACTCTGGTGTTTCGGCTGGTCACAAAATGGTCCATTCCTTCAAAGTGTTTCCTCTGGAAAATCTTCTGCCACACTTTCTGCCACATATGGTGTAAAAAGCCTGTAGAATCTCTTATGTCCGTAGCTAGCTACTTAGCTAATTAGCCTCTTGCACAGTCTCCATGGATACAAGAAAAACAAACAGTTCATTTCACACAATCCAACAGTCGCTTGTGTTCATCTCTTCAAAGTTTTTCCTCTGAAGTTCTTCTGCTCCATTTGCTGCCACATATGGTGAGAAAAACCTGTAGCATCTCAAATGTCCATAAGTAGCTCTTTAGTTAGCTCCATAGCTAGCCTCTTGCACAGTCTCCATGGATACGGGAAAAACAAACAGCTCATTTCATAAAATCCAACACTTACTCGTGTCCTTTGAACTGCACATGCTGCACTTCTTAGCTGGTTAAAATCCCATCACAGGATGTTAAAAACTGAGCTCAAAAAACTAAAAGTGTGTGAGCCAGACAGCCACAAGAGCAGCCAACCACTCCGTTGCCATGGATATTATTGCCATATTGATAATATTTACACCATTAACATCTCTCTAAAATACTGTTAATTCTACAGTATTTTAATTTGAATGATTTTGAATATTTCTTTCAGTTTTAGTTAACCAGAGAGAGAAGTCGTTTATGCACTTTACTGCCATAAGAAGTCTATAGAGATAATGGAAATACTGTAAGTAAAATACTAAAGTTGTGTCTTCTTGGTGGGGCATTCCTTGGTTGGAGAATTCCAATCAAATAAGGGCTAGTAACTTTGTGTAGCTAGTAGATTTGACTGTTATTGTCATAGAAAAACAACAAGACAAAATCAAAAGGAAGGCATATTTTTCAGATAATATGAAATGAAAATATTAATTTACTTGCATAAAATAATATGCCACAAGCTCTCACCTTGTGCCAGTTTCCATCATTGATAGAGAAGGGAACACAGCCGGAGATGTTCCCATGTCCCAGGTCATAGCCCAGGCACACCTGTCCTTCTTTAATCTACAAACAATAATAACACAAAAAAATTAAGCAAAACAAACACTTTATGAATATGTCAAATAATCATAACTTTATTGCACCTGAATGGAGACAAAATCAGCGTGGTTTATGCGAGCCATGTACAGGACTAGACCAGAATCCTCCTTTGTCCTCAGTTCAAACTCCAAAATTAACCTAAAACACAAAACATTATATTATATGATGCAAACTAATTTCTGAATTGTTCTGTGTTTAAATTATACCCGTGATTGGTTGGAGGTTATCTCAGCTACTAAGGCTCAAAGTATAGGTAACTTTTTACGAGTTCTAACAATTAAGAATCAACTATGTACAATTTTTGTGGTTTTTTGCGATTATTGTTGGTAGACATATTGTGAGTTTAACAGCTGAATTACTGACATCACGAAAAATCATTCAAATGAGTAGTAAGTCAAATAGATGACTAAATCTATGCGTTTTGAACACTTGCAGCATTATCTTTTTATTTATTATTCATTATTGCGTGCATATCAAGTTTAAATCAGATATTGATCACTACTGCAATCCTTTCAATGCGAGTACCGTTTGTAAACTCCATGGACATGACTGTCTCCTATAGAAATGTCCGATAGCTGTCAGTCTTGTATCTAATTTGACCCTTATTCCGGCTCGTGTGTGCTGCAGGAGGAGGACGTGCAGTCAACATCACCTGACTATTTCATCAGATCATTATTAATACAGCATGTTTGGATCTGTGTGCTTTTCTCTGGCATCACTGTCTGTCCAAACCATCAGCCATTCCTCATTTATTTACAAGACAAACTGTGTGCTATAGGTCAAGATATAAGTTTGAGGATCTGTAACAATAGGATATTTCAGGCTGATTATTTCTTATTTCATTTTACATTTGATTGCAAGTGGAAAGCCATTTTTATATTTGAGTGCATTTTTTTAAGATGACATTTGCTTGACGAGGGCTAATCAGCTATGTAATTAATGACCAATCATATAATCTATTTCTAACCCTTAGAAACCATCAAATGTCTGTAAGATTTAAATATAGTTGTTGATTGAATAACTAGTGAGACCATGTAGTTCAGTAACATGCTAATACTACAAAACTTAAACTCCTACTTGTACTTGTATACTTGTACTCTATTGAAATTGATATAGCTTAAAGAAGAAGAAAAACATGGTCTTCTCTCAAACAGAAAACATTCTGTTCCACCTTGTGATGTCATGTAGTAATCCAGGAAGTGGGTCATTTAGATAATTTCAGACTCAGAATTGCCAATCTCTCTTGAATTAAAGGTAAAATGTAGCTGTTATCTTAAAACTACACTACATAACATCACACGGTGGAACAGAGCATTTTGACATGTGTGAATGAAACAAAACACAAAACCAGGTATGTTTTTGATGAGGTAACAGCATTACAACAGGGCTAAAAGCTCACAAGAGTCGATTTTGTGTAGTATAGGACCTTTAATCTAAAATCTAAATGTGACTGACCTCTCTCTGACTTTGGTGTCATCGAAGTTGAAGCTCATGTGGCTGTTCCTGCTCAGGCCAAACTGATAGGCCTGCTCCAGAGCTGTGGGGGCCACAGCAGAGGCACAGGCGTCCTGCAGGGGGCGACACACACAGGTTAGATCCACACAACCTCCTGTCGGCACACATCACTCACACTAATGGGACTGTGTCTGAACTGACAGCAGTGACAAGAGGGAAGAGGGCTGTCAACAACTCACTGTGAAGAAGGGATTTGAACAGAGGAGATTATAAAAACAATCAGACATGAAATATGTGTGGAAAAAAACATTATAATATCATAACATTTAAAGTTGTATGAGTTTTCATTAAATTATACCACTAATGACCAATATTACTGAAGTTACTACTACTAAATACCTCTCTGGTGATTTATATTTATCTTACAATTTGTTCACAATTTAAGATATGTTAAAGACAAGGTACCTGCATGGCAATCCAACAATATGAAATGCTGAGGTTGCAACACTTTCTTGAAGGTGCTATTTCTATATTGACCAGCAGAGGTCAGTGCAGTTATATGTATAAATAAAACTGCTTATTATGATCCAACAGGATGTCTTTCGCTGAGCACCACTCTGTCCTGTAACTTTCCAAACCCATGTTTACTTCTTTTTTTGTATGCTCTGCAATATCTGATGTTTATAATTCCCTTTTTGATAACCTGTAAAATCATAAAGACATACATTCACCTATTACTGATACGTGTTTACATTTGTTGACATGTAACACAGTGTAAGTGTAAACAGCCATAAGCATAAGAAGGTTAGAAACTTTGGTCTGTCAAGTACTGCAAACTATGAACATTTTAAAAGATTTTTGAGACATGACGAGAGATCAGTTATATAAGTATATAAGTACTATATATAGTACTATAAGTATGGAGAATATCTTCTTTAAGGGAGCACTTGTAACTTTTCATTGTGCACAAATTGTTTGGATTAGGTGTCTGCCCTCTGCTGGCGATGGTGGGAAGTGAATGTAGCATGGCCTTTAAGCACTTAACATTTTCAGCTGTTAACATTTAATGAAGTAATCATGAGGATTAATTCATAACTGGAATTAAGCAAACGACATAGAACATTATTAACAACTTAAACAAGTACATTTAGCATATAACGGCACTTTTATACACAATGAAACATATTTCATAAACAACATAAACATGTCATTTTTACTTGTGCCTCAGTGTCAGATAGTCCCAAACCTGTCTTCACCTGCTCTGACTCTCTCCACTGCTCTTCTACAGCTCCTTCTTAATCCACTCTTCTCGCTCTCCTCTCATCTCCCCTTTCCCCTGTCCTCCTCTCCAACTCCCCTCTCTCCTCTTCTCTCCCCTCCTCTCCAACTCCCCTCTCTTCCTTTCCAACTCCCATCTCATCTCCCCTCTCCTAATCTCCAACTCCCCTCTGTCCTCTCCTCTCTCCAACTCCCCTCTGTCCTCTCCTCTCTCCTCCTCTCTAAATCTTCTCTCGCTCTTGTCCTTGCACTCCCCCTCCATTCTTCTCTCTCCTCGTATCCTCACTGCCCCCCCCAACCCTCCCCACTCTCTCTTTCATCTCCTCCTCTTCCTCCTCTATCTCCCCTCCTTCTCCTTCTCTCTCATCCTCTTGTCCCTTTCGAAGTGAAGACATTCCCCCTGCGCTGACCTTGCTTTGTTACGGCTGACACTCACCTCTTATCGTCCACTCTCTCCCTCTCTCCCTCCCTCCCTCCCTCCTTCCCTCTCTCCCCTCACCCTGACACACACACACACACACACACACACACACTGACCTATAACAAAAAGACCAGCTTCTCTCCTGCCTTCTTTCCATTAAGCACACAAAAGCTCTCTGCGCTCTGTGAGGCTTGTGTGTAGCGGTTTTAGTGGCGCGCCCTCATCCTCTCTCCACTTCTTTCTCTTTAGGTGAACAATGCGCAGACAGGCTCCTATTCACAGCCCTGCTAGAGGTCAGGCCGAGTCAGTCATCCAGTCGTTTGGATTACTGTGGGGACTTCTGTGGAATTATTTGACTGTAGCGTGGCCTTAGTTGGAATTCCGTATGATTCCGTGAACGTTTGCATGCAGATAACAGGTTGGACTTTCACTAAAACATTGTTAACAAGATTTTTCTATAAGTCTTGCCTATTTATTTATTTTTTTTAATTTGTATTTTTATCTGAGTGAAGTAATTTAATTTACATCCTGGTAGAACATGAGCAGCAGATGCGACATACATAGAGGTAATTCAACAACTGTTACCTAGCAGCCACAAGGTTAACAAGGACTCAGACTTAAAAATAGTCATGATTAGACTAAGAAAAATAAATGACAACTCCTTCATATCGTTAAATTAATGTTTAAACTGTCCTTGCATTTTGAATGGAATTTTCCGTGTTGATGGGGATCAAAATAAACAAACATTAACGGTATTCTGTTTTAGAACTCAGCTCTATGTGTTTTTGCACTTTTCTTCTGAACTTTTTTCCATAAATTGCCACTTAACTGATGTAAAACTATGATACATATTTACCACTATCCCACCAAACCGAGTGGTTGGGTTTTCGGGTGGAAGGGCATGAGGGATTGTTTTTAGTGAATGAAGCACTTTGCACTTGTATTCCTTTTGTAAAAGAAATACATTTATTGTTTTGTTATTTGTTTGATTCTAGAGGGTATTAAAAGCTCTCCTGGAGGACTTCCCGTCTACTGTGGACACTTTTGGAGCATGCTGTTCAAAACCCCAACTTCAGCACCTAACGTCACTCTCCGATTCAGTAAAAAAGCAACGGGAGGTATGGTCTTCTCATATCTGCTGTTGTGTTTGATTAGTATCATCTCCTTACCCCGTACCTAATCAAAAGTACTGCCCTACTTTCAGGACGTACGTGTGGACATGTCAGGCTATACTGACATGCTGTGGTGTAAGATCAGAGAAAGGAAGATGCAAGAGTTTGTAGAACCCTGTAAAAGATCTACTGCAATCAAGCACGAAGAAGGACAACAGAAGCAGTACTTTAACTCTTGGGTTCTTTTTTAAAGAAAATACAGTAATGTAAATAGTAAAGGTAAATACACGTTACTGTATTGTCTTAAAAAATAACCCAAAAAGTTAAAGTAGAAGACAAAATGAACATCTTTGGTTTAATAAGAAGCAGGTATTGTTATTTCACTTCATCTAAATTCCTTTCACTACTGAAGAAGTCTTACAATAGAAAATCAATTTATAAGTTTTTATTCATCATTTCTCTTTCCCATTCATTCACTCAAAGTGGTTTTAAGAGTAACTGATTCATGTTTTAGTCATTTATATTCTACAACATTCAAGACATCACTGCTCTGCATATTCCCAGTTTCCCTACTTTTATGATTATACACATTCAACAGAGCAGCATCGTGCACCCATAAGCCTCATTTAGGGTGACCAGATTTTCAAACTCAAAAACTGGGACACCTCTGGTTTGGGGTAGTTGTAATGAAATAGTGAAAAGAGTACATAATTAAAGAAAATTGTTATACCGTTTTTATGCTATTATTATTCATTCAACTGAGCAACTGTGCAATTGAGAACATTTTCTTTGTGTTTCATTGTGTGTCTGTCATTTTCAAGCATGTTTTAGCTGTATTTTAGCAAAACAAACGCCAATTTATGCCCCTCTTTACTGTTGGCAGGTATCAAATTGGTCAAAAACAGGGACACCTGGGACATGTCTTGTATGAAACTGGGACAAATCACTGGGACAGGGGACACAGGACTCAAAAGTGGGACTGTCCCGGGTAAATAGGGACACTCTACCTTAACGTGTTTTATCTACTGTTGTTTACTGATGCAAGAAAAGAAGTAGATAACATTGTTCGCTATTAGGGATAAACTGCAAGTGAAATATAAAAGTTAAGTTATTTCAGTTCAGTTTAAAATTCTACCAGTTTGAGTTGCACCTAAACATCTGCCTCCTGAATGTATCATACTTAATTCTTAATTCTTCAAAGTTACAAAACAAAAGCTGCAGTTTGATTGGCTCTCATGCCACTCACACGCCGTGATACCAGCTATAGGCCTTTAATTTCCAGTAATTGGATGTGCTCACATTGTGTCTTTTTACCAAGATGGGAGTGGCACCACAACTAACCTGCGATCAAAACAGCCAACAGGCCAACAAGAAGTACAAAGATAATCATATTCATATAGATAAAACGGGGGGTTCTGTTGATTTCAAGATATATGTTGCAATAATAGAAAAGTTGTCAGGGTCATGAACTCACGGACATAATAAGTTCCCATAGACATGTCGAAAAGCAAAAAACAAAAGTGCACTTTGACCTGGAGGCTCTGATCTGCCCCACACCAATAGGAGCCAGAGGAGACCCAGCTGGTGTATCCCAACATCCAGAACTTCTCAAACCCAGAGAACAGAAGTCTGGTCCAGAAACTTCCACCCCTGGAGGACAGTGCTCTGGTCAGGGCGCTGTGTGAAGAGTTAGAGCAGACAAGGGCCAAGCTTGTAGATCAGGTTCAAATAAGCAATTCTTTGGACCGCAAGCTTAAGACTCAGGAGAGGATAGGCAAAGAAAAGGATATGGAGTTGCAAAATCTCACTGCTACTCTTCAAAAGAAGGACAGGCAACTACAAGACCAAGTTAACGCACATAAGGAGATCCGGTACCTGTATAACTCTACAGTACAGGAAAATGTGCAACTAAAACAAGAGCTCGCTAACTCCAAAAAAAGTCATACCAAAGTCTAACGAAAAAGACTTGGAGTTGAAAGAGCTCAAAGCTACTGTCAGAAGAAAGAGAAAGACCTGGAAAACCAAGTTAGTGCGTACAAGGAGATAATAATAATAATCAGTTTTATATAGTGCTTTTCTGGACTCTCCCTTACACTTGCATTATTAAACATTTGAACAAAAATTATTTTAAATGACCATTGAGCTCTATTTAGAACTAGCAGCAGAGCAGGTCAAAAGATGTCATATTTAGTTTTGAATTGTTAATTGCTATGGAAACGGTGTTAATACACTTTAAAACATGGAGGAGTACTTTCTTGAAGAGCTCTTAAGTGAGCAGTTGCTAAAGTAGCAGTGGTTACAGTAAATTTACTACTACTGGATTTTTATTCTTACAGTGCAGTTACAATGATACTGTAATGTGTAATATTTCTTGTGCATTTAAATCTAAAATACATTAGGTATTCATGGACGGTGTTGCGGTGTATAAACTTTGCTTTGTTCTCTGCCTGCTTAACTTTTATCACATTATTCACATTCATATGCACTGCAGTAGTTTTATTGTGCAGCTGTCCACCAGTCAGTACGGAGCATTCCCACACATCACGCTTCATAAAAGATACTTACAATCTACTCCCATAAAAGGCTACACAACTCACAAACGTACATTTTATTTCAAAGTCATAAAAGTTGCTATTAGCCGCAAAAGCAAACTAGTGACTAATTTATGTTAAGGTGATGTGGTAACACTTTATAATAACTACACTTAAATTAGCCTTAATAAAGCAAGAACACAGATTTAATTCATACAGAACCAGTAGTTTAGTAAGAATGATTCAGGCTGAGTAACTTAAAGAGGGGGTATGTTATTTATATGGTGTATTAACTGATCACAGGGTTACCTTTTATTGTTTTGAAAATGCTCCTCTCCCTTTGTTCTCCACGCTAAGTCACTCCCCTTTCAGAGCACTATCACAGCACAATCAGCGTACATCCCGCTAATGAAACTACTAGACTTTGTAGTGTATTGTTTTGTATCGTGCTTTTGTATATTTATGAGGAATTGTTGTGTGGGAGCATGGGTGATGTTGGCTTGTGAGCATTGGACAGAATCTTACAGCTCAACATAAGGAGGGTTCAAACAGGGCCCAGGAGAGATCCTTAAATACTCAAACATGCATGGATGACATGTAAAACCTCTTCAGGCATGTCTTTGATGAAAAAGACGTTGTTACATGGTAGAAAGCTCCAAAAAAGTCGACTTGGCATAATACCCTCTCTTTAAAGGTGCGCAACAAAGAACAGAGGATCCACCATCTGCAATTTCCATGGAAATTGTATTGTTTTGCTTGTATTGCTCCACAGTCTGAGATTATCTCCATAAAGACAAGGAGGTGATACAACCAGGGCAAGTTACAGGTCAGATCTGTGCAAAGATAGATAAAAGATATATGCAAGATGTAAGATTGATAGATATAAGGCCATACTGTGGAACAATCCAGGCAAAGCAGTAAAAGTAGTAGTCAACAGAAAAGTTACATAGTTCATCTTTAATTAATCCCCTAACTCCTAACCATAAGTAGTTACTAAATCCAAATCTTTCTTAATAAACTATTTGTTCATTATGAAGTAAGTCTTTCTTCATGCTTTAAAAATGTGAATTAAGGAGTAGTTATTAAAAAGTGTTCCCGGTGACGCAGGTTTGACCTTTGACAAGCACTTTCCTATAGATGTTGCAGGTTAAGCACATACTTGTTTTAAAGACCTGAGGGTTCATATATAGAGCCCTGTGGTTTATGGTGTAGTAAAGGAGGAGCCTGCATCTATCTCCTCCATAGTCACTCCTCAAATTGATCCGGAATATCCATTTTACCATAAAAGTCCAAGCAGGGAGGGGAGACAGGGCATTACCCATCCAATTACAGTAATGGTGTTGAGTAAATCAGGCAGATCACAACAGCACATAGACAAGCAGTGACACAGGCAAGAGGAAAAGTCCACTTGAGCCCTGGTTTGCAAAAGTGTTTACAAGTACTAGTGAATAATGTGTAGTGTAATAAAAAAAAGGTTATATGAGATTATATTGAGAAAGTCTTTACCGTCTCAGCGTCCGGTTCAGTGGGGGCGGCAGGTGTTCGGACCACAGGTAAGGCAGGGGGCGTGGTCTTCTGAAAAACAGGAAGTGAACGTGTAAGTAAAAGTCTGTTACGATATAATGGTAATTTTAGTGTGTGGTGATTAGTCGATTTATTAAAAAAGTTTTTCAGTGTGACTTTATAGTTACTCTGTAGTGATGAGTACAGTTCAGAGCTACTGTTACCCCGGTGGCAATAAATAACGGGTCAAATGCAGAGGAGAAGAGGAGAAACTTCCCTTGATCTTTTGTTTTAATGTATGTATTTCCACAAAAAATAAAATAAATAAAGGTGGAATATGCAGTCCACCACCTGTTTGTCTCCATGGAGCTGCTATTAGAGAGAAGCAGGTAGAAGCGCATGTTATAGGTCAGATCTTTGGGGAGATGAGCCCGCTCACAGTTAAGAATGGTATAGTGTGGGACATTCCTGACAAAGCAATAACGTCTCCACAGGGAAAGAAAGTAGCAGGCCTTTAAGGAACAAAGGATAGAAGTAGATATGGGGACAATTACAACTTGTACCCCTGAAGTGCCCACTCTGCTTCACCCTTTCATGTATTAACTCTATGGTCAGTGGTTTACCCAAAGCGGTTGTTTTGCAGTTATCAGAGTTTGTTTCATGTTGCTTTTTAGTTTGTAAGTTTACTGTGTTTTCTCTTCGCTTGAGTTTATTTTCACTGCGACTGGGGGAAATAAGAAGGCTGTGATTTAAGCAACTAATTAGCTAGCACTGTCACAAAAACATCCATCAGTGCGGCGAGTAAAAAGCTACAAATTTAACTCTGAGAAGAGGAGGCTCTCAACTGATGTTTAACACTAGAGCTTGTATTCAGGGTGTTAAAGACATTTCAGTGTTGTTTAGTCTAATCACATTTTTCACCGTGACATTCTGTTTTCATGTGTCAGTGTCATTTAATCACCTCAATCTGATAAAATGATGGATCAGAAAAAGGCAAAATGTTAAGAATTCTTTGTACTTGAAAAGGACACCCAAGCGGCTGATAATATCCCAAGCAGACGTGTTTTAGTGTGAGATCACAGTGGTTGTATTTGTTGAAGCACACGCCACAGCCCCAAGGCCACAGGGATACACGGAGCCAAAGCCTTTTCATAATGTCACAGTTAAGAAGTGATGTTCAAAACGGAAAGGTCAAGTTCCAGACAAGGCCTAACGAAATGGGACGTCTGAGTTTTACCTGATGTGGCAGCAGCACAAAACCTCCCCACAAAGTCTATTCAGAGTGGACTCAGCCAATAGGAGCCAGGTATCTCCAAAGCTTTTAGTGTCCTTGTAGTTTTTTGCAAGGGACATGTACTTTACTATAGCTCAGTATACTCCTCAGTGCCACCTAATGGTAACAAACTACTGCAGCCACAGCTAAAATAAGATATATTTCATGGGAAGTATCTGGCTAACTTAACTGAATCTTGATGGTAAGGATTAATCGTTCTACCTCTGAACTGGTGAACGAGCATCTAAGTAAGTAAGCAAGTAAGTAACCAAATTCTAATTAGGTTCACAGATTAAAACAGTCTCTTGCACTAAATTCCTGTAGTGTTAAATGAACGGAGTCAGCTCTATGTTCTCTATTTGTTATAGAGTTTTGATAAAGGGGCTCTATGTGGATATAACTTGGGTTATGGTAAAGGTCAGGACCTTATGGTTTGGTTCAGTGTTTTCTTTTAGAGTTAAGATTAGAGCCTTGTTGTAGAATAATGGTCAAGGTTAGGGTTAGGATGAAGATGTTTATGAATACATTTTAAGTCTGAGGACACAGAGCCCTTTTCCCCCTTTTTTCAAAAAACACAGGTATGCGGCCATTTAAACAAGCTAAATCTCTTACAAAACAACAACATGGTAGAACAGCTGTGGTCTGCATGTATCCTATAAAACAAGGCCAGCCCCATGACATCTCCTTCCTGATCAATGCTCTTTTAGAGGAGTAGTTTAGTGGCTAACTGGGTGACTGCACTCAGACATACAGCACATTAAAAGTATGAAATACACCTCCTCCGCTGTAGTGCAGGAGATGGAGATTCACAGCCAGGCTCTTAGCACTGGGGCTAAATGTTAGCTGGGAGTGTTTTGGCTGCCGCGAGCCCATAAAGCATAAATGGCGCGCATAGTTAGCGTAGCGTAGCGTTGTGTCTGCGTGCTGTATGACACGCTGCCAAAGGTGGGGTTTAGTGGCTCAAGGCTAAAGGGACTATAAAGAAAAGTTAATGGGGTGTGGCAGTGCTGTGTGATGGAGCGCTAAGCTAACACAGCAGGCACGCAGGCGGCTGTCACACTATGAACTGTGGGTAAGAGCCCTGAGATATAGCCCACTCTCACTACTTTTAGACAGGTTCACTTCACTGGAGCCTCATGTTTGACTCAATCAAATTCAGAATCAATTGTAATTTGAGTTTTTTTTTGTTTTATGGCCATTTACGATGGAGGCGTACTTATTTTAAAATATTTTTAGTAGGCTTATTTTATCAGTTGTGCATTTTACCTTATCACCGTAGCCTTTACAAAACAAAAGCAATTTTACTGAAATGAGTTAGAAGATTTTACCTTTTGTGCATGTTTTAGATTGATGAAGGGAACCAGAGTGCCCACACAAAACCCACCCAGTCTCTAGGCCCAGGAGTCAAACCTGGAACCTTCTTGCTGTGAAGCGAGAGTGCTAGCCAAATACTCAATGTGCTATGAAATGTGATGAGATCAAGAAAACATACTAAAAATATTATGTTATTATAAACATTAGTGTGCAGATTTAGTGGTGTAGATCGCCAGGTTCCATCCAGTACCCACATTTGCCTCTTATCTATAGACAACCTTAAAGTATTCATCATCCACCATTTTTAAAGTATTCATCATCCACCATTTTTAAAGTATTCATCATCCACCATTTTTATCTTTGATCTATGTCAAAGTCGACATGTTGGCACAGACTCCCACAGGGCTGTACTGCAGTATGCATAAGTATGTTTGTGTTTGAGTCTACGGGACACGCACCGCGGGGCCTGGAGCTGTGGTGGCAGGGGCAGCGGTGGCAGTGGGCTCGGGCAGGAGGGGAGGAGGCGGAGGGGCAGGAGTCAGGCTGGGGCACCTGCCGATGTCAGCGTTCACAAAGGACACAGGCTGAGAGAAGTCCGACAGGCTGCAAGAGACACAGCAGTGGTTATAGGAAAGGTACATTTTCTTATGAGCGCTGTATTCATCTTAAAAACGTGAAAAACAGAAATGGTTCATATTTAACAGTTTGCAGTGAGCCAAAGTTATTCCTCTCTTATCTTATGCATTCTGAGCATCCTAATTACTCACCTCAATGTTTTTATAAGCACTTTTTTACAACTCTCAAAGACCAGTGCAGAGTTTGTTATAAAGGTAAAACTAACAACAACTAGCATGCTAACACCCACTTGATTAACAATAAATAAAATGCTTTATAATCAGATACAGACAGCACACAGTGACATAATTTGACCTCAACAGCTGCTTCAGTATATCTGTACTGTGGCATATTTTGCTCAAATACATGGAAAACAATTGGGTAGAGGACCTAGAGGGAGTATTCAGTTTATTTTTAATGCTAAGAGTTTAATGTGTAATTAGTATGACAAGGATTTTTATTACTCTGAACTCTGTTTAATAATAAAGTGAGAACATGCAAATAGAGAGGCATGACTTTGGCTGACATGGGAAAAGAAATTATTACTACTGATTAAATCCAATTGTCACTCACTAAGAGCTACTAAAAAAGATAATCAAATTTCAAACTGGATTTCCATACCAAGGAATATAGTATATAAAGACCTATACCCGACAATACCAATGCCAATACCATGATGATAATAAAAAACACTCTTTATTTAGACAATAGATTATGATTTTTAACATTAAACTGTAGTATTTTCTTTTATATTACCATGTGGTTTTATATCTGTGTGATCCCTCAGTGGTCCAGGCAGGTTCCACAGTGGTCCATGGGCGTTTACTAGTCTATGTGCTCTTATAGTTGTTCTGACGCTGCTCAAGATCTTTCTAAAACAGACCTGCTCATTGTGCAGCTCCTCCTTTGGTTGACTCTGACCGGCCCGTTTAAGCTAATGTGGAATTACCAAATAAACATATTTTATAATTGTACCTCATTCATGAACTAAAGCTGCAATGCTTTTATTTTATAGGTGATGTTTTTTTTTTTATTACATTTTTTGTAAGGCAACCTCACGTTTTCATTGCTTAGTCATAACATATAGTCTTACCAGCTTGTCAAAACAATGCTATTTATTGCTTTTTATAAAGAAATACAATTAATATTATGCAGAATTGCGTTAAGCATTTTGGCCTTCCACAATATTTTCTGTCTCTCATGTGGCCCCATGGAAAAAAATTATTGCCCACCCCTGTTCTAAAGCTACTCAGGAAAGGTTCATTTCTGTCCTGTAAATGTGACTTTTTATTATCGATACCTGCTCAAATGAGTACCAAGTTTCAATACTAGTTTTAGTATCGATTAGTATCTGGTTTTCAATATTTTTGAGAACCCTATACAGAGGCTGGCCAAAGGAAGGAGTGGGTGAGAGGATGCGTCTGTGTTTAAACAGAGAAGCAATGAATCACAACACGACAATATCACCGAAATAGCGGATTTAAAAGAAGGATCAGATCGCATTTTTATCATTACTTTAAGGTATAAGAAGCTAACCACAATGGCACTTAACATTACTACTACTTAATTACTATTACTGCAACATATAGTGGAATTATGATTTTATTTATCATTGATACCTGGCACGCCCCAATTCCAAGACATTTTTTATAGTTATTTTCAAAAGTAATTAACAAATACCAATACATCACAATGCATTCATTATAATGAGCTAACCCACAGAGACAATTACACAAGGATCAGTAGCAAAGCACTGGGGTGAAACCAGGTAAAAAGTAGACTCTGAGAGGAGAGAGAGAAGTCTGATTTGAGTTATGAGGAGGTTTATGATGGCGGACAGTTTGATAACTGCTGTAGACGCAAAATGAGACCAAGCCTTTATCATAATCATAACATCGTGACCTCCGACTGCACAGCTAACTACATTTGAAGTAGAGGAGGCAATTAAGCACCATGGCAAAACAGCAAGACGGTAACTGTGCTCTTTTCCACTTGAGGTCTACTTAAGAAGACGAAAATGTGGTTTTATTGACTTAAGGGTGCCACACATTGAAGTCAAGTGGATAGTAGTAGTGGGGTAACTAAAGGAGAACTAGAAAAAGGTTGGAATAGTAACTGTAATAGTACTGGAGTATAGGTAGTAACAGTACTAATAATACAAAAGTAGGACAAGTAGGCTAGTGGTAGTAGAAAATGAAGTAGAAGAATGTCGTAATAGTTATGGTCGTAGTGGTAATAGTAATAGTAGTTGGAGTTGTAGTAGTAATGTTAACAGCAGTGGTGGTAGTAGTAGTAGTAGTATTGGTATTAGTAATAGTAGTTACTGGTAGTTGTAATAATAGTAGTGATGGTCATAGTAGGAGTGGTAGTACTAGTGGTATAAGTGAGTAGTAGTAATAATAGTAGAAGAAATGTCAGTAGCAGTAGTAGTGGTAGTACTAATGGTAGTGGTATTGGAATTAGTAGTAGTGGGGGTAGTAGCAGCATCAGCCAATTACAAAAAAAATTTTGTTCTTTACTCAAGAAACAGACTTTACAAATCTGCTTTGCTTTTTGGAACTAACTTTTTTCTAACTAAAGTACAGGTATAAGTAGTAGTACTGGTATAAGTAGGCCTAATAGTAGTTGTTGTGGTGTTAATATTGGTAGTAGTAATAATAGTAGTAGTAAGAGTGGTAGTAATAATAGTCTTTTAATAACAGTACTCCTTACAAAACTGCTTTGCTTTTTATAACTAAAGTTTTGGTGGTAACTTCTCCTTGCCTCCAGACTGAGATGAGCAGTTCCACCTCTGTGAGTGTAGGAGCGCTCAGAGGAGGAGGAGTTAGCTGGTGAGTTATGCCTGCGTCAGTGCTTTAACTCGGGCTAAACACATAGAATCCTGCTGCTGACTCTGGTGCTTTTAGGTCTGATTTATCTGGAGATGTCAAGGGCCCCCCACACTCTGAATCCATCACCTCTCTCCTCCTCCCTCCTCCTCAAATGGCCAGTCTCACTTATTCCAGAGCCCTTCTTGATTTGATCTGATTATAGTGCAGGGCCTGACAGCGTTTTAATAGAAAAATCAGATTTCATTTGCATGGGTAGAAGCAGGAGCAGCCCGGGTCGTGGCACAATGGAAATCTTAGTGCTGTCTGGACGTGGTTCAAATAGTAAATGTAAAAATGTGACTAATGATTTTGTCACTGGAAGTTCTTACTTACTCATGTCACTGTTGCTTGGTGGCATTTGAGTATGAGATATGAGACACATATATCTTGAGTTCATGAGGGATAAAGATTAAAATCTATAAAGCATGAATAAATATTACACATTTGTTCTTATAAAAATACATATGCATTGAACTGCTTGATAACTAAATACCTACTAGATGCCAACTGCTGTGATTACTTGTTGATAAAAACACTACACTAATATGAAACAAAAATGCAATGTGTATTTCTGTCTCTAGTCCTTGTGAAAAAAGCATTTGATATCCCCTAATGTTTCTTTAGTTGGGTCTGTTAAAGATGCATTATGTACCTTTCCAGTCACCCATCTTGTCTCCATGGAGATGTTATTGCTTTCTTGGAGTGTTCATCATGTTTTAATAACATTAAACACATCCATCTCCCTAGAGAGAGTCTTTTTGAGCATTAAGAAAACTTGTAATGGAACAAATGCAATATACAGTATGGAAGTTTAATGCCATACTGTGCAACATTCCAGGCCCAACAATAACATCTCCACAAAACCAGCAAGTGGGAGAGAGGATTATTGAAGATTTACAGATTATTTGCGTTAACACAAAACAACATATCTATACTAATGTGATTACATCTATAAACGGTGTGCAACTTACACAGTGTTGATCATGAGGTTCCAGATACAGCCCTTAAATGGAACATTAACTCGGTTGGAGGTCTGCTCCACTTCTGCTGGGATACCTCCCAGGAAAACCCTCTGGAACACCATGGGCTGGTCGTTAGGAAGACCCACCTCCTTCTTTGGCTCCTCATCCACCTGCACCGCAAAGGTTCTGACAGAAACAATCACAAGTTTAACATAATATACACAAAATCACAAAATATACATGAATGTGTGTAGCTGTATACCTGAAGCAGTTTCCCCACAACTGTAATTTGTGAACACTGACTATGCACACCAAAAATCCAAACCAATTTCGGGATTATTGAAATGTCATGTAAACAGATGTGATCTGATGTGAGTAATCTGAGTTCCTTTTTATTGTTCAGTGTAGGTACTGACAGGAATAATTATTAAAATGTTAAAGAGTGAAACAGTTCTTTTAAATGTCATTGTACCTTGTCTTCCAAATTCAGTAGTTACTCTGTCTTCTTTTCCTTTTTTCCGTTTCAGTTGCTTCATTTGACCTTCAGAAGTCCATGTTTTACCACCACAATCCTACTTAAGCCTGACTCACCTGCCGGCCAGCCTCTCGATACGCAGTGAGTGCTCCCGCCCATCGTGGAGGATGCCCTGCTCTGGGCGTCTGATCACCCTGCGTGGGGTGTGAGTCCCAGTGAAGAGCAGCACCTCCAGAGCACCCTGGTTCAACATCACTGACAGGTACGGCTACAACACAAACACAGGCTAATTTACTCACAGTGTTCACAAATGTAGGCAGTTGTGTTGTACTGGAGGAGTGTTCAAGTCTCCTCTTAAGACCCATTATTATTTATTGGATTGTAGCACTGTGTGAGTTGTGTGGTCCCCTGTGCCTTCTTATAATTTTATTTATTCACTGAATATTTGTATATATATATATATATATTTATCTTTTTCACATTTTTTACTGTTATTTATTGTTTTTTAGCAACTACTTTTAAAGCTATCATCTGTAAGTTTGTTTTATTTTTTGATACCAGA
Organism: Taenioides sp. WSHXM2023; assembly: GCA_029959045.1. Lineage (NCBI taxonomy): Eukaryota > Metazoa > Chordata > Actinopteri > Gobiiformes > Gobiidae > Taenioides > Taenioides sp. WSHXM2023. The sequence goes on along the minus strand of CM057103.1, from coordinate 20,733,431 downwards.
TGTGGAATCTCCCCTCACCTGGCCTTGGTTGAGACTCACCTGTGCTCTCTAGTCTTCTTCTGTTAGACCAAAGCTGGTACACTATCAGAATGCAGTGATGTAGTGGTGTTATGTGAGAAAGCAACAGGGCTGGGTCGGCCAGTTTAATTAAAAATGGTAGCTTTAAGGTATTCTTATGGTTTTACTGGTTTAATTTTGATACTTTCATGAGCACTAGAAAAATTGTTTTGGGTTTTTAATGATGTTTTGTGCAGCCCTTTGGACATGTTCAGTTTACAAAAGGTGCTATATAACTAAAGTGGTTTGGATTAAGTCTTGGGAAATAGCAAAGATTTTGAGTACTTGTCGATAGCATAGATGGACAAAAGGGTAAAATCGTTGGCCTGTCAGAGGACTAGGAAAAGCCCATGTGAGAGAAGAGCAGAGCACAGAGAGGCAGAGGTGCAGACAGACAGAGGTGGTGAGAGCAGCCGAGCAGGGTCAGGCTAATTTGAATTTTAATTCAGTGTGTGCCAGAGGGCGAAGTGGGAGACAATTTACCACCTGAAAATGGAATTTCAGTTTGAGGTGGGGACAAATTGAAGTGAGATGTAGCTACAACATGAGGCTGGGCGCGTGCCTCGCTCCCACAAACCCATAAAGACGCACACACATGAGCACATGGAGACAGCGGTGTGTCACGCAGAGAGACAAAGGCACTTTATCACAAATGAACTCACATGTTCAGTCAATTTATACAAGAAGAGAAAACACACAGGCAGGAGGGAGCACTGTGGAGACCAATGCATACACAATCATACAGCTGCTTGGGAAGGGTAAAGTGTAAGTGGGCTTTCAACTGGGTAACTATCACCGCCACTACTATAACTGATGGTACTGCTACTCGTGCAGTGTGTACTACAACCACAGCCCCTGCTGTTTCTCTGCAGGTAAAATAACACTGTTATGCTAGGAATATGTACACACATTTATTACATTTATTACTACTACCACCTATAGCCTACATGTTTATAATACCAACACTACCCTGCACTATAAGAATACTACAGTCACAACAATATAAACAACAGGGTTTTAGTAGTATAAACAATCACTACTGCAACTACAACATTTTGTCAGTAGGCTATAATCCTTCATGCCTATCTTTAGGATTCATAGAACCATAGTTACATTCAAAACTTTCAGGTAAAATGAGTCTACTGGACTTGTGTGTTTGAGTAGTTGAACTAGTTTGGTCTGTTGATGAAATTTTGCCACCCCCATCCTAAAGACTAGTTAGCAACAATAATTTTTTAAAAACATTTGACCATTTTCCTAATTAAAATGTATCAGGTTATCCTTTACATTGTCAGATTTGAATCAGTCCGTTACTTACTTATAATACCGAGTCATTCCAAACTTTTCCTAACCTTTCTTCCAGTGTCCTTACATCCTCCCTCATTCTCTCCTCTTTCTCTATTCTCCTTTCACCTCTAAACATCCCTCCCTTCTCTCGTCTCCTATCCCCTCTGCCTCCCTCTCTTTCCCCTTTGTCCCCTTTCTAACATCCATTAGTCAGGGCCAAGTTGAGTTGATGGTGTTTTTAACCTCTCTTAACCTTTTGGCGGCATAGACACACTCTCATACATATACACGCACACAAACACACACAGGCACACACATATACACACATACTGCCCTGCCTGCCAGCGTAGTTAGTAAAAATAGATTTATGCATCCAACGAGCGGCGATGATGGATAAGCTATGGCTAACCCCTGTCCCGGCGCGGTACATAGACTGGAGACGGGGTAAGCAAGTTTCACAGTGGAGGACATGCATAGTAATGATGGAGGGATACTCAGATGCAAGTGGAAATAAAGGGTTACACATGTGAGAACTAGATATGGTGATGTGGTAGAAGGAGCATGAATAACAATAAGCATGTACTGTATTAGGTCCTATATAACCCAGGACTGACTCTTTTGAGCTTTAAGCCATGTTAGAATGCTGTTACTTCATCAAAAACACACACAGAGTTGTTTTTTTGTTTCATTCAAATATGTTTGAGTAATCCTGGGTTATTAGACTGTTTACATCCAACCTCTGATGTCATGAAGTGGTAGTTTTCAAGTTGACATCTACCTTTTACCTTTAGTTCAGTAGAGATTGGGAATTCCAGGGGTGAAATTTTCCAAATGATTCTAGTGAAGGCGAATGGAGTTTATAAACACAGTATTACCTTGTGTTTTCTGTTTGAGAGACAAGCTCGGTCTAATTGTGCAGGTTTTGTGTGTTAAACTTGTGTGAATGACAACTTCAGGTTTTTGATGAGGAAACAACATTATAACATAAGAAAATAGTGTAATATGGGCCCTTTCAAATATAAATACAAATGCTATGATTGAAAAAATATGAAACAAAAACAATAAGCAAAAATACTATGAATTTACACAGAGTCATAGATCAGATTTTCATGTTATTTACTTATTTTATGGATAAGGAAGGTGATTCCCGCAAAGCTCATGTTAGTTAAGAAGGAGATGTGATGTAAAATCTATGATAAAGGAGTTTCCTCTGCATAAACTTGCGCAGTTATTGTAATTGATTTATGCATGCATTTTGCATTGTCCTGCATTGCTCCGATTACTCAAGATTATTCAAAAAAATCAGTCTCCAAGTCATACAGGAGGCTAGTATAAAATGTCATGAAGCCATTTTCAATTGTAAATAAAAATCTGCTATTACAGTAATTCTGTGGGGGGACCACTACTACAACTTTTATAAAAGGCACTTTATTTGTGGATGTCACAATATGCTAGATAAAAATAATGACAAATGGTAAAAATAAAACAGCAGCCAGAAAAAGAGAAGTATTTGTATAAAACTGATGGCCCATTAAAGTACAATGTTTTAAGTTGATTAGCCCAGCTGGCCAAATCTCATTAATATGCACTCAGATCCACTTCATTCACTTAAACAGTAGCTTCTGGTGCCTGGTCAGCTAAAAGCTAAAGAACCCTCCCTCTGGTGGACACAGACTGGCTGACATTACGTCCACGTTTCCAAAGTTGTGTGCGTTTTGGAAATAAGACAATCCTGTTAGCTCTGAAGCCACCGAATGCTAATCTCATTTATATGCACTTATACAAAAGAGAGGACGCTTACCTCGCCCGACTGACGCCTCTTCCTCTTGTTGTTGTAGAAGTTTAAGTTGCGGGCCTGAAAAGAAAGTCAAAAACACTTTAGCATTACAGTGTATAAAAAATATAGTTTCATGTTAACAAGCCTTTGACAATGAGCAGAGTTTGTAAAAAAATAGAAAATAAAAATAGAAAGAATAGGAGTACGATCAAGAAGAAATGTCCAGATGACGATCCAAGTATGTTTATGATGATGGAACATGGTTAAAAGCTCAACTCATTTTGCATATTATGTGTCCTTAAGGTTGGCAGAGTGAACAAGTAGCAGTGATTTGGTGGATATTTATGCCAGATGCCCTTTCTTCCACTATAAAAATATACTGTGACTGATTAAACAGGACCTCAAAACCCCTTCCCTCCTTGGCGCGTTTGTTTTACAGTGATGCTGAGTTAAAGACACAGCTGCTCACATGGGCTGTAATGTCCACTGACCTGCTGAGTGACAGGGGCGGACCCTCCCACCGCCAGGAGCACAGTCCCAGTGTCGTTCAGGGTGCTGAAGGACAGGCTAATCTCTGTGGCGACGGCCAGAGACAGCCCCTTCAGCTCCATGTAGCCGGGCTTTGAGAAGCTCACTGTGTACAGGTTCTACAACAGCACAAACACAAATGTATTATATATAAAGTTATTGCTAGATGTAAACATTCAATCTATGTTAAAAGAAGTAACTGTCAGGACCTCACATCTGATTTTTAAGTTGAAGATAAATTGAAGAATAAAGAATCAGATAATGCACAACGACCTTAGGCTACAATCCGATGTGTTTACATTCATGCTCTGTTCCAGTCAAATAAATAAATAAATAAATAAATAAACTGGTATTTTCAAAAGAGACCTAGAAATCAGAAAAAGTAAATCATCTGAGAGAGCGGTGCAAGAAACACAGATCATTTCATATTGTCAACATAAAGCTTTTGTCACTTGTTTACAGTGGCAAGAGTAACCAAAACTTTTACTCAAGTAAGTATTGTTACTTCATAAAAAAGATTGATCAGTAAGTGTGTATTTTTACTATTCTGCTTTATCAATTCATAGGTTATTTTGTAAGAAATAATGTGAACATAGGAGGAGATCATTTCTTAACTGCATTGCCCCTTAACCTTTCCTTGTACATCTGCTTGTCATGGATGTCTAAATACCTGGATGGTTGTGCATTATTGATAGAAACAGGAAGTCAGCGCTGATTGAGATGTGCGAAGTGTTGAACTGGAAGCAGTGAAACTCAAGGTCGTCAACAGGTGAACGAGCAGGAGAGGTTATCCGGGTGCTGTCTGTGTCTGTATAATTTATGTAATTTGTAATGTGCCTTACATATTTATACTGGTGCTACTCATTGCCTGACACGTGCATAATGGACTATTGATAAACCTGCAGAGGTGCGAGAATGGTGGAGAATGTGGGATAGGATTTCAATATAGCTGCTCTGGATGAGGCTTAATTTAATAAATTTGTGTCTTGATAAAATGTGAAATATTCAGACTAATTAAAAGTTGTACGGCTATCCAGGCTACCACGACCTGTCTTTTTGTCCTTTTACATTGGCTCACAGTTTCTACCTATACCAATCCTACTTTTAAATTACTATTAGTATAACATTATTCCAACCAATATGTAAGCTTATATATTTGCTCAAATAAGTAAATCTGGTATATTGTGAAAGATAAAAGTTGATAATTTTGATAAGATATAGTAAGCCTTTTCACTAACTCAAATATATATGGCCACAGAATAACTATAACAACCTATATGCCAACATACTTTACACGCCTGTAAATATAGGTTTTTTGTTATATAAAAATGATCAAACATATTTAAAGCCACAGTATGTAACTTTTAAGCAAAATAGCATGCTTTATTAATTTTGGTTGTTTTTACTGAGGTGAAAAACCTACAAAAACATGCATCCTTACTGTGAGCGGGCTTGCAAAAAATTGTCTGTAAACTAATTTTACGTCACAGAATACGAATGGGACAAATGTAAAAGACAGTATTTCAACATTTCCCCTTAAGACATGGATGTAGTAGTATCGTATTTTGTGTACATCCTACATGTAACTTTAGCATGTCCTTGATACAGCCTCAGTCTAATGAGCTCCTTACCTCCACAGTACATCCCTTGGTGACCCCGGTGTAGTCGGAGCTGCTGAGGAGATTATATGGAGTCCTGGACACTTCGATCTCCCTCAGGCAGCCGGCATAGCGCTTCAGCGTGACCTCTGACCTTTGAGGAGGAGAGCCATCATTAGTTACAGCTCATTTACATACAGGGCATAGGTAACACAAGGATATAAGGGACTGTAGCAAGGAAGCAGCTTGAGAAGGAACTGGATAGCTGCAGCTGAGAAGAATGTGTAACTCCTTTTAAGTTCTTTTATGTCTATCTCGATCAGAGCTACAATATTTCACATTGAAATAAAAATGTGCTATGCCAATCGCTAACTGCCATGTTATAATGTGAAGTGATATAGCCTTGTTACTAGTGGCAAGTGAATTGAATGTATTATTGCTGAAGAAACAAATGTCAAAGTCAAAGTCAGATTAATAAACTGTGGAAAAGCCTTAGGAGCGTGGATCAGCCAGTAACATTATAATCAAAGATCAATAATGTACAATTGCACTTTGCTGTAGCATTAGCGTGGCTAGCCTCATGCAGCGTGGGTGTATACAGGAAAATATAATTGTTTACCTGGCAACCATGCTGTTAAGATAAAACATAATGATTCATTAGACAAAATATACAACACATTTTCAAATATATCATTAAATTAAAGGGATCCAACATTGGCTGTAACAGATGTCATTTAAATGCAGTCTTCGCACGCACCGCGTCTGCCCAAAATACAGATTTGTAGTTACCTGTAGTTCCCAATAGTGGGCAGGCCTCCGAAGTAGATCCTCTGGTTCTCTCTGAGGTTGAGTCCAGTAGCTGAGCCCTGGGACACTGCCACAATTCTCTCCTCTGCCCCACTGTCAATGTCCACTACGGTCACAGTGGCTTTGGAACAGATAGAGATAAAACCTTTTCAGACTGAGGTAGTCCAGATTCACAAGACCATTAAATGTAAAGTTATGCCTTTTAAAGAACTCCTTGGCTTTAAACTGTAACGATCACCTGTGCAATCAGTGGTGGGTTGTACTCAAGTTAAAAAATGTACTTCTGTAGTCTGTAGTTTTCAGACACCATACTTTACTTCAACTTGAGAAATATATTTGACAGTGTAAAAAATCTTTTATGCTGATAATACTGAAGAATTTGAACATTTGTGTTTCATGCCCCTTTTATATGATTTAGTATTAGTGTCTATCTTTTGAAAATACCAGATTTTATGCATAATTTATTGTTTCGTTCTTTCAATTACAAAATTATAAATCAGATGTTGAGTCAGATAGTCGCTCTAAGCTGAGTAGTAGTTTCAACATATACTTTTTTACCCATAATCTCCTGGATGACTACTTTACTCTTACTTAAGTACAATTTTTGGTAACTCCACATCTGTGTCCAGTTGATCCTGGTCATTATTGATTGGCTGAAGTTGAAACACCAAATATATATCTATATAAACCCTACCTTGTTTCTTGTTCCTGGACATGGTGAGGGACTTCCAGTGTCCGTCATTGTGGCGTTGTGTTGAGATTGCACTGCCCACACCGGAGCCAAGGTCAAAGTTCACCTTCACTTTACCCTCCAACAGTTCCAGAGACATGAAGTCCTTCTGTAGAGACACGAGAGTAGTGCATGAACCACACAATGGACAGAAAACCGTAGAAATAACAACTGCGAATACAAACAGAACCCACCATGTCTTGTGTGGCCAGGTACATGAGCAGAGCGTCGGAGGTAAAGGTGCGGAACTTGAAGGTGACTGTGGAGACGTTGGGGTTCCACCTGGTAGGACGAGCCACTGCAGCATAGCCCTCCCCATCCAGCTGCACTGTGCCCTCACCATCCGACTTCTGAGGGCTACAAAACACACAGAAATGCAGCATATAATTTTAATAAACATTTTGTCTATAGTACGCGGTTATAACTCATTGCAACACACCTGACAACACATCCTTTGCAGTCTCCCTGTCTCTCTCTGTAGTTCCACAGTCCAATAGGTTTACCATCCAAGAAAGTCTCACCCATGCAGCCCACAAATGTAGTGCTCCTCACTGCGTCAGCTTTCTGCAAATTCAAACAACTAATTAAATAATATGTTAAATTGTGATTAACGGAGCATTAGCTGAAATTTATAACAATCATGCATTAATTGGCAGCGAATATGTGACATCACAACCTTCTAAAATCCCAGTAGTTTCCAACTGAGCTGAAGGACAGGTCAGAATTTGACCTAAGATGAAATTAGCTGTTTAACTGTCAAACTGCAGATTCATTGACCTGGTTTATGGTTAATATCTTTGTAATTGCTGGGCCTATCCACATAAAACAAAAACTGGCATGAAGTTCCATGTCTTCTCTGCAAGATACATTAGCAAAAGCGTAATTCTTTTTCACAATAGTTTAAGAAAGTGGTGCCAAAGTGGTGCCAAACCAAAGTTATGATTGTTCACTGCAAATTTCTCTGATCTGGCCAAGATTTTAAAACTTATATCAGGTTATTCATCTTGTTTTCAGATTTATTATCTACTTACTAGATCTGAGTCTGCTTAATTCTAGTCTAAAGGCAATTTATTTTAAGGTAACTTGTCAAGTAAAATGATCTTGCTGCACGGACAGATAATTTCACTACTTTTAAGTCATTTTCTGATAGATTTAAGTGTTTATAGCTTAAATTTTGGCCAAGCTTTTTGCAGTGTTGTTAGTTGAAAGGACTTCAAGCCATAAAATGAATACAGGAAGTGTGTGGAGCCAATCCCAAACAAATAATGATACGATTCAACATTTGTGCATCATAGGTTTGGATATTTCTTTCAAAAAAAACAAAATTTCCTGTAGAGTTACACTGACCCCTGCCCTGCATCTGAAACTATGATAAAAGTAGTGACAGAAGTACCTTGATAGTTCCAAAAATCCCTCCCACAAACAGATATGCGTTCTGGTCCACGTCCAGGATGGTGAAGGAGGTGGGGGAGTCCGCGCTGGCTGGAGTGGGCATCATCCCGGCGTTGGGCCCCTCCAGTGGGGACACAGCGATGGTCCCAGTCAGCCCCTTCCTACAGACAGAGGAATGATGGCTTGTTATTCAGTTTGGCTGGTTGTACTTTTTGTGTGACAACTCCACTGATTGAAAACGTTACTACGGCAAGAATTCAATTTTTATGAACTCGATGTCAGCGCGCTTCCTGGTATTTTAGCAGTGCAGTTTTTTTACAGACGAATTAATCTTGCGACCCGGAGTTTGCTTTCATACTTTGGTGTACAGCAAGGGGAGACGTTTTGAAGACGGATAGCTAGTGTGATGCTATTGGAAAGCGCCTTTGGGAAATCTCTAGCATAGAAATGTGTGGGACAAGTGTGCGCTGTGAAAAAGAGGCTCTATACACAACATAAGACAGAGTGGATTTGTTGGACTAGGCTGTCTCTACGTAATGATGTAATAATAATGTGCCACGGGCCGACAGGAAGTGCACATCTTGATTTCCCAAATGAGTGGATGTTTTATACAGTAGATTCGATGTAAGTGTATCCCCAGGTTGTGGTAAATCAGTGTTTGTGCTAATGCTGAAGTGAGCTAAGGTGGACGTAATATACATGCTGTCTAACTAATCAACAGAATTATGCGATTTTAACTTTAAAATTTGAAGGAAATTTATTTATTGTGCAAATTATAGGGCTTGTGATTGATTTCAAACCATGAGTCAGGAACATGTTTTTGTTTGAACTTTTAACCCCACCTGCTTAGTCCGCTCTGCCACTGTCATTTTCTGATAGATTTAAATATTTACATCTTCAATTTTGGCCAAGCTTTTTTGCAGTGTTGTTAGTTGAAAGGACTTTAAGCCTTAAAATGAATACAGGAAGTGTGTGGCGCCAATCCCAAACAAATAATGATGCGATTCAACATTTGTGCATCATAAGTTCGGATATTTCTTTCAAAAACACAAAATTTCCTATAGAGTTACACTGACCCCTGCCCTGCATCTGAAACTATGATAAAAGTAGTGATAGCAGTACCTTGACAGTTCCAAAAATCCCTCCCACAAACAGATATGCTTAGTCCGCTCTGCCACTGTGATATTGCACCATGGCACATAAACAACTGTCTGGGATAGTATCATTCAGTTGTCACCACTCACTAATTTGCTATTCTTGAAAAAGGACCTTGACAGAGAATCAAGTGTCTGGGATAATATCCAATCTGCAAGGCCTATTAATACCTGAAGTACAGTAAAATCTGACATATAACTATGTATGTTCATAGTATTATGTAACACTTTATAATAGCTTATTAAGAATGATTAAGGGTTTAGTAATCACTCAGAGAAGACCTGTTGTGCTTGACTCTGCTATATGGTTATAATCTATGACACCCGTGGATCATTATGTCATATTTTAGACATTTTAAATCACTATATTCATCTAAAATGACGATAAAAAAAGTTAGCTGACTTCCAAGTTAGAACACTGCGGTGCCCGGCTGGCGTCGCTGTAACCGTCATCACAACAAAGAGCCGCACGTCCGATGGACAGCTGCACTCGCTGCCACGCTTGCAAGCTGTGGATTTTTTTTTTTTTTTTTCATTTGTACCAAAAGTATTCATGCTTCATTATAAAGTGTTAACAACAATTCCAACAAGAAATGCAAATATAAACAATTCTGTGCACCAACTCTATAGGCTATACTAGAGCACTATTGTGAGGTAAGTAAAAACAGTTGAAGAATGTAATTTAAATAAAAATGCATGTATTCTAAATGGGTAATTGTATTTTCGTGTCATCATATTGACAATGATTACACATATTCAGCAAACAAAGCAATACGCAGTTACGCTATGCACCTTAAAAATTGCATTCTTTGGACTATAACTACCATTTGAATTGCCACTTCCCATGTCACGAATGCGAGTTCCTTAAATACATCTCAAGGTAAACTACAAGACGCCTCTGTCCTTTGTACTGGAGTAAATGTAAAAGGTTTCGAATGTACCATGTGTGAGTGTGCAGACAGACATGCACCCACCGTGAAGCCTCGATGCGGTGCCAGTTTCCGTCGTGGATGGTGAGATCCGGATACTCCACCCTGCCCACGCCCGAGCCCACGTCCCAAAGGAAATTCACCTTCCCCTTTCTCATTTCCAAGGCCAGGAAATCAACCTACAATCAAGACAACACAATGAACTGAGAATGCAATGCAGCAGTCTATTTAACCGTGATGTGACATTGCATACGGTAGCAGAGGAAGGTCACTGTAAATTGTGTTTTTATTGATATTTACATTACGCTATTATGAATTCACCTCTGTAGGCCAATGTATTCAGAAGTGAGAATAACTTCCAGATGGGACTAGAGCTTAAAAGGCATTGTCCAAATCACAACCTTGAAACTCTTGTTACCGTGGGCCACTTAGATAAATAAAATAAATAATTCCATTGACATTTTATTACACATATATAATGCAAGTGTACATAATGTAACTTAACTTTTATTCAGTATTGGAAAGCATGGTTTTCTTTCTATTTTACTTAATATTCTTTACAACAAACTTATGTACCTAATATATAATGTCAAGATTATCAAGTTAAAGGTAGAGTATGTAACTTTCAGGAGATGAAATAAAAAGTTAAATAAAAAGTTAAAACCATACTATTTGATGTATGCCATACTGTGGAATATTATAACTAAAAGAAAACATTTCCATGGAAACAAGCATGGAGTCAGGTTTGTAGCAATGCAAGCCCGACTACGGTATGTTTTTAACTTCACCCAAAAAGTTACATGCTGTGGCATCTTGAAAGTAGTAATTTAGGTCTCAAATATAATTAAGAAAAAATAATAATGACCCCCGAAAATGAAACCATCCAAAGTGCTTTTTATCTGGCTGTTTATGTCACATTTACATTGCTTTAAAAGTTAGATTTCATAAAGCTCGTCAGGAATCGTGATCTATTAAACAATGTGAAAGAGTGACAATTTGTAATTTCAGTTGTTTTTTTTCTTTCACAATACTCTTTACACCAACATCACTAAATAGAACAAATCAGATTACTGTTTTTTTTTTCTTTTTTCCCCCAAATACTTAAAAGTGATCAGTAGGCCTATAGTTCATAATGACTGAAGCCATACGCACAGAGAGCAAGCCACACCTCTATCAGACTGCCCTAGGGCGACTGTGGCTGGCTCATCATCTCCAATTGTGAGGAGCGAGTGAATAATGCAATTTTAGTCTCCGGAAAACTACTTCACAAGATTGATGTATATTATTGTAAGCACGCAACAAATAATACCTCGCAAACACATAATATAAAGCATCTATTTCCATTCATATATTTTAATTTGGACCGTCAAACACAGGACTACAAACCTGCGCCGTTTCATCTTGCTTTTCTTAAACCGACAGATGGGAGGTTGTGTAAGAGCATCTGGCCATGATGTAAAATGATGGTAATTAATACACGTCTTGCAAGTAGATCTATGAATCACTACGCTATTTATCATGGAGGGGACAGGAGCTGGGAGGTAATACGGCTCTTGCTAGTCTATTCTAAGTCTCTAGCTTGTCCTTACATATTGCCAGATCTTTCTGTATTTTGATTAATGATCTTGTTACTTATGTATGAGGAAAAAAAAAATTATAATTGCGGTTTTCGGTGGACGCTGTAATCTCCTAGCCGCCTCTGAACTAGGCGCATTATTATTCAAATAGCATTATGCACAATTATAGATTATTAGGGCGCCACATCTGAAGACTATACTTATCTCGCTCCTTCCATTTCTCCCGGGTACTGGCGATTATTCATTTGTACAGATCACAGGGGGTTGTATTGCTTATTAGAATTCTGCTAGCGTTACACAATATTAAGAAGATGGTAGACATAGACACACACAAGCAGGATCGGGTTTGTTTTAAAGAAAGACACACAAGATATCGCAGTGTGTTGGAGCATGGCTATAGAATCCTCTCGGGAAATCACTTGTAGCCAGATAGCTGTATAAACTTGTTAATTGCTGCTTCTCATTAAGACTAATACGTTTGTGCTGGAGAGAATGTCATGTCAAGAATGCGTTTTCAGACATGGTAAGGCACCGCGGGGACCAGTGGTGCACGGTGTCGTGGAAAAAAGACAAGAAGAAAGTGGTGTAATTGTTGTTTTGTACTTGTGAATCTAAGTTCAGAGAGGAAATGTTTTTAAGTATGATAAATGCTGTGGTGTTAGCAGTGCTGCGCTATATTAAAGATGATGAATGTGTTAATATGGGGCTCTTAGAAAATATTAGTTTTGTGGTTGGTGAGCCACACAAAACAACTCAGCAAATATGTCCTGGGTTTAAACAAGGTGGTATAGTGGGCCTTGCTACCTCTGCTTTTGCTGCATGATTTCTTACGCATTTTCCCTTTTGGCTGTTAGTTTGAATACAAGTCTCTGTAAATAAAATTATGTTTGTGCTTTTAGCTTTGCGTAATCTTGTTTTGCACCAAAACATAGTTGATATTTCAAACCCTAACCCTAAGTAATTCAGTTTGGAGAGAACATACAGTATAAATCAGATGGTTTAAATTATGTATGCAAGTGAAGCACTATGTAACTTTAAGCTTCACTTCCCAGGTAAAGCGAAGCCACCTTCTTTTTTGCCTTTAATGTTCCACAGTATCGCATATCTCCATGGAAATAGGTCAGATCTGTGGAGAGGGGAGGCGCTTACAGATGAATGCACCTTTGACAAGGTATTTATGAGCATTAAAAACACCCGTAATTGAATAAGCGCAAGATAAATATGCCATATTGTGGAACATTTCAGGCAAACCAATAACATCTTCATGGAGACCGGCAGGTGAAGTAGACTTTAATTTTCCACACTACAAAGTTGCTCCCTGTTATTCTCACTTTGATAAATGCCATGAATCTAAATTGCATACTGAAAATGTAGAAGAACGTGTTATGCATATAATGATTTGCTTGTGTTGTAAAATGCACTTTATCAATGCAAATGTGTGTATTTTAAAGCATAATGTCAAAATAAATCAATTCAAATTTAACTTTAGAGTAAAGTTGAATGATGAATGTACATACATATTGTGCAGATCCCAGGTAGAAGAGCAGATTTTCTGGAGTGGTGGTTTTCACGTGGAGGATAATAGTGTTGTATCGGCCTTTTCGGATTTCAGGACGGTAGCTGCGCAAACAGTCCCCACCTGACGAAACTGACACTTTGATCTGAAAAAATAAAATACAAAATGTATCAAGTTTGACAAAGTTTTGCTTGATTGAATATTCAGTTGTGCATGTATGTCGCTGTTTTCTTCTCTCACAGAATTGGCCTGCTTCCTGGCTTGACTGATGAGTTCCTTGATTTGAGAGACGTTGCGTCTCAAATTGTCCTGGAGCATTCTGATTGGCTGCAGCTTCTCCAGCAGCCTATCAGCTTCGTCCTCCAGGTCCTTGACTTTGGCTCCGGCCGCGTGGACTACGGACACAGACAGGGTAATATAGTAACACACGGCGCATACATTGGTCATTTGGCTCAATTAGACAGCAGCTGACAGAGAGCAGACAGCCCATGTGTGAAAAGCATTTAGAGATGGACAAATGAAGGAGGCTGATACGATTACAGCTGTTAAGGAGAGTGATTAAAAAGCCGCACAATTACTGTAGCTCTGCAATCGCAAGGAAATTCTGATTTAAACTAAAAAAAGAAACAAAAAGAGTTCATTACATGCCAGGTCCATGCTCTAACTGTAACAGACAGAGCAGTACAGACACAGAATAAAGAGCAGCTAAAGCCATAGAAGACTACGAGTAAAAGTAAAGGAGGATGCACCAATAATAATTTATACATCTAATACCTATGAGACTTTTATGACACCTGTAACTGAGATATATTTAATGCCATACTGTGGAACATTCAGGGCAAAGCAATAGCATATCCATGAGACAAGCAGGTGGCGGACCCCATACTAGAAATAATGTATATACAGTGCTCGTTAAAACAATTCAACTTAAAACATGATTTACAAATTAACTGATCATAAAGAATTATTGTCCAAAAAGTTCTCAAATGTACTTCTCCATTGTTACATAAAATAATTTACATTAATATCACATTTAGTGTAAACTGCTAAATATGAAATTGGATTAAAAAGTTATACGCTAACCAGGCTCTGACTTTTTAAATAGTAATCCTGGCTCAATAGTCCATGTAAATGCATTTTAATTATGGGATCATTTTCCTCAGAATAAGACGTATGGCGAAAGCTAATTAGTTATGGCAACTTGACATTGGTGCACCACTAGAAAGCAGCAAGATTTGTATAAAGGTAATTGATGGATACATACTGATTGCTGTAGGGATTGGGGGAAAGAAGAGAGAGAAAAAATATGTCAAATGTTGGTTAAAACAATTAACTCAACAATTTATTTGGTTAAAAAAAAAATCACATTATTAATTCTGTGTATATGAGATGACATTTTAGAATTACTTTTTATGATTAAATTGGAGATTAAGAAGCTTGATTATAAGTATATTGTAGTATAGTGCAGTCAAACATTGGTCCAGTTATTGCACTACCCTCTTTAAGGCCCAAATAAAAGAGTTATTTACTGTTTTTCTCAGGGTCCTGGATGATCTGGTTGGCTTCGTTGACAGTGCCCTCCAGGTCTCCATAGTTCTTCTGCAGTCCTTGGATCTGAAGGTTGAGGTTGCCGAGGCGTTCCAGTACGTCGATGGCTGTAGCGTTAGCCTCTCCGGCTACAGCCTTTGTCGCAGCTACTCTGGCGGCTGTGTCTGAAATGTATATCACATTACACATTTTAATTGGTCAGATCGTCTTCTGTGCCTTGTTTGCTTACCGTATTCTAAATATAGATAAGATAGTCTTTTTACATTATGTACCAAACGTACGAAAGAAGAATATAATGATTCTGATTCTTTCTCTTTCATTCTCAAGAAAAAAATATTGTTTTAAAGCAATTAAGTTAATTAAATGTGTTGATTTGTTGAGGACCCCGTTATACAATTACAAACACAGTTTATTTATGTAATCCTTCAGTGCAAATATTTCTCTGTGTAATTGTTCTAATGAAGTGCAAATGAATGCTGCTGCCTATGAGCTTTAAGAAATACTGTACATCAGGTTTTTGTCAGGGAGTTGCTATGTAAGTACACTACCCATGCTACCAGCACTGGAAACTGTTGTCGTGTCCTTGGGCAAGACAGACTTGGACAGAATGATTAGTCATAATCTAGAATCTAGAAGTAATAATTTTTTCCTGATCATGATTTTTGATTCAATTTTATTTTGTCTTATTAAAAACAAATCACAATGGCTCTCAATATTAGGTTCATGGACACAAACAACACAGACATTTAATAATTGCTTTTTAAAGCAAAAAAATAGTCAAATAATTTGTAAATCTGTACCAAACCACACGCTTTTACTGACACAGGATTGGCTGTGGACCTCTCGATGATGTAATCTGATCATTAACGATTACAGATGACTGAATCTCGACATAGTTTCAAATTCGATTAATTGTTCATTCCTTTTATAAGTGGAAATAGAAAGCAGCAGAACGGCGTAGGCAAAACTTTGAACCACTAAGTGTGACTGCTTATTGCTCTCTAGTTTCTGCCTGGGGAAGCTATAGCAGAGAACGCACTCTTTTATCCCACCTGTTTATGTAATTTGCCCATTATCTCACAAAACACCACTACTCCCTGTTCCCGAGTGACGTACCGTTGGGGATGGCTTGCAGCGTTGCCATGGTGACGTCGATGCCTTTGACGAGATCTTTGGTTTTGTCTTTGGCTGCTTTGACTCTGCCCTTCAGCAAGGCCACATTATCAGCATTCCCTGTTCACACACACACGTACAGACCGTATAAACGTACATAACTCACATATCCCAGAAGACATGTGGACAGTGATAAGAAGGATAAAGATTTGATCTAATACACATTTTACATGTTTTCTACAACTACCGCCCGTGTCTTTCAGCAAGGAGGTTGGCCTGACTACTTTCCCAATAAAAAAATACCACCCACATTAAGTAAATTCCCAGTTAATTTTGTTCACTTGTACTTGTAGTGACAGAGTTGACAAATCTTCCTTTAAGATCTAAGTACTTAAAGGAGTACTTAGATAATTATTTTACATTTTTTTCTAAAGTGGATCTAAAACTGCTTAATAATAGAAACTGGTCTATTGACTTCCTGTTAGAAAATGCAAAACTGACAAGCCATGTCTCTTTGTGGTGGCACTGTATCGTAGAAAGCAGCAGATTTCTTTAATTCCTAAAAACCTACATGTCTGACTTGTTTGCATAAGTCTGAGTGAGCTAAAGGTGAAGGAACACAGTTTTATCATGGTCAGACGCTCATAAATCTTTATTTTACACAATACATCTCCTTTAATCTGTTTTGATAGTAACAATAATCAAATAGTAACTTAATTACTTTTAAGTAATGTATATTAATAAACATGCAACCAGCTAAAGGAAGGCCAACCGATAAAAATGGGTTTTAAGAAGTGATTTAAAAGATGATACTGATAGTGTTAGCTTTATCTCCTCAGGCAGGTCATTCCAAAGCCACGACGCCCGGACTGAAAAGGCTCGATCACCTTTTGTCCGGAGCCTGGACTTTGGAACAGCTAACAGGGACCTGCCTGAGGATCTAAGGCTGCGGGAGGGCTCGTACGGGGTTAAAAGTTCTGAAATGTAACCTGTTGCAAGACCTAAATGAGCTTTAAAGGTGATCAGTAAAATCTTAAATTCTAAAACACACAAGCAGCCAGTGAAGGGAAGCTGAAGCAGGGGTAATGTGTTAAACTCTGTTAAAACCAGTGAATATATGCAGGATCTGTGTGTTAAACGTGGGTGAATGAAACAAAACATAACGTCCTCATCATGTTTTTGATGAGGAAACAGCATTACAACTTAATAACGTTATATGGGCCCTTTAGAGTTACAATTTTAAAAAGGTGTTGCACTTGATACCATTGAAAGTTTACCTTGCACATCCTTTTGCAGTTGCTTAGCCTGGTGTAGTAGTTCATGACTCTTCTTTATGGCATCATTGGCCTGCTCCTTCATCGGGACATCAGGACCTAGAGCCTAGTTACACCATAAATTCTGTTATATACTGCTATTGTACTGCGCATGCAATGTCCTCATTAAAAGTTGCCATAAAACAAGAAACATTTCACCAACTACAAAGCTCATAGCGGCTAAAGCTAAACGTGCTCGTTTCTGTCTCCTACACTGTTTGAACATAAAATGACACAAAGTAATTAAGGTGATTTCAGAAAAAAAACAAAAAAAACAATTATGACATTCTGAAGGAAACAGAACAAAGAATATGCAATCAAACAGAGTGAAAATTGCAGCATCAGAAAAAGCACAGAGCAATGACAACAAAATACAACAAAAAAGGCAGATTATTTGTACAATTTTAAATATAATGCACATATGTTACACTGTCCCCTATCAAATAAACAAATCTAATCAAATGTATCAACGTAAAAATACAAAGCTGCTGCCCAAGATGCAGATTAGAGTTTATTTTAAAGGTGCACTGTGTCACTTTTTTGGAGATGGTCTGCCAGCTGCTTGTCACTATTGATAAGTTATTCTTTTGCCATAATTTTCCATAAACCTTACTATCTTCATGGTGACAAGCAGGTGGCAGAACTTGCTCCAAATGTTACATAATGCACCCCACTTTTAATATTGTTCAATTAATTTGTTCTGTACTTCTGTTGAATCAATCATTCGACTGTTTTTGTTATGTTTATTTAATTAAAGAGGGGGTATTATCCTTTCTATGGGATATAAACTACTACCACACAACATATTTAGATCACCATGCCACCTTTTATCGTTTTGAAAATGCTATATTCGCCGAAAACAATGTATTAACATTCACTCCCCCTTCACAACGCTATCACAACACAATCACCCGCTAACGAAACAGTTGCACATCGCATAAGGTTTGTCAAGTTATTGTTTACAGTTTTGTATCATGCTTTTGTACATTTATGGTAAATTATCATGCGGGAGCTGGGGTGATGTTGGGTTGTGGGTGGAGCGTTGGACAGAATCTTACTGCAAACCATAAGGACGGTTCAAACAGGGCCCGGGAGAGATCGCAGTTACTCAAACATGCACAGATGATATGTAAAACCTCTTCAGGCATGTTTTTGATGAGGGAACAACATTATAACATAACAGAAAGAGAGAAAAAACATCTATTTTGCATAATACCCCCACTTTAACTACCTTTTGTTTTTTATTCAATAACACTGAGAGGTAGAGGTTTCAGTCATGCGTAGTAGTATGAATTGTGAGACTGACATATAGAGAATGTATATTATGTGTATATTAAGTCTTACCAGTGCGAGTGCCTCAGAGGCCTTCTGTTTAGCAGCTTTAGCCTCCTTCTCCGCAGCATCCACATTGGCTTTGATGTTACTGTAGGCCTTGAACGCAGCTGTTGCATTGAAGGACAGGTTCCGTGCCTCGGCCAAAATGCTGACAGATGACAGATATAGGACAGAATAAGAAATGTCATAAATGTTGAACACCTTTGGGATATTTAATTAACCTGTCTTGAACTGCTTTTGTGCGGTGCTCCAACTGAAACCTTGGTTGTGAACGCTGTGAGATGTATTCAAACATTGTATTGAATAAATTAATTTTCTCAAGTAATTCTAAAGTGCTAAAAAGGTGCTTGCCGTGTCACCAAGCTTTAAGTAGACTAGATATAATACACCAATAGAGTATAAAACCAGACATCTACATGACATTTTAATAAAGTAAAGTCCATATCTATAAATCTTAGACAGGATGTACACTTAGTATTACTGTTTTTCATTCAGCTTCAGTTCATAAGTTAAATGGTTAGGGCAGATTACACATTACAGATTACACAACATCTGCTTTGGGACAGTTTTGAACCAACAAGTGTCTGGTGGGAGGGTGCTCAACAAGTGCACCACTGTCACCCCAACAGTCCACAATTACAAAGTTTGCCTACAAATAGTGCGATAATGTTTCCAGGGCTGCACGATTAATGAAATCAAAATCACAATTTGAATGGGTGGAATTGGCAAAAATGGCAAAGAATGCAATTATTGAAGAACAAAGTATCTTGTCTTATTCTGCATAAAACAGCTCACTCAGTCTGTAGTTTAGATCTGTACAGTTTAGAAATGTGATTCTTGTAGTAGTTCTTATGGATGTGTTTAAAATAAAAACAGAATCCTATTATTAAAACATAAATCGCAAATCTGATCTCAATCATATTGTTTGTCAGAAAATTCGCACTTAGTTATTTTTCCCAAATCATTCAGCCCTAGATAGTTCTTCTACTTTTATCTTGTTCTCTCAAGCCGGATAAATACACGTCTGTCTTAGATGTTTTTGGCAACAAAATATGATTGGAGCTTTTTGTATGTGATGAAAGAAATCTTAAAATATCTTGTTTATTCGATGCGAGTCCTCGGTTGGCTCAGTACCTGTCGAGTATAGCAGCAGACTCGTTGAGCTGTTTGGCGTAGTCCTCCGCTTCGGTCACATGACTGGCCAGCCTGCCCCCTCCCAGTCCGCCAGTGAGACTAGACACTTTGTCCTCCAGCTGATTGTGAACAGGGCCCAGCTCTGCCTGCATGTCCTCCAACTCCTGCAAACACATGCGGAGTTACAATCAATCAAGAACATTTATTTATCAGATTTTCTTATACAAATTATAGTGCAAATTAAAATTTCCTGTGATAATTATGGTAATGATTGATTATAAATTTGATTCTTAAAGGCACTATACCTCATTTTTCCCATCTTAAAATGTAAAAACAGAATAACATCATTTTAAACAGTTTGCAGTGTCACTTTGTTGACACATTTGGAGCATCTTTATTATTCACCACGATGAGTTTATAAGCATTTTTCACAACTTGCAGAGGCCAGAGATAACAACAACTGCATGCTGCACACTAGGGTTACTTCCTGATTAATAGAAGATGAAAGCATGCATTTTGTTCCTAGGCAAGGTTAACCTTCACCTGTTCTCACATACGCTAATTTTAACAGTTGTGGGAACACTTGGTTGCAACCAATACTTCTCAAATTCAGACCTTGTCACTGTCTGTTATTTTTGGCTCACAAGGAAGTCAACAAAACTCCATATATGTAATACACTCTGGTTATTGTTTTCTCTCCAACATATATAAAGACCGAACTGTGACCTCTTAGAGGCTTGCTTGCTTTTTTTTCTATCCTCGCATGTCTTCTGTGTATCTCCTGCTTGTAACTCCCTTAAATCTGATCAGATAAAGAACTTCTTTTACGACTCTACCTGGTCTATTGTCTCTTACTTTTTCCACCCGACTTCAGAAGATGAAAATACTATTTAGTTTTGACACTAGGAGCTGCTTTAGTATATCTTTAGTATTTCAGTATATCTGTGATGGGGAAAGACAATTTATTCTTTATTACATGGGTACAGCTCCATCAAAAGTTATAATGCTGCTTATTTATGTATTTGTTTTTATTGTACTAAAGCACTCTGAATTACTCTGTGTACAAATAGTGCTCTACTAATGAAAATGACAAACCTGAAAGTAACACTGAAAACACCATCAGCATTAGCCGTACCTCCAGTCCTTTGTTGATGTCGTCTGAGAGATTGTTGGCTTCGTCCAGTAGGTTTTCTCCCTCTCCCAGAATATCCTGTGTCATCTGCTGGACTGCACCCACCGCATTACGTTTCCTCTGGACAAATGGCGAGGATTTCAGGTTTTCATCACGTTAATAGCCAATTCACTTTTTATTTGGGTAGTAAAAATAATATGTCTTGCCTGTGGATGTACAGGTTTCAGTTTGGGATTAGCTACTGGTATTTTTTGTTTTTGAAGACTACTTTTTATTGCAACTTCTTGTATACTATACTTGGATGCTTATTACACCCTATCCCTAACCCCCTAATCAGACTGAATCATTCTTAATAAACTATTTCTTCATTATACTTTATTAAGGATAATTAGGAGTAGTTATTATAAGGTGTTACCCAAGTCCCTGCTCTTGTACAAATCGCCATCTGTATATTCTTTCACACCATTCTAACCTTGGTTTTTTTTATACCTTCGCTAGTGACTTCTCATCAATATTCCCATGAAACTATTAAAAAAAAAAAAAAAAGACAGTCCATAACATTTGAAGAGGGACAATTAGTATGTTTTATTAATTATAACCTTGCTTGGTTGCAAGGAGTAGTCAGGGTCAGAGAGACAAAAGGGAGATTATAAAAGAAAATGTTTTGAAAATCTTGTACATTCACACTGTAATAATACAATAACCCTCGTGATGGATGGTCCTTTGGTTTGTCCTCGCTGGATAAGACTTTTGTTTAAGATAGTACGAAGGAGCAAGAAGAAATATGCTGTTAAATACATACTAATGCAAAAATACCATGGGTCAAATCATGCAGCCATGTAGTGCGGATGACCTTGGTATAATAGTTTTGGTATAATAGTAGTCCAGCATACAGTGGAAAATATGTTGTTTGGATGTGAAAAGGCGAGTGTGTAAAAACGTACCTCCAGAGCAGTGAGGTTAGCGTGGTTTTGTTGACCCAGTGCCCCAGCCTCGCGTGTCTTCCACTGGGCTTCATCTAGCAGCTCCTGGGCCTCGTGGAGCTTCCCCTCGTGGTCAGAAAGCTTCTCTTTGATCTGAAAATATATGTACAAACTGATTATTAATAATATCTAAAAGAACTATGATTTAGTCTGATAATAATGTATTTATTATGTTATGGGTCAAATGCCAGAAAAGTCAACACTTTGATCGAATGTTATGTTCTACATCAGTGGTTCTGTAACTTTTGCACACAAAGTACCACCTAAGATCCCTTTCACTCTCACTGTTTATGTACAACAATGCTAAAAAAAAAAAAAAAAGATGACATGAAAATACTGTAATGTAAAACTAATTCAAATTGGAATCCATTGTACAAACACAACACAAACAACAACAAATAAAAACGCAGTAGTGGGATTACTTTGTTATAATAATTTTGTGTGTTTTTTATAAATATCCCACACTCAAGAACAGGTTACAAGTAAATACTATTGAAAAAATACAAATTATAATGATAATATAAAAATACCTCAGCTTTGAGGTCTTCATTGGCCTGGTGGGGGTCTCCAAACATCTTCTTGACTCTCTGGTACAGCTCCTCTGCCAGTCTGCAAACCGAATAACAATAACAACATGAACATTTTTACACTATCCAACTTTTATTTAACGCCACTGAAGACATGAAGCCAAAATGAGATTTGCTCAGACAAAATAATAATCACTGAGATCTGATGTTGAAACGCTAGCGCCAAATTGCGGCTTCTCTGGTGTTGAGCCCGGAGGCGGAGTTAGATTGAAGTGTAGCGGTGTAAAACATTTGGGCCAGGATAGCACTGGTACATGTGTGTACTTGGATAGACCTAAGGGAGGCACATGTGCTAACGCGAAGTGAAACATGACAGAGTTTATTAATGAAACTGATAGACAAAACTGGCACCAAACGAGATTGTAGAGCCAGAAGGAAAGCCAAGATACATCTATGAGGATGTTACTGTAGATGGGTAGTGGTAATAATAACTGCAATATGAGTCAATCAAACCAAACAATTCAATTATTTGGATTTTTTTTAGTTCACTGGAGGAAGCATTTTATGGCAAAACCAGGGGGCATGTACGCTGTGGTGGATACGTCTGTTAGTATTTAATTTAATTTACATTTTCTTTAAGTTATAGTTGAATTTAATCCTTTATTTAGACTTATATTTTCTAATTTTGGGTGCACACATTTTAGTTAATATAAGTCTGAATTATCACTTACACGTGACCATCGATGCTGAACAAAGGGGGGAGCACGATTTAGTTAATTTTGCTAAGTTAGTTTGTTTGAGGTTACTTTATTATCGTTTGTTTTCTGTATTATAAGTATTTGCTTTTTTGTTACTTTAAGTTAGTAGCGTTAGTTATTTATTTAATGTAATTTACCTCTCGTGTTCAGTTTAGTCACACACCTGTTCTCTGTCTGGGTTAGTTTTTGTTATGTTTAGTTGGATTTAAGTTACCCCAGTTGGGCCTGACTTTTTGTTAATGATTTACTTAATTTGAGCCTTTGTTAAATTACATTTTTATTTGACTTTATTAAATTTATTAAACATAATTTTTTATACCTTGTCTTTGCCTTTTTTATTTATTTTTTTTTGAGTGGTCCACTACATACGCTGTGCATAAAAAATAAAATAAACAAAAAATAACTGTAATGATAAAGTCAATCCTTCTTCAAAATCAACATACCTTGCCCTGACATACATATAAATGAGTAGCACTGGATTTTTAGGTACACCAAAATGTCTGTGTATGGTGACCTGTACTGGTTTGTCAAAGCCTGATCTCATCATATCTCCAAAAGCTAAACAAGGGAGTACCATCCACGTACTAAGGCCTGGTTAGTACGTGGATGGGAGACCGCTGGGAATATCAGGTGCCACAGTGGAGCGCCAGTGGAAAACGTTGTTGTTATGTCCTTAGGCAAGACACTTCATGAATAATGCAATGTGAAGCGCTTTGAGTAGGTGCTATAGAAATTCAATGATTAATAAATAAATGAATGAATTAGTATAGTATTACTCTATACCGTGAGTGCAAAAGCCAGTGTCTGTTTTTAATTTTGGTTGATTGACATCTTGTAGTGAAAAGGCACCATTATCAACCTCACTTTCCTGCTGTTTTACATTAAGGGCTTTACTACATGTTTCAAATGAGGTTGTCCTCTTGGGAAAGACTGTGTTTAATGTCCATCTGCTCTCAAAACACAGATCTACATTTGCAGTAAGACATTTAAGGTGCACTGTGCAACTTTTCTCATGGTTTTCTGCTTGTTTCCATTGAGGTGTTATTTATATGCCTGGGATGGGACCACAGTAGGGCAATTAACTTTTCTATCTCCATGGAGACAAGCAGAAACCACCAGGCCAAGTTACAGGTCAGATCTGGGGAGAGGCTTGCTCGCTCACAGTAAGAATGCATAGTTTTAAGGTATTTTTAAGTAAAAAAAACAAAACAAAACACTGCAATTGATTTAATGAAAGATGGATGGGTTTAATGCCATACTGTGGAGCATTCCAGGCAACACAATCACAACCCCATGGATACAAGCATGATGCAGACCCTCCACCAGAAAAGTTATAGTTATAGCATAGATTTCAGTTAGATAGAACATCCACATCATTCATTTCACTCTTGCTTTAATTGCTCTATTTCATCTGACATCCCTTATATTCTCTCTATGCCCCTGAGCCCATAGTTTCAGCTGATGTTAAACCAGATTTTTTTCTTCCTCCTGTCTACCCCACTCCATCCTTCTCTTGTCTCTCACTGTAGTAAATGTTGACGAGGTCGCACAGTTAATTAAAAGTATTGCCGTGGGGGGAGACGCGCAGCGAGAGGGCTAAAAAGTCACAAAGGGAGAGTAGAGCGAGTGACAGGAAAATGTGAGAAAAATGTCCACAGTTGATAGGACGATTTCAATAAAGCCTGAGGGAATGTTGCAGCCCAAGACGCTGTTTTTATTTTGAGTATTGGCACTGCATAACAGTACATGTTTTCTGCTGGTTTGTATTCCTCCACAGAGTTCATTAAAGTTTTACAAATCTAATCATTAACATCGGGAAACAAAGACCCCAGACGAGACGTGCTGTCGACGAGAGGACGCTGAATCCTAAAAGTCTTAATTAATGCTGAAATCCCCAAATAGCTTTAAGTTAGAAGTAATGTAGTAAATATTAAGGTGCAAATGAGCATGTAATGACACTATTCTGAAGAAACAGTTAATAATAGTTAATTAATCTAATTTTAAATGTCAAGTGCATATTGCTGACTTTCGGCTGAGCTCATCATTGTAGGTGTATATGGTTTAATTGAGATGGATGCAGTAAAAAGTGTATTTTTAAAGGACACATATTTTGCAATTATTATACGCTGAGTGCTTTTGTGTTGGCATGTTATGTTTTAGATCTTAAGACGTTGCTATTTTTTGAAAGCACACATCAGTTTCTGTGGTCCCTCATCTGTATTTGGTGTTAGCATGCCATTTACTGACAGCAGTATGAATTACCATACAAAAGATTAATATACAGGCATTTCATATGAACACGAATGCTCAGAACAGGTCTGCCGATGATGAATGGGCTTAAAAACAGCACAGAAGAAATATGGAATTCTACTTGTGATGTCACAATCCAAGGAAAATTGTAAACAGGATTAACGAAACAAGTGTGAATTAAGCAAAATACAACTCCAGGTATGTTTATGATGACATTATAACATTTTTAAAAGTTCTAAAAGTATGTCCATTAATGTGTGTGATCACCAATATAAATGGTAATGTTCATACCTTGTTGATTTTCTTTAGGCATTTCTCAAGACAATACAATATAATTAATATAGAAAAACTGCTCCCTGCCTCATATCTGTGAGTCTGACATCATCCGAATCTGAAAACTACCACTAAATTACTAAACTAAAGTTAAGAATACATAAGTTACAATTCATTTGAACCAAATAGTATCTCTAAATGTACATTGCTAATGTGGCAGATTAAATAATATATATAGAATTCTATTCAGATTCAAATTATGAACAATAAATAAATAATTGCTAGCTTCCCGACTTCCCAAAAACCATATCTGTGTCCGGTTCAAGTGTGAGACTACAGTGAAATTATTTTGGTGTTGTGTAGGAGTGACTCGCGTGTATTTGTAGAAGTAATGTGATATAATAATATGAGAAAAAAGATATTTTAGAACTCTGGAGTTTTTGGATACTGTGTTAAAAACATTTAAGCAATATGTAGTACGTCTCTATTGTGTACATGAGCTTACTCCAATTCTTGGTCGGCGATATCCCTCTTCCCTCCCAGCTGTCGTGCTCTCATCTCGGCTAACATGGCGGCGATTTCCTCCTTCATCTGGCTCAGGCTCTTGTCCGGAGTGCCGTCTTTACGCGACAGAGTCTTGTTCAACTCCAAGGCCTTCAACTGTAGTTCTGCAAACAAGTGAACACATAGAAAGTACATCTTTGTTACTTGTGTATAGCCACAGAGATGGGTTGAATTTAAGTGTGTTTTTATTTTGAGGGGACATTGCACAGAGACATTCATAGCACATAACATGGTGATCTAAATATCTATCTGTATTTAATACCCCAGAGGTGTAATACCCCCTCTTTAACTAGCCAGTTCCCATCAGCATTTTCTTAATAAAATATATATTTTTTTTCTTAAAAATGTTTGGAATTTGCTTTTGTGTCAAATGAAATGTTATTGGGCTGATTCTTTTCACTCAGTTGACTTTTCTTTTCTTGCCTACTTTCACGTTTGATTTGTATGACGTTCCAAACTCCTCAGAAGCAGAGGAAAATAAGCTCATTACCAATTTGAATCGTTGTTACATTAAATTCTATTTTTATTCTGTTTCTTATAATCTTCTATTGCATTTCCTTTGGGTTCAGTTTTGACTTACTGTCTCTGAGCCTCATCATTAGCGCCTCCCTTTGCTTGTGTTTTTTTATGTTTAGCGTGCCGTTTGCTTTATTTCTTCTCTGTATGTGTCAAAAAACTCAAAGAGCAACAAGCATTTGATCTGGTTTCCTTTACGCGGACACATGTGGAGGCTCGCACACTCACAGCCAAACACCAGACAGTCTGTTTCCACCACTGGATCCTGGTGCTTCCTCTAATACTGTATGTTGTGTACTTTTGTCAGATTAAAGGCATGGACCAATCACTGTTGAAACTCAGCTAAGACAGACTGGTCCTCATTTGAATAATAAAAAATAATACAAATACTGCAGGAGTAGACTTGGTAACAGTAGCAGTGTTCGTAGTAGGAGCAGTAATGTGTTAGTGTAGCGGTAATCGCAGTTATAGCTGGTAAATGTATTATTTAAATGTGTTATCATTATCAATATTTAAAAAAAAATCATGTATATGCATGAAACTTTATACTTTTTGCTTGTATAAAGTATTTGTCACCGTCCGCTGGCATCGGTGTGGAATGAAGCATTTTATAACTAATTAACAGCACAGATATTCATATTCATGCTGTGTGTTGTGGCATAAAATTGACTAGAATTCACCAGAGAGCCAAGTATCAGTATTTATTTACTTCTATTAAGAGGAGTGGTGCAGTAGTATAGTATGTAAAAATATAAAGCCAGAATATGAATATTATAAGTAGTGCTTGCAAGTATAAGTACATTGGTAACACTTCTAATAACTACATTTAAACCAGCCTTAATAAAGCATTCATAAGAACAGACAGAAGAAATAATCATTTAAACCTAAACACCCAAACTCCTAATCCTAACCCTTTAATTAAGTAGTTACCGAGTATGAATCATTCTTAATAAACTATTTATTACAATAGATTGGCATTACTGTCTAACTGTCTTCTTCCTTCCTTTCTTCTAACTGAACTATTTGCTCATTATGAATTCCATCTTTGTCATGTGGTATTGGATGCAAGTATTAAGGCTAATTGAAAGTGCAGTTATTCTATTGTGGTATTAGTATTTTTGATCTGGTGCAATAGTTATAGTAGAGTAACAGTAATAACATTTCAATTTGTCTTAAAACTTGAAGACTCAAGAAATAACTTTGCCAAGTACAAAATCATCAATTAGACAGAGAAAAGTTCAGATTTAGCTTTCTCCTTCCATCTTGCGAGTGTGTGTGTTCCCTCAGTATTTTCCTCTTGATTCGAAATGTAAACATGCAATGATTAAAGGCACAGAAAGCCTAATGAGCAGCTGGGCTCTGTGAATATATGCATTGGTATGGATGTGTGAGTCCTAGCCATATAATTACATAGAGGATTTAAAAGGCAATTAAACACTTAAAACGTGCGTTGCATCATATTACGACATCCAGCTAGCACAGGAGCTAGAACAGAGTGTGTAATGTATTTCCTTAGCTTCATTATAGCAGTGAGTGTGTGCATGTATGCCAATGTGATAGCTGCTAATTAAGTCTCTAATTGCTATTCTCAATCATCTAGTAAGCGACACAGAAAATCTAGATTCTTTTTGGAGGCTCTCATAACGCCGGTGTGATTAGGCGGTGGAGCAGCGCCAGGAGGAGTTAATGTAGTTCTTTGCATCCAAAAAGTTGCACAATCAAAGGAACAAACGACACAAGAACACAGAGGCATAGAGGGTTTTTTGTTGAGGGAGCGGTGAATGCAGCTTGGTTATGCCCACCGGGACTGAGCCAGATCAGTCAAAATACTTTAGTCAAATTCATATTATGTAATCGAATCCATAAAAATATAGAATGTTTAGTAGTAAAAGTACAAAGCCAAAGGTGTATATTTCAAATGAAGCACTGATATAAGATAATACATGTGTTTACTCCCTCACTGCACTTCAAACCACCAACTCTCACAGATACAGCCACAGGTTCTGCATTCAATTTAAACTTTAAGATTTAACAAACTCCTGCATGGACTCAGCTCTGTTGTTGTGTCCTTTGGCAAGACACTTTAACCACCTTGCCTAATGTGAATGTGCTGTATTAGTGATTTACTGGTGGTGGTGGTGGAGGGGCAGATGTTCCGATTGGCTCTCCGTCAGTCTACCCCAGGGCAGCTACGGCTACAATACAGCTGTAAAGAACTTGTGGCACTTGTTTTTATTTATTGATACTGATACTATTGGTTATTGATACCTAATTTAGCATTGATTTATACGAGCTTATTAAGAATTATATGTTTATAACTGTTAGGTTTTTTTTAATTGATTGATTTGTATATTTCGAGTTTGTGCCAAGAGAGAAACAATAATCATATACGTAATATATATATGTTATAAACAACAGAAAAGCACATTTCATGAAAAGAAGAAAAACTTATATTAACCCACCCCTATTCGTTACATAGTTTTAAAATTATGTGGTTGCTTATGTACATTGATCACAAAACTTTACAAATATTTACATATAATAAAATAAATTACACACTATGCATACTTAATGTCATTTTTACCCAAGGTCTTTTTTTTTTTTTTGATCACCCAGTGTTGTCACTCAGCCTTATACCACGAAAGCAAAAACTCTTTATATTTTCTTTTGAAGCTGTGAATATTTGTGCAAGTCAGTATTAAAACAGGAATTGCAAAATAGTTTTAAATGTCTATCTAGATGTTTTTAACTGTGATAAGAAGAGTTTGGGACCATGTCTAATCACTGTTCTACCCTCACTCGTTCAGTGTAGTGGATTTCCCCATCCAGCCCTCAGCTCTCCTCTGTGGACCCTGTGGCGCGCTTTGGGCCTATTATCCCGGTACTGCCTGTATCACTGGAGTTAGCGCAGCCTTTGTTGTTCACACCACACTTAGCACTAGCATCTGGCACAATGCACACGCCGCTGGATGCTGGCCATTCTGGAGAGGAGTCCATTACTGAGCTAACAAGCTGAGAGAAAGGGAGAGAGGAGAGGCAGAGGGAGAGAAAGAGAGAGAGATAGAGGAACAGAGAGAGCTAGAGAGACAGAGAATGGGTAGGTCTATTGTACCACTGTGACAACACTCGAATGGTTGTACAGGTGGAGGCTCTCCTATTCACTGTGGAAAATAGAGGTAGATTCACTACCAAGGACCATGCCACGACAATGAAATACGATAAAGATATTTATGACGGTGGGTGGATGTGACGGCTGGGGGGAGGCTCCATCTCCAATCCAAAATGGTCACCCAGCTGATACCCCCCCTCCTTAAAGATGATGATTGAGAGAGCTGACATGGACGGTGTTGTCAGGATAGACTGTATAAATAGGGCTTCTGGGTAATTGAAGGCATGGTCGAGATGAGCTGTGGCTGGCTGGCGAGGAGGTTGAGGCGTGGTTAATCCACCTTAAGTTGAGTTAATCATATTAACTCCACTTAAGGATGAGAATGAATAAGAATCTTTTTAGAAACGTGCATATCCGCCAAGTAATAATTTAGTAAATACAGTAGACAACTTAATACACAAAATGCCATGATAAGCGGTTATGACTAATAATGTTATAATAGCTTTGTCTTTTTTGTGTTTAAGATGCACTATTACTATTTTCTCAAGAATAGCAAACATTGATTGATAAACTGCTGTGATGCGGCTGCAACCTGATATTTTCCTTTTTAATTTCAGCTGCTCACAGGGTCCTGATTACTTCATGATTACATATTTGCCTCCATGATTGTTTTCAGAAGCCAATATTTTTAGTCAAACGTGTGTAATTGAGCTCTACCTCTTTAGCCGTCCACTTTGCTTTGCCATTATAATGATCTATGGCCTGAGTAATTGCTGCTGAAGTCCTTTGTGCACAATTATTCATCTCATTAGCTTACCTTTTCTTTAGCATTAGCGCAATCTTGTTGTTTTAGAAGCAATAACCTGTGTTTCCCTAGGAGGGCCATTACACTTAATATAGGCTTCTAACAAAATGCAAGTAGAACGGCACCAATCAAGAGGAGCATTATGGCCGCTCACTTTATTCAACATGGCAGTGGTTATAGCAACTGAAAAGATCTTCCTCGTATATGAGGCTAACTGCACCCACACTGTAATTTGCTGTTGCTCTTAGGGTCAAAATGAGATCTTCATCTAATTATAATGGGGTTTTATCGTCCACAAATCAGGAGGTAAGGCTGATGCACATTTAGCTTGCTAGTTGTTGTTAGGCTCAGACTGCACCCGGTACAGTTCAGGTCCAGTGGCCGCAAGTATTCCAAATAGTTCAAAGTAATGCCATGTAATCCAGTGGTGCACTTCTAAAATCATCAAGGTGAATAATTAGGATGCAAGCCATGTGTTAGGAAAGTGAGGAATAAGCTAGAACCGCTGCAAACTATTTAAAATTAACTAGTTCTAGTACAGTGTTTTAACTTAATCCAAGCAATCCATGAATAAAGTCTTCTTAAACCCTATTCTACAATATTTCCATTACAGCAGGCAAACCATCAGCCTCTTCAGCCTATCTCTCTATCTGCAGGGGTCTAAGCGCCAAAGTTTATACGATCACATACACAGTTGATTTGCTCCTGGTTTAGTCCTGTTGTAGACTGGGTTTGGTCCTGCTCTAGACCCCAGTATTGTTCTTAATTGCTGTATGTTACAAGATACAAGTTAGGATTACCGTTAGCTCCGAGTAGCGTAGCCAAGACAAACTGCTCCAGCTCTTGTGCGCGTTTGTGAATCCGGTCTGCATCGTCCTCCACCTGCTCGCCGTCCGCTGACACCTTTGTAGCCTGCACACCCAATCAAATAGTAAACATGGTGAATAAGTAACGTTAGAATTGATGTGTCTGAAACTATATGGGAAAAACGTCAAAGGAGCCAAGCATAGGAATGACAGGTTATGATTGTTACATACACAGTCAATACCTCGTTGTTATTGTCGCAAACATTCAAGCACAAGATGTCTGAATTATTGACTTACAACAGCAAATCTAGCACACTCAATTGAACATTATCAGAGTGAGAGAAGATAATTGCTCCAAATGGCGGTCACAGAACTATTTCTTCACTGATGTTTGTTATTGTTAGTAAATAGACAAAGAACAGAAAGTGATATCTGTTAAATAAAGCTTAAGGCAACATTTAACTAATGGACTAATGTGGACCAGGACTACATGATCTCTAATCCTGGACTAAACCCGTCAAACCTCAAGACCCACAATGCACCAGGTGTAATCCTATACTAAACTAAGGCAAACCAAGCCTAAATGGTACCAAGGCTGCATTAACACTTGTTTTATCCTGGTTATGATTTGGTCCTGCTCTAGTCCTGATGGGTTTAAAACTGGTGTAATACATAAAGTAGGATTTAATGGCAAAGTATAGCTTTTTGGTTGTAATTCAATCATATGAGTTGAATATATATTACTTACACTCCATAGAAAATCCCCTGTGACAGTAAATGTATACATGTATCAACTATTAGTGTGTTTGGTGGGATAACACCAGTTTAGCATTATCTTAGTGACAGTTTGTGGAAAAAAAGGTGAAAAAAAAAGAGAAATATAGTGTAGTGCAGTTATAAAAAGGAACTCCTCTATCTATGTCATCAATACATAAAATTACATCCACAATTCAGAGACAATTTACACACAAGGAAAAACTAACACACAAAATCCTAACTATAACTGTGTTAACTACAGTATGTCATACGCACTTTAAATTCAGTTCACAGACAGATCCAAAAATCTATAGCCTTATTTTAAACTCAGAAAGACCATTAAAGTGCTTGTCCAGCCTCCCTGTTCTTACTGTCACTTTTGGTACAGTGATCTTGTCTGCAGCCCTGTGACAAACCCAAAGGCGCACAATGACAGAGATATGGCGTACCCTGCTGTGGAGCTGGTCTATCTCGATGACCAGTGAGCCCAGGTTGGAGTCGGCCAGCTGCAGTAGCCGTTCGGGGGCTTTCTGCGGTGACAGCATATGCTAGAAAAGATGAAAAATACACAAGAATTACTCAGAGGAAATGCGTGACATGTTTGGGCCCCGGGCTAAGCTTTTGAACCACCGGGATGTGCCCAGAGGACGGGAGAGGAGAGGCAGCAGGGGAATATTAACATGAATTAAAATTTAATATCATTTGTGAGATACACTTTATTTGAGGTGGTGCATGTGTAATAGAGAGTGATAAGTTGGTTTAATGATACTACAGTTTCAAATGAAAACTATACAAAACTATATACAGTATATATATTGATATTTTTAGGACATGTTTTGAAAATGAGCTCAGACAAAATGCAAAAAACATGTCATTAGTAAAGAGATAGATGGATAAAAAATTAAAAATGGTTAATAGGTCCTTATACTTTAAGATTGAGCTGGAGGATGGGTCAGAATACTGTGGTGGAATTTGCTGTTTAACAGTCAGATTTGTTGACCTGATTTATAGCTAATATCTCTGTAATTATTGGGCCTATCCACATGAAACAAAAACTGGCACAAAGTTCAACACATTTTCTGTCAGTATTAATAGACCTTTTTTTTTCACAATAGCTTCAGAAAATGATGCCACTATTCAAGCCCAAAGACATGACTTTTTTTATCATTTTTTTAAGCTATAAGATTAATACATATGTGCAGTCAACCTAATTACTATAAAGTTAAACATTTATGAATCATATGTTTGGGTTTATCTATTGCAAAAACGCCCATAGAGTTATATAGGCCCCTGCTCTTCAAATGAAATTATGTCACCATCCAAGTACAGACCTGAGCATATCCAGTGTTTACCTTGAGCTCCTCGGTCATGTTCTCAAAGCGGTAGAGCATCTTGTATGGCGGGGGCAATGGGGAGCTCAGGGTGACCTCAGTGATGATGCGATACAGACGGTCCATGTCACTGATCAGCAGACCCGAGCACTCGTCATCACACGCTGCACATTAAACATACAGTATAACACACATGGAACTGTACTCACGTAAAAGTACTTTTCAACAAAGCAAGCAATCCCACTACAGAGCTCGGGATTGTGTCGCCGCACATCATGGAATTTTCATTTGGCTTAATGTTAAACCAGTGGAGATGTTTAATACTGAATTTGGCATTAATTGAAAAGTGTGATGATAGTGTGCTCATTTTATTTAATTGCACACTGGATTGTTCCACGGTTCTTTTGTTTAGTTTTTATAGCTCTTTTGTTCTGGCTAATGCATCGCTACAAAAATGGCTGATTTTGTTAATAATGGTTGCTTTTAGGCATTTAAACCTGAGCAATTTACATTATTATCTGATTATATTCACTGGATGTGACAGACTGAATGGAGGCCTGTCTGAAGCCTCTACCTGTATTTTTAGTGGTACGTGGGTGATGGCTCGTGAGTATGTGCTTGCAGTGACACTGGCTTCAAAAAGGAAAAAAAAACAAAAAACATAGCTACCTGTGAATGAAATTCAGCACTCTCCAGCAAAAGCTGCTATTATGCTTCCATAGTCCTGGGAGTGCCACTTAAATGCACGGGGCGGTATAGTGCTGTACTGTATATGTGTATCTGTGTGTTTGTGTTAAGTCTGTTCTCTTCCTGAGCCTGGAGCTGATTTATAGCACAAATTAAAATGTCTAATGTGGGAAATCAAAGATGAATTAAACAATATACACCACTTTCTTTTCTTATCAATCTATGACAAAACAAAAGAGTGCAGAGACAACTTTCACAAATGCACTTTCAAGTGCATACTGGCTTATCTGTCTGAGGTTCTTACATATGATTCAATATGTTATCCAGTCATTTGTTTTTTAAGATTTACATTTTTTTCACACATTAGAATTGGGATGTTTTTTCAAAATACTCATGTAAAAGTCTGTACTTTCCATGTATTTGAACAAAATGTGTCTTGCCTGAGTACAAATATACTGTATAAGCAGCTCGAGGTAAAAATAAATCTGCTGTGTACTGTCTGCATTGAATTATAAAGTGTTTTACTGTTTGATAATCAGGACGTGCTCTACTAGCATGCTAATTGCTGCTAACTTTACTGTAAATTCCATTTTTGTGTCTGTAAGTTGCGAAATGTGCTATAAATAGTAAAAAGGATATTCAGAATGCATACGGTAGATAAGGAGCCTAACTTTGGACCGCTGCAAATACTTTAAAATGAACTAGTTCTGTTTTTCATGTTTTTAAGATGGTAGAAATCAAGTATAATGCCTTGAAGTTTTTTCCTTAGTACATGCTGTCATTGTGTCCTTGGGCAAGACACTTAAGCAACACGAAAAAAATCACACACATCAAATCCACAACATGCAGAACCCAAAATCCAAACTGAACTTCTACAAAGCACAAAAACAGCAACTAAATCTTGTAAATTCATGGATGCGAATATATGTATTAAAAATAAAAGCGTTAAGCAACAAGGTCGGAACAGCATCTCATTCATTAGTGTTTATAGCTGCTTTTGCTTTTTGACATAACAGGAAGTAAAAAATAGAATAAAATCACCTCTTCACAAACTACAAGGCTAACATTATGGCTGGACACTTAGGACACAGGAGGCCATTTTCTCTCTCTCCCTGCCAGGCACATGCACTTACCTGTAGACATGTTAATGGTACAGAAATTGGCAGCACCACTTTTCGCATATTAAGTTTAAATGAAGTCAGAGTGCGATTCAAATGATTGTCTATGTGGCCTCTGCTTACCAAGTCTCCCTTGGTAACCAGGAACAAGAACACTGATTGTAAAAATAGAGCAAATAAAGAACTGCTGGATGGCCTCAGCTGTAGGTCACTGAAAGGACTATACAATCAAATCTGAGCAAATACATGAGGGAAAATAATAAAGACAGAACATTATTTGCATTGTCTGAAATAAAATCAAATGTGCTAATAGCAAAAACTGCAATTACATTTTGATATAACTTTGTTTCACTTATGTATGCATGCAAACAAAAGCTACACTTTCAAATAGTATAGAAAATATAAAATAGTTTTATTTTGATGCTGTTTTTAACCATAATGAAAAAAAAAAGACTGAGAATTATATTATAGATTAACTTAATTTAAAACTTTGTGGTGAACTATTATTCACGTTCTCTAACTAATATCCACTGTGGTATGTGGCGATATGATATACTTTTACTTTTCTTCTACTTCTACAAATTTTTTTACTGTTCTTTGCCTTTAAACAGACTCAATCTTCTGGTCACAGTGGAAGTGAGCCATAGAAAAAAAAAAATACTAGCCAAGAAATGTGTTTATATATGTTTTGTATAATATGTATCCTTTTAAATTGAAAATAAAAATCAAATAAAAATGTGATAGTAGTGGTGTGTTAGTCTTACAGATGATGCCAGCCGGGCCACACACATGCCTCTCCATGCACTGGTCACACGCCCGCCCTGAGGCCCCGCCCCTGCAGCGGCATTGGCCCGTCCTAGGGTCACATGGTCCGGGCAGAGACCCCCACGGTGAGCACTTACACTCCTCGCAGCGTCCGCCGGGCTGACTGGGGTCGCCATGGTAACCTGTGGCACACCTGCACAGTGGGTGGGATAAGGTATAAACGTTAAGATTATAGTTGTGATTGAACACACATATTGTTGCTTTCTATGTGGCATTTGTAATCGAGATTAAGTGACATATATTTTTGTTCAATAAAGGCAACAGGGAGCAAATAGGAAAATTATACGATTAAGATCAAACCCGCTTGCATTACACTGTATGCATTGTATTTAGCTTAATTTGTGTTGCAGTGTCCATTTTTAAGATATACATATTTTGTATTAACCAATTACTTATTTTTTTAAGGTAATTGCCTTTTCTTTTCGACTATCTCCCCTTCACTGTCTTTTCTCAAATCATGTTTTCCCCCTCTTTCGGTTCATTCTCAAATGTCACCTCTTTGCCCCAGTCACCTTTTCACCCATATATCCACTGTCTTACCTCTGCAGAAGTTCAAACCATGGAGCATATACATAACTACTATACTATGTCATGCAGCTTCTTACTCCATCTCAGTGTTTCTACCCACATGACAGTAAATTAAACCCTCCACAGGAAACAGTAACAGTGAAATGTAAACGACTGTGTGTTTGTGCGGCGTCTGACCTCTCACAGTGTTTGCCCTCGTATCCCTCTGGACAGGCTGTACATCTGTAGTCGTTAAATCCTTCAGCAACGCAGGTGGGACTGAAGCTGCAAGAAATACAGGTCAAATCAACATGGAAAATGGATTAGGTCTTTGTATGATACACATAATCCAGTTACTTTATGTATGGAGGAAATGTGATAATTAACTTACAAAATCAAGACTAAAACTAGCTGACGTACTTGTTTTCTGGGTTGAGGAGGGGGCAGGCGCACGGTTTACAGTCATTAGGGGAACCACGGACCACTCCATAGAAGCCTGGGGCACAGCGCTCACACCGGTCGCCCTCTGTGTTGTCCTGGCAGTCCTGAGACAACACAAAACATGCTCCAAATTCATATGGCGTTATAGTGATGACAGTAGAAAACAAGTGATGTTATGGTTTTTGCTAGAGATGGGACAAGACAAGACACAAATTCCACAAGACGACACGAGATACGAGACTGGGTCCACAAGAATGAGACAGAACGAGATTTTTACATAATTCCTAATCTATGAATTTCACAGTTCAGTTTCCGATTTTGGCCTCCCACGTTTTTATGTATTTGATTTCATAGTTTTGTTTCCATTCTACTACTGCTTTTTGGAATTTTAAGACTGTAACTCACCAACACATAACCCCTTTTTGTCCAATCCAAATGTAAACACAAATGTACAAGATCTTGTACCATCCCTAGTATTTGCTCAGCTTTCTTGTTTATAATTTAAAAACTGAAATACAATTTGACAACATTATAACTTTTAACATCGGAACATTTAAATGATTAGCATAGCATTAATCTTGACTTGTTAATGCTGATTCAAACCAGACATTTCTTCAAAACTTTAATACCATTTATAAGATTGAAGCATTTATCTTGAGCAATTGAACTAAAAGTACTTTTATGGCACAATGGTTGAAGGCTATTATCATAATCACAATTTTCATGTCATAGAAAATATGATGTGATTTTAAATGCATGAAAGTCATTTTCAAACACTGTGGTTGAACATGTTTTTTTGTGTGTGTTTTAGTTATATGTTTAACTCTCGGTTCAACTCAAATAAACAATATGAAATGAAATGCTTTTTGTTGATGTTGACAGCAAATGTTTATAAAGTTATGGATTACTTGTTGTTCTTTTTACATTGCAAAATTTTAATATCTTAAAACACTTTTACTGTTGGTGTAAAATGAGAATTTTAGATTTTTATTTTTTTTGTTCACATGCTAAATAACTTAATATTACATTGGTATGAGCATATTGTAAATATAAAATTTAAAAATGACTTCAATTCATGTTCTGTACCCTGCTTGTGTAGTCTTCTCATGTGCTTGTAAGCAAATGGTCTATTTTCACACTGGGTACTGCTTAATTCATACATAATATTCCAGAGAAAAAAATCAATTCTATTTTCAACATAACAAATGCATCAATTAGCCAATACTTAGCCTTTGAGTATATTTACATACAAAGCGAAGCGCCCACTCCCAGCTCACACCACAGCCGAGTGTACATGCATCTCTTGTGTCTATAATGTCCCCTGGGCCCCGTCCTATGTGTTTCTAAATGGAAATTTCAATCAGAGCTACAGGAAGACGGCTCTTAACGAGGACAAGTCATTTCCATTAACTTCCTGTGTTCCTCGTTACTGATAATTACCAGAGAAACAAACTCGTTTAGCTTTTTCAATTTAGCGCGCTCTGCTAGAAAATGCTAATGACGCTGTTATGCCGAGCGAGATGGGATTGGAGTAGAGAGGAAATTGCTGGAAACTAGAAAAATTTGCACGTAAAGGAATGCAATATCAAAATGGCTGCATTCCTTGATTTTGTTGTGAACTGGAAATTGCCACTACGAAATAAGCGTGCAATAAGCATTAAAACCAAAGTACAGTTACTGCCTCATGCATTGCTTCAGTCTGCTAGAGTTATGTAGTTAAAATTACATATTACAAAATTAATTTGTAATATGCAAGCAATGTGTTTTTCTAATTTTTTATGTGAAATCCCAATGCAAAGGTGTGGAATGAGTATTTTGTAGTAGCTACGTTGGATTACTCATTTTACTAAAATACAATTTTTTCCCAGTTTCCAGTTCCCAGTTCCCAGACAGTCTCCTCAAACTCCTCTAGAATTTGACAAATAAAATCATAAGAAAACCCCTTTATTTTGTAGAAATAATGTTTTTTTTCTGTATGTTTTTTTTTATCTGTAAATTGTGCCTAACTTTTGGACAGCATGTTCTTGTAATTTTGTAATCTTTTCTTCACAAATTGCATCTTGATTGGTATAAAACTTTATCTGATTTATATTTACAACAGGTAAAACAAGTATAATACATCTTCTTTAAATCTCAGCTCTTGTAACATGCTATCCTATTGACTATTGTATTGACCTCAGTGAAGTTATAACACTGAGTCTCCCTTGTACTTTTTCCCATTAAATTACGCTGTCACATCTAAAGGAGAGGAAATTACACCGAAGAAAGAGCGCCGTGAACCTGGGCTCGTTAATTATTGCAGGGCTAATTACAGTTTCGGGCCTTCCTGTCTGGACATATGGTCTGAAGGGGATCTCCAGAGGCAGGACCCACCTTCCCTCCA
The DNA here is from genome assembly GCA_029959045.1 of Taenioides sp. WSHXM2023. Lineage (NCBI taxonomy): Eukaryota > Metazoa > Chordata > Actinopteri > Gobiiformes > Gobiidae > Taenioides > Taenioides sp. WSHXM2023. The sequence continues at coordinate 20,693,865 of CM057103.1, read as the reverse complement.
CACTAACACACACACACACATACACAGACAAAGAGACAGAGGCAGAGGGTATACCTGGCAGATGGAGGTGTCGGGGTCGCACGAGGAGGAGTGGCCGCTGCATTGGCACTGCACACAGCTGCCCATGCCCGCGGCGGTCGGCACTCTGGAGGCCGGGGCGGGTGCCAAGGATCCACTACGCAGACGGTAAAAGCCTGACGCGCACTCCTGCATGCACAAAGACAGAGGGGGTGAGTGTCAGACAGCATTTCTATCCAACATGTTTGATTTTTTTTTTTTTAGAATAATCCTTAGCAGAGTCTGAGTGATATACTGGGTCTGATGTAGTGATTGAAAGCATTAACACCAGATGCTCAGGATATAAATAACTTCATATAAATTAATGCTAAATAGTTTAATCTTCATACTATAATTCATATTTATTATAAACACAAGGTTAAGAAGATGGAAATCTCCAGAAAAATGGCTCATCTTGACAAGAAAACATTGCATCATTAGCTCTCTAGCTACCCTAAATAGATATTGAAAATCTCTCTGGCTTCCCTCTGCTGTATAAAAGACAAAAACAACATGGAATATTTTTGCAGGCAGACTGTAAACATTGTTCCCTTCATGGTCAAGTAAATTGAACTGTTTACTTAATCATTTTCATATAATGTTTTGATTATAATTCTATTACAGATTGTTCATACTGCCTGTTCAGTTCAGCCAATGTAACACACTGCAATACACATTTACAT